>OY728134.1:1417803917-1419004882 GCA_963277665.1 Viscum album | reverse complement strand
AAATATGAATGACCAATGTAAATTATTTGGTTTAAAAAATTTAAAAAATGATTTCATTATCTAGACATCTTATATGTAATTTTTCATGATTATATGGTTCCCCACAATTTATATTGGTACCCAAAATATACTTTTAGGTGTTAGTCAGTGCTGGGGACTAGAAGAAACTGGATTAACATTGAACACGATATAAAATGTGTTTATTAGAAACCAAATGGTATTATAACTGAAATAATGGATATTGTTATTATACCTAACCATTTATCACGATACATAATTAACAACTCTCACTTAAAGAACTATAAGACTCACTAAAAGAGATAAATATATATTTTTTTGAGAATTTACATTATAGAGACCACAATGAAATGATGTACAAGATTACTATGTGTTTATATTGTGGGAAGAACCACCTAAGTGTATCTATTAATGAAATGAGAAGATTGTTTTGTGGTAAAAAACATGGAAACCAAAAATGAAATTTCAGAGAAAATTTGAAATGTTTAGTTAATGTAATGGATTCTATAAATAGTCTTCCTATGATATCATCAACGGTTGAATGTTTCAAATTTGATAATTATGGGAATTATGGAAATCAACGTCCAAAATGGAAATTAAAAAAAATCAAGGTTTCATGATCCATGGTTATATTACTGATGATATAGAAACTAAAAACTATCGATGAATGAAATGAAGTGTTAAGGAATAAGATGATTAATCATGGTTAATGGGAAATGAATAAAGATGAAGGATTTTTGTATTTATGTATTATAATTCATATAATTATACTAACATCAATGGTATTTTGGATATTAGAATCATGAAACCTAAATTTATTGTTCCAAAAAAGTTTTCATTAAGGAGTTTGAAGCATATTTTAAATTATACAGGAGGCCTATAATGGTTATTTAAGAGAAAGTTGATATTTTTATTATTGGAATTTAACCCTTAATATGATAATGATTTTGAGTAAATGTTGTTTGTTTTGGATAGATATATTATTGACATGGATAAATTACATTGGATATTATTGATTACCATTGAATAGATTAATGTAATTTTTTAAATTTATTTATGTTATCATTGATGGAGATTACACCATTTTTGGATTTATGGATTATATTCAACAAACTATGATATTACTCAAGGAATATAGAGTATGTTAATTTATGAAAGAAGCTATGTTTTTATCATGGTTTATTGTAATTAAATATTTTACCATGTTTGAAGAAAATATATGATCAAGGTATTCATATATTTTTTATATTATGTTTAGTACCACTTCATATTATTGGGCGGATTAATGAATATTTAATTTTGGGAATTTAGTAACATTATTTATATTGTTCTGGATTTTAATATTTTGGAACGGTCATATGGATAACCATTTATGATGTAGTTTTTGTTGATCTTGGGACATGGATTTAGAGAATAATATATTACTTCACCCATCACGAATCGTCCCCCGAGGCTTGATCCCTAACTACCCCAAGCCAGCCTTCCATAGGCCAGGGGCTGGCGACTATCACTGAAAGGCGTATTCCATAAAACAGGGAAGGCATTGCCTTTATAACCTATAAACACACATAGCCAAGCACACATCAAGATATGACACAAGTAAACTATATAGTGAAAAGAGTGTGTACGGAAAGTAAAAAGGGGTCCAGAATATAAGCCCAACTGTGAATGTACAAGTACAAATGGAAATACAATACAGCTCTTGGATCTTCCTCCGAGGATCCTACCTAAAGGGTAGTTACAAATCGTCTCTACAACACTCCACGTCATCACGTCTCCTCTGTGTACTGCCTGGTCCTGGCTCCCTCAAGTCTCATCCCAGATACTCATCATCTGAAGTGCAGGTACAGATCTTGAATGGTCATCTCTATGGTACGCCTCGTCTAATTTCCACCATGAGATACTTCCAGTCATGGTACTCTCGTCCTCAGTCAGTGTTGTCGGTCCTCTGCACCAAACAAAATAAGGTGTGGGCATAGACCATGAAGGGGTGAGTGTAACAATTCTCATTAGGGACCCTGTGACCATCAAGGTCTCACAAAGAATCCACAAAGGATAAACCCCATAGCATGGAAACAACAATCCAACCTACATAGGTGTATGAACATACATATACTAATGTTTTCAAGTATACACATCTCAATCATGAGGAAAAACTAGATCCAACCCAAAATCCCTAAGCTCAATTGTTCCACAAAGGAAGGAATATCAGAAAGGTAAGTACCACACAAGTATGTCATATAGAAGAAATACCACTAAGGTATTATCACGAAGGAAATTACCACAGAGGTATGAACTCAGCTCACACCATGTATAACTTATGTACAGTAGTAGATATGACTAGATGTAACTACAAATTCATCTTACTCTGTTAAGAGGCTTTGCTGCTGACCCACAGAAGATCGCTCGGTGCTAACCCACACAAGGTCGCTCGGTGTTGACCCACACAGGATCGTTTGATGCTGACCCACACAGGATTGCTAGGTGCTGACCCACTTAGGATCGCTCGGTGGTGACCAACACAGGATTGCTAGGTGATGACCCACATAGGATCTCTTGGTGCTGACCAACACATTATCGCTAGGTGCTAACCCACACATGATCACTCAGTACTGACCCGCACAGGATTTCATGGTGCTGACCCACACATGATCGCTCGGTGCTGACCCACACAGGATCCCTATTCATTCTTCACGTCACAGCTAGCCATTGAGTTCCTGCACTAAGCTTGCTCATCTCTAGAAGGGTCCGCTCCTCAAGAAACTGGTCGATACTCCATCTTCCATGATGTCCCACTAAGAAGTATCACAAAAGAACCGCCATTCCATAGGGGTATCAACGAAACAGACAGTGCATTAATTAGATGCCCAGTCTGTGAGTTATTAGACTTTTAGTCTCAGGGGTCCGGTTAGATTCGTGCTAGATCCAACCTCACCGTACCCCAAATTTATCCAAATCTCAGGTGAGGTATATCAAAAGGACCATCTCGCTCTAAGGTTTCCGGTGCTATATACGGTTCGTCAAACAGATATCTCATGCCCATGAATTGGCCAAAAGAGAGTTAATGGGTCGAGGTTGGTCCGGGTCGAGTTTGACCTGACCCATTATGGGTCGACCCGACCTGGTTCGAGACGACCCGACCCACGGGGCCCGGCTTAGTCCACTGGGTCCGGACTGGACCACGCTGAGCAGCCCAACCTTATGGCTCGTGGTGGCCGTGGGGGCCGCAGGTGGTGCGGGTCCACGGAGCAGCGGAGGCTGCTGGGGGACGCAGAGCGGGGGAGGCTGTAATGGCCTTGGGGTGACAGAGGTAATGGTGGTGGCAGAGGCTGTGGGGCGGCAGAGCCTGCGGAGCGGCAGAGGCCGCGGGTGCCACAGGGAGGCGGTGGCCGCGGGGCGACAGAGGATGTGGGGGCCGCAGCTCTGCAGATGCCACAAGGGCCGTAGAGAAGAGGAGGTCGCGGGGTGTCGTGGGATGGCAGGGCGGCCGCGGTGCATTGGTTGCACGCCGCGCCTTCGCCAGTGGCTAGATTGACCAACCACCCTTCGTTTTCCTCCTTCGTCGCGGCCGGCCATGGCACTGACCGGGGTTCTCGAGTTCTGCAGGTTCCAAATATCGGCACCGGTCGCCGTCACAATCAAGAAGAACACACAATGAACCATATGATTTTTAGAGGTATCAGGCCTTGTTTTTTTGGCACATACCCTCCGTGTTAGGGCGGTAGAAAGAAACTCAACAAAAATTGTGAATAAATAAATTCAAACCATACAACCTCCCGCAATGATTATTCCCAAACCCGCAAAAGAAAATCATCCGAAGATAAACTAATTAGAGAGTTGATCCACATTATTTATTTTAGAAGTGAAGAACATGGGAATATATAATCATACACAACTAATCCCATACCTCGAAGGTTTGTTGACGGAGGTCATGAGATGGAAACAGAGAAGGTGAAGAGGATGACAACGATCATCAAATCCGTAATCAATCTTCTGATGTCGGTTCGAATGTCACCCTCATTCCTCAATTCGAGAGTGCATTCTTCATTGAAGAAGTTTTTCATTTTGATGTGTTCTTATTTGGACATGTGTAATGTTTCTCCATGTGTTAGGCATCACAGCACTTTACCAACACTTTGTCACTTGGTGAAGTATTCCCAAATCCTCCTCCGAAGCTCCAAATAAATAGGAGAGGGGGGAGGTAAATAACGATCGTAGAATTTATGACTGTTCATATATTAGAAAACTTCCTAAATTCTAATGACTCTATTAATTAGTTTTTAAAAAGGGTCATGCCAATTAATTTACATTGGAAAAATTAATTGGAAGGATTCCAAGGGATTTCCCCACATTTAAGAGAGGTTCATGTGGTCCCCACCACCATGAATTCACAAAAAAGGTGTTTTAGTTTAGGTGGTTCCCACCAATTTAACAACAAGAGGGAGTTTTTTGTTCAGGTGGACCCTACCTATTAAACAACAAGAGGGAGGTTTTAGTTTAGGTGGTCCCCACCTCTTTAACAACAAGTGGGATGTTTTAGTTCATATGGTCCCCAAATCTTAAACATTCAGTTGGGAGGATAATAATAAATGTGTATTTTATTTTTATTCTCACGAAAAACCACAAAACTAACTTTCACCGTCGACCAATTGTTGTTGAGGTGAAAGTCTATTTAAGTTAATATTAGCGTTGCGAGTTCAACGGTGTCCTTAGATTTCAATTCCGATCACCAGGTCAAAAGTTTCAAAACACCACTTATGCGTCTACTGAACGTACCCAAAAAAAAGTTCGGAAAATTATTAACAGTCACCCTAGAACCACGTCGGTCAAGGTTAGGCTCTTCCAAGGTGAAACACGCCCCAAAAAACCCAACGGTACTCTTGAATTTATAATCCATGTTAGTTTTTAAAAGTTATGCATTTTAAAATAAAATAATTGTCATTTAATTATTTTATTTATGACCAAAAACTAACTTTCACTAGTGGCCCACACCGGCCAAATATAGTATCTACTTAAATAAAGCATGCCCTCACAAGTTCAGCGGTGGTCTCATATTTTCAATCCGAGCAACCATTTGTGAGTTATAAGAATATGAGAAATAAAATAATTTTTTTAATTATTTTATTTACAATAATGGCATTTTTTGGTTTTCTAACAGGAGGCCCACACCGACTAAACATAAGTCACGCCTTGGGTAAACCCTCCATACTGAACGCAACGGTACCCCCATATTTTTTATGTGAGTAACTATTTAATATTTATTCCACTTTTTTTAGGGAAACTTCTTACACGCGCTATTTAAAGTTTAACAAAACTTCAACGGACCACTTCGGGCACTCCGGGACTTGGAATTATGTGCCGTCAGATTTCACGATCTCAAAATAATTATATATAAATAAAAAAAATTATACGGAATTTACAGGAAATTAAAACTTACCCACCATAGGGATTTACGTCCTCAGAATCCAAAACAAAGGTAGGAAAACCAAAAGAGGGTACTGAGCACGAATCTGAGCCTCCTGCTCCCATGTGCTCTCCTGGAGGATTCTGTGCTACTAGAATACATGCACCCAAGGTATCGACCTCCCACAAAGTACTCACTTCTATCGATCGTCAATCTCCACTGGGAACTCTATAAATGATGCCCCATCGTCTAAGTCCAGCTCGACGTGGTCGATGATGTGAGATGGGTTGTGCACGTATCCCCTTAGCTAGGATACATGGAAGACGTCATTCACTCTCTCCAACTTTGGATGAAGAGCCAAGCGGTGTGCTACCTCACCTATCCTTTAAAGGATCAGAAAAATATCGATAAACCTCTGTGATAACTTTCCCCCTCGGCCAAAACTCTACAAACCTCATCAAGGTGAGACCCATAGGAGGACATGGTCTCCCTCCTCCTATCGGCAAAAGTCCTCTGCCGGCTCTGAGTAGTTTTCACTTTCTAAAAATTAAGGCATCATGATACAAAATTTTCCACTACATTCTTCATCCCTAGCCACCAGTACTGATGCTGAAAGTCCTTGTACATCTTCACCACACCAGGATGTACCGCAAGAGGAGATGTGTGGAAATCCCTTAACACTTCCTCCGAAATCGACACTGGTACCATGTTATATTCTCTGAAGAGAATGACATGCGCCCAAACTTTAGAAAATCCATCAGGTGCCTGTCCTATGGATATCTGAGCAGGTCGAGTCTCGTAGTCAGTGTCCCCACACTGTGCCACCATGACTCACTGAAGAAGAGGGGGAGTGACTGTAAGAGTCTGAAGAAAAGTTGTTCCATCCCGATCCACAAAGGATATCTTCAAAGAGGCCAGCTGCTCCATCACCTCAACTAGTAGCCGTATACCAGATCTCCTACTGAGTAAATATACTAAAATGTTCCCCACCCTAAGAGTATAGACTATCTCAAAGTCATAGTCCTGGAGGAACTCAATCCAACGTCTCGGTCTCAGGTTGATGTCAATCTGAGATAAGATATACCTGAGAGTCTTGTGATCTCAGTAGACTTTAATATGATCACCCATCAATTAATGTCACCACATCTTCAAGGCGAAGACAACTACTACAAACTCCAGGTCATGTGTATTATAGTTCTTCTCGTGCTCTCTCAGCTGTCGAGAACAATATGTGATCAATTCTCGCTCCTACATCAGGACACATCTGATCCTGATCCTTGATGCATCGTGGTAGAATACGTATCTTACGCCCTCCTCCGATAGCTTAATGATGGGTGCACTAGTCAGCCTCTACCTTAGCTCCTGAAAACTGTAATGGAATCTCTCCGACCAAATGAATGGATGCCCCATCTTCGTCAATGGTGATAAAGGTTTCAATACCCTGGAGATATCAGGTAAAAATATCTGGTAGTACCTAGACAATGAAGATGTCCCTCTCCCTTCAGGGAGGTATTCCTGGAAACATATTTTGTAAAGATGTCCCCATACTCTACCACTCTTTTTTGAAAATGAAAACTCAAAACTCATATGCAAGAGTTTATCCTATCCTGCCCAGGTTTCCTTTTTCACCAACCAAGGAAAACCCCATTACAATGTTCTAGGTAAACCAGAACTATTTTTCCTAATACAATCATGCTGAGAATGAACTGTGGATGTCCAATCCATACCCAAACTAACCTCGTAAGGCCTCGACATTTCCACCAAGAGGATCCAACCAAAAATCTCACCTCAAGGGTCATATCACACCGACGACATATGTGTGATTATCGAGTCTCCTCCCATTGGTTTCTCTAGATGTGAGGGTCATGTCAATGGTTTAACCAGAAAATCTAGGTATTTGACAAGATTCTTGTAAGGAATGAATGATTGTTACCTATGTCTATTGATACGATAGCTAATAGTAGACCCTGACCGTACCTCGAATCATTCCTATAGCCCTTTGGTCACTCTCCTTGAACGCATGAAACTAATCTCTTCCTCTATCCTGAAACTCCATGTGCCTGGTGGGGTCCAGAAAAAGGGGGTGGTTATGAAATGTTGAAATGTATAACACTTCATCCTTCTCTCCCATATCTTCTTTCATGTCTGCTGCCCTGCATATTCATCTGTCCTTGTCACATCCTCATCCCGAAACATCTTACATGCCCAAGTCTCTGAGACTGGCGCTAGTTTCCTGCATTCTCATGGCTAACATTCACTAGCTATATCAGCTCATCCAAAGAACATTCAACCACAAAGGTTCTCTCTAGCACCCTAACATAAGTAGTAATGCATAGAGGAATAGTGGTGGCTCATATTTTCATAAACACACCTCGCTCAGAAGTCCGATCCCTAAAGCACTGATCGTATCATATTAATTGAGCACTAGGAAAGGTCGGTACACCTCTTTGAACACTTAGCTACTGAAATTTTGTCCTACTGAAGCTCTAGAAGCTCAATAGAACTCCCAACCAGATCCTCAAGGCAGTCATCTGCCACCTGTGAGTCGTTCTCACCTTGTAACCTGAGGGGAATCTGATGCTGAAACTCGTGTAAGGCACTAAGCCTATATGTGTCTTTTACTGGTACTGCCAGTTGTAACTGTTGACCAATAGATAGTGATATAGCCGACACACTACTCAAAGGTACTATCTCAGGTAATGGTCCACGTACAAATGACTCATAACTATGAGGACCATCCTTATCGACACTCACTGAAATATACTAGTAGCTAAGATCACCATCTACTCTAATGGTGTCTCAACTAGGCGGAAAACTTTAGCAACCGCCTCCAGCCATCCCTCAGATACGTGGAAAACTGTATCTCCTTGAAAACATAGAGGCCTCTACTACTGGAACAAATTAAATGCTACTAATCGACGTGCACCGTCTGCCAGTGTAGCTATTGGTATCTGCTTCCCAAAAGGCGGTAGTGTTGCTGGTACACAACCCGAAGGTGCTGACATGGTAAGAGGGCCCTACACTAGAGCATCGTCGCTCAGTGGGCTGTCATCCTCTACTCTCTCTAGAATCCTAGCGGGCTGTCTACATAAAAGTATCCTTATAAGGAACTGGTGAAACAACTTCATTTAGTTATACCTAGTGAGCTCAGTCAAGAACACACAATCAGTGTTTTCCTCCACTGAGTCAGAAACCAGGATGCAGGGACATGGTGTATGGATAGGTCGACCACTGTACCAACACTAGATTCCCTAAATTGATAACCACAATAACTACACATAACACTATTTCTGTTAAAAAGATCATAGTCCAATGTTCAATGGTAGAACCGACTCTCCTGATACAAATATGTCATTACCTGTCCCCCAGGGCCCAAGCCGTGACTACCCCAAACCCACCTTCCATTTTCAAGGGGATGGCGACTAGCACCGAAAGGTGTATTCCCTAAAACTAGGAAGGCATTTCCTTTATAACCTATAAACACACACGACGAATCACACACCAAGATATGACAAAAGTAAATTCTATAGTGAAAAGAGTGTCTACAGAATGTAAAAAGGGGGAAAGAATACAAGCCCAACTGTAAAGGTACAAGTACAAATGAAAATACAATGTAGCTCCGGGATCGTCCACCGTGGATCCATCCTAAAGGATAGGTACATATTGTCTCCAAAACACTCCATGTGTACCACCTATTATTGAATCCCTCAAGTCTCAACCCAGATAATCATCGTCTTATGTGTAGGTACAGATCTTGAATGGTTGTCTTTACGGTACGCCTCGTCTATTATCCACCACGAGCTAATTCTAGTCCTAGTACTCTTGTCCTCAGTCAGCATTGTCCATCCTCTACACCAAACACAACATGGTGCGGGCATAGCCTATGTAGGGGTGGGTATAACGATACTCAGTAGGGACCCCGAGACCCTCAAGGTCTCACAATGAATCCACAAAGGATAAACCACAAATCATGGAAACAACAGTTGACCCTACTTATGTATATGCCCATACATATACGTAAGTTTTCAAGTATACTCATCTTAATCATGAGGAAACACTGGGTCCAACCCAAAATCCTAAAGCTCAACTGTTCCAAAAAAGAAGGAATACCACAAATGTAAGTACCACATAGGTATGTCAAAGAGAAGAAATACTAACAAGCTATTATCACGAAAGAAAGTACCACATAAGTACGAATTCATCTCACACAAGTTATAACATAAGTATCATAGTAGAGATGATTAGATGTAACTACTAATTCATTTCAATCTATTAAGAGTCTCTACTGCTGACCCACAAAGGATCGCTCGGTGCTGACCCACACAGGATCACTCAGTCTTGACCCACACAGGATCGCTCGGTGTTGACCCACATAGGATCACTGGGTGCTAACGAATATAGGATCGCTTGGTGCTGACCCACACAAGATCTCTAGGTTCATACCCACACAAGATCGCTTGGTACTGACCCACACAGGATCTCTTGGTGCTGACCCACACCGGATCCCTCGGTTCCGACCCACACATGATCGCTATCCATTCTTCACGTCACAACCAACTATTGGGTTCCTGCACTAAGCTTTCTCATCTTTTGGAAGGTCTTATCCTCAAGCCCCTGGTAGATTCTCCAACTACCATGAAGTCCCATAAATAAGTATCACAAAGGACCGCCACATCATAGGGTTCTCAACGCCACAAATGGTGTATCAATCAGACTCTTGGTATGTGTGTTATTAGACTTTTAGTCCTCAGGGCCCGATTGGATTCATGCTCGATCCAAACTGACCATACACCAACTTTATCCAAATCTCAAGTGAGGTATACGAAAAGGAATATCTCACTCTATGGTTTCCAGAGCTGTAGACGGTTCATCAAATTGACGTTCGATGCCAATGATATGGCCAAAAGAGTGTTAATGTGTCAAGGTTGTTCCGGGTCCGATCCAACCCGAGCAGACTGACCCAACCCAATCTAGGTTGACCCGACCCGGTTCGGGATGACCCATCCCACTGGGTCTGGTCCATCCCTCACTGGGGGGCCCAACCCACTTGGTCCAGCCCGGTCGGTGATGGGAGGCCCGGCCCACGCTGGGCGGCCCAACCTGGTTGCCCGGGTGGCCGCGGAGGCCGCGAGGGGCGTGGGGCTGTGGAGCGGCAGAGGCCTCAAAGGGCTGTGGAGTAACGGAAGCCACAGGGTGGCAGATCTCACGGGGTGGTGGAGGCTGTTGGGCTGTGGAGCCCAAAGAGGCCATGGGAAAGCGGAGGCCGCAGGGGTCAGGGAGCGGCGGAGGCTGCAGGGGCCGCAGAGCGGTGGAGGTAATGGGGCGGCGGGGCGCCGCAGGACGGTTGGGCTACCATGGTGTGGTGGTCGCATGTCGCGCCCACACCAGCGGCCGGCTTGACCAGCCGCCCTTTGTTTTCCGCCTTCATCATGTCCATCCGAGGTTCTTGAGTTCTGCCAGTGCCAAACGCTGACACTAGTCATTGTCCCCATCGCAAAGAACACACAAATAACCATAATATTTGCAGAGGGATTGGGTCTTGTTTGTTTGGCCCATACCCTCCGCGTCATGGTGGTTGTAAGTAGGTAAACAAAAATCATGAATGAAGAACGTCAAACCTTACAACCTCCCACAATGATTATTCCAAAACATGCTAAATAAAATCATACGCGGATAAACTAATTAGATATTTGATCCACGTTCTTTGTTTTAGAAGTGAAGAACATGGGAATATATAATCGTACACCAATAAACTCATACCTCGAAGGTTTTTTGATAGATGTCTTGAGGTGGAAATAGCGAAGGGAAAGAGGATACCAACAATCGTCGCTTCTACAATCACGCTTCTGAAGCGGGTTTGAACGTTTCCCTCGTTCTTCAATTCCAGAGTGTGTTCTTTGTTGAAAAAGTTCATAATTGGGAGGTTTTCTTCATTGGAGATGTGTAATGTTTCTCCAAGTGTTGGGAATCCTGGCACTTTATTCAGTTCATGGCCCTTAGGCCTAGTAAATATGGAGCCCATTTCCTAGACCGTAGGTCCTGGGAGAATAAAATCCCATTGCAGTTCCTTGAAAGCCCAAATGTTAGACCAAAAGGACCTTAGATGAATATATCTACTTCAATACTCAGTCTGCTATAGTACATGGTTAAATTATGTCGCCGCTACAGTCCCTATTATAGTACCCACCATCGCTATAGTGTTGTTGATTCTACAGTCTACTGTAATTATATTTCTTCTATAGTACTACTATAATGCTACTTTAGTAACCTATTCCCAATAAAAATCATGTATATGTATTCCAAAAGAACATAAATATTTCATCATATCAGAACCCCTAGAATCAAATTGGTTTCATAAACATCATTCAATCATAATATAACCATTGAAAAGGAATGGGTTTCATAAATATTATTCCATTATTATATTAACCATTATTAAAATAAAGAATAATGTTAGAATTAAATAATATCCTCAATAAAGCACAATTAACATAAAATAATATTATCTTCTATGGCACATATTTTTATATATCACTTAGAAATAATTATTTAGTAAAAACAACATTATGATTTGAAAACATTTTCTTTTATTAAAATAAAATGGAGTTTTAAAAGATAAAATATTCTTTGAAAATAGCCCCTATTTATTATAATGGAATATTAAACACATTAAGGCCTCATAGAATTATAAAATTATGTTTAAGCCGTATAAGGTAAACAATCCTAAATCTTGTAATTTTTTTAAAAAAGTCAAAAAACACATCATTTAGAAAAGATAAAAAGATTCTTTAAAAACCATGTAATAAATGAATAGAGGTTTAAAATGAAATTAAAAATCCATATTAAAAACATAAAAACATTTTTAAACCATTTTTATATAAAATTTACATGGAAGATATATATTCCCCAATAAAAACATAAAAGAAAACTATCCCATATATTGATGATACTGTGAATTAAATACTCATAACATTTTAATTAGTATAATCATATACCCCATGAAAGAAATAAAATTATATATATATACGAAAATACCATGATATTATTTATAAGACTCATAAAATATGTTCATGGTTATTATATACACCACATATAGAAAATATTTGTGTATAAGGCATGTGTCCCACGAAAATAAAAGTGAGGAATAAATCCATTACTACATGAGTAAATTTAGAGTCGTGAATCCCATAAAATATTAAAATAAATTAAATAATTTAATATCATCAAATAAATTAAGTTACTTATATAAAATGGCATTGTTCAGTATATACACCATGCCAATGAATATAGTGTTGAATATGGAATATATCTCAAAGAAATAAAAAGTTAGATGAAATTCCCTTACCTTAAGTGTTTACATCTCTTTCGCAATCTAAAAACTCATATATAATAAATTTAAGATTATTTTACATATATAATAAAATAATATTCATTTATGTAATACCATATATGATTTACTTGTGACTATATATTACTCTCTTATTAAAAGTTCGATGTTCAAGAAATGTTTTGGGTAATAATTATTTTGTTTATCATATGTGTTTTGACTTTTTATTCATCATCCTCTTGATTAAATAATTATTTAATTTTTTAAATATTGTAATAAATGATTTATATATCATATATATTCACTATAAAAACATTGATAATAATCTATAAAATATATTAATATTAAATGGAATACTCCATTTGTGGAGATGGTATGTCATATGTACGCATGAACACTGTATTAATTTTCTTATTGTGTTAAAAAAAGAATGTATATGATAAATTATCATTGAAAAATAATTTCTTTTTCATATACAGAATATATATTCAAAAGAAAATTATTTTTATTACCATCCATGAAATATAAGTTAATAATTAATCACATTGTGTCGTGAAGATGGTAAGCCATACGTACTCACAAGAAACATTTTCATTTTCCCAAAATATTAGATGATAAAAATGTATAATTATCTCATCATTTAGTATGTAACATAATATTATAAATATCATATAAAATTGATTTAAAATCATAATTACCAACCATAAAATAGGGTAAATGAAAAACGAACAACACTGTTTTGTAGGTGGTAGTTCACTGTACACAATAATGGTATATTTGTTACCCAATAAATGAATGTCTTTGTGAGTTTTAGTCTAAAACAAAATGTAAAAACATACCAATATATTTTGGATAATTAGGTTATTATAAAAACATGAAATGAAAATAATTTAATGAGTTCATGTAATAAATAATATAAAAACATTCATTGATGAACATTACCTCCTCTTTTGGTTTCTCCTTTTGATTTGCACGTGATGACTCCATTGGTTGGGTTTAGGATAAACGTAATACTTATAGGTTTAAGAAAATAATGTTTCATGGACACTTGGGTAGATTTTTTATTATTAAATGTAATTATAGGTGTTAATAAAAGATAAGGATAGATTCCCTTCTATAATATACGGGAAGGGTACTCTTGGAATCTCGAAAAAATTAAAATTAATATAAATTAATTATTAAAAATTAATAGCTCAAAAGTTAGTTATATTGAAGATAATATAAATATTGATCTAAGAACTATCAAACAATAAATATATATATTTTTAGGATATATCATTACCCTTATATTTTTGCTTTAATGCATAATTAATCCATTTAACTCTAACCATGACAACATGTGTTTTTATTAATTATGGGTTAATATAGCAACTATAATATGAAAAATGAACTATAAATGAGTCATTAATGAAATTTAATGGCTTAAAACAATTATTTTTTTCAAATTTTATATTTTTATAAATTTGAAATCAGTTAATAAAATATTATTTATTATAAAATATCAATAATGTCAATTTTGACAGTATTCATTATTTGACTTTTTAAAAATATCATAAAAATATTATATATTCAAGAAATAATTTTAATTTTCACTCATACATAAAATGAATTTATAAAATCATTAGATGGAATTAATTATATCAAATTATATTAATTTTAATTTTTTATTATCATTTAATAGATTCTCCAATTAATTCAATAATTCACACACTATCATTGTGTCACCATATAAAATAATTAACTCATTCCTAAAAATTATTAATTAGTTACCATTATGACTATAAATAATTATCAATACAAATATTATTTATATCTGCAAATAAACTTTATATCACATCATATTAAAAATATGTCACTTATTAAAATAAAATGTGGGACAAAATTGTCTTTCCAATTAATATAATACTATATCAGTGTTAAAGTCATCCATGCGGCTCAAAGAAGACATAAATTCACACAATCGATTATTTTTTTCAGCACATGATTATGATATAAAATTATTACTGGTATTAAGGTTATTTTATTTTAGTTATAATATTATTTTTACTTTAGTTACTCGATTTACCCTTAATCATGATAATAAAAAATATTCATAAAGTTACTATACTGGATGTCGAGATATAATAGGAACCTATTTAAATAATTTTAACCTTTTGATTCCAAAGACAGAATCTGTATTTCACTATTAAAGACAAATAAATTTATGAAAATAATTAAAAATTAATCTTGTTGACAGGATGAAGAAACGAGTTATTAGAGTTAAGACATAGAAAAGATTGAAATTTTTTTATATCAATATTAACAATAAAATTAATTAAAATAACCTATATTAAATTAGTAAAAAAATTAACTAATTATTATTTAAAATTAATAAGAAATATAATTTAACACTATATTATTTTTATGAAAAATTTATTTCACAATTAAAATTTATTATTGTTTTACTATTCCTTAAAACATGAAACATCTCATCAAACTACCACAAATTAGTCCAAAGTAAAATTTTACATTCCTATTATATATATGAATTTTTTTTTCAAATACAATATAAAAATATTTAAAAATTGTATTTAAAATGGTTTCTCCATAAAAAGGCGGTAAATTTATCATTTTGAAAAATATAGCTTATTATGAATAAAATTGTGTTTGTTCTTATTTTATTCATATAAAATATATTAGATTAATGTAAATTTTGTTATTGAATGTATAACATATATATTTCATTAATGTCATTCAAAAAATTTAATTGAGATATTTTATTATGTCAAAACTACTTTGAGAGCATAAAAATACAATTATTTCCTTTATAATCAATTGGTATATATTTTATTTTCAAATAAATTGGTTCCCATTGAGTTCATATTATAAAATAATTATTTTTTTATTTAGTTAATATTATTCCTATTTTCCAATATAAAATTTGGGTTAAATCTCAATATATAATATAATAATAATATAATATGTTATTATTAAATAAAACTCGGTATTGTGTATGATGAAGTATATCAAAATAATGTGACATTGTGTATAACAAAAACCAAAAATAGTGTAACATATACCAAAAGATAATCCATATGTTTAATATAACTAAATCACTACTTGGTGTTGCGTATAACCCAAGCCAATTATATTATTCTTCATGTAGAAAAAGATATATATAGTATTGTGTGAAATGAAAAATATTGATAAAACTAAATTAAATCAAAAAATATATTTCACAAAATTTAGAGGTGTTTGAAGTTGATTTTTGAAATGTAAAATAATCACATAATAATAAATATTCAAGTAAACAATTTTAAATGAAATAATCAATTATGCATATTACTTTATCCATTGAAAATGAAAGATATTCTCCAAATATAAATTTAAAAATCACAATAAAATTATACTAAACATGTCAATTCTTAATTTACCGCTCCTAATTTTCTAACCATCACTCCAGGTGGAAATTAAATAGTGTTTATATAATACATGAAGTAAATTCTATTAATCATATTCTCACATGGGGTGTGAAATATCCCACATTTAATGAAAAATATCACAAATAAGAATGATTAATTTTGATTAATGATAATATGACTCTAGGAATTTTTATATGTTGGTAATGTTGTAAAAAATACTATATCTAAAAAAGTATGTTTTTGGTAAATCATACTGTATGCTAAAAAAATTAATGTTAGTAAAATTATACACTTCAAAGTAAAATCTTCCCATATCCTAAAATCTCAATTAAAGTTCATGCACAATGATCAAAATGAATATATACATTCTATTTTCCATATATTAGTTTTTTAATTTTTTATTTTATGCCTAATAATTTTCTTAAATTCATCACCCAACAGTATATGATTAATATAATTGGTTAATAAATAATTATTTCTCTATCTTGAAGGACACAACTTAGTTTACCTCAATTTTCTTTTATTATTTTACATTTATAATTACTTTTTTCTTTAAAATAAAATTTTTCATTTTTTCATGAGGTGTCAAAAATGCTATAAAATATACTATTCTCATTAAAATTTCTAATATGAAAGGAATCCCATAACATATATCCCTTGAAATGAACACTTACCCACCACTATAAATAACTTTCACAAATACATAAACTGCCGAATGTGAGGAAAAATAAAAATTATTAGGGTATTAAAGGATAAAATTTTCATGTAATGTGGATATCCTTTAATAGAGAAATGTATGTATTATTTGTGATAAGTATGATAAATGACACGTTATGTATCAAGGATAAGTAATTATACAATAAAAATAAATCAATTATATTAAAACTGACTTTTTATAATCATTAACGAGATAAAATTTCATTGAAAATTATAATAAGTTTACATAGTGAATGTATCTCATAAGAAATAGGGTAAAATATTGAATAGGGGAAACATTATCTCATAAATCTCTCATTGATAGGAACATAATATATGATTCAAACATCAGTATTAGTATATAATAACAAAAAACTAATCCAAATAATTTTAATTATTTGAATTTATGAAATATAGGAGGGAAATTTCAATAAAATATATTAAGTAACCAATCCAAATATGGATTATTTAAATTGAAACCCCATAATTATATATAATCATTTACCCCCACATAATACTTATTAAACATTGTTATTAATAAAATATAAAACATTGAATCATGATATTACTACCAAATTATAGTATCATTGATAAAAAATATAGCATAGATCCATGTATGAGGCACGCATTTTTTAGTTCAGGTGTAAGAAAAAATTTAAAAATTATAGGTGATTGAAATAAAGACACGAATTTATGCCTAATTTCCATACATTATAAATCTATTTCTTCTCATATTTTCCATTTTTTAATTATTCCTTCCTTGTCATGGTCCAATAATAGAATGATACAAGTGAAGCCATAGGCATTATGTTCTGTCAAGCTCAAAAAAATCAAGGGTATTTTACTTTTCCTAAATAAATTCCAATATTTAGTGATAATAATTAATTACTAAGAAAGAAATAAAAAAACTCATGTTTTCTCTAAAAAGTGATTCAATTTTTATCATTTATCTTAACCATGCAACTTTGAAGTTGTGTAATATTGGGATATGAAGGAGATACCTAGTATAAACCAATTAATGGATCGAGCTCATACTCCCCTACATAAGAAGGACCTTGTCCATTTGTTAATGTCATCTTCACACTTCCACAAGTTGTTACTTCTCCAAATCAATGAGTCCATAAATCATTCATTTAGTCTATATGTAAAAAATAATTATAACTGTTGGACCACCCAAAACTATTATCCCTCCATGAATCTTCCCCGTTCTATGGTACCTCTATTGTCTTCAACATTTTTCAGTTGATTTTCCCCATTTCCATAATCTTTACTCGCTATATTATTCTTTATAATATATGGTTATTTCTTCCTATTTATGGAAGAAACATTCCCAATTCCATCATATTTATATCCATTAACCATGTTTATTCAAAACAAAATATTTCATCATTATATGAATGTGGATCTTTACTACATCACCACTGGCCCTTTGATATAAATCATTATTTTCATCGATCAAGGAACTCATTATTGCTAAGAATGGCCTTCCTAGGACAATTGGTTTCCTCTCCTATTATGTGTCAAGTAAATGGAAGTCCACTAAAAACTATTATCTTTCCATTTTGAATATATTTAATTCAAGAAAATCTCTTTTACATATCATTATTACATATTCCAATTGAAGGTCATCTCTTTTGGGCTTCATCTCCTCCTCCCCTATCCTCTTGAATGTTGTGTATGAAATAATGTTCAAATAGACTCATTTATAATAAAAAATTTATCAATCACATTATCTCTTATATTGGTATTATTTGAAAAGAAACTTTGTTCATGTTACTTATTCAGTAGACTCCAATGCACAACAACTGAGAATTACACATAGAGTGGTATTGTTACAATCACCTCATTTTCCCTCTATGTTGATATCGGATCTTTAATAACCTTCACATATCTGTTCCTTTTTAAAAAAGAGTCATCAAAGGGAATGTTAATATGTATCTCTTAAAAGATAAATAGAAATATTCCATTAATTTCATAAAACATCCCTATTTACATCCTATTAAGGAAGGTGAATAGTGGTATATATATAGTGGTGAGGATTATTCTCTAGCATCTATTTTATCTAATTTTTCATGTTCCTTCCTATTTTTCATAGTTTAACACTCTTTCTACTAGTCATTCATTCTATTATCGAAAAATTATCAATATTGTTTCCTAATTATTTACCACTTATCATGATGATATCCATCATATATCTGTGTTTGGGGTCCTCTATGTCACTTAAAATTACTAAAATAGTCCACCCCTTGATCTAGTTGTAAATATTCCACACTTGAAACTCTATATGTTTCATGTATGTACTTATTTTTTCCATAAATAATTTTATATAATCCCTAGTTGTTGTCATTAATGTAGATAGGGACTCATCCAATGTAATTATTTGGATTTAAAGATAAGTCCATTATTATTGTTGGAACCCTAGTGGCCTTGGTTGGTACCCTTTAATTTTTTATAGTGGAATTTAACCCTGGAAAGGATTATGATTACTAAATTCAATATAATTATCACATTCACTATACCTACATTAGGTTTGGAGAATATCCATTTTAATGTAAATATTCTTTATCAAGGCATCCAATTGATCATCCATCCACCAATTTTTTTCAACTGTGTTGACTCTTCACATTATTCATTCATTAAATTTCGATTTAATTTTATTTCCTCTTATATCTTCCGATACATTATAGATATCCTCCAATGATTTTTCCATCAATGATTCTCTATTTAAAGAATCAATTATTGTACTATTGTCCTTTTATAGACCCTTAAAGAATATTTTTTGAAATTAAAACATCCCAATACCATTATGGGGAACTATTAAATCAAATATCTAAACATATCACATTTAATATAATGTTATTGATCATAGAATTAATTTAAATTCAATATATTATCATTAATATCCATATATATTGAGGGAAATAAGAATAAAGTACATAAACATCATATAAATTCATCCCAAATAGTGACATAGTGTGATGGTAGACATTATATCTAATGAAAAACAATATCTTTTAATTACTATATAATCAATATCAATGTAACCCAGTGAATAGAGATGTAGTGACAGAGCAGGTTCTATTTCTCAATGCATCAGAAGCGGATGCGGCCAAGATGATGGGCCGGAATCTGGAAGTAGACCTTAATGAAGAACAATATTTTTGGGTTGACAAACAGGACACGATTCGTGTTGGAGGCTTCAACAAGGGGTTGATCAGACTCGAGGAGTACATGCAGATCTGGAATAAGCTGACCTCTTCTTTTGATGATCTTATAAGGGGGGATCCACTTTTAACGGTCTCTAATTTAACATGGAAAATGTTTAGGGATATGAATTCTGGTAGAACTCAATTCGGTTTCAATGATTCTGTTTATTTCTTACCTAACTAATGCTTAGTTGAGTTACAATCCTTGTTGTGGGTGGAAATGTTGGAGGGTCAGATCGGCTCCGGCGGGTTAGAGCATGCTGCTACTTCCTCTGAAGGTCATTTACGATGTGGATGATTCAGAGGGATGACTTTCCATCGGTAAGGACCATGCTTTCATAGGATCGCCGAGTGGTCCTTCTTTGGAGCTAGCGGTTTCTTCTTTTGCTTGGAAGAGGTTGGTTCTGGTTTTTTTCTGTTGGGCTTTGTTTGGTGTTTTTTGGAAGCTATGGTTTCTCACTTTTACCTCAAAAGTGTCTTTCTTAATAAAAAAATAATTTTCAGCCGTATCTCATTGCTCCAGGAAACATCCCAAGTGATAGATTGGATCTTTAAGTGTAAAATTGGTAAATTTTATTGCGTTAAAAATCATTTGTATGATGTATATATATGCACTTTAATTTGATTCTTAGTGACTATTTTTAATAGAATACTTGATAAAAACCCTATAAATTATGTATTCCCATACTCTTTTACTATTCAAAACACTGGATATCTATCATTGTATACTTGGTTGGATTATTATTATCTATCAATTCAATCCATTATATCTTTCTTATTAATCTTATTCATTTTCTTCTCTATATTAGTACCATATAAAAAATTTTCCTTTATTTCAGTTTTCATAAGTGGATTGCTTGTGATTTAATGATGTAACAATTAATTCACATCATGAAATGAAAAATAATAATAATTAATAAGATTTTATAAAGTAAAATAAAATTCATAATAATAGTAAATAAATAAAGTAATTATTCCCTAGAAACTATACTAAAAACATGTTGTTCCTGATGGTAATTCTTAATTCCATAAAAAAATATGTTTATAAATTTATTAAACTCAAAAAAATTGTTAATATAAAATGGTGTTATAAGTGTAAGTTGATTTATACTGATATATAATAGTTTATAACACATGAATAAGTTACTAATGTGTAGAAAAAATATATATTTAGAATGAAATTTAAAAAAAAATCAATAAATTCGAGTGTACCAATCATTTTATGTCAAATTTCTTGAATTTTTAAACTAAAGAGATGATAAAAAATATATATTTCATTGAATGTAAATCGTGATGGGCCTCTTCTATAATAAAAAAATCTCTATAATAATGAATCCCATTTTAACTAACAAGTACTTTAGTTAATCAATTATATATACAATATAAAACTATTTTTAATAATAAATAAAAATTTCACTAAATTTCAATGGAATGCATACATACAATTAGTTGACTCATTAAAGGTATACATCAATAAACCCTCAATAAAAATTTTATGAAAATAAATATAAGATATCAGAAGACATAATGAATATAAAACACCATCTAGTATTAACATTACAATTTTACTTCTACTAAAAATAATCCTTCTCAAACCATGCTCGAAACAAGAAGTATCTACCCCCACATACTGGTTGTAATATGGAGTAAAATAAAATAAAAAACTATACAACAACACTCTAGAACAACATAAAAGTGTTCCAACTTAAATTTCAAATTCAATTCCCTAATCAAAAGTCCATCCCTCTATTATTTTATATCCAAGAGTCAATTGAGATATATTTCCATCTTAGCCTTATTAAAATCTTACATAACATTAATTTCCATTATTTCTCCACTTTTAATCTCTCATCAATATCTACTCCTTAATATTATATTTAAATATCCTATATTTACAACTTAATCTATCCAGTGGTTCCTCGTATGAAACCTTAAAAATGAACATGTGAAGGACCCATGAAATATCTTTATACCGAATTAAGAGAGAGGAGGTCAACCAAAATGTTCATCATCCTATCTTGTTAAAATTTTATATCTCTTTTTTTATTTCTTCTCATCCCTTTACATCGTTCAATATAAAAATACCGTATGTGTTTCATCAAAAACCTCATTCATGAATGCTTTAATTTTCCATGTGCTAAAATCATGATCGTGTGAAATAAGAGACATTAACAAATATTTGAAACAATAAAGTTATAATATTTATGGGGTATCATAGTAACTTTCACATTATTACATTATCTCAAATCTCAATATTTCATGGGAAAAGACTATGGTTAAATATTACCACTCCATCAAAATAAATCTCTCTTCTAACAATATCACCACTGCAGTGTAAGAAAATGTGTTACTCCATAACCTGAAAACAAAATTAATCCCCATGTTTGTTGATGCATGCACACATAAACAATTATCACTATTAACTATATAATCCTTATTCTCAACTAAAACCATCATATAAACCAAATTTGGGTGCTCTACATCAAAAATATAATCTAGACTATGAAATATTCTTTGAGATTGTCTTTCATTCACACCTTTGCATAGATCCCAGGGTTTTTAATAGATATCATTGTGTAGTAATATCATCATATAACTTTTACGAGGTATTTCAAGTCATATATATCTTTGTGGCCCATCAATATTTAGAATTACAATGTACTTCATATTATATTTTATAAAAAATGGTCATTATATGGAATATAACTTATATTTTTGGGGAAGACAACTAAAATGGGGAAGGATTCATCTGATCATTTTTGAAAGGATAATATTTTCTCAAGTGATTAATAGTGATAGGATGATCACATACCATATAAAATATTTCATCACATGACCACTAATTAATATTAATTATCTTTCCCTCTCCATATATTGAATCATAGATAGATGTTCTGAACTCATATGTCCATCGTGACTTGAACCTATTATAATGTCATCCACCCTCGCCTATGTGAAATGGACCATAGGATGATTTCTCATTTTTTTCTCATGTGTTCAAGTATATATTACCTTCCATGTACATTCCCTTGTCTAAGTTTTCGACATATGATTCACAATAAAGACAAACTTTTTTTAACAAATAATACCACTAAAACATTAACCTCTTACATTTTTTAATTATTCTTTAAAATATTGATAATTATTTTCTTATTTTATTTTCTAAATAGGTACTTAAACTCCAAATTATAAAAGAATAATATAAAATCATGAATACTTCAGAAAAATTAAACAATTTCATTCAAAATTTAATAAACACTTATTTTATATTTTCTGGATAAAATAATTCAATCAATATTACTGGTTTAATCTTTTATTTTATATGATTTTAACATCTGTAAGTTCAAACATACTCCCATTGCACTCTTAAATACTATATTTCACTATACTTTCACACTATGATACATAAATATTTTTATTTTTAAGAAATAAAACATATTTGATATATAGGATGAGGAACCAAGGTTAATTAATATACCATTTAGAGGGTGGGTGAATTAGTGTTAGGTATTTTTATAATTTCATTTTTAAATAGACCTTTTGCTATTTAAATTCTTATGATCTACCCTTCTCCGAAAACTTCTATGCTTTTTACAAAAAATAATAAAAATTATTGGAATAAAATTATATTATAAGGTTTGTATCCAATGATGAATCCAACTATTTTTAGTTCATGATTTGTTTCCAAGACATATGATGTATCACTATTAAAATTTTAGTGATAACAACTACATTGTAATCATGAGAAAGGGGTTAATTAGGCATATAAAACTTCCTAGGGAATGTGTCATCCAATTCCAAAATGCAACAAGGTATTGTTTATACTAGAACCACCAATCATGAGGAATTTATTTTTTTCTATTTGATGCGATGAAGATCATCAGTACCCTTCCATATGCCACAACATAAAAAATTAATATTATCTTTACCTAGGAATCATCTTCGACTACATGAAGAATATCAATGATGTAACACATAGGTTGGACTTCATTATTAAAATGATGAAATAATTTTTGTATGAGTGATAACATGTAATAACACCATGATATTATTCTTTATCAAACATATTCCATTGGATTATTAGTAATAGAATCAAATTTCTCATTTTATATGATAAATTCATTTTTAGGGACTTGGAGATCATCTCTTCTCACTCTCTCAGGAATCAAATCTTCAGTCCTTCATAGTATTATATTCTCTGTCATACAACATTTATTTTCTTTATTTTAATAATTTTGTCACATAATTATTAGAATATCATTTCCATAATTTGAATATGGAAACACTTCTTTAATTTTAGTGTCAGTTAATATTTGAATCTATCTATAAAAAGTGGTCAATATATTTCAGATAAAAAATCTAGCTCTAAATGAGAAAATGAATTTCAAATATTCCAATTAAAATTCCCAAAAATATCACTCTAAAATATCATAATCTAATTTCCATTAAATCATATACTTGAACAACACCACAATATATACCCGTGATAATTAGAAATAGATGTCATTCTTTATATCATCACACCTAAATTTCATCATGATTTTTCAAATCAATGAATCTATAAAAACAAAAGAATTAGACTTTTAATTCCATCAAATATCTTTTTTCATAAGGGAACAATTATTTAATATTCATCATGAATTCTATGATCACAAAAATATTTGTATTTCAACTTGGAATCTCTTTATAATGGAAAATGGCCATTATATCATTCTAAATGACCATTACAGATTCTCAATGATTTGTAAAATGTAAAATGAATCTTATAAATATTCAAAATGACTCAAATTAAACCCCAATGCTCCTCATGAGTAGTCTAAATTAATAGTATGAATTCCCCATGACCTTATGGGTTTTTCTTAACTTTACTAAAATAGTATTTAGAAACTTTTACCCACGATTCTATAACACAGAGTAATTTCATCCTTAATAATTTTTAATAATTTCCATTAATGGTTTATAAATATAAAATATACCTTGGATAGTTTCAAAGGACCTTAAATTTCCCCTTCATATGTTTTATTGAAACTAATAAAACACAGCTGGATTTTTCGAACCTACCCCTTTCCAAATAGATTTATCAAGACACCATAACGCTGAATAGAGAAATATTTTTAAGAAAATACTATCTATAACTAATAACAAATTATTTTATATGTTATATAGATTATCTCCTCTATTAAACAAACATTTATTTTTTTCACTCCCATTTAAATAAAAAATACTCTATATTCACAAAAGGGAATCCCCATATTTTTGTACTTCATCAATCCATTTGATAAAAGAATAAAAATTATAGTTGGTGATTGATGAATATAAAATTTACACATATTATAAACTTTATTTCAATGTTATAAATCCCACCAAAGTGTTATTTTATGGACAATTGTCACATTTTTAAGTTTTAGTGGTGTTTTGAGCTCAAATTCAATAATGGCTTAATTTTGGTGTTTAACTAATTTATTTGTCTTCATTATTTAGGCCATATAATTTTCTAAACTGAACCAAATTGGAAAATTCCATTTTTTAGGTTTACTAACATTAATGGCCCAATTTTTTCCTTCTGTAGGCCCAGCTAAATCAATCATTTGGAGGCCCAAAGTTAGCTCACAATCCGAACCTCAAAAACCGTGCGTAGATTTGGAATTCTTTAAAGCAGAGATTTTATCTCGAAGAGGACAAATCCGATAGAGCAGATATTAAACATGGAGCTGGAAGAATAATTAATGAAAATCTTTTAATAATTAGGCCACGTCTTAATATGCTGTTTTCATGTCATTATGGCATGGGAAGTTGGAATTGTGGAAGACGAAGAGTTACCTGGATATATTTAATTTTCTGCACCAAAATAGTCATAAATCATTCATAAGTGGTCCAATGAGGATTAAGAGTTGTGGAGAGATGCATAAGATGATTTGGAACAACTCTCAAGAAGGCTACATATCCCAATTCGTCCATTTAATGGGCCTAAAACTTGATGCAATCCGGAGGGAAGAATTTGAGCGAGATTTCTTCATTTATTTTCCCTATAAATTTGTACCTCCTCTCCCTTTTTAAAGGATAGACATTTTCAACGGGAAACGGTGAGTATATTTTGATTTAATATTTATTTTTATTTTTAATATATATTAGTTAAATTTCCTCTTCATACCTCCTTTCTTCCATTTATTTTATTTTACGTATTCTCTCACCGTTATTCCCTTCTCAACTCTACTAAAAATGGAGAACTAACCTTGACGCTTGTTCGAGGGAGGGAATTGTTGGTTGATTGAGTTATTGAGATTTAATTTTATTATAATTTATTCAATTCTATTAATTTTGGTGGTGGTTAAATCGATTATGGTGAGCAGTCGCCCCATTTTCTCTACCACCAATTTCATCTTCTCGTTTATCTATTTTCCTTCCCTTTGTTATTTGTGTCATGCATACGGTGGAGCATGACATGAGTAGTGATGGTCAGCGAAGAGGTCTCCTAGGTGACTTTAGTAAGTGAATTACCCTGTATGTAGAGGTCTCGGTATGGGGTTATGACAATCCAAACGAGAAGGTGATGTGTTACAGGTCTTGATCACCTCATTGAGTTGAATATTGAGATTCTTTTTAATCAATGATATCAACCACCATGACCTCCTAAGAACAACTGCCTACTTTCTTTATTCTAAGTTCATTATGTATTACATTGTATTATTATATGTTATATTTATATCTTATGTACTTCAATTCCCCCCATTTCTATTAATATTATATTTTATATTAGTTATATTTTAAATAGTGACATAGAAAAATAGTGTCTGGAAGTGGCCTCCTCGAGACCGACCCTCGGGTGTTCCACTACTGTACATTATTAGGTTAATAATAATTTAATTGAATTGTGGTTCATGACAAACCAATCTCATCAGTGATGCATTAGAATAATAACTTTCATTAATACTACATAATTTTATATGAATATTCAATACATTTTACAATTTAAGACACCATAGAACCGTTATGCTTTATTTTATTTAGAGACTAGATAGAGAATCAAATTATTTTATAAAAGATATTCGACATATTTCACTAAATTATTTTCACATAGTATCCTTCCTAAAGATTACCTAATAAAACCCATTATTTATAACCTATAAAAATGAAACATTAGAAATAGTGAGTTCAGATTCTCAGTAATGTTTATCATGTTATATATTAATCCACGATCCTAAGTGGTCTTAAAATAATCATAAGGGAATGATAAAATGATCTCAAATTAGAATATCATACCTATAAAGTCATGGGATATAAAACCTGAGTCATGGAATAAGTTGTTATCATAATAAGGAAAATTTAACATATGAGTGTATAATTATGAATAACCAGTCATGATCTATGATATCATATCATAATAATAATATATATGTTTTTTAGATAAATTTGTAGCATAAATATCATCATATAAAATAATTTCTTTGGTAAGGCTCACTGCTGAGACAAACATAGTACATAGGGCCCCATCATGGATTGAGGTCACCTCATATTGTCATAAACCTAGAAATTATATGTGAAATATACTCACCATGTAATTTAACACATTGTAGTTTTTTTCTAACTACTCATGTTTATTCAGGGTCTTTGTCCAACCGCCTTTGTATCCTCTTGGGATTGGGAAAATCACTCGTGTACATGATTAGGATTTGGATAATTCCATGTGTACCCTTTTTATCTCGTTACATATAAAACATTAACCAATAAATTGGTGGTCTATAACAGAGGAACTATCACATAGTAATTAATCATTAATATATATTCCCCAAGAACATAACATCATTTTGCATTTCATTACAATTTAATTAACCCATTAAAAATTGGATTCATGAAACAATATTAAAACATTAGAACAATAAGATATAAATACAATGGAAGTGGATTGTATCATAAAATAATATCACTAGTGAATCATATAAAAATCTAAATGATGTTGACATAAATGAAAAAATATTATAAAAGAGCACAAATTATCCCTTCAAAAATAGATCAAAACATCAATTTTTTTCAAATATATAGAAAAATATGAATATTATTTTCTTTGTAAATCCATTGAAAAAATTTAATCTACATGATTAATAATGTACATGATGGGGGATGAATAGGTTTCTTCTGTATACATTTGAAATCAATCATTTCATACATTTTTAAGAATTATGAACTGAGTAATACACAAAATGCTTCAAATGATTAATTTTAATAATTTTTAAATCAAAATAATGTTATTATAATAATTCTATTTTCAATCATTGTAGTTTAGTTAAATACTATTATAAAACAATTTGGAAGAATATTGAAATGGAAGAAAAGCATTCGGAATGTAATGATGATAAACTATGTTAGTTTTTCTAAAAGATGTTATTTTAATTTTTTCGAGTACCAAATAAGGGAAAATGATACTAATACTAGAAAACCATAAAAATATTGGTAGTGAAAATATATTTGGTTGAATATATTAAATACATAAAATTCCCTCATTATGAAAATTTAAACATAAATATTTCTAATAGAGTGAAATTATAACATAAACATTTATCTCATGTCTGAACTTTCTTTGTACATGATATAAACTCCTATATAATAATTATTTATTTATTATTAATATATATATAAACTATATTAATTCTTATATTTCCATATATTGTTCCCTCATTATTTATAATCCCTAATTTATTTATAATTCTCCACTGAAATCAATATTCATCGTGATAACGTTTTCATTTTTTTCACGTATGTTTCAATTGAGGATTGTGATCCTTGCACATGGTCATAGTTTAATAATCTATATGATATTAATAATGTCATAAATATTATATTTAATCATTATATAAATATAAATTACATCACATCATGGAGATAAAAATTTGTATATATGCACGAGTGATGTTTTCATTTTTGGAATTGATAGAATGAAAGGAGTGTAAATAATAATATATATTTAAAAAAATTATTATTTCATAAATATAATATATAATAATTAAATCCATCTATTTGATCATCTATGAGATATTGTGATGAAAAATGAAACATTCCACTTCATGCAGATGGTTGTCTATACTTATGTGTTAACAACACGTTCATTTTACATTGTGTTGAAATAATATAGAAAATGGTTGTACGTTTAATATATGAAAAATTAAATATGGTATAAATCAATAAAAAATATGCTATTATTTTTTTAATATTATTTTTATTATTAAATAAAAAACATGAAAATGTTTGGTAAGAACATACACCTCTTCCTTCGATAAACTCATTCTAAATTTACAACAAGGATTCTTGGATTATAATTTCCGGAAGATTAAAAATTTTAATAGATTTTAATAATTGTTGGGATAATATTTGGGAAAATATTGGATTAGATATATTGATGAAGTGGTGCGGATAAAGAAGAATATGATGTTCCCTTTTATAAGTGTGGGGAGTGGAACCATTGTAAATATGGAGAACATTAAAATAAATATAAGTCACTCTCAAGGAAAAGTGCCTCTAAAAATCATAATATAGAGTCAATTAGGTTATTATAAACTCAGTAAATTAAATTGAATATTTTTTTCATAACATGAAACCATACCATTATATTTTAAAACTTTTAACAAATATTTACCTTTACCATCGTGACAAACATTTTACCAAGGTAATATATTTTTATAAAAGAAAATGAAATTAAATTTAAAACAAAAATCATACAAGAGAATATAATTTTATTAATAAGTTATAAAATTATTCAATTTGGATGGGATTAAAAAATTAATTCTAATATTTTTTCACAAAATGCGTTAATACAATTATAAAATAAAATGTAGTTTTTTAGAATAAAAAATATTATTCTCATGAATTCGATAGTAAAATCCATTAAATAAATGTCAAAATATTTTATTGAATATTAAATCTAAAAATTTATCTAAATTAAATCATTTATAGTTATTAATTTAATTAATTATATAAAAAACACATTATGTGTATTAAATTTGTTTTGAGGAATAAAATAACTTTATTCACCTCCAAATGATTTTATCTTAATCTCTAACCATTTTATAATAAATGATTCAATGATTACTAATTTTTTAAAGAGTAAAAAACAATTTTCTATTATTTTAATTCTAATAATAAAATAAATTAACTTTTAAATTAAACATATATAAAAACACTATTTAAAAACAAAACATTTTCATTTATCCTAGAATTATTATAATAGATGTTTTTTAATTTCTCAGCTATTTGATGAATATTAATATTAGAACCTATCCTTAATCATTACATAGTCATGATTATCAATTCAATAATTCATTATATTTTTTTGGATCATTAAAATATATAGAAAAAGTCAATAGGTCCATCATCTTCAAATAAATAAATATTATATAACAAAGCGTACACTTCCACTTCATATTCATTGTTTCCACACACACAAAAAACATATAAGATATAGAATGATAATTTTTCATGAAAAATGTTCACAATTTTCATCTTGAACTAATCATTTACACTACTCATCCTTAAACCCTTGTTAAAAAAATTTTAATGCATGGAATGAAAACAAAAATACCATAAAGTTGAATATAAAAAGAAAGAAAGTAACCATTTATTCCATGAATATTTATAAAAAATTTACTTTTTAATAATTAAGTTTATGCTCATAATTACAATTTTATTACTAAAGAAACAAACTTCACTACCAAAATATTTTTATAAATCATTTCACTATAAATAATATTAGAAAATTAAAAATAACAATTGTTTTATTCAAAACCATGAAATTATCTCGAAATATTTTTTAGAAAGTTATATTGTTCTCCCTTAATAAGTATTAATACATTCCATTAATCATAATCTCGTTATCCAAGCTTATAAAATTAAGATATTTATTTAAAAATAATATAAATAATAAATATATTATGTATTATTATTGGGAAGTCATTTTACTTGTCAATATTACAAATGGAATAACCAATATGGAAAACTTTCTCCATAATTGTCTGTAGAACCCAATGCAATTTATGACTATTGAAAACTTACCAATCCTTAGTTTATTATGGAACCTCCCACCCCAACTTTATAATGAAGCATCCCATGATTATTTTATAATGGTACTAACCAAAATAATAAAAAATTCTCGTGAACCATATCATAATCTTCACACATTAATGATTTTGTTATTACAAAAATATTCCCTGCACCCATAAGAAAAACATTCACAAATATCAAACTATCCATTCCATTTAAAACAAAAAATTAATATACCATTAACAAACGTGACGTGGTTTTACATTTATGAAATCATAGGAAAATGTAAATTAATACAGATGTCAAATATTAGTTTCATTGGTGGGAAAACCCATTAATGTCATATACATTAAAATAGAACATTAATTTTCACTTATGTAAAAAAATTAAATCATTCCACAAAAATTATGTAAAAATATACCTTTTAAAAACAATTAAAAACAAATTAAAAAAGGAGAATTAAAATTAATTATTATTTCTACATAAACACACAAATAAAATAATAATATGAATGTGGACATATAATATAAATATTTAGAAAAAAATATTTTAAATATTTTAAATTATGTTCTTAATGTAAATTCTCACATCCCATGAGTATGACTCCTTAGGTGTGATCCTTATTTTAAAAAATAATAAATTAATTTTATTTATTTAATTTATTTATAACCCTTTAAATGTTATTATTCTATTTTCAGTTGTTATATTATTATAATAAATTACTTAAAAAATAGGTTCACATTGTATGTTTTTACAATATTCAAATCATATGTCCAAAATCACTTGGGTAAGATGAATATGGTAAATGAGTTAATTATTTCATAATATCAATAGTAATAATAATGAAGGAATAATTATCATTTTTTATATAAATTATAATATTAAAACAAACCATTAATGTTAGTTATGAAAAATAGATTATGTTACAATTATGGAGATGGTAGGTAGCATGTACGCATGAGTAATATTACCATTTTATAGTGATCATGATGTAAAGAAGGTATGCATAATTTTACCTTCATATAATTAATTTTATACCAAAAATCATATTATTTCCTTAAATACACCTATATATACCATTATTGTGATGTAGTGATGAAAAATTAATCATATCATTTATTGGAGGTGGTAATCCACACATACAGTTGATTAAAATTATCATTTATTTATGAATTAAATTTAAAGAAACTATATGATATATTGTATTAAAAAATAATAAATATTTCATGAAAAATATATATATACATTAAATACATCATTATAAAATTTCTTGAATGGTAGTGATGTAAAATTAATTACATATCTTCACAAGGTGGAAATGTATAATACAAATAAATAATGGTTTTTTCTATTATATGAAAGAAGTAGTATATAGCTTATAACAATAACAAAAAAAATCAGTATATGGAAGATAGCTTTTTATTATTACTACATGTTTGAAGAATTATTTTGGGATGTATTAGAAGTAATATGATTAAAATTCTTAGTTAAGAAATATATCTCTCCTTTAAACAACCTCTTTAGTTTTTTACCTAAATCCTTCAATGACTGATTTTATGATACAAAATGACTCTATTATATGGGTAGGAATTAATATAAGCTGTTTGGGTTGGTATTTTATGAACCAAATGGATTTAAAAGGGTGTATATGAGAGGATATAAGGTGACATTTTATAAGAGATGGGAGAAACGTGCTTGGAATTATATTAATTATTAATTTAATATTTATTATTTATAATATTAAAATGTTTAAAATGTATATATTTTTTATATAGGATGATTATGACTCTAAATAATCTCATTAAATATAATTTATAAAATTTTATGTGATGTTCTCACCCTTATATTTTCGTTTAAAACCTCATTAATCCTTTTATCTATTACATTGGTGTTAAATATATACTATAATAATAAAGACAATAAAGTTAGAAAAAACTGAAATTATGATCTTAAACTTTCCATGGTTTATATTCTAAACCATTTCCAATTAATTTGGTAGAATTTGATGATTTTGAAAATTTTAATTCATTTTTAAAATATATAGTTTATTATAATATATTATTAGTGCCTTTTATGGAAATATCTATTTAATTTGATTATGAAAAAAAAATTTCAGAAATGAAATATAAATTCAATCAATTCAGGCTTCTATAATAATTAAATTTTATCACCACAATTCATGTGTAAAAAAATTAATTCAAACAATATCAGTTTTAATGTTTTTAAAATTATTCACTTGATTTTTCAACTCGTTTCACAATAACTGTGTTGGATTATTATAAGTATTTAAGGTAATAATTTAATCACTAAAAAATAAAAAAAAATTAAAATGATAAAAAAATTCATTCGTATTAAAAATAAATATTTATAACTAAATATATTTTGTTTTTATCTCTATCAAAAATTATTCTAGATATTAAAAAAAGAGTGTAGAATTTCTATATTATCCTTTACTCAAATTTTCTAAAATGACAATGTTAAGTAAAAATGCCAATAAAATTTTGTATTTTAGAATTTTATAAGTTTAAGAAAAACATAAACACATATAATTTAATTAATTAATTTTATTTAATGAATTTTAATCCTTATCATACATGTTCTACAACTAAATCACTCATTTTACAATTATAGTGGTAATTAAAGTTTACTATAGTAACTATTAAAAATAACCTAAAATAAAAGGGTCTAATATAAAAAAAATTTACCTCACAACTCCAAATATGGAATGAATGTTTAAATATATAAATTTTATAAGTTCAATTATTTAATTTAAAATTTAACCCATAATACTCAATGAAAGTAGTTTTAAAGAAAAATTCATTTTTTGGAATAAAATTTTTATATTCTCATTTTCATTATAAAACTCATTTAAAAGAAAATAATTTGATGTTTTTACTATTTAGGAACTAAATAAATTTTAAAATTAATACAAAATATAATTTTTCTTCATAAATACATCATTGTAAATTTCAGTGTCCAATAAAAACATATACTTTTCATTGTATATTAAAAAATCGATGTTCTCAAAATATTATTAAAAATTCATACAAATATAATTTTCACATGTTTTTATCCAAAAAATATTATTTTTTCTAAATTATAATTCTAATATTTCAATGTAAAAAATGTAAATAAAACCAATATTTAATAAGAATAAAAATATATCTTTTTTGATTATAAAATTCCATAATATTATTATAGGGAATATATATACATAAAATATAATTAATGAGTACTCATAGGACTTTAAAATGATATATTATAACATTATCATGGTCGTTACATTATCTCCCCTCCCCCTTTTAAAATTTCATCCTTGAAATTCGTTTCATTACTTGAGAAAGTGGGGATATATTTCATTCAACAGATTTTATGGTTCCCAAGATTATTCTTCAATCATATGGTTTTCAACAAAAACAAAACCTAGTGAATAACCTTATTTCATAACAGCAACTAAATATGGTCAATAATATGAATATATAATTAATTTTATGAAAGTATTCCTTCCAACTGAACTACTTTAGGGTTGAAAACATGAGAAGCATAAAACACAAATTTTCTAAACAATGAGACATGAAATACACTATGTTCCTAATATAAACTCACAGTAAAGTCCAATTGGTATCCAACTAATAACATATTATCTATGGCTTCATATGGTCTAATGAACCAAATACATATCTTACCCATTATACCAAGTTTCATAACAATTTTAAATGGATACACATTATGAAAAACATGATCACCTCACTCAAATTAATGATCATAAATTTAATCATTCAAATTTTTTTTTCATATTCTATGAAATCGTTATATTTTTTTGAATTGACATCACATTATCAAAAAATTATTCCACCAATTCTAGTCAAAAATACTTATTTTACTAACATCATCCCAACAAGTTGTAGTTCTACACAACATTAAATATAATCCAATAGAAGCTTCCAATGATATACATGAATGAATATTTTTATTATAAGTAAACTTAGATAACAAAATATGTTGATATGAACATACCTAATAATCCATTGAATGGGAATGATTCATACCTTTAAATTCTAGTCATTTCTTTCGAATTTTCCAATGAATTGACTATAAAAAGGAATGCATAAATTTAATTCAACACCAAATCAATTCTATAGTTCCTTATATAATTAGTGGTGAATTTTGGATCATGATCGGATATAATGGGAATAGGGACTCCATGTAATCTATTTATCTCTTTAACATATAATATAGAAATTTTTTCATATGACATATTATCATAAATAGGAAGAAAATGATCAGATTTAGTTAATCGATTAAATATTAAACAAATTAAATTTTTACCTCAAGATATCATTTGTCATCCCACCATGAAATACATGGTTATATTTCCGCATTTACATTTTGGAAATAGAAGAGGTTGCTATATCCAATTAAATATCTTACATTAATTATTAACATGTTAAAAATTAAAATATTTCATTATAAAATCTGAAAAAGTATATCTTCATTCATTCCCATAAGAAATTTTCCCAATAGTCTCTATACATTTCTTTCATTATTAAAATGAATCAAGAATTGAAAACTAAGAAACTCATTAAAAAGTTCTTTCTTAAATTATGGGTTACCTAAAATAGATTTATTGTTTTTGAATCGCAAAACACATTCTTTTTCAATATTAAATTTGGGAAATATACCTTTCTTAACCAACTCTACCATTTACTATAACTAAATATCCTATTTCTGAGCATTCTTAATTATTTTTGATAGAGACTATTATACTGGAATATAAAGCAGAATATATGTAGTTATATCTTGCATAATATATAAGTAATGATTAACATAATCATTAACTAAAGGATAATTATCCCTATATATAATAATTAATTATACATTGTAATTCCAACTCAACGCATTAGCTACATTGTTTTCTCTACCTGGATGGAAATGAATTGTGAATTCATAATACATTATCAATTTTAGACATATCTTATATCGAATATTAAATAATTATTATGCGAATATATACACAAAAAAATTGTTTTTCATTATATATTTCACACTTTATTCATTATAAATGATGTCTTTGTATTTTTTATACAAACAATACGTCTTCCATTTTAAGGTCGTGAGTAGGATTATATTTTCCATTAGATTTTAATGGAAATAAATAATAAGAAATTAAATAATAATTTTGCAGTAAAACAATATCCATACTCGTCAATGAAGAATATCTTTAGATAATAAAGTTGGTATTTCAGGATGGGGGGGCCACAAATGAATCATTTAATAATCTTATTTTCAATTCCTAGAAAATTTTTCGCATTCCTTTGTACAAATAAACCTTACTCCTTTTCATGTTTACATAGTAAGTGGGGTAAATAACTCTGAAATATTTTCAACAAACATCCAGTAATAGCCTACAAACCCAAGAAAACTATTAATCCAAGTAACATATTTAGGCCTTGTCCATTTATAAACTAAATTATTTTTTTTGGGATCAATAGTTATGTAATATTTAAACATGATATTTCCAAATAATGATATTTGTTGTAATAAAAAATCACATTTTATAAATTCTCTTAATACATTATTTTCATTTTGGGTTTCTTAAATAATCCATAAATGTTTTTCATGATCTTAATAATTTTTAAAATAACAAAAAATATCAACAATAATAATAAAAAAAATATGTATAAACATTCAGTAAAACATATATTCATAAGATCCAGGAATATAGGTGGAGTAATTTTAAACCCAATGTGAATAACCATGAACTCATAATACCCCCACATAGTATGAAACACTATTTTCACAATTTCAACATAATTTACCTTTATCTGATATCACCCAGACCTGAGATCATCATTAAAAAAATATTGAGTTCCCTGGCGCTGATCAATCAAGTCATTGATATGAGGAAATGGATAATTATTATTAAAAATAATGACATTTAATTGAATATATTCAATAACAATCCTCACAAAACCATTTTTATTTTTAATGAATAAAATTGGATCAACCCATGCAGGGGTTCTAGGATGAATGAATAAAATATAAAGCAATTAATGCAACAAAATTTTCAATTATAAAAGTTATGCATAATCCATTTGATAATGGGGATTTAGAATTGGCTAGAATAAAGCACTAATTTAATTGTAAATTAATATTTTTATTCATGTATAACACTGAGTAACTCATGAAGAAAGACATCTAGGCATTCCATTCTTACTGATACATCATTAATTTTAATAGATATCTTATTTTATATAATATGGGTAAGTTAACATTCATTTCCATAAATTAACAGTTTATAATAATATTTATATTTTATAAAATGTATAAATTAATTCTTATGTAAAAAAGGGAATTCGTTTAGAAAAATTACTTCTTTGGCTCTTTAGTAAATCATAGATTGATAAATAGATTATCAATCCTTACACAGAATAACATCAAAATTCTTTTTTCTATGACAATGATATATATTTTTGAATTAAAATCCATATTACTAAACTTATGATATTGGAATAACATTATATATTTCTTAATACATTCCCAGGGGATATTTTTTCCAAACCTATCATAGAAAATAAAATCATGGTTTTCTTACTTTAATATTTACTTGATGTATTGTTACCCATTTCATACCATCCAGACTATTTATTCTTATTATTTACATGGAATACATGATCATTATTAAAACACTTTTTCTACCTTATAAACACATAAAATAAGTTTTAGATAAATTATTAATACATATAAATTCATTTCCCCTTTGTATCACGGCTCCAATCTAGAGTGAAATTGATTAATTTTACTATCAAGAGTATAAATAACATTTATTTGTGTACCATGATACCAGGGTGATGTTTTCATTATACGTGGTGACATAATTTTCTTTATTTGTCTAAATATTGTTAATTGGTCTTCCATCCTATGTCGAACAACCTTAGAAAAATATTTGAGAGGGAATATATTTTTAAATTCATCACATTCAAGGTATCAAACGCCTCATATTCTCATATATTCTTAAACATTAACCACAACATGTTTTATACACCATCAATATATTAAATAGAAACTGTTTCCTCTTGATTATATGAATAATTCATGATATAAAATATCGTTTATAGAGTTTTAATCCTTCTACCAACTACAACTAGGTTAGAAATATTATGGAATAGTAGAGGGTGTTGTATCATAACTTGTTCGACTATCAAAATTTTATTCTTTCGTAGAAATAGAAATTCTATATGATGGATACCACAAAAATTTATACCATATGTAAACTAATATATTACACTCTCAAAGCAATCAATTCTTAGTCCAACCATAATTGGTTGATGATTTATAAGGATTGTGTCCTCTTGGATCCTTCATACTTCGGATTCCTTCTTTCCACTATTGAACCCCATTCTAAAACATAGTTTAAATACAAAAACATAGTAATATCCATAATCCATATCATTATAACTATAAATGAGATTATATTAATTATTTTATCATAACAACTAAATTTATATAAATATTACATCTGATACCACTTAAATGGTCATGAACTTAAACATTATATAATCTTGAATATGAAGTTATGAATTCATTCACATACATTTAAGGATATTTATGGTTTATAGTTTTAGGTAATTATACCATCACACTTACATAAATAGTTATTACATCACAAAGATGAAACTTCAACTTATTATTCATTATTCCCGTAAAAGAAAATCATTTTGGATATAATTTCTTTTTTTGAGGAAACATCTCCATTATATTCCTCTCGGCCTCATCCTTGTGCTTAATAATCCCAATTACCCTATGAAAAACACTATTAAATGTGTGATGTGCGTAAATTATAATATGGTACATATAAAAATAAAGAATTTTTTTTATTGTTCCATGAAAGCATATTATATTTTCCTTCTCAAAATATTTCTTGGGCTCAAAATATTCATTTTCTCACTCAATAAATTAACTTATATACAAAAAAAATTCCATTATATATTTTATTAATAATCGTAAAGGAAAAAATAAAACTAATTAATTTTTATTTAAAATTAGTATAAACTATTAAAATCATCTCCATAAAGTTATACTTTTCACCAATAATAAGTAAAAAATAATTTTCTTTCAACATCTTCCAATTATAATAAATTTTGAAATTATGACATTGCTATAAAAATATATAAAAAATGTATAAATACATCATGCTAGATACATGGTCGATATTTTTCCATATCACACTTATAAATTGGATAAAAAATATGTACTCATTCCATCATAGTTCACTAAAGTACCCAATAAAGTGGAGTGCTATAACAAACTGACCAATCCTTGGTTTATAATGTAAATACTCATAATTGGTATGTAACAAAAGAACCATTAATCATAAAAAATTATAAGTAGCCATAACAGAATCAGAACACCTAAAATCATTCATACGTAAAAAATATTCTTTTCACCCATAAGAAAAATATTTTAAAAAAATCATAATATCCATTCCATTTAAAACCCTTTTTAAGAATACCCTCAATATAAGGGGGTTTATTTGAAAAAATAATATAATTATATAGTGTACTTCCAAAATAAAATAATAGTTATAGTTGAGAGAAAATAATTGATTCCATATAAATTGAAATAGAAAGTTCCTTTTTTCTTTTTGTAATGAAATCGATAACAGTCCAAATAAAATACATAAAATGATTCATATTGAAAATAATTAAATTAATGTATAAAAGAAATTTTTTTTTTAAATAATTCAGTAATATAATTTTAATAATATATATATGGAATATAAGGATTATAAAAATAAAGCTTTGAGACATATAAAATGAGTTTTTTAAAGTAAAATGTCTCTTACCTTAATTCTAGCTCATCATGAGAATAAATTATTTTCATGAATAATAGACTTATTTTTATAATAAACTTTATTAGGATTATTTTTCATATTTATTTTTTTCATTTATTTCACTTATTACCATTTTATATATAGTTACATAATCAATTAATTTCAAATTGAATGTTTTTACAGTATTCTGATCATGTGTCCAAAATCACTTTGGTAAGTTGAATATGATAAAAGAGATAATTATTTAATCATATAAATTATAATAATCCTGAAATAATAATCATTTTAATATAAATTTTAATTTTAATACCAACCATGAAAGATAGATATGACAAATAATATACGATACAAGTTTGTATATAATAGGTCATACGTACACATGAGTTGTTATTAAATTATCCAATAATTGTGATAGAAATTAGTGAATTATTATTTTATCATTACATAATTCTACTTATATAATAAATATTATATTATTTATATAAATAAACTTATATATACTATCCATGTGATTTGGTGATGAAAAATTAATTGCATTGCTGTGTGGAGGTGGTAATCTACACATATGTAATACCAAAATTATAATTTTCTAATAGATGGAAAGGAAATAATGTATATGATATATAATCTTAAAGAAATGATAAATATTTGTATGATATCATATAAATACATAAAATAAATCATTATAACCAACGATTATAGTAAGTGATAGAATATAAATTACCTCAGTTGGCAAGAAAGTTGTCCTTTGTACACATGAATGATAGCCTCCTTTCCCAATTCAAAGAAATAGATAGATATAGGTTATTCCATTAACATATAAATATCTATTTATATGAGTGATAAAAATCTTATTATTTTATCATGTTTAAATAATATTTTAATGATATAGAAAAGAAATAAAAGGAAAACGCTTTGGTTAAAAACTATACCTTTTCTTTGGACAACCTCTTCAGCTTTATACATAAATCCTTCTTAGATTTGTTTTAGGAAAAAACTAGTGAATATACTATTTCTTGTTCAATGTATCAAATGGATCCAGGTAGGGAATCTCTAAAAAATATATTTTGATGTGTGTATAAAATATAACAGGAGGTTCTCTTTTATAAGATATCGGAGGGGAATTATAATAATTTATTGATGTAATAAATTAATAAAAATGTGGTAAAGTATAGTTGATTTTATTACCCTTATCTATTGGTTTTTACCGCTCTTAACCCTTTTGTATATTATTTTTCTATTTTTACACTAAAAAGGTTACAAATATTTCTTTAAATGGAAATGTGGTCGATAAATGGACCATTGTTTACAATATAACATGTATCCCGTTATTTAATTTAAGAAACTGTTTTAAGGAATTATAAATCATTTCATAAAAAAAATTTATTATAAAATATTATAAATTTCATTTTTGGAACAGTTTAACTATTTATACATTGAAATCAACATGATAGAAATTGAATTAAAATATAATAAATTAAAACATTCCAAATAATTTATTTTTATCTACAAAATATTTTGGGAAATCATCTCACTCAAACAACATCATGTTTATAGTTTATTGTATTAATTAATTAATTTTTAAAATATATTTTCAAGCAACATGTCAATGTTCTGAATGTATTTAAGGTAATTATTTCAAAAAAAAAATTAAAATAAATTAAATTGTTAAAAAAATCATTCATATTTCAAATAAAAGTTTATAATGAAACACAAGCTATGTGTTTCTCTATCCTAAAATGTTATAGATATTGAAATCAATAGAGTGAAATTTATAACTTTTTCCGCTACATTAACATTACAACTATAAATTAAAATATTAATGGATAAATAGTCATATTTTCAAATTATGGCAACCTATGGCTGAAATAGGAAAATACATTAAATTTAATGAATGTTTCTGAATAAATTTTTATCCCTATAACATTAGTTTTAACTTTAAACATCGCATTTTACCTTTTCCATGGTAAAAAAAATTAACCATATCTACTATTCATAAGAAAACAAAATAACAATGTATTATTTAACAAATTATAAATCCTTAATTACAAATATATATTCCATTTCTAAATATTCAGTTTCTCTAAATTAAAGAATTTATATTAAAATTAATCACACAAAAGGTGATAGAAAATTGATTTTTAAAAGAAAATTTGTATTTTTATGTATAGAACTGTGCTTATATGGATTTAAAAATTGAAAGTCATTCAAAATGAAATGATATAATTCATTAAATATTAATAAGAACTCAAAAAATTTTAAAATTATTCAAAATAGAATTTTCCTTATAAAATATCTAAAAAAAATACATTTGAAAATAAAAATATGCATTTTTAATACTCTTGAGAAGATTATAATTTAAAAAAATTGTCTACAATTAATTCAAATATGATTTCCAAATGATAAATTTAAAATTGTTGTTTAATTTATTCTAATTAATATTCTAATATTTGAAAATAAATCCTTAATTACAAAAATAATTATTAAGTATAAAAATATTTCTATTTGGACTAGGAAATTACATAATATTCATATATTGAATACATATTTATAAAATCAAATTAATGAATATTAATAAAACATGAAAATGATTTATTTTTATATTAAATGTTTTCTTATAGTTTTTAATTTATATTATTACTTTAATAATATCAATTTCATTTTATAATATATTAATTTATTTAATTTTATATTTTTAGTAAGCCATTATTCACATACGTTTGGTGTTATTAGAATCATAAATTTTCAAACACTTTGAATATATCAAAGATAAATATATTCCATAATATTATGTTGTCGCAGTGGGGGATCTCATAAATTTCTCCAAGGGAGAGTTAAGTATGTATATTTCTTGTTTATCCCCAATGTTTAAACTATGTTATTTAGTGTTAATTTGGAAAATTATTCTTCTCAAAGTCACTCCCCTTAGTTTCCATTCACTTCTTATATGTTCATTAGGCTCTAAGGGCTATCATTAATATAATATATAATCCAATGAACTTTTTTTATCTAGGATTTCCATATAGAACATCTGTTCCAATGGAAATCATGGGCATGGATGGAAAAACCTATGGTGGAAATAGGAACTGTTTTGAGGAGTATAAAAATAAAATGTACAACCTACCAATGAGACATGCTTGGGTAGTTATCTAAGGTAAATATATTTGGGCTACATTCACTATATTTAAGTATGATAACTGTTAATGTATTGAGGTAAATCATCCCATCTCTATAACTCAATAGAAATCCACATCCCCTGTCTATTGTGTCATGCAAGATGGATTATTATTAAGGGAAAGAAAATCATATGGTATGATAACTGGGTTGATTAATAACTCAGAGTTCCTAGTTTATCTGAGCTGTAGATTTATTTTAGTCAATCCATCAAACGTTACCAATTTTATTCCAAGGGACACAAAACAAAAACAAATAGAAAACAAGGAACACCAAGGCTTATGGATGGAAGAAATAATGAAGGCTAAGGGAATCCCCCCAGATCAAGTTAACCCCCTCAGGATTGAGATGAGAAACATTGGAAATACATTGAAACAGGTTACAAGGGGTCACCGTAGAATCCAAATGACCAAAAACCTTATCCCCTTCCCTCCATGTGTGAGTGACTAGATTATTACTGTCGAGGAGAGCCCTGCATTTTCGGATTGTGTAAATAATTGACCAAGGTATCATACCTGTTTCACGCAAGGCTTCCCAGATGGTCATTGAGTCTATCTCCACATGTGTAATATGAAGCTCCTGTTGCCTGTATAGGGTGATGCCCGAAAGAACAGCCTGCTCCCTTTCCTGCAGAGAGGAACCTTCACCATAATGGGCCATAAACGCTGCATACACACTACCCTTGAAATCCCGGACCAGACCTTCGCCGCACATATCACCTGACACATCAGACCCATCAGTATTTAGATTTAGGCTGAAAACATGAGGGTTCCACCTCAATCAGGACCCCTGCTGTTGGAGACCCATCTGTTGGATGGGATCAGGATGCACATTTAGTCTGTGCAGAGAAGGAGCGTCCGACCAGAGACCCTCAACCCCGCACCAGTCTAGGAGGCAACAACACGTGTTGATGATGATACTACATCACGAGGCTAGTAAGTCCTCAAACCTGGACCGATTCCATGCGGTCCAAAGAGTCCAGTACCCCGCACTGAAGATACAAGCCCATGACAAGCTCTCCTTCACTTTCCCGGCCACCCCCGGAATCTAACTCTCCAGAAAGGTACCACTACTTGCCGCCGCGGGGGCGCAACCCAAAAATCTCCCAATGAAACTCTAAACCTGGCCGACCCATTCCCCTTCGAAGAACAGATGATCGATGATCTCCTCTCTTATTTTCTCACAGCAATGGCTGCTAGAAACCATACTAATTCCAACCCTTTTAAAATTTTCATCAGTTGGAAGGTACCGGTGCTGAATGCCCCACGTTAGGAAGTTATACTTAGTCGGAATATTTTTGCACCAAACCTGACCAAACCATCCACCTTGCTGACCATGGGTAGGGCCGAGCCTGTGAAAGTCTTTCACATTAAAACAACCTAAGGAGGAGGGGGTCAAAACACATCGATCCGGTACCAGGATTAATATGATGGAGTCATGTAGCTTCAGCTAGTTCGCATCCAGAAATCCCCTAAAAAAAGTGGGAATTGACTCACCTCCCTGAAAGAGATTGCCGGGGATAGATATCACTAATAGCCAAGGACTCTTCCAAACCAATTGTGATTCCAGAATAGGACATTACCCTCCCCAATAATCCACTTCGAGGAATTAATTAAGCTCGGGATCATGATTCCCACCGAAGACCAAAGTGGGGACTCACTCCCTAATAGAAAATATGCATTGGCCCCATGCCGAAGAGCCATCATCTTTCCCCACATAGTATGATATTCAATCACCTCCCAAGCCAGCTTTGCGTGCATGCAAACAATGGTGTTCTAATGACTTTTGACATTGACCGCTCCCTCCACAAAGGGACAAGGCATCTTCCCCCAAAAGACCCAATGCGTCTTCCCCTACAACGATGCATCCCAAATGAACTGGGCCAAGAGTTTATCAATTTCTCTAATGACCCCCTTTGGAACATTTGAGGCCGAGAGATCATGTACAGGAATGGCTGATGGGACACTATTCACGAGACTGATCCAACCACCAAAGGATAAAAAGTGATTCTTCTAATTAATAATTATACTGGAAATATTGCTCACCACTCGATCAAAGTCTCTGATGCACATACATCCTGGAGACACAGGGGTACCCCGATATTCCATCAGAAACAGACCACGACTCATTCCCAAGATGTAACCCAAATCATCCAACCTTCTCAGAGTGCATGTGTCTGCTACGTAGAATCCACTCTTTTCATTGTTAATTTTTTGACCACTCCTGTGGCAGTAATCCTAAAGAATCTTGATTATTCCATGCACAGATCACATAACTGCGTTAATGAAAACAAGGGTATCATCCTCAAACATCAAATGGGAAACAGGAGGAATCCTCAGTCTCCTTTTGTAAGGAAGAACTTCACCTCTTGCAAGACCACTTTCGATCAGCATGCTCAAGGTGTCCTGCATAAGGATGAAAATGCTCGGGGATAACAGATCACCTTACCTGAGACCTCTCACCGTCTTGAATAAACCATGAGTACGACCCATAAAGGACACTTCCATCTAGACCGAACTAAAACACCTGAACATGATGTCAGAAGGCCAGCTGGAGAAGCCTATCTTTTGCAGGACCTTATTGATGAATCCCCATTCAATTCTGTCGTATGTCTTTTTCATATCAAGCTTGATGGCCAAATTTGAACCCTGTGACTTGAAGGAGAGGTCTCTTAATATCTCCTATGTCATCGCTATGGCACCCTGAAAGGAGAGATCTCTCACAAAACCGTTTTTGTCCTTGGATATCCATCAATCCAAATTACTGGCCAACCTACTGTTGATGATACTAGCTAGAATGTTTTATGTGAAATTACACATACTTACAGGCCGATAATGAAGAAGGGATGAAGGAGCCTTGATCATTGGTAACAGAACTAGGGTCATGGATGAGGAAATCATCGGGAGACTACTCACTCTAAAGAATTACTATATGGATTTGATGATATCCCCCTTAACCACCACCCAAGAATGACTATAGAATGATCCATGGAATCCATCGGTCCCTGCTGCACTCTTATGATTAGGGTTTTGCATTACCTTCTTGATCTCTTCCACCTCTGGGACACTCTCCAACAGTTCATTTTTTTTGGAAGAAACCTGAGATGGAACCCTCTCCCAGAAATCTTCACTCCCCCTTGCGGGGTACCCTTGAGGCCTATCTAGATTAGGACCCACCAGAAGGTCCTTAAAATACGAGAAATACATTCCCCCAACCACATCCCTATCATCAGTGAAGGAACCATCCTCAAGGGACAGATTTGGTTTGACTGTACGCTGCCTCTCCCTAATGCAGGCATAGAAAAAAGTCATATTCTGGTCGCCCTCCTTAATCCATTTAACCCTCGCTCATTCCCTTGCCCTGCTCTCCTGCATGAGTAACAAATCCTCCAGATATTTCTTCTTCACCGAGAGCTCGCCGAATACATAATCATCCCAAACCTCCTCAATGCTTGCCTCAAGCCACTCAACTTACTTTTTTATCTCATCCAGCTCATGGTCAATGGGAGGAATACCCCTGACCAAAGTATGCAAAGACTACTTGAGTCTCCTCAACTTCCCCTGCATACCCACCTAGAAATATCCCTGGATCGGAGCCTCCCAGCTTTCTTCCACTACCTGGTGAAAACATAGAACACTGGTCCGGTTCCTAATGTAACAAAATCCCCACTACAGATCACCACCCCTTTTCAGAGACAACAAGAGGGGGGAGTGATCAGAGAGACTCCGATTCAAGTGGACAACCCTCGCATCCGGGAACATAGAAAACACTTGAATGTTGGCCAAACATTGGTTGATCCTGCTCCAACAACGACCATTTCCCCTTCGGTTGTTGTAACAGGTGAAATGATGCCCTAAATACCCCAAGTCCAACAGCCCCTTACCTGCTATAAATTGCCCGATTTCCCTGCTAGACTGCCTAGGGAACTCCCCTCTCCCCTTCCTCTCTACATGGTCCATTAAAACATTGAATTCACTGCCCAAAATCCATGGTTGATCCCCCGGATCAAGCCCATTAATTTTTTCCAATGGGACTCCATCCTCTGAGCATCACAACTAACAAAGATGAAAGAGGAAAAAAGTGATGATCCGTCATTGGACACCCTCATCATGATATGCTGATCTCCATATTGAATCAAATCCACTGAAACCTCTTTGTGCCATAGGATCCATATATACCTATTGACCGAATCCACCCGCATTGAAGCATGAATCTTCACCTTACGATAAAATTCATAGATATCAGTAGAGACTTGCTTGTGCTTGATAATCGCAACCACTTTCACTTTGTGCTTCCAAACTTCCAAGGAAATGATATAATATTTGACCCTCTCCCCAACCCCTTGGGAATTCCAGATAAGAAACAGATTCATGGAAACAGAGGCTGCCCAGAATTGACTCCAGGCAACATGGTCACTTTTGCGAGGGAAACAACACCATATTTACCATTAAAAATCCATAGAGAGTATCTCGTGCTCACTCCTAAACAACTTTTTTCCAGAACAATTGGAGAAGGAGACAGATTGGGAGAGCACTTGGGCACCTTCCCATGAACCGCCTGACTGGGAAAATAGGCCATAGAGACCTCCTACAGAATGAATTTACGTTTTCAAGACAGGTGACCACTATCACTGACCAATAGCCCTTTCTTCGGGGGGGGGGGGGGGGGGGGGGGGGGTCAAAGTTTCCCAAGGCCCTTCCACTCCTCTGACCCCACTACTGCAACCCTTCTCCCTGGACCGAGATGAAACCGCCCTCCCCTTTACACTGTCTTCCAGACCCAGCGCCATCATGGGCTGAAGAACCCCACTCGGACAGGCAGCCAACTGAACAAGTAATGGACCCCAAGGAAAAGATCGTTGCAACTCAGGGACCATGTTCTACAGAGAAACCATCCCTTCACCTGTAATGAGCACCTAGAAGAAAGGGCAAGTCCTGGGAAAAGAGGCTAGAGGGACATTATTGAAGCTGCGCGGAGAAGATTGAACCAGACCCAACCCATGGGAACTCTTAGTGCACATAAGGGCCTGCCCAACACCATCACAGGCCACTGCTAGGGGGGAACTACCTCTAGATGAGCTACTGAAAACAAGAGAGGCCAGCCACGCTGGCACAGGCTTGGGCACCACAGCTACAGAAAAGGAAGAACCCCCTGGCTAAAGATCACAAGCACCTGGAGGACACACCTCTGGACGCTGCTTCCTACAGCACTGCTCCGAATGCCCCTGTAAAGAGAAACCCATATAGAAACGAGGGTACAACGGGTACCCAATGACTTGAAGCCCAGAAACCTCATCTTGAACCTTCAAGGACAGACTCTCTAAAAGAGGCAAGGACAGATCCAAAACGATGCAGATATGGGGGACCATCATCTCCACTTCTCTATGAGTATGCGCGTCCGCGCACAGAATGCCCCCCAAACCATCGCCAATAGCTCTGAGGAACGCAAGGTTCTGAAAAAGAAGCGGTAAACCAGGTAGGCTTACCCAAATTGCTGCTCGTGAGTCCTCCTTCCCATAATGTTCATCCGTCAACCAATGAGTTAAATTGAAGTGACACCTCCCGAAAGCCCTAGGGGAATTTCACCAGGCCTGAATGAAGTCCTCTTCAGACACCATTACTAAGAAGAAGGAACACCTGTGAAGCACTGAAACCTGAGCCTCCACCTGCAACCCCCAAGATCTGACGAACCACTTGAAAACAGAAAGCGGTGGCATCGCCACCCAGTAACGCGCTACCAGGGCCCATTTGAGCCTTGCATCTGCTTAGGAAACCGCCGAATAATGGGGCGAAAACACGAACCATGACCCATCCCACACCACTGAGTGAGAGAACGAATCAATTTCTTGAAAGCATAGCTCTGACTCCCCAGATCCTGGACCACACATCACCTCCTTGAAAGACCTCACCACATTCCACTAAGGGGGAGAGGGAGGAGGCTACCCCCAGTGAGAGGCCGGAGTAGATAGCCTACTTTTCTTTTTAAGGTGACAAGGATAACATTATCTAGAATTCAGTTTGATGATTCACCAGTTTTTCGACCATGGTCCCCCAAATGAAATAGTTTATTCGACATTTTATCTAGGGAGTGGGAAGAAACAATAATGATTTGATGTATAGATCTATCATTTTGGTTACATGATGTTGGAGTATATGTTCATCTTGAATAAATATATTATTGAGGGTGATTTGATGCTTTAAAATAGCTTTATTATCTAGAAGGGGATTTATTGGGGATATGTGCATTATTCTAAAAAAATGGAGGACTCCCCTTCCCTTATACATATTTTGTAAAAATAGAATCACCCTTACCATATAGGGTTTATTCTACGTTTATATGGATATCCCCCCCCCAAACATTAATGATGAATATTGATGGATCATGTATCATGGGGGTCATGAGTTGGGGAAGTGTTCTTGAGGATACTAGTGGCAATGTCGTTTCTTCTTTATCTACATTATTTGAGAGAGGTGATTCCCTTTATGTGGAGTAATTGGAAATTTTCAATGGTCTAGATTTTCGCATCTTCAAGAATATCTCTCTATTATATTTTTAAACTGACTCTATATTAGTATAATATACCCTCAAAAAGTCATATTATAAACCACAATCCATTTCTTATCAAATCCAATGATGTTGGTCTCCCATGAGAAGTAGATTGAACTTATCCAAAACTTGGTGAGAGGGAAACAATGTAGATAACTATTTGGCATCTAGATACTCTCAAGTCAGGAAGTTCTTTTTTTTCATGTTTGGGATCCCTTCCCCATTAATGTGTTAGCATTTTCATTATATGTTCTCTAAGAATGCACTATTTTAAACACCCTAGTCATGACATATTATTACTTATATTTCAATATTTTAATGAGAAATTAATTTTTTTGAGTGATAATATTTTAAAAAATGGATAAAATAAGAATTTAATTCACTTGGTTGATTTGTTTAGTATTGTGAACGTCTTTACACTAATTGGCCTTCATCTTAGTACTATGATGGAGTTAGATCATGGATGTGTTATTGGATGAAGTTCATCATATGATAAATTATTAAAGAATGTTTTTATCCTTGAATGATTGTAATGGGATCATTTTTTCAATTAAATCATGATGATTTGGTATAGGAAGACAAAAAATATTAGTGATTATCATTGCATGTATCAGTAATTTTAGCTCTATGTAAGCTTAATTTTTACCTATGTTTGATATTTCTTCCCATACATATGGATCATTCCCTCTATTAATGTGTTAATATACTCTATATTAGTGTAATATTTCACCTACATATGTATCATATTTCACTAGTATATGTGTCATCTCATAACTATGTACATGTCATCCCAATATGTGTACGTTTCATTTTATAGTCCTTATTTTTCATTCCTTTTTTTCAAAATCGACCATAGGATTATAACGAGTGGACTTCGGTGGAATCACGAATATTTCATGTCAATGATTTAGGATCCATAATCATTATTCATGAAACTAATCTAATGTTGTTTCATGGTTAATTTTATGCATGATATTTTGATCATTAATAACGAAAGGTAGCTTTGGATTTTCAGGGATAATAGGACAAAATTTATGAATGAAGTCGAAGGAAGAATAAACCATTAAAAAAATAAAGTTAAATAATCATGAATGATTGTCTATGATTTATAAGGGTATAAATTGAGAATCTAATAGAGGTTTATAAATTCAAATGAGGAAGAGTGTTTAGATGATCTTCATTGCGTTTCAGGCTCGATGGATTATGAACCAACATTGTATTACTACTTTGTTTTATTCTATGTATTCCTTAGTTTAATAATTACTTATTGTTCTATACTTATCTAAAATACACCTTTAAAGGTGTATTAATTGCTTATTGATTTGGGATTTTAATTGTCTCTAATTAAATTAAATTGGTTTTGTTACATTAATGAATACATTTATCCCTTTATTGTTAACTATATTTGATATTCAATAGAAGTTCATGATATCAAATGTAATTGTGTTTGATATTATTATATTAATTATTTGTTTCACTATTTAATCATCCATAATCTCCCTCAATTCAGTATATTTCTATATTTAATGGAATAATAAATTATATAGTGTTCAAGTGCATAACAATCATAATCACATGTATAGGGGACAATTTTCACCATTCAAACAGCTTATAATGAAAAATACCAAACTGGTTATTTATTATGTAACACGTAGAGCATAGTGTTTCATTTGTTTTCAATAATTGGTCAATATATTCATGAAATAGTTTTGATGGAATTTGTTCCAATGATTTAAGTGGTGAAGTTATTAATTCAGTGAGGATCCCACATTGATTATGGATTAATATTGAGGAAATAATACAGATGATTGTTGAACTGGTCCAATGTTCCAAGACTTATATCAAGGTGATACACTATCACAAAACATGAATAATACCATGAAATACTCAATTTCATGAGGAAAGAAGTGAGGATACATCTATGTTCACTAAGTATATGAAGTTTTAATGTTCTATCCAATATCTTCTAATAGTGTTATGTTGGTAAACAAATTGGAAAATTGTTTATGCTGATCGTCACAGAATAAGACATGTGTTTAAAAGAGAATACATCACTCAAAATAACGATTCAATGCATTATGAATTAATTCATGTGGTGAATAAGTATTCCATGTGACATCTATTGTTGAATCAAAGGAATAATATTGAAGATATTTTGAATCCTTATTCCTAAAAGAATAGAATAAGGAATAATGAAGGGTAAAGATGAAGTGGAATAGTGCATGGGGCTTAGAATGAAATCTACTAAGTTCAATTCCCATGAATGGGATTATTACGATGAAGGTGGAAATGGACTCTTGTACATTTGGTTTTTAACCATGTATATATAGACTTACATTAAAAAATTAAGTGGTTAACCATGTAGGCCAGCTAAAACCCTCACCCAAGGCATATGTGGGACCCAAGGGTCAACCACACCTAAAGGGAAGGCCTCGAAGCCTACCCGTAAGAGGTGTAGGAGAATGAGCCATGTATAATCCAGAAGGTGCACACACGGTGATCATCCCATGCACAAGGGTGCATAGGGGACACTAGGAGGGATCCTGAGGAGCCGAGAGTGGACGCAGAAGCGCACCTGTAGGGTGAACATAGTACTAGGCAGTACCATGAATAGAGGATGTTAATTCTAGAGATGTTATTCAATGATTTGATATTAAAACCACAAAAAAGTCGCCGTATGTTTCAATGTGGGAAATTTTTTTAAAAACATGGATGCAATCTCTACAGTTCAATATGACTGAAATATGATCTGAATCATTGATCCCTTAGGGACACATGGTCTACCATCTGATCAGCGCACTGTATATCCAGCGCATCGTGGTTGTCTGATCTCCTCCACTGAGGTTTTCATTAACCTCTAAACACCCAATATTCTACCACGATCCAGGTCTCGAACCAGACACCCAACTCACTACTCTGGCCACCGTTTGAGCCACTAAAGAGCTTGTCTAGACTATCTGAGAATAATTAATTCCATGCATGAAATTCCATTTCAATGCATACATGAAACTAAAAATCGAGCATGGAAAATGAAATCAAAGGTGTGAGGCCACGTCATGCAACTCAAGCCCTCAAAGAGAATACTTTCATGCATTATTAAATTCATGCACATGATGTTTTCCTATGAAATAAGTAGTCCACATTGAAGGGGAAAGAACTGAAAAATATGAAGGATATCTCATCAGTGTTTGAAATATTCAATGCCGAAGATCTCATACATTCAAATCATTGATCCTATCGGCATATCTCACTAGATTTTAAGATGGTAAAATTTTTATCATCACATAAAAGTTAAGATTCTTCAAGACTAAGAGAGGTTGTCATTCACATAACCGAGATCCCTTGTTTCTCAAAAACATAGCTTCTGTGTTCATGATTTGTGAAGGGTGAGAAGAGGTTTCTACGCAACCTTGCAAAGTGAAGAAAAATATAGATCCTGCTGACATTTGAAAATTGAAATACACCCTCTAAGTGTCTCATGAATAAGATATCATTTTCATCCCTTGCACGAAAGAGAACCGCAAACCACCTTGTTTTACAAAAGAGACCGCACCCTCTGTGCGAAGAAGAAAACAAAACATGTGACGTGTTCTCTTTAACCCTATCATGGGTTTCTTGAGGATCATCCCTTGGATAAAAAACCATTGCACACAAAGTATTGTTTGAAATATATAAAGACAAAACTAAGAACCATCCCCAGTTCTTTGAAGGATATACTTGTACACCCATTCTGTGAAGAAGAAGAACTCAATCCATTATGTTCCACGAATAAAAGAATCAGGGGATAGAATGATAATGGAAGTACATGTTGGGATGCACTCATATTTCTGATATGAGAAATTATGATTCCTTTATGTGATTGTGAAAGGAAGAAGACGCATAAGGGAAGAGGCAATGCATGCACACATAAACTCATATGTGATAAGAAAATAGGCAATGCATGCAAAAAGGACTCCATCCATTCAAGTGCCCATGAACAAAGAAAAACAGTTGACTACAACCATTATGTTTTGAAGAAGAACATTCACATAACATGTAATGTCACCTAAAACCTGTGCATGATAAGAGATAGAAAGAGAAGATGATAAAGAAGAGATACTAAGTTTCAATAAGATTGGAATACACGCACATACATAACACGCATTAAAGCCAAATTCAAAGAAAAAGTGTGTGTGTGTGTGTAGGAAACCTACAGGAATTTTGTGCATATTGAGAAAGAAGATATTGAGTAGAAATTTCTTTTTTAATTACATGACCCACACACATTCAACCTTACACATTGATACAAGATAATAGTGTGTGTTTGTGCTTATAATAAACACCTCATACAAGCATGCATACATGCATAAAAACATCCATGTGTAAAGAGAATTGAGATACCCAAAATAAGAGGTATTGAATTCCATGAAATCCATGCAATAAGGGAATGAGAATAGAGACTAAAGATAGACTGAATTAATGAAAATTTTATATCCGATTTAATTGTATTTGATAATCCAAGAAGGAAGAAATATGTTATATTTTTTCAGAATTATCCTAGAATTCTTGTAGTGGTTGTGTGCACTATTTTCACACACATATGTGAGGCTGCGTCTTCATCAAAAGAATAATGAATTTCCCCAGCATTGTTGAGAATGAGGACTGATCAGAAAATTTATCAGAGTTATGGATAAATAGAAACCAAACATACCAAAGGATATTAATTATTCTTGAAGAGATATATAGTAAATTTTGATTCATTAAGCCTGTGTGGAGAGATTATAATATCGTCTATACTGAATTAAGAATGAACAAAGAAGGAAGATATTCATGTGACTCGAGATCTAGAAGAACCCTGTGAGATCCAGGGAGGAGAATAAGTCTTCAGTGGGATTCTGAAGCAGTATTATGGACTTTGGTAACATTATGGGATGAATTATAAAGACCCAGATGTGGGACTCAGGAGAGATAATATGATACTCTGTATCGACCATTGTAATTGATAATAATATTATAGTGTAGAATATGTGTGGGGGGGGGGGGGATAACCAACACAACAAAGAGTAGGTCTTTGAACCGAACCTTCTAAATCCTTGTTTTCAGTGCCTTTAAATTTAATGCACCATTCGACGTATTGCCGATAGACAAAAGAAGAGTGGATCGAGGCTTTAACCATACATAGAGGTTTAATTTAATAGAATCAATTAGTAAAAACAATTAGAGGGATCAGTGACTCATCTCCTCTCCCTCTCAGTGATTCAAAATGATTTGGGCACTTCAATTGTTATCAGAGTGAAGGTTACCTCTAAAAGATCGAAGGAAATCATTATGAAGTTCAAATTTGGGTATTTGTGTGAACAACCTCAAATAAATATATCATCCAAGACTCAGAAGAACAGAAATAAGAAATAGGAAAGCAAAATGATAAAGAATCTTACTATTAATGGGGAGTCACCTTCTACTGAAGTTAATCTAAAAGTCAGAACATATGACAATACATTTTATTATTATTACTCTTCTGATGAAGACACATCAAGCTATGATGATGATAGATCAATTAGTGATCTTCAAACTGCACTCAAAGAAAATTTGAAGAAAGTCCCTAGAGAAGGGGAAAGGCGCATTGATATAAGAATTGGTACTCTTAATGAATGAAAAATTATAGCTGAAAGATGAACCTGATTCCATGGAAGACGCATTAGGTAATTGGGCTAGCATATACAAAACATACACAAAACATGTGAAATCAAAGTAAGAAATTATCTCTCTTTTCAATGAAAGAATTTATGAAGTTAATGAAGAATGGAAAGGAAGTATTTTTGAGAAATAATTCAATTAGGTTGTATTTATAGAAGCATTCCATGCATTTGAAAAGTTTCACAATGTTTCTAGGGTTGTTAAAGATACTCAAATGAAAGAAAAATATAAGATTGTAAAGGAGCGTGACATTTCATTGTAAGAATTAAAAAGAATTGAAGGAAGATAAAATGATAAAGCTGAAGGAGAATTGGTAAATAAATATGAGATCAATTGAGTGTGTGAAAAACTCCCACAACATGAAGGGTTTGGATCCGCAGGTGAAATTAATTAATCAACAATCACGCTAAGCTAGAACTTCCAAATAGCTGATAGAATAGATTCTTCCACTCATGTTTTCATTGAGGAATATGTTTTCAAAAGGAACATAAATCATCCTATAATCCAATGGAATCATTCTCCAAGAATAATGTATCCCATGACCTAGTTATTTCTATTTATACTAATGTAGTGTCATCTGAAGTACATGTTCAAAGCAAAAATCTGAGAAGATGTGGATTGATAAAAAGGATAATACATAGATAAAAATTTCAATTATGGATACTGGTATGATTAAGAAGAACAACTCCCAAATGAATGCTCCAATAAACTAATAAAAATTCCAGAATCAACAATGCAATGAATCTGGCCAAACAAATACAAAGAGAAAAAAGAGATTTATTGGGTATTGTTGGTGTTTTTGAAATTTTGGGCATTAGGCCAATGATTTCAGGAATAATACACCAGCATATGAAAATTATAAAAGGTCTACATTTAAGGAATGTAGATGTGAAGAAATGAAGCAACCTGTAAATCTAAGGGATAAAACACAGATGAAGAAGAATCTGTCTGTTAATAATAGATATGAGTATCTTAAAGACAACTTTAACAATTGCAATAGAAGTTTTCACAGTTATGATGAGTGTTAGTTTAGTCCTACCATGCATCAGACATATGTTGATAACAAGAATAGAACACAAAAAGGTAGGTGAAAGAAAAAGAAGTTGAAAAATATTACATTGGTAATATAAAATACAATAAATCCAAGAAAAGAGTAAAATAAATTATTCCCAAGATGATGTTCAATCCAGATTCCCAGGATTTCATATCAACAAAGTAAACATTCTTCTATTGTAGAAATAATGTATAATACCATTAATCACTGCAAACATTCCATGAGAATGAATGGAATCAAGATAAAACTAAATGAACAATCTATAGAGAAGAATATGTGATTGAGTTAAGACATTCCTAAAGATAATATTAATAAGTTTACTAAGAAAGGTAATTGAAGATAATAAATAATCCATGTGGATTCTCTAAATAAAAAAATGATAAGAAGGAGATTTTAGTTATCTTGCATAATCAAATGAAAAATTCTAGAGAACTGCAAAGATAATAAGATTGATTAATATCTAAAAAAAGGTAATATGGGAAACATGTCATTCCACATTAAGGAAAATGTGAATTTCATGAGAGTTTGTCAGCACATGTTAACCCAAGTGTCTCCCAACTACTATGTGGAAAGTGCAGAATGATGGACATCATGCAAAAAAATTATAACTATTTTACCATGCCAAATGGAGATTTTGAAAATAGAAAAACATGAAAAAATGTAAGATAAATAACTACTATAAGAAGAAAGGTAAAAAAATCCACACAAGTTGAAGGTGAGTGGAAGTAAAGGGTCGATGCTGACAATGAAAGATCAAAACGTCAAATGGAGGGGAAGCACCATCATAAAAAATACCAGACACTTTGGAGCTGCATGGAATGGAGTTCTTATGTTGAGAGAAAATTCTAATTTGCAAGGCTTCTATTAAGAATCCTACAAGTATTCCATCTTATTCACTTATATTCTTGTTATATACATGTACTTACATTTCCGAGAATTAATGGTGAAGGGCATCCTCAAGATTACAATTGGATGAGAATTGTGGAGAACTACAAGTTGGAGTTATTATTCATGATTTGATAATTATTTGAATTGATACACCGTGTAATATTATCAATATGTATATCTTTATTCTTATCTGATCATATTCTCCACCATAGTAAATCAAAGGGAGTGCACCCCTTGAGTGGGAGAAAATCTGAAGGAGTTGATATAAAAGATTTTGTCATGAAAAATATTAAAATTCATATCATATCAATAATCTAAAACTGAGGTTTTCCAATAAAACATTCATCTGTTGTTCATAATTGTATTTATCATGTCAGTTGACGGGGGTGATTTATTGATGACAATATGGGATGAAAGGAGGGTATTTATCTTTTTTACATGAACTTTTAAATATGTTTGGTGAAGTACGTGAAAGAGAGATCATTTCATTGATAAATCTGAATATATCTAATACCCTAGTCAAGAATTGATACACTCTTATCATGATTTCACATGTATGGTTTCATATGGATATAATTGATTACCATGGTAATATCTCCCTTGTTTTATACAATGGGTTAGATCATGTAGAAATAGATTTGATTTACTAATGGCTCTTTTCTAACTGAACCATGTGACATCATCTCTCTCTCACAAATATTCAAGAAGATATTCCTTAAAGGGATGAGGATATGTTTTTTATCAGACCCCACTACATATTTTCATTCGATTCCCAATAAGAGGGATAAAATATTAGAACACATATTGACCCTTATAAAAGTGTGTCTAAGGGATATTGAGAACAAAATACAAAGGGGGATATTATAGAGCACAGTGTTTAATTTTTTTCAATAATATGTCAATATATTTATGGAAAGATGATTATGGATGTTGTGCTAATGATTGAAGTGGTGAGTTTATTAATTCAGTAAAGATCTAACATTTACTAAGGATTAATATTGAATAAATAATTCAGATGATGTTTGAACTAGTCTTAACTTCCAAGACTTGTATCAATGTGATACATTGTCACAACACATGGAGAAGTCCATGCAATACTCAATTTCATGAGGAATGATGTAAAGATCCATCCATAGTCACTAAATAAAAGAAGTGTTTGTGATCTATCCAATAGCTTCTAATAGGATGAAGTTGGTAAAGAAATCAGACGATTGTTTGTTTTGATCCTAAAATTAGAAGACATGTGTTTAAAAGAGAACACCACACTCACAATAATGATTCCAGGCATCATTCTTTAATGCATGATGTGAAGAAGAGTTCCATTCATCATCTATTATTGAATTAATGGAGGAATATTGAATATCATTGGAATTGTTTTTCTAAAAAGAATAAAAGAAAGAATAATGAATGTTGATGATGAAGAAGGGTAGTGTTTGGGGATTAGTACAAAATCTACTAAGTGAATTTCCCTTGCATGGTCTTAGTAGGAGGAATGTTTCCATGAAATCTTTTATATTTTGTTCTTACCCATGTATATATGGCATTACATTAAAAAATTAAGGGGCCAGCCATGCGGGCCAGCTGAAACCCTCAACCAGGCTATACGCAGGACCCAAAGGTCAATCGTACCCACATGAAGGCCTCGAAGCCAGCCCGTAAGAGGTTCAGGAGCACGAGATGTGTATAAGACCAAAGGTGCATGCACCATGATCATACCATGTTCTAGGATGCATAGTATGCTCTAGGAGTGTGCCTGAGGAGCAAAGAGTGGATGTAGAAGTTCACCTGTAGGGTGAACACAGTATAAGGTGGTATTCTGAGGAGAGGAGGAGAACTCTGGTAATGTTCTTCCATGAGTTGATATTTAAGCCACACGAAAGCTGCCACACGTTTAGATGTGGGAAAAGTTTTTGAGAACACACATGCAATCTCCACTATCGGATCTGATCACAATGTAATTTCATCCAATGATCCCTCGGAAAAAGTTGGTCTACCATCCGATCAATGCTCTCTCAATCCAGCGTATCACAACCATATGATCTTCTCTACAAAGGTTGTATTCAACCTCTAGACACCTGAGATTCTCCCGCAAACTAGGGATCGAACTAGATCACCCAACTCACCACTCCATCCACAGTTTGAGCCACTGAGGAGCTGGTAAATATCATCGGAGAAAAACAAATTCCATGCATGAAATTCCATTTCCATGCATGAATTAATCTAAAGATCCCACTTGGCCGAAGAAACCAATGGTGCAAGGCCACATTATTCCACTCGATCCCTCAAATAGAATTCGTGCATGCATTCTTAAATGCAAGAATGTGATTTTTTCATGTGAAATAATGAGTCCACATTGAAGATAAAAGAACAAAGAGATATACACAATATCTCATCCACATTTGAAACATTCAATTCCGAAGATCTCTTACATTCAAAGCATTGATCCTCTAGTCATATATCACGATATTTTAACTCGGGGAAACATGGAACATAACCTATAAATAGAGAAGCTTCAAGACCGATAGAGGATGCCATTCACATACTTGAGATCCCTTTTTTCATAAAAATAAAGCATCTCCATTTGGAATTTTAAAGGATTGGCAGAGGATTTCATGCAGCCTTGGTACGTGAATAATGAAGATAGATCTGGATGACATTCGACAAGTGATTTGAATACTCGAAGTGTCTCTCAAAGAAGAGATCCCATGCATACCTTGCGCGAAGAAGTACCATGAACCACCTTGTTTTGAAAATGAGACGGATCCCTATGTGCGAAAAAGAAACATAGACATTAAATAGGTTCTCTCTAAACCCTCAGTTGTGTTTCTTTGTGAGAATTCCACAGGTAAAAACCCGGTGCACATGCACACTTGTTCTACCTCTACAAAGAAAGAACTAATATATACTTTCGATTCTCGGAAAGAGATCCTCGCACACCCTTTGTGTGAAGAAAAATTAGTTGATCCATTTGTTTTTATTAAAAAAAAGAATAAGTGGATTGCAAGATAGGGGTAGTACATGTGGGGATGAACACATATGCTTGATATGAGGAAGTTAGTGGTCTTTGTGTGATTGTTCGGAGAAGAATACCAACATGAAATGAGGCAATGCATGCACACATGCACTCATATCTGAGAAGAAAAAAAAGTAGTGCATGAAAAAAGGACTCCATCCATTGTAGCTCACATAAATAAAGCCAAACCATCGACTACAACTATTTGGGTTTGAAGAAGAACATTCACATAAAACATAATGTCACCTAAACCATGTGTATGAGATGAGAGAGAAAGAGAATAAGATAATTAAGAGATAGTGAGTTGAACCAAAATGTGAATACATGCTCATACATAACACACATTAAAGAAAAGTTAAAATAACAAGTGTGTGTGTTCAAAACCTAAATGAATTGTGTGCATCTTGAGAAAGAAGAAATTGATTAGAAAGTGCATGTTTAATTACATGACCCACACACATTGAACCTAACACGTTGATACAAGAGAATAGTGGGTTCTCTAGTTTATAAAAAACAAAAAATATATGTATGAATACATGCATAAACACATGAATATGTGAAGAAAATTTTGATACCAAGAACAAGAGGTATTGAATTCCATGAAATCCATGCATTAAGAGATTAATAATTGAGACTTAAGACAAATAGAATTAAATAAGATCTTATATATTAGTTAATAGTATTTAAGAATCCAAGAAGGCGGAATGAGATGATATTTTTCAGAATTATTCTAGAATTATTGAAGAGGTTTTGTGGACCATTTCACACATATAAGTGAGGACGGGTCTTCAGCAAAAGTATAATGAATTTCCCGAGTATTTTTGAGGATGAGGACTGATCAGAAAAGAGAACATAGCTATAGAGAAAGGAAAACATACCTTACTAATGGACGTTGAAAATTGTTGATCAGATACACAAGAAGGCGTGATTTAGAAATCTTGTGTGGAGAGAGAGGAATATCATCTACAGTGAATCAACAAAGGACGAAGAAGGAATCTTTTTATGTGACTTGAGAGCTAGAAGAACCCTGTCAGATTCGAGGTGGAGACGAGGTCTTCAGTGGGACTCTGAAGCAGGCTAGTGGATTTTGTTAACATTGCGGAAAGTAGTATAAAGACCCTCATGTGGGACTCAGGAGAGATATAGTGGGAATTTGAATCAACCATTTTAATTGATAACAAGATTATAGTGGAGAATCAGTGTTTGGAGGAATAACCAACACCGTAAGGAGTTGGTCTTTGAACTGAACTTTGTTATTCCTTGAGTTCAGTGGCTTTACATTTAATTCACCATTAAAGTTAAGGCTAAGAGACACAAGAAGAGAGGATCGAGTCATTAACTAGCCAAAAATGTTTAATTGGAAAGAATCAATTAATAATTTTTTTTCAAGGGATCACTGATTCATCCCATCCCCCTCTTAGTGATTCACACTAATCAAGGCACTTCACAACCTATGGGTGATTCACTATAACAGATTCACAAAAAGTAATGACGGTAGACCATTATAGGATTTCAGATAGTGACATTCATTGAAAAATCATCTAGAAAAGTTTGAGAGGATAAAAAATTATGAATCCACCAACTTTCCAGTTAATAGAGATAATATTTGAATAAAATAAAGACTTGGATAGATTTGTTATTTAAAAACTAATCAAATACCCATCACACTTCCCATAATTATATTTTAAATCACTTTATTTCGTTTCTTAAAAACCAATAAATTTCAATAATAGTCCCTTTCTCTAACCCAAAATGTGAAAACTATTTATCTACACAACTCTTCAAATACAACACTAAGGGTTACACTATAACAACATTTATCCAACAAATTAAATATATTTATCAAAAAATCTTTGGTAAGTTACATAAAAACCAAGAATTGTTGCATAATAGGAAGCTCCCAAATATAATTTTAAAACAACATGACTAGATATTTTGTTAACTCAAATTGTTCATTTGACCCTAAAATGTAATTAATGTTGCTATAATAAATGAGGAACATAAATTTGAAAACCGATTTTGTATACACTACACTCGTGGACCCTATTTGAATATAATTATTTTCACTATGAGCCTATAACCATAGAAGTAATAAAGAAAAAGATATAAATATTTCAATGAACCCCAAATTTTGGTAGTTCTTAAAAATAATATTTTTATTATATGTTTTCGAACTGATATTAAATAAAAAACAGGTATAATACAATTATTTCAAAATAACATGGATTCAATGATGACATCCCAACTATATATATCAAGGATATAAAACTATTTTTATATATATTGAATCATAGAGGTTTGGTTGATGAACATTTTATGTTGAAGGAACTACCCCCTTCACATTAATGGGATTCTAAATATTGGTTTTATAGACTACAAGCAACGTATTTTCATGACGTGGTTGACCTAAAATAATTTTTTCTTTTTGGATTATTCCCCAAATCTAAGAGCAGATCCATTTGGGATGAGTATCATATAACTAAACAAGATTTTAGAGAGACTATTTATGATTACTAATAGAGGGATAGAATTCCATGGGCTAGTTTCCTAAATTTATCTATAAAGTAAAACAAAATTGTAGTCCTCATGTACAAAGTACTACTAGAAAATGAGATAAACAAAAAATGTATTTTTAGTTGGACCCTTGATTGATAAATCATTAAGGTTTCCCATGGGTTTTATTAAGAGGGTTTCCAAAAAATCACATTATTGTTTCATAGGACAACTATTATCTGAGAATTTCATGTATTGAGATCATAAAATTCATTACCTTTTTTGAGACTAAACCTGAAGAGATCAGGGCTATTATGAGACAAATGGATTTTAAATAGACTAGTGAACTATAATCACTATACAAGGTATTTATTTAATTTTCATGCCCTCTCCATGTTTTATTCTAATGTTTTTAGATGCAAGGAACATAATGTCATGTAGCAGTATTTTAGTCCAGAAAATACCAATAACCTATAAAAAGTTGGAAAGACAACACCGATGTCCAATTTATATTTTCAAACCAATATAACAAGTCTAGACCACCCCCCCAATTTCAGAATTAGTATCAATAATATCCCACATGAAAAAATTTAAACCATAAATTCAAGAAAACAACACCCATCCAAAAACTATATATACATCCTTATAACTGAAAAGTCTATCACCCACATCATTTTTAGTAGTAAAATAAATTTTAATGTACCTCCATTAGTGGGTAATCTATTTTATAACATAAAAATATTTGAATGCTTAGATTTTAATGAATGAAGTGGGATAATTATGAAACATGATCATTAATCATATGGAGATTCATTCCAAAAAAATGAAAACAATAATCCATACTAGTCCCTAATCTGCTTGGGAATGTGAGAATGATGAAAAATAAAAGTGGAAAAGAACATTAACCACCATCCAAATATGAAAAAGAAACTATGAATCCATAACATGAGGGGATTGAAGCTAGAAATTATTAATAAATTCCTAAAGAACAACCTAAATAAGAAATTAAATTAGATTAAAAAGATATAGGTGGTAAATGGAAAGATAATTAATATATATCATTACATAAGTATTAAAGTAATATGAAAGTCCATTAAATCACATTACCATCATGAATTACAAAATCTAATATGGTTCATGTGTAATCAATATAAATAAATTTTTTTGGAAACATTTGAAAATAGAGATATTAGAATGCCCCTTTAGGATTCTCCCAAACTAATCTAAAATTATTACAATTTTAAAATGGTGATTTCCAAAAAAGGAACATAAGGTGAATGAATGTTTCATTTTAGGAATAAGTGTCTCTATATAAGACTCACCATAACATCGATCAACCCATCAGGACCTCAGGATATTTTTTACACTTAGATAATTTAATCTAAGTCCTTTTATTATTCCTTATGATATTTAGATGCATCCTTTAATGTTATGCCTCACTCTATGTTTACATATCTGTAAATGATATAATTATATAAAATAAGGGCCCTGGTACAACTTGTGAATATATCTATAACTTTTAAACTCATTTTCTTGGAGGATGGGCTACTAATATTATAAAATTTTATTATCCTTACTGAATTTTAAATACTCACTATGGGTGAATAAATAGACATAGCCCCATAAACTATCATTTAATTGGGATAATTCTTAAATATAGCTATGATAGTCTTGATTTTTTCATGAATGAAACATCATAATGTTGTTTGAAGTTATTATTATCAACATTAATAATTTTCACTCCATGAGGCACCCTTCAGTAGATAATTCACTTATTACACTTTACCACATAGAAGAGTGTGAATCAAGGGATATTGCAGGAGTGATACAAGAATTTTATATCTAAAGAAATATTTAACAACCAAAAATAAAATAGTGAATGATTTTTTTATAAAAATATGAAAATATTATTTTTAGATGAGATGTAGAGGTCACATCTTTAGTTTTTTAAAGGACTTGATAGTGTATTTAATAAAGTGATAGTTGATATGAAATATTTTTATAAGAAATTAAACCTTTATAGTTGATAAATCCAAATATTTTTTCATCTTTATAACAACCCCAAAATCTGGAGTTAAATGCAACACCCATTGATTTGAAAAATGTGTACCTCATGAAGAAATGATATATAATAGTGATCATTTCTAATAATCATTACACATATCAAAAATATAAATTTATTGAAAATTTTATAAATAATTTACACTAAATAGGTTGGAGATCAGGTGAAATTCCATGTATTAGTCCCAAAATGTACATGAGTTAGATTTTACTTGTGGAAAATTACATATCAATTATGTGACCCCAAGGGAGACTTAAACTAATCTGACACATGTTTTTAAAAAGTAACTAGGGAATATGTTTTAGGAATATATTTGAAAACCCCATTTCAAACTCAATGTGGACCATCTACATGAATATGATTTTGATGAAAATAGGACTGCTTATTATGTCGAATAACCAACATGATTTAATCCATATGATAATTGTGAATATTTATAGGGTTTCCATTTTATTATAAGTGTTTCAAAACAAAAACATTTCAATGATATTTTCCCATCTTATAATTATTTCATGCAGTATAAATCACATAAACATCAGATAGAGGACACAATATAGAAATCATAAATGAACATTGAATAAAATAAGATGAATTTATTGAAATTAGAGAACCTATACTGATAGAATAGTAACATGACCATTGTAATAGTAATATGACCCTTAGGAATAATAATCTGACTAGTAGAATAGTAACATCACATCATAAACTTTCAGTAAATTTTAGGTATCTTATAAATGAAAATATGATATATTTATATCTTTGAATAAGTTTATATGTGTTTAAAAAATGATAACTTAAATTATCATATTTTTGGGGAATATAAATGTTAATTTACAATATTATAATTAAAAAAAATTATTTCATAGAATATTTATTTTAATAAAATTTATTCATTATTTAATATTTTTTTATTACAATTTTATTATACATAAATTATTTTTTCAAAGTGTTATAAAATGAGTTATAATTTTATAATTTGTATTTTTTAATACATAATGATTTTAATTAAAAATTAATTTTTTCATATTTAGGATATTATTTTCTTAAAATTGAGTACATATATTAATTATAAAATTTAAAAATTGGTTATGGTGAATTCTTGGTATTTTTCTAAAAAAAATTAATTATTTATGAGTAGTGAAATAAATCAATTTATGGTATTATCTAAATACATGAATTATTGAGTCTTGGATGATGTATGGATGATTTAGGAACCATTATTTCAAACTCAAATGTAGTAGCTACTATATATAGTCACGTTAATCAATACTACTGATAGTCTTGATATAAAATTATAATTTAATGAATGATACAATACAAAACACCCCTCTCCTCCTCTATAAATACCACCACTCACCACCTTTTCTCACCACACCCCCAAAGCCTTGAAAATTTACCAATTTCTATACAATACCTCTCCAAAATCTATCCACCATGTTATTGTCTTGAATGTATCACCAAAATATTATATCAATGTTCTTTGAGGAGGTTACCATTATGGGGAATTGTAGAGGAAAAATATTCTTTAATTCTTTAAATTTTAAATTAATTTCCTTTATTTTCTTATAATTTCAATACCTCATCTATAAAAAAGTTCAAGATAACTTCACTATATTATATATACTATAATTATATTTTGATAATGGGATATGCACCAGAAAGTCTTTTTTTGTCCCCTTTTTTTCTAAAAATGAAAATGTCATCTGTGATGTGTCGATTCACCACCTTCGTGGATGATGATTATTTAATTTTCTATTACCTACTTCAAAGATTAACATAATACCATTATTTATTGTTCAAATATATTTTAATATTTATATTGATACATATATAGTGTTTATTAACTTGTATATATATATATATATAATTTTAATTACTTAATCAAAACTCGTGTGTGATGATCAAGAAAACAACAAAATAATCCAAACGATTATCATTAACGTTTTCGCTAATGAATAATACACATATTTGATAAAATGATATATAATAAAATTATATTCTCTATATGTTCATTAATAATATATAATTTCAATTCTATTCAACTATTCCCAATTCACATGATCTTTTGTACTTGTATACAAGTGAACCAATCATTAAAAGCAAAGAAACAACCACTTGTGAATGATGAAATTTAATCTCATAACTCATCGATAATACAATTACTGAAGTTAGTAAAATTATAATAAATCAATTAAATGTTGAATAGGTATTTAATTAAATTATTAATGAATCTAATCCATTATCTAGGATTTTATGTACTATTAAAGAATGCTTTTGGACACAAGGCCATGGTTTTGTCATCCCACTTTTATTTGTGTGAGATATGAATCATTCATCACTATTTCTCAATTTGGTGGTATTTATACATCCTTTTGACGTCTCATATCATTAATTTATTTATTTTCATGTTAATAAATGTTTTATTTAATGTTCATTAATTTTATGGGGCATACTAGTAGACTATTTAGAATGTGGTAAGGGATTCTCCCCAAACCATTATTTTTCATTTGAGTTATTCTTTATCTCTATTTAACCTAAGGTAATTCATAATTATTCTTACTTACTAATCTGAAGTTGTATTTTTTTATGTTTCTTAAATATATACCCAGATCAATTATACTTTCATTGACGGGTAAATAATTTTTTTATAAAGCTCTTTTTTAAATTCCTCTCAATAAGAAAACTTGATTTCAGGGAACATCCAAATTTATTTCATGTTTTCAATTAGAGTCCATAATATTTTGTTTATCAATCAATAGTTTTCTAAAATATCTTCTTTCTAGTAAAACTATCTTATTTTATTTTTGATTTTATGAAAACAATTATTCATTTTCCACAATGAAGGTGCTTTTAAATTTTCCCTTAAACTGCAACGATGAGGATCATTTATAAAGATTCATAATCTCTATTTTTTCATGTTTCACTTTGGATTACATTTTTTATGAATATTCTTTTAATATTCCTAAAATATAATTTCATTAAATTTTATTTTCTAGTATATAATTTTTTATAAAAAATAAAAAGTGATTCTCCAAATGAAATCATCTTTCCAAAAGTAAATGTGTATTTCCCTCAATAATTCCTAAATTATTTTATTAATGTTTCTTAATATATTTCAAAAACCTCTATTTCATCATATAAATTATTTTAATTGACCAATTATGTTACCAAATACCATATTTTATTTAATTTTCTATGATTATTTTGATTGGGGATATACTATCTTGATACCATTTACCATATTGGTGACAGTGGTTTATAATTATGTTTATTGATCTGGGAAAGTTATTAACATTTCATATAGAACATTCAAAATGAAATTTTATTCTTATTATGTTTCACTCCATTCTTCTGAGATATTCATTGGACTTAGTAAGTGGTCGGAGTTGCCTACAATAACCCCTCAATGTATGGGTAGGTCTCATGAGACAAACTAGACATGGATTTCTCTGATACCCTATCCATTTGTTAGATTCATGGCATCAATCCTTGACATTAATAAATTCATGGCATGAATCATTGATGGTATTTTTATATTGACCTAATTATGAATTCCCTCATTCTGATACTACTAATTAATAGACATTGTGATTATTATACTAGTATAATATCCATGGATTAGTTTCATTTTCATTTTATTATTTAAGTAATTATTTAATAAAATTTTATTCCTTCCACAGTATAATCAAGATGTTGTTTTAATGGAATGTATTTATAGTTATTAACCATGGATTATTATTTATTTTTATTTATGATTGCTTTCTCAATTTTCTTTACCCTTGATAAAAATTTGATCACACCCCTTTCTTATGTTTGGTTTTTCCCTAGGATGACAAGACGTATATTATGATTGACATGCAAGTATAATATAGAAGTATAAGGATATTTTCAAGTAAATTTTTATGATGTTTTTCTTTTCATGTTGTAATCTAAAAAATCTATTTGTATCTAGTTATCCAATGTTTCTAAACTATTTTTTATTTGGAATGAGAGTCCTCTTTTAATATATCAATTCATGAAAGAAGGAAAATGGATCAAAGCTAGTGAGGTTAGTGTATTTTGAATTGGTAATAGATATAGTTTAGTAGAATTCAACTCAAGTAGATTTTAAAAAATATTTAGGATCAAATACCTAAGATAGATTTTGAGTATAAGAATAAAAGAACATTCTATAATTTGTGATTAGGTATATATTATGTTAGTCTTCATAGTAATACATCATTGTTTAGATAATACAACTGGTCATGGTTCTAAAACATACGTACCAAGGGGTAACAACTCTGAAAAGGTACATTTGTCCTACCTTGGCATAACTAGGTACATGACAAAATGCCATAATGAGAACTTGGTTTGACACTATATGGTGATATGATTAGGATAATTGATATATTCATTAGAAACCATTTATAAAGATTTAAAATTTATTATGTCTATAATGAATGCAAGTATTATTATACGATTATCTATGCATAGATTTTCAGTCAATGTTATGTGTTTTTAATGTTTTAAATTAATAATTATGATTAATAACCTAATTTAGTATATGAAATTATTTAGAAATAGTGCCCAGTGGAAGGAATGGAAACTGCATCAATTCATGAAATCAATGGATTTATATCCCTACTATACATGATAATGATGTTGGAACTAGGGTTGAAACTAATTCAAATCATTATATAACTATATAGGGACTGCTGACTCAGTTTATGAATAATAATATTACCCAAATGGAGAATCCTGATCCATAATATGGAGGAACAATGTTATACCGGTTTATGAGATAACAATGTTAATCATTAAATGGAACAACAAACCAATTTGTATCCAAGAAATAGATATGTTCCTTCGAGAAGATGTTTCATTCTGGTTGATTTAATTAAATAGAGAAGGTTGTCATGGAAATTTATCATCTCTTGGGAGATTTTTATCATGGGTGTCCACTGATTAAAAACATTAATGAAAAGGAAGAAATAGAAAACATGGAATGGAAGGATTTAAAGGAAAATTTCTTGTAAAATTATTTCCCTTTGGAACAGTTAACATATATAGAGATAGAATTATTAAATCTGAGGAAAATTGATGATGATAATGTTGTTAAGTATGATGCCAACAATACATGTTTATCAGGGAATTTTTCATATTATATATACAATCCAAAGGGAATTATTGATTGTTTCTTTGATATTTTAAAACCATTCCTCTAAATGGAACTTTTATCCCAAAATTTTTCATCATATGAATATATAGTAGAATGTGATATCAAGGCATAAAAATAATTATAAAAGTATTATGAGATTGAAATGAATAATTACAAGAAGAGGATAGTAGAGAAAATTATTAAAAAATGGAATAATGGAAAGATGTATTTTCAACATGTGATAATTATAAAGAGAAGTACAAAAAGGAAAATTTTTTTCTTCAAATGTGGATAAAAAGATCACCATGCTTTTTATTGAAAGGGAAATAAATAATATTCTAATTTTTAATTCTTAAACTATAATGATATGAGGAACTATTCAAATGAATACCATGAGTGCCAAGGTAATATACCCTATAAGAATATAAGTGATCAAAATCAAAGTTATATTACTAATACTGACGAATTTTAATTATTAATGTTCTTGGGTTTGTATTCAATAATTATGTTACAAAGAGTATATTAATCAATGATATTTTGGTTTATAAATTATAAAATATATATGGAAAGTACTATAGTACATCTTTGTGTTTAAATTTGAAAACATGTGTGGAATGGTACCAATAAAAGTAATTCACTAGATATATTATCAGTTGGAAAACACAAGATTGAGGAAATATTACCCTCAATATGGGCTAAATGTTTTGATAATAAATGTAAAGAAACATTTATAGGATATTATTTTGCACAATGAAGGTGGTTATTGATGTTATGGTTTATATTAACTTTACTAGTATTATTAGATGCTTGAATTTAGGGAATATATTCATCAACCTAAGAATTTTACTATTGGAGAAATTTCTGTTTTCATTACGGTTTTTAGGTTATCAGTGTATTCATATTTTGGTATGTAATATTAAAAAAATACTCAATGAAATTTGGGGAATTTAAGGGTAAGTTTATTTTAGAAATTTAGTGAGCTTCCATCATTGTTATTGGTCGTTAACTTTGGACAGACATGTTTTGAATGGGCAATAGGATTAACTACTTATGAATGTATTGAAGATTTAATTGATTAAGATTAAATTATGATTTATCATAATAGATATTATGTGCTAACCATTTTCCTTTTGGTAAATATTAAAAGTCTAAAGGAATGAGTTATGCATCCTTTGATAGAAGTGCATTATGAACACAATATTATCCTAACTATTCTTCTCTTAGTGTATTCAAATGATTTAATAACAACCACATGATGAGATTATTATTATAATCAATTTGGTTTTTTTCCACAATTGATTATCTAAATATTAAAATAATCCATCAAATATAGGGAAATATATTTTTGTTAAAATCCATTAATTGATTACCTTTCAGTCGATGAAATAAATGTTCTTCTAACCGATCACAATTTTATAGTTTTTTTATTGTTAAATTTATAAGTACCATTTTCTCTTTCACTCTCCATCAAAACATGACTATCTAATTTATCTTCCATGTCTATGTTATTATTTCCCACTAATGTTATCAAATTCAAAAGCCTAATTTTTTGGTTACCTTCTAATTTCCCTTTCTCTCTTTTTAATTGGATGTATTATTAACCGTATTTCTGATGCGGGTTTCCAATAATGGAATTTTTACGTATCAACATCTCATTTTTTTTAGGTTACATTTTCAAATTTGGATGATGAAATGTTTGATGAAGGGGTGAATGTAATCACCCAAAATTTTATCAATGGAATTTTACTATATAATAATTATTCCATATAGTATAAGGAATATAAAAATAACATATTTAACATAATAAGAACATTATAAATGCATAATGAATTTAATAAGATGTATTTCTAGATATTGAGAAACCTATTTTAAGGGAATAGTAACATGAACATTGGAATAGTAATATGACACTTATGAATAGAAATCATACCAATAGAATAGTTACCACATCTATGAAAGTATAAATTAAATTTTGGTATCTTAAAAATAAAAATATGATGTATTTTTCTCTTGTAGTAATTAAATAAGAGTTTTAAAAACAATAAATTATGTATTGATATTTTCCTAAAATATAATCTTTTATTTACAAAATAATAATTAAAATAAAGAATTAATATTATATATATTCTCATAAAATAGATTAATAAATTAATATTTTGTGTTCTTATGATTATAATATAATTTCATGAGACCATAATTAATTTCTCAATGTCTAGTAAAATTAGTTATAAATATAAAATCAGACTTTTATGAATAAATTTTGATTCTAATTAAAACATTAATTTATCATATTTATAAAAAACATATTTAGAAAATGGAGTCCATCTTTTAATTCTACGCATCAAAAAATGGTTTGTTTGAATTTTTGGAATTTATCTAAAATAATTGAATTTTATGTGAATAAATATATATTGTAATGTACACTACTAGATAAATAATTGAATTATTGAGTCATAGATGATGTATGGTTGATGTATTCTCTATTAGATCAAACATAAATATAGTAGTTACTTTATTAATCCTCAGTAATCAATACGATTGAAATTCTCGATCCAAAATAGTAAACTAATAAAGAAAACAATAAAAAATACCCATCACCTCCGCTATAAATAACACCCCTCACCGCCTCTACTCCTTACACCTCCAAATACTTGAAGCATTTAAAATTTCTACACAATCCCTCTCTTAATCCTCTACATTTTGTTTTGGTATTTTTGGTATCATAAAAATCCATTTCAGTGATCTATAAGGCGGTTCTGAAGTAGAGGAATTCAGGATGTATAATCCTCTTTTGTTCTGTCAATTTTATTTCAATTTCACTTCTTTTATTATTCATTCCTTAACTAATCTTTTAAGAAATTCATTATAACTCTAGTATACAATATATACTATAATTTTATTATGAAAATGGAATATAAACCATCAATTCCTTTCTTTATCCCTTTTTGGTTCTAAAAATGAAAATGTTGTTCGTGAGGTGTAAATTCATCACCTTCGTGGGAAATGATTATTTATTTTTCTAATACCACCATTAATTAATGTTATAAACCCTTTTTATGGTTATAACAGATTATAATATTTATATTATATTTTTTTTCTAGAACCAGTATTTATACATAACATTAATTAATTAAACAAAAGTATAATGTGATGATCGAGAAAATTCTAAATTAATTCAAATGTTTGTAATTAAATTTTTTTTATAATGATTAATCTATATATCTTGAAGAAATTATATATAAAACCACTAAATATTCTATATGTTCATTAATAACATGTAATTGAAAGTTAGGATAACTATTAACATTTAACATAATCTTTCATACATGTATACAAGAGAACCAGTCATGAAAACCATAGAAACAAACACTTCCAAATGACGAAATAAAATCTTACAACTAATCAAAAAGACTATAAAAAACATAGTAAAATAATAATAAATAAAATAAATGTGAAATAGGTTCTTAATTAATTTATTAATGAATCCAATTTCAATATCTAGGATGTTAGGTACATGTGTAGAATGCTTTCAGACATAAGGTAAGGGTTTTCTCATCTCACATTCATTTCAATGAGACATACCTTATTAACCACAATTTATCATGTCTAGTTTATATATAAAACCTTTTTATATTTTATATCATTAATATATTTTATTTATTTTATTCAATGTTTCATTTAATTTTCATTAATTTTATGGGCAATACAATTTGAAAATTTTAAAAGTGGTATGTGATTCTCCCGGAACCACCATTTTTCATTCGAGTTAATATTTCTCTTTCATTACCCAAATGTACTTCTTAATTATTAAAATTTACTCCACCTAATATATATTTATATCTCTCAAATTTATTTAACTCTCTCAATTCTTATTTATTTGGTGTTGGAAATGCATTCTTTATAAGGTTCCCTTTTCAATTCTTCTCGATAAGAAAACCCGATTAAAGGTTATATCCCAACCTATTACCCATTTTCAAATACACTCCATAATATTTTATAATCCACTAAAATTTTTAAAAAATATATTTTCTTTCATGAAAAACTATCTTATTTTATTTCTATTTTTATGAAAACAATTATTCTTTTCTCCACTTTAATGACCCTTGTATATTTTCCCTTAAACCGCGCCAATGTGGAAAATTTCTAAGGATTCTTAAACAATATTTTTACATGTTTTCTATTTTTTTGAAATATTACAGTATGAATATTATTTTAATATTACTCAAATTTAATTCCATTACCTTTTATTTTTTGGGTATACAAGTTTATAATTTATTCAAAATTAATTTCCAAAAGAACTCTTCCTTGAAAAAGTAAAAGGATATTTATCTCAAGAATTTCTCAATTGTTTTACTAATGTGTTTTCATATAATTTAATAACCTCAATTGAATATTATTATTTATTTAAATTAATCAATTTTTTACGATATAGGAAATTTTATTAAATGTTTTATTTTTATTATTACTAGGTAAGTACTCTCTTTATACTATTATCCATACTACTCAGGATTGTTTCTGATATGTCTATTATTTGTGGAAAGTTATTAAAATTCCACATGATAGTTTTAATATGTTGATTATGTTTGACCACATTCATACAAAGAAATGAATTAGAGTTAGTAAGTTATGTGTGATCCTATTATATCCCCTCGATACATCAGTAGATCTCATTAGAAATACAACATTGGGTTTCAGATCAGGCCTTACCCATTTATTAGATTATTTGAATGAATCCTTGAGAGTAATATATTCTTAGCATAATGAATTTATGGTATGTTTTTGATGTCCTAAACTATATATTCCCAAATTATAATACTAGTAATTGATAGTCCAAGATATTATTATACTACTAGAATATCCTTGGTTAAGTATATTTTTCATGTGATTATTTATAGAATTATTCATTTAGATTTTTTTCCTACCATATTATTCTCATGATTATGTTTTTATGGAATTGATTTTTACTTATTATCCATGAAATAGATTTTATGTTCTTTATGATAGCTTCCACTATAATATTTACCCTTAATAAAATTCTGATCTCACCCCTTTCTTATGTTTTATTTATCCCAAGTATTCCAGAATGTATATTATTATGGACATACGAGGATAATATATAAGAATATGGATTTTTCTAAGGTATTTTATATGTTTTTATTCTATTAAATTTGTAATGTAAAACCTATGTTTCTACCTTATTTTCTAATGCTACTAAACTATTATGTCCTTCTGGATGTGTCTTATTTATTTAATATGGCAATGTAATAATGTAAGTTACCATATTATAGATATTAGTTCAGTGTATTTATAATATGAAACTAAATTAGGTCACTAAGAAATATATATATATTTGTCTCCCTTTATAAAAAATCATGGAGAGATTGGTTGGAATGAATGGATATTTTTTCTAGATGGATTTTCATTTTCCTTTTAATTTCCCATTACTCTATTTACCAAGATAATACCACTTTTTTATATCACACTGGAACCCTTTATTGTTTAAGTATTACATTTAGATTATGTAATCAGAATGGTATATTTCATATATGTATAGTAACTATATTTTCAAACCATGTTGAGAATTGTTGTGGTGTATTCTTAGATTAATTTTCAATATTTAGATACTCATTTTATCATTGCATGTGAAATATTGAAAACATTCTAATAAAATTCATTGAAAGTTACGTGGTTAGAAAATTGAACACTTTACTATTATAGTGGTAGGTGGAATCATATTGGGGAATATAATTTCACAAAAATAAACTGAGGTGGATAAATAAAAAAATTAAGGGACAAATTTATTTACTTTCACAACATGTCTAAAACATGATTGATATTTTCTATGAAATGAATATTTTTATAGAAGTTTCATTAATTAATTTTGATATATTACTCTATAAATGTCTTTTATAATTATAAAAGAACCAATTTGGATTTAGATGATGAAAATGGTAAATATTATTATGAGTTTAAAATAATATTGATCATACCACAAGTTATACAACCACTAAACTATGAGAATCCAATTCAGATACTTTGTTAAGCATCGAATCAAGATGTGTGTACATCACTATATCATGGTATTAAATGAAAATATCATACAATTAAATATTAATCACATGAAATTGATTCTAACATGATCAACTACACTGCAATTATAAAAGACTTTTTTGGCATCTATCATTTACATATAAAAATATATATTCCAATTTCTTGGAACTATGTTCATAGTTTTCTATGGTTATAAAAATTTTAGATATATGATTATAAAGAAATAATTATAAAAATATTATATGATGGATCTTTTGGATTTTTTAATTATATTTAAAGATCAAAGACAATAAAAGAGCTGATTATGAAATATGTAATTATCTAAGTAGAAAAACCAACATAGTATAACTAGGGTTTCTAGCCCAATAACTCCAAAATGATAACATTACAAATAGATGTTTTATATGGTTAAATATGAAGTTATATGGTATATTGATATAGTTATCTATCTTCATCTGATGTCACATCCCAAATAAATCCCCAACATATTAATACAATCAAATATGACTCAAAATTTTACATGGGTAAGATCCATAACATTGTAAAATTTTCAATAACCAATTGATAAGACGATACTTAATAGGGAGTGAAATACATTATATTAATGAAATTGTTAACACTCTAGCCTATATAGTCCACTTTAAACACCAATGGAAAACAATTATTGTTTTGAAATATGAAATTTTTTATCCCAGCTTGTATAGATATTCTTATAAATTTATAAATTAGTATAAATGTATTAGTTTTCTAGAAACATTTCAAAGAGACAAGAAATAACCCATATTTTGAAATGTGTGTGAGAAATGTTTAAACTATTTTGGAATTGATTTTATGAAATAAAATCAGTTTTCATTTGGTAATTTATACAACATTCATATAGATTATTTTTTGTTGGGATGGGTGTAATCCAAGGACACCAAAACAGATTATTATAATATTGTATATGAAGTTTTTAGTACTAAAATATTTTTTAGGTGTAGCCTTTGAATGGACACCATCATTGACCTAGTAACTCACATTTTTAATTTGATCATCAATATTTTTTGGTATAAATGCAATAAATCAAAATATATAAACACATAAAAAACCAAAACTAAATGGGAAAATCTAATGTATATAATATATAGGTAATAAAAATTTTAAAGGAAACTCTTAAAACACAGATAAATTATTGGATCGAAATGTGGGAAGATTCCTTATGTCCTTATAGGAAGAATATAACCACCACCCCCACCACCACCATTTGAATGAGTCCATAAAGGTTGGATTATTGAATGAGATGTAACCTTCATTTAGATTATGAAAACAAAGAATACATGGTTGTGAGAGAGATGATGTTTTACTTTTATAGTGTTTTTAATTATTGAAATCACTTTTTGTATGAGTTGGAAGAAATCATAAGAAAAGATTTTGAGAATTATATAATTTAAAAGGAATTTAATATACTATATCATTACATAATCATTGGGAGAAAATATGTCACGAAACCTCCTGGTTTGACCCTAAACTGGCCTCCCAAGACGGTTCGAAACATATACTAAAGGGTGTTTCCAATCCCCTTGGGATGGAAACTAGTGTTAGACATCAAAATAAGGCTATTAGGAATGATTTGGCCAATGAACGATAAATAAATAATAATAATAAATAGAACAATCATAATAAATACTTGCAATGAAAGGGGATAAAAGCTAAATGGATAGACATACCTCTAGAAGACTTCATTTTTCACCACCAACCAAAGAACCACAATCACTCATAGAGAAATCCAAAATTGGTAGAACCTCAAATAGAAAAGGTGGAGTAGATGTGAGCGATGAGATGCTTAGTAGGAATACCTATGATAAACCACACCCTATACCTCACCTTTAAAGATAAAACCATCCTTGATTGTTTGAAAATATGATACATAAAAATAAGGATTTCATTTTTTTTCCAAAATGAGTAACATGATTTCACTTTTAAGAAAAAAACCCCTTTTTCATTTCACTTCCTGAAAATAGTTTTCAAGGTAGGTAATTAATTTCAATATATTCATTTTAAATAAATTTATTTCTAGAGAAGGTGTCAAATATGAAATTCAAAGTAATGGTTTCATGAGTTCAAATAACCAAAAGTGTCACAAATAAATGAAAGAAAATAGAAGTATTTAATTATAGGAATTTTCAAAAAATCTCTAGAATCAATACCTTGATGTACTCAGTTCGGAACAACCTGTCAACATATGGTGATTCCACTAAGTCAATAACCAACTGGAAGACCTAACCAAGCCTCACCATAGGCACATCCATGCTGGACTGTCACCAACTCCTGGAGGGTACCAACCCGTCTAATCGGGCCTAATAAGAAACTATCACTCGACTCTCTAGATTATGCTCAGGAACCCCATGATATAATTAATAACAACATTAATACATGGAAAAAATGTTATCTTTCCATAGGAACCAACTATGTTCTTGTACACAAACACTGTGCACAAGACACTATAGGGGATCTAATCCAAAGTTACAGTGGTCTCAATATATAATACAAGCCTCACATGAGTTTCAAACCATTTTCTAAAAAATCTCAATGTTCCAACCAGACCTTTACCTTTTTTCAAATAAATTTAAATCTCCAAATACATTACCATATCCATGATAAAATTACACAACACACTTTAAAGGTTCCAATTAGGTAGTTATATCATTTATGAGCCAAACCACACTTAGAGGTTCTAAACAAGCCTTGTTTTAAAAAACACATTTAAATAAATTCATTGATTTTTCCCAAAACACACTTCCCAATTTAAAAATGTTTTAGTAAACTATTCTAAAACTTTTAGGAAGTTCCAAACATAAAACAACATGTAAACAGGCTTTGAAAAGATGCATAAAAAAATGGAAACACAATTCCAAGAGGAATAATTAATTTTACCAAACACCTAGGCCTGTATATTTATATATTAATACTACCTATATATAAAAAACCACACTTTTAATATGAAAAGAAATTAGAAACTCCAATTGAATGTGGGGGCATAGGTATCCAACTTATAAAGATTTAACATTTGAAACCAATTGACCATTAGATTGGTATTACATTTTCCAAATAAGGAAGAGAACATGTATCAATAAGAAAAACGCACATTGAAAACTTAAAAAACTTATGAAAAACAATGAAGAACTATTAATAACAATCACAACATGATTTCAAAGATTATACATATAGTACATAAATATAAAATATTTTTTTTTAAAAAAAATCATTTATGAAATTCAAATTAAAGAGACTTTTATAAGGAACATACCGTAGGGGGGAACCAAACTGAACATTCATCTCTTGGACCTTTATAAAAAAAGGATGATGCTCCCTCCAGAGATCATATACACCTTCACAGACATATAAGGAATCTTATCCCCTATGCACACACCCGCATGGCCATGAACATGCGCAAGGTGATCTTATATATATTCTTATATGTATATACCTGAATCCACTCACATAAATGGGAATTTATATATATATATATATATACACTGGCACACCTAGCCATGTTTATGTATATCTACGACCGTGGATGATTATACACATAATGGGGAACACACATAAATATATATCTATGTACATACCTATAAAGACGCAGGCGAGTCGCCTTAGACCTGGAAACTTGAAACCATGATGTAGGGACCAACACCATAAAAAATATTGATAAAAAAACCTTAAATCATCTTAAGACCAGAATTTGGATAGGGTGAAACCAAATAGCTAGAATAAAACATACCCCCAAACAAATCTGGTAGACCAAAACCACTCAGACCACCTCTCTCTTGCATGCACATACATCCTTATATATATATATATATATATATATATATATATATTACTCCAATGTTTTTATACCCCAAACCATGAGTTAATACACATGATTGAGATATATATATATAATAATTCATGGGTGGGTGCACCACCAACGATAATTAAAACTCTCTATAATAATGTTTAGGGACTCAATACAACTTAATATTATCAAATTAAGAGTGAGAAACAAAATAGAGGGAGAAAATTCTTACCCCAAGCATCGTCGTCAAGCCGTGATGAGACAATATGCTTCAACATTGGTAGAGGATGTTGGAACACACCCAAAGACGACCAGAGGAGACCATTCCACATCCTAAAAATAAGCAAAGCATCAATAAATCTCACCATCCGAAACCCTAGCATTCGACCGATATATATCAGGCGATGAAGAGATGGAAAATCATTCAAATCAAGGGAGAGGAGTTGTTATAAAGGCTTTCCACGTGGATCTGACAAAGAAACCGTTTGGAATTCGGTTGTTTTTTTTAGAAGAAGAGAGGGATTAATGAGGGGGTGGCACACAAGATCTTGGTCGGGCCATGTGAGTAGGATCTTCGTGAGGGAGGGTCGTGTGAGTAGGAGACTTCATTAGGGAAGGTCATAACAAGAGGGAGAGCTTCTGGAGGAGGCGTAGTAGCTGTAGGGAGGGTGTGTAATTGGGGGATCATTGAGCAGAGAAGGGGGATCAAGTAGAGTCACACAAGGAGATTGGAATGTGAAGCCACACAACATAGTAAGGGGAATGATGGGGAAATGTAAAAAATGAAGAGCAAAAAAATAATGGAAAAATAAAAATAAAATAAAACCATACTTAATAATAATAATAATAATAATATCAATTATAGTAATAATATCAATAATAATAATTATAATCATCATCATCATTAAAATAAATTATTTTAACCACTAGAAGCTTGTATAGGCACTGCATGGTTACCACTAATCATGCAAGCTAGTCGTGTGACAATAAACACGTTTCCAATATTTGTTTTTAAAAATATTAACCCATCAGCTAATGAATACTCAAATAAAGACTATAAATAATTAATTTTATTAAAATAGTTTATATAAATGGTCAAAGTGTGAAACGTTTCCCCAAAACAAAAACATTCTTCCTCCAAAAAGTCACTCAGTCGAATGACACACCAAACCCAAATCCATACCCGATCAAAATCGAGAGAAACTGTGAACCTTCGGGCAACCTTTCAATTCACATGTCACACCCAATCAATCGGGATGGAAAAACAACACAAGAATTAGAGTTGAACAGACGCGCGGTTCTCCCCGCCATAATAACTCAATAATAACAAGAACATTAAAAACTCAAACTACACCACCGTGACATAAAAATTAAATCCACTGTGGAGAGACCTGGAAAACTGGGACCTCAAGAACTAACTCATCCTCCACACACTCACCAAAGAACACATTCACGCAATAGGAAACAAGAAAACTCCCGACATAAACTCCTCTAACTTCAACAGCATGAGTAAAGCCACCCCATAATTGGCACAAAGGATTCCCCATATGATCCAGTGTCCCAACATAAGGGGATAAATCCACAAAAATAAACTCAAACTAGTCTGTGAACTCAAACTCAAACTAGAGACATCAATTTCCACAAGAAAAAAATTCTATAAATGAGCACAAATAAAATAAAAACCTACCGATATGAAGGGTAAGGATACCCTTATGAAAGGAGAGTAGTTTAAGGAGTCACATTCAAAACACAATGATGATATTATTAAAAGATAAGATTTTTAGGTCTCAATATAGATAGAAAACTCACCAAAAGAAGAAAATAACCAAAGATACTCGAGTTTTCTCCACTCCAACACAGGAGACAAAAAATTGTGCTATGTTTTTTTCGTATGGAATTTTCATGACTTTGCATGAGTTTTACTCCAAGGCCTGTGGCTAAAGACATTATGAATGAAGAATCTCCTTAATCACAGTCGGGCAATAACTTCCTCCAGCCAGGACATTCCCTTATAAATGAGAAAACTTCCAAAACATCCCCAAGTGACCCAGATGGCCACATCAATGACAATAATCTAGAATATTTTCACATGATGACATACATAATCCTGAACTAGCCACACTAGTGGCAAACAACTGAATGGTCTGATGAAGTGGAGATCAAACTCAATGAATGAGACCTTCGTGAAATAGGATATTCTAGCACACTCCCCTCGCCAGGTAGGGAACGTTCATGGGAAACAAGAGACACTAAATTTCTAACTTTTCTTTCTTCGGTAACTAGCTCTGCTAAAAATGTCTCATCCAAATACTTTCCAAATAGATCCCCAAACGCTACCTCCGATGAAATGGAATCCAACTCCTCAATCTGGTCAATAAGAGCCTTCATCGTCCACTAATCTTTCCAACCTCTCATGAGCCCCAATCACTTTCATCCTCTTTATGTCTTCATGGAATCATCACTAGATGAATTTGGTCTTAATCACTCCCCAGGACACCCCAACTTACTACGATACCAGGACAACCACCGTTCACCAGTCTAAAGTCAGAAATCCAAAGAAAATCATAAAATATTTAATCCTCTCCACATCGAGAGTTATAAAAAAACATTATACTTCATAGAGACACACCATTAAATCTAAAAATCTTGGATCACCATTTAAAAACAGAAAAACCCAAAATTTACTAAATCCCACCACTCCAATAAGAGTATGGGAATGTCCAAAGACCAGATGACACAAGAAACATCTATGAACTTTCTAGGATGCATACTCCAAATAACAAACAAAGACAAAACTGAGTCAACACGCAACCCAATATCAACCAAACAGAACATAACCCAAAAAAAATAAACTCATATACCAACACATCAAAACCAGATTTATGTTAGGTCAAATATAAAGAAAAATAAAACAACAACAACATCACAAAACAAACCAAGATTCCTCTTTTGAAAATCCTAATTTTCTAAATTCATGCACATTCAAATTTAACCCACTTTTGAAATCAAAAATTATTTTCCATATCAATGATCATTCCAACACATCCACATGAAAATTCAAATAATCATCGCATTTTTCAATTTAAACCCACAAATCACTTTAAAAAGGAAGCCTATTTTTCTCTGAAACCATTTGTCTTTTCAAAAATAACTTTGAAAAACCATATCAATAATTGATTTTCAAATATTCATCCATGGTATCCTATGAAACATCCAATATGTGTCCTCCCCACTTATTCTTATCTCATTCACACATACATTTCAACTTGAACTTTCCCAATGCACACACATATGTAAGCATCCCTAAGAATCACCAAGGGTCACACTTACCATTTCTCCATCAAAACCATGAATTTACAATTTAATTCTCATTTCAAATTTCATAAAAGATTTCAAAATTCAAAATAGTTTTCCTTCCATTATAAAAAAACCAAAGGAATTTCACTTTTGACATCCAACCTTTACAAACCAAGTGTCATTTAATTACTGAAAAAAGAACCCAAAAACCAATTCAAACCAATACCACGAAGAATCAAAAGTAACCCAAACCCTTCTTAAATTCACACCAACCAAAATTAAACCAAGCACAAACCATGCCAAAATAACAAAAAATAGGGAACTAGTGTCTATTAATAACTGGGATACATGGTTTAGAATACCATGATCCAAGGAAGCACCGACCACTTTGAGTGTCTGAAACCATACCCTTGTGCTCCACATGGGCTGCCACTCCATGTAAGTTCATAGTGAAACACCATCCAACTACCTTGTTCATCCCCCATCAACACAAACCAAAACCAAAAACTCAAATCCTGGACTACCCCTAGAGACTCGAAGATCAGAATGAGAAAGAGTTCATGAAGCTCTTCATGTACCTACCTTTCGGGTCTCGAAATTCCTATCCACCAACTATCTATGATCCAAAAAAAATAAATGCATCCATTAATACCATTTTTCCTGAACAAACCTAGGTTGAATCTGAACCAGTCACCCAAGCCAGTACTCAAAATGTCCTAAGGGGTATTCCCAATCCCCCTAGGATGGAAACTAGTGTCAGGAATCAAAACAATTCTATTTGGAATGATTTGGACCATAAAAGATGAAAAAAAATTAGAAAAAAACTAAACTCTAACAACATAAAGAGAGTAAAACTAAATGGATAAACATTCCTCCATATAACCTCATCTTTCACCACAACCCATAGAAGCACAATCGCTCATAGAGCGATCCAAATCTAGAAGAACCTAAAACCGAGAAGGTGGAGTAGTCATGAGCACCGAGATGCTTAGTAGGGATATAGATGATAAACCACACCTTATACCCCACCTTTGGACTGAAAACCATCATTTATAGTTTGAAAAAATGATATATAAAAAATAATGTTTTCATTTTTTTACCAAAACAAGTAATAGGATTTTACTTTTAAGAAAACTACCCTTTGAATGTCACTTTCTAAAAACAATTTTCAATGCATGTAAGTCATTTTAATAAATTTATTTGAATTAAAATTAATGCTAGATTAATGTTTTTCTATATGAAAACAAATGTAATGGTTCCATGAGTTAAAATTACCAAAAGTACCACAAACGATGCAAGAACATAAATGTGTTTAATCATGGGTTTTTACTAAACATATTTCAAAGCAATCTGTAGACATACTCAGTTTAGAACCACCAATCAGATTAAGATTTTGCCTCTATTTCAATAACCAACTGGCTTCCCTAACCTAGCCCCACCTGTGGCACAACCCTCCTATCCTATTGACAACTCCTGGAGGCTACCAACCTGTCTAATCAGGGCAGATAAGAAATTGTAACTCGACTCTCTAGATAACACCTAGGAACCCCATGATATAATTAATAACAACAATAATAGTTGTAAAAATTTTAACTACCCACCACAGCCAACAATTTTATCATACATGACCATTATGCAGAAGCCAAAAATGATACGATGCAAAGTTCTAGTGGTCTTAATATATAATCCAAGAATCACATGAGTTTCAAACCATTTTCTAAAACATCTCAATGTGAAAACTGGGACATTACCATTATCAAATAAATTCCACTTTCCACATCAATTTAGAAATACATGATAAAACAACACAACACACTTCAAAGGTTCTAGACATGACTTCATATCAGTTATTTTTCAAACCACACTTAGAGGCTCCAAACAAGCCCTGTTTTAAGAAAAATATTTAAATAAATTATTTTAAGTTCCAAAAAATTGACTTCACAAGTTAGAAATCATTCTGTAAACTATTATAAATAATTTTGAATGTTCAGAACATAGAACAAATTTGTAAATAGGCTTTGAAGAGTGACATAATCAAATGAAAAAACAATTACAAGGGGAAAAATTCATTTTACCAAACACCTAGGATTTTATATTTATATATGGATACTACCTAAATATAAAAAACCCCTTTTTAAAATACCAAGGAATCAGGAAACTCAATTTAAAGGTGTGGGAATAAGAAAACTTCTCTTACAGATTTTACATTTGAATCCAATTGAGCATTATAAGGGTATTAAATTTTCCAAATAATGTCAAGATCATGTGTCAACAAGAAAAATTCATATTGGAATCATAGATAAATAATAAAAAACAATGTAGAACTATTACTAAAAATCCAACAAGATTTAATAGCTCATAAATATACTACATAATTATAAAATATATTTTTAAAACTGTAAATCAATTATGGAATTAAAATTATAGGGATAGGAATAAGAACGTACCTTAGTGTTGAAAAAAACCAAACATTCGGCTTTTGGTGATTTCTAACGAGAAGTTGTTGCTCCCCCCACTGAACATATTCACCTTCACATACTTGTAAGGACACCTAGCCCCTATGCACTCATCCACATGGACATGAACATACACAAGGGGATCCTTACACATATGCTTATATGGATATACCCATCTCTACTCACCTACATGTGAATTTTAATATATATATATATATATATACATATATATATAGGAACACCTAACCCCATACATGTATATCCACATCCATAGAGGATTATACAAATAATGAGAGAACCCCCCCCCCCCCCACATAGATATATATATATATATATGTACTTACATATGCACACACATGAGAGTCGCCTTAGACCCGATGACTCGAGACCATGATGTAGGGACAAACAGACTACAAAATAATTAAACGAAACTTGAAATCATATTAAGACCCCAATTCGGACAGTTAAATACCAAACTTCAAGAATAAATATTTCCCTAAAAAAATACAGTAGATCGAAACCACCCGAACTGACTCGCAATAGCATGCACATATATCCTTATATATATATATATATATTAGTCCAAGGTGTGTATTCTCTACTCCAGAGAGAATCCGCCCAAGGTAGGTATATATAATGTACCCTATGATTGTGCATGCACACCACCAAGGATAAATAAAACTCCATATAATCAAATTTAGGGACTCAATACACCTTACGATTATAAAATTATGGTTGTGAAACAAAACAGCAGGAGATAAATATTACCCCATGTGATTTCAGCAAGGTGAGATGAGCCAATATGCATCACCTTCGGTAGAGTATGTTGGAACATGCCCACATATGACCTAAGGAGACCATTTCAAGCCCTTAAAATAAGTATAGCATTAAAAAATATCCCCGTCCGATAACCTACGGTTCGTCCGAGACATATCGGGAAATAAAGATATAGAAAATCAGGAAAATCAAGGGAATAGAGTGGTGATAAAGGCATACCTAATGGTTTGGGAAAAGAAACCAAAAGGAATCCAGTGGTTTCACATAAAAAGGGAAGTCCAAATGATGGGGTGTCACACCAAATCTCGGTTGGACCATTGGAGTTGGAGGCTGCATGAGGGATGGTCGTGTGAATAGGAGGCCACATAAGGGAGGGTCACCCCATGAGGGAGAGGTGTCGGAGGATTCGTGGCAGCCGGAGTAAGGGTGCGTAGGTGGGGGATCAGCGACCAGGGAAGGTGGATAATGCAGCACCACATAAGGAGAGGGGAAGGGGAAGCCGCACGACACTTGAAGTAGAAATAGGGGAATGAAAGAAAATAATAGAAACAAATAAAGAGAAAAAATTAATATAAAACCAAAAACAATAATAATAATAATAATAATAATAATATAAATAATAGTAATAAAATTAAAAAAAATAAAAAAAATAATAATTAATAATATTATTATTATTCAACAAAGGTAGCCTGCACATGTGCCACACAATTACTACTTACATGGTAAGTTATTCATGGTAGAATAAAAGGATTTAAATTTTTTTGAAAAAAATTTAACCTGGAATGTAATGAATACAAAAATAAAGACAAAAAATAATTTAAATGATTAAAATGGTTGATATTAATGGTATGTGTGTGACAAAATAATTTGATCAGGGAAACTATATATGACTATAAAACTCAAGACTCAAACTAATTTTAAGTAAACATCATTCTTGAATATAATGGTAAATTTAATGGATCTCATGTTTATACATCTAGTTCTGAGTAGACTTTGATAAAAGCATAGAAAAATTATTTTCAATGACCATAGGATTAATATTTTCCATTGAAACATTCCCCAAGATATATTCAGGTAGATCATACTCCTCTAACCTGTTTATCAATTAGGATCCATCAGGATATACCTCCTTGTAACACATAATTATTTGTTAGGATTACATTTAAATTCTATTTAAATCATAATTACACTAAAGCTCGTTGAGGAAACTACATATTTTATGTGTGTGGGAGATAAACTTTGATGCCTAATCATTAATTTTTTTCATTTTAGAATTTGGAATTATTATCAAATTTAATATCTTTTTTTTATATTTTATTGTATTAAATTATCAGTTATTAGTATTTATTTTGAAACATTATGATTATAATGTGAATTCCCCTAAAAAATATTTAATCTATTTCGATTTTTAGTAACTGATTTCAACCATATAGTCACCTTAGATGAATTTTAAAAAGATTTTTTTAAATTATATGTGACGTAATTTCATGGAAGGTCCAATGATTTTTGAATCCCATTCCATGAAATATTATCCTCTATTTTTAATCGCTTAACTTAAAAGATTTTGAACCTATTTTGAAACCACTTTATAAGGTTTTTTTAAAGAAACAAGGTTTTATTGAATAAATATAACTATATGAGTATTGTAGTCAAACCATTAAAGTTTTTTTGGAATATGTTTCATACAATATTTAGGAATTAATTTGATTAAAAATTCCCCATTTTCAATGAAATTTAATATCTAGACTACCATGAAATTTTAACTTTAAATTCCCATAGTAAATTTGGTTTAATATGTTACATATTCAAAAAATATGTCAAAAATACATACCTTCCATTTAATAGTATATAATGCATTATCAAGTTATAATTCATGTGTGGGGAGAAGGTAAGAGTAAGATAGAGTTGGTTGTTTTTTATAATATTCTTGAGTTATGTGATAAGTGTTGAAATGTTTTTCTAATAATTTGTAACCAAACACATTTTGGTATAGAATGAATGATATTTCAGATACTATCAAAGATGGGCATATAAGTTCACCACTATTTTAAGTATAAAATTTCTTCTCTTTCATTTTGAAAACTCAAATCTCTAAAAGAATTCTGAAACTCATATATTATTTCAAGGTGAAACAAATTCATCAAGTGGGGAATGGGGATAAATATTTCACATATGTTGACTTTATTAAATTTGGAACACCCAATATTGTGAATAAGTGTTTGGAGGAAAATTGTTGTGGTTCAGAAGCTATAAATCTTCTACAAAATGGGTTATGCCAATTTTGTCCAATAAGATGTTTTTGAAAATGAGTTATAAAATATATAAATAAAATATATATAATAAATTAAAATTGAAGGTAAATACCTCCTAATATAGTGAAAATAGTTTGAGTACTTAATTTATCAATTCAAAGTCTTTCACTGCCATCAAAAGTAAAATAAAATTTTAAAGAAACATACAAACTATTTCGGGAAATAGATAAAGGGTGTTATTATTAATGCTTAAATGAAAAGCATATGGACTCTAATTTATTAATTCAATAGATTGGTGCTGAAATAGGGTAATGATAATAGAATGGATTAATTTATTCATGATGGAAATTCAAAATCAGGCATTATCCTTCAACAATGTTCCAAGGCTTCTAAATCATCCTCATGCTTTTAAAATTTATTCATCCTTCCTATAAAAACATATAAAAAGCCTAAATATATCTCAAGATATGAATAAATACAAAACCAATTATGTGGATATTATGATACTCAACAATAAAATAGTGAACCTTTTTAGGAATGTTGAATAATAAAATCTATTATTGACATTCATAAACAAATGATGAGAGAAATATTCTAGGAAAGGTTTCTATAAGTGTGCATGAGAGGTTAAAAAAATATAAAATTAATTAAATTTTTATTATGAGGAAATTTTAATTAAGGACATTAAAATGTCAGGATAATTTTAGAACCACGATGTTTAAAATAGTACATCTCTTTGAATTGTGTTTGAATCTTGATTTATCAATATTTATGGTGTTCACTTGTCTGTGAGTCAAAGTATTTTGTGTGGTTTAATTAAAATTATATAAATTAAAGATATTTTGATGATATATAATTCATTTTATTACATAATATATACTTATTGATTTAATATTATAGATTTTTTGAATTACCATGTTATATAAATTGATTGTGAAAATATTTATTATAATGAAAAAAATAGAAAAAATATTCACATTCATGAATTATAGAATAATTTTAATGTATTTATAATAAATATCATTTTACTTATTATTCATATGGACTTAGATAATTGATTTGAAAATTGGTCAAATTCTTGATATTATTTTTTTCTAAATAAATTGGTGATACAAAGATAATTTTAATATACTCATTTTCCCTAAAAAATTATGATTTTTGAAAGGTATAAGTTTTAATGAGTGGATGTACTTCTGTTCATGAGTTATTTTAGAACTATATATATGTCATTTGAATATACTTATGAGTTATCTCTACCGTCATAGAACTCATTCTCTCTGTATGTGTGAATCTCATCAGTCTAAATGTCATGATGAACATGTATATGAGTCATCTTGAACATTTTTATGATTCACCTTAAACATGTATGTGTGTCATCTTGTACCTACATATGATTCATCCCAAACTACATATGTGTCATTTTCTAGTTCGTATTTTCCATTAATTTATGAAAATTTACTAGAGGATGATAATGAGTAGACTTCAAGGGACTTACATCTATTTGAATCCAAGTATTTTTTTATGTCACATCATCATGAATACATCCAATTATAGAATTAACCATAGATTATAGTATGAAATATATTTTTATAAATAATACATAATGAAATATATTTATTTTCATGGAAAATATAATCACATATGGGAAATAAATTTAAGGTAAAATGAATCATTCTAAAATTAATAGAGAAGGGATCTCAGAGGCTTGAACACAGATAAATGAGAATAAAACTGGGGATCTAAAAAATGAGGATGAAAAAAATGAGGAAGATTGTTTAAAATGTCTTCTAGGAGGCTCGAGATCAATTTCTAACAATAATATTCCATACATCTTCTATTATTTTTTATTTATTTTGTTTAAATGTGTAATAATTTTTTCTTTCCTATTCATCCCAAAAACCCTTCAAATAGAGGGATATTCTTGATTTATAGGGGAAATTAATTTTATCCATTAATAATTCATTATTATTCTAACAATAATGAATAAAAATATCCATTTATTATTAATTGGTTTCAATATTTTGTAGTAGTTATTGATATCAAATTTTATTGTGTTTGAATTGATTCTTTTCATTATTTTTTATAGGATAATCCATTATCTCCCTCCATGTTGTCGTAGTATATATATGATGGAATAAGAAATGGATATTTTGTGAAGTTCTTGATAATCATTAGTATGTTTGGAAGGGGTAGTGGACACTCATTTATTTTCTGGGAAGAAAAAAACCTTATAGTTTATTTCCTATGTCTACTAGGGTGATTCACTTTAATAGTGTATCTCGTCGGAAGGAGGCTGGACTATGCTAAAATTTTAAATGATGTTACTCTCATAAAAACTATATATAGTATGATAGGGTAGGTGATTCTAAATCCACTATGTTATAAGTTAATAGAGAGAATATTTGAATAATTAATGGTCCAAGATAACATTTCAATTAAAAATTAAAACATAACCTAATAATCCTTCTCATAATATTTATTTTAATATCTTACATTTTTTTCTCCAATGTGAGAGAAATAAAAAAACACCCTTTTTCAAAACCGAAAAAGTGGAAACTAATTTTTTGCACTCCACTTTATAGATAACACTATGCGTTTTACTAGAACAACATTTAACCTAGGAATAAAAAGCTTGTTTAGCTACCCAATGGCATATTGAATCTATGGTGTTTAATTTTACTGATTTCTATTTCTTTTATTTCTCACTCACATAGATTCATATCTAAAGAAAATCCACCTCATGTTGACTTATTTTCATAACAATAACATGATCAGTCATATTTATTAATTCCAAATAGTCATATGTTCTCACCATTCATGAACATCATCCCAAAGTTTAATTCTCATTTGATATACTTGATAAATATTGTAAAATCCATCAAATTTAATTATTTTGGATGCCTTCGGTTCCTTTCTCACAATATAAATATGTAGAAAATGATTGGTCTTAATGTAGTGAGATAGAGTAAACTATCAATATGTAATATAAAAACATTATTATTCAAAAAAAATTATTCATCACACATCCAATGCTTTATTCAAACATATATAGGTTTGTAAAATACTATAGAGTCATCCATTACAATTATCTTCAATATTTATATAGAATATATTAATTTAGAATGACAAATAAAAACTTTGTTTTGGTAACCCATAAAATTTCATTATTTCTACCTGCATAGATATCATTAAATGATTACAATTTTTTCTAGAAAATTCTTTACAAGAACATTACTTTCACATTAACAAATAATATCATCAATAAAAAAATTACAAAAAGTGTGTTTGAACCTATTATCCTAACAAAAGGGTTATTACCAACTTTCCTATAATGAATTTAATAACTCTTATGTACCATAAATAATTGACTACCAAGATCTAGGATACTATTTTAAACCATAGAGAGAATTATTAATATTTAAACCCCTTGTTTTATCATTTATAGGAAAACAACGTTTATGTTTCTTAGTGTAAACTCATACTTCCACCTAACTATTAAAGAAGGATTATTTCAGATCTATTGGATATATTTTTTACAATCAGTATGGTACACATTCTAGAAACATTCTAAAATATTTTGGTCTTCAATGTGAAGAGATGGTCTCTATAAAATCTACTCCCTCAACTAATGAATATCCTTTGAATACATATATATATTTGTACCTTTAAACATACCCTTTTTAATTATAAAATAGTTAAATACCCACATGGTGTTGATATCATTTTTTATGTTGTTATAAGGATAAGATCCTAAGTGGAATTTCATCTATCTTATCTTGAAATATAGTCATATAATCAACCATTTTTATTCATAATCTCCTTGAAAATTGAATGTGCTTCAAACTAAGAGATATGATATTTTTAGATTCATAGATGAAACCTATATCTAATTTTTACATGGAAATTATGGTATATTATTTTAATATATGATTTTCACTATTATTTTTCATTTAATATTTTAATTTTTAATTATCATCCACCTCTTCCTCATTCTTAATATAATGAAAATAATATCACTGACATTTGGATCATTCTAATCTTGTTCCTCATAATTTCCCTCATGAACCTTCTATTTTTCTTCAACTGAATATTTTAAATCTACATAATTTAGAACATTAATTATGGTTTTATGTTCAATTACCATCACATCATGACATTATACCATCCTTTAAAACGTTATATTCTACCATATATCTATTTTATTGGATTAATATAAAAAATATACCTTCCTCGACTTTCTAAATGTAATTTTCTCAAATTTTCCTTCTTATTTTATTCAAATTGGGTTTTAAAAAGACTCTAATGTAATTAACAACTAGTTAATTTTACAACATATACTTATAATTAATGTTTTAATTAGGTCTCAGTAAAAATTTTCATTGAATATGAACAACTGGGAATTTTATCTCTCTCCAAAAAATCATTATCCTATTGAACTCAGCAATAATTATTCTTACAATTTAAAAAACAATTATATTCATTATTTTAGAATCCAAATTCTATTAGAAATTGTTAGGATTACTAAATGAATATTTAATTCCATATTCATCCTGGTATAATTGAAAATAATTTCATGTGAACTCTCTTTAATTTTCAACAATCAAATTATTGTTATAAAACCCCAATTATCTCTTAGTTTCTCTTCTAAAAATTTTAAACATCGTTACTGACAATGATTTGGGATTCAAAAATATAATATTTTCCATCCTTAAAAATTCCAAAATGATTTTGATTTTTTATAAGTAACCTATAGTGGATTTATTCTTCAGTGATCTACTTAAATCTTTTTGGATTAATTCAAGTGGAAAGATGATTGGATTTACACTATTTTGGGTATTCCTTAAAATGTATTATTCATTTTAAATTATTCAAAAACAACATATTTACCACTCCTTAATTAGAGTGCATATCTTAGACCATATTATTTTGTATTTTTTATAAAACTATTATAAACAATGTGGCTTTGTATTCTATGCCAGAGGTTGTTTTTTTATTTTTTATTGAGCTATTAGTAATTTCTTTGATCAACAATCTAAAATGGATCACCACTGTTTCATTCATGATATGTAATGATCATTTGATCATTTATCATTTTTAAGAAACAATTTTATAGTTTGAAGATAAATTAGTACCTCCATCATACAGTTTACTCGCACATAGAAAGTTTTGTTTGTGCTCATCAAAAAATAATGCAACTTCATATTTCCAATCTTGAGGTTCAATTTCAGCTGAAATAGAAGATTTGATATTTAGAAACAATTAATTTCTACAATTTACAATATCACCATTCATTTCTTCATTTTTATATCAATTCCCAATATCTCCAGTCATATGTAATGATCACACCCTTTAAAAATACATGCATTTCTCCTAATTCATTATTTGGGATCCACTTCAGCAAATAATGCCTTATTATTTTAAATTATTCTTTATAACATCTTAACATTACTAGACAATTGATATATTCTAAGGGAGTTACCACACATGGAAATTTCAAGTTATTTAATCCATAAATCTCCTCTATATAGTCAAATATATTTTCGATAGATAACTGAAATGAACATTTATTCATTGTTTTTTACTTCTCGAACTTCCTCCTCCAATTCAGTTGTTATATCCCTTTAAGTTAGTTATTTATATAAAAATATAAAAGATACAATTTGAACTAGAAAACATATTATTTATAATCGAAAGCTATATAACACTAAAAATAACCAATAAAACAATTACTTAGATGAAACTGATGACTCTTATTGTGAATTTCATTTGTTTGTCTCAAACATATCTAGCCTTATATTCTTATGATTTGGGTAAACATTCAATTTTTAGACTCCCTATTTTTAAGTTAAAATAAAATTTATAATATCATAGTTTTTTTACCATAAAATGTTCTATGATTTTCTTTTCGAACCTTCACTTTTAGATAAAGCTTATTTAGAATTATTTTATGTCATAAGTGGAATTTCTAATTATGATTGTATAAAAACCTTCACATAATTTATTTATGACTCTAAATTTATTTAAATAATCATATAAAAATAATTTCTCAATATTTTTATGTGTATTATACGACTTAATAAACCTTGAATAGTCTATATTTTGATCTTCCTCATTTACAGTAACTAGGGTATCAAACTCCTTCAATATCATATCTTACATGGAAATGTTTACCTTAAGAATTATTATTTCCCCAATATATTCATTATATTTATTGTGTATATAGTTTTTCTTTTTATTTAGATTTTAAAAATATTTATTCAGAGGTTTTAATTACATTTTTTGTCATATTTTTCTTTCAAGTTAAACTTAGAGATCATATTTATACATGAGTTCCATATAGGTTTCTTCTCATTCTTCATAACTAATGGAACATTATTCTTTTATTTAAACATATTCAATGAATTTAATAAATCTTATAAAATATTATTCTTCAAAATTAATACTGGAATTTGGTTATTTAGCCTCCTTCTTACTCGGAATAATTATTCTTTTCAATTTTTTAAATTTTTCTATATTCTCTCGAAATTTCGTATGCAATTTAAAACTTTTTTAGCTTATATTTTTCAATTTATTTATTCATATTATACATATTCATACTCTACACATCTCATTTAAGTAAAATCATCTAAAAAATTTCTAATTCATCAACATATGAATATTTTAATGAAAATATTTCAGAGTTGATGTCAATTATTCTTTTATTGTCTTAGTTATTAATATATTATCATTTAAATTCAATTAAGGAATCAGTTTTCACCACTTTGATCTTGAATTTTTTCTGATTAATCCTTTGTATTGTTTACAAAAATAGGATTCTTCATGATCTCATTGTTGAGGGTTGTATTATAAAATTCATCTAGTGATATCAATTCCTTCTCATATTGCACATATATCATCGTTAGAAACATGATAGTATAGTTTACCATTAACCTCTTGTAACCTATTTATTCATCTAATTATTCAATACATCCCCATGATGTGACTTAATATCTCAATCACCAACTTGATGTAGTAAAAAATTATCACTTCTTTATCAACACAGATTTATTCAAACATATCTCTCCAAATTCATATTTTTTACTAAAATTTAATATATATTTCATTTATATTATTAATATTGTCCCACATATACATAGATATCCAGGTTTTCATTAATTATTTATATATAATATCATAATTGGATGATAAAATTTCATTAATTGGGTTTATATCTACTTTAATATTTTACTTATCTATAAATTTCATCAGATCATCTCTTCCATGGGGCGAAAAATCCACTACAATAAAATGACTCACATTAGGTCCTTGTTATATAATATAGGTAATCATCTTATTTTCTAAATGATTAATAACATTACCATTAAAAATAGGAATACCCATTTTGTTTATGTAATTCCCCAGTTTTTATGCCCCATTATAATTATGGTTGTTGTTGTTATTAATATTATATTATTATTATTATCATTATCATTTTATATTAAAATAATTTTAAAGATAATTTAAATTTTTTTTCAAATGTCTTGAAAAAAGATTATCAAATTATCCCTGCTAGATTTCAACTAAGCTAATAAAATTTTATCATTTATAAGTAGTACATTACAACAAAATCACATAAAAGTATGTTATTCACCCCTTGCATTATTACTCATCACGGGGTTAGTAAATCCATTAAAACAGAATATATTTATAAGGGAAAATAGATAAGTAAGAAAAATATATTCATAAAAATGAAATATCATGGGTCATATTATACATTGAGGGTCACCAATAGAAAAATAAATCCTATAATGAGAAATAAATCCATTAATGGATAACGTATTATGACAAATATATAATATGAAATATCAATTGGGTCATTCAAAGTGAGAGTAAAATGCATTAATGACGTAGTAAGTCAATATATATGAATAAAATATGGATTTTATAAATATAGCCATTTAGAATAATTTCATTGGACATAAAACCCAAATTTAAACCTATGTCATGTATTTTTAGTCTATAAATATAAAATAATATAGCATACAATGAAAAAAATATGATACAAAAATTCTATAAATTTATTTTCATATGTGTTACATATAAATATTAATTTTATTATTATTATAATATTATATGTCATATATATATATATATAATTCATGTAATGATTTCCATATCAATTGAGTATTCTAAATAAACTTTTGAATATCAATTATTGTAGTTATCGGTATTTGTTAATGAGTATTTAGTATAAATGAAATATTTATCAATTCCAAAGAAAAATTTGATTAAATATTTTATATTTCATCCTTGTAGATTAAAGTATCAACCATTAAAATATTATATATGAAACAAAATAATAACATCATAATATGTATTAATTGAAGTGAAATAATAATACGAAAATATAATGCTTAAAAATGTTATTTTTTAATTGGTGAAATTTTTAATTATATTTTTATTTTTATTTAAAATATAAAATTAAATTTCTTAATATGATATATATGAAAATAAATCATTTTTTACAATGTCAAAATTATCATAGAATTAAATTTCTCAATTTTTTCTAAAATATTAATTTTATTGTAAATAATGACAAAAAATGATTTTACTAAAATTGTCACTTTTATGAAATTATTTTACATTAAATCCACGCAAATTTCCAAACCCCTTTATAATATAAAAAAATAGTTTGATATAGTTAAATTTTTTATTTTAAAATAAAATATTTATATATAATATTCTCACATAACATTATAGAAAATTTAGATGATGTTTTAATGAAAAGTATTTTACATCTATTTTTCTTAATAATGTATTCAAAAAGTGGAATTTTAATATTGAATTATTCCAATTATAATTATTAATAATTTTATAAAATGTTTAATTTAAATAGAATCAAATACATTCCAAATTTTTCTCTAAAAAAATTATTCTTAATATATTGTTAACAAAATGGCCTTTTGTGGGTTACATGTGCTAATGTTAAAAATACTTTTTTCATAAGCGTAGAAACATTATTTAATAAATTAGGATTTATATTTATTTTCTATACGTGCAAATTATATATTAATTTTCATTTTATTTTTACGATTTAAAAATAAATTTATTAGTTAAAAATTAGTTTCATTCGTAAGAATAAAAAAATGGAAAAAGTAAAAAAGCTATGAGTAAATGAATTAAAAACATATTTAACCGACGATTATAAAAGTATGTCTCAGGATTGAAAAAACTTATAAATTAAAAAACTATATTATTTTAAACTTATTATTCACATTACATGTGAATCATGTGTCCAATTTAATTAAAGTGTTACAAGTGCCAAAAAAACTCCCTTCTCTTCAATTATAAAAGTAACCACCTCTCCACCACCTTTTTTCACATTCAATGCTCCTTACTACCTCCCAAAAATATACCCTATTAATTTCTAAAACCTCTCACACTATATTAGTATATTTAATCCTCCAAAGGACAATGATAATGTGCCTTATGTCTAGGGCTAGAGGATAACATCCAAAGCGAGAGCTAATAATTTCCATCACAAGGTGGAATTATTGTCTAATTATACATCCCCAAACCACTTCTATCAATGAGAGTATGATAACACCAATATTATTAATATTCCTGAATGTTTTTATACAAATGTAACATACATTTTATACCTTCCTCCATACTAAAGGACTAAAATTAAAACATTATCATGTGTGTGTGCTGACTACCACCACCATGAATGATGTGTTAAATATTCCATCACTTCCATTCATAGATGGTTGAAAAGGTTATTTAATAATATAATTAGATATTTATAACATGTTAATAACTATGGAAAGATATTATATATTATTTTATAAATTATCTATATTTTAAAAAATAAGTGCATCGTCTGTTTGTACATGTGGACTACCGCCACCACCTGATGATGTTTCACATTCATTTTATATACCTATTAATATGCATGCAATAAAACTTTTACTTAAGGTTTAAAAACAATATTTCATAATACATTGTCATTTATTATCCCAACTAGTTTAAATACCCTTATGAGGTCAATTAGGGTGTGAAATATTAAAATAAATTTCCCACTGTATCTTGTTTTATTGATAAAAAAACACTTTTCTCCCTTTCCCATGGACATATAACAAAATAAATGAATGAATTCAAGGTAAATATATATTTTATCGGTTCACCAGAACTGGGCTATGTCCAAGGAAAATGAAATGGAAATTTGAATATCTACCAAATCCACTAAATCACATTTTTGTTATAACTATCAGAGAAGAGTCATTGTCCCTTCTGGTTTACAACCAAAAATAATATGAAAGCTCACTACTCTCTCAACTGAAGCATTATCACTACTTTTTCAGATGGTCAGCCTTTGATTAGTAGACAAATTATGGGTTTCACCTCATTTAGATTACTATCATGTTCCAATTTCATCAACGTGATGATTACAACATGAGAATAGATTTACTGCGAAATCCCTTTTAGTTTACAGATTGTCTTCCACACGTCATTTTTTTGTCTTGTGTGCAACATTAACACTTTTCATGCATCATTTAATGTCCATAACGAATGTAAAAATATGAAAACAACTTTTAATCATATGTGGAACTCCCTTTATCATGTAGTCATATGTTTGTTTTTGCACAAAAAAATATTTTATTTGTTTCTTCGAGCTACTCTCCTTATATGCAACTTTACAGCATTAAGTGCAACACTTACATAATTCATAACCCTATTTTTTTATAAGGGTTGATCTTATGATATGAGGGGGTAGCTTCTAATTTTAGACCCATAAAACCTTATTTGAAATATCCTTACGCATCCACCTCTTTGAGAACAACATTTACATGCATGAAAATGAGCATAATTGATGGGTCATTTGGAAAATATATCTATTTCGTGGCAATCACACAATTTTTATTTCACAAGTGCGGATAACATGAAAAATGTTACATAAGTTCATCTTCTACACAAATTTTGATCTTGCACGTGACTCTTACCTTTTCCATATTTTGATACAGTGATCCTAAATCATGTCGTGCATAAAAAATTGAGGATTAATGAAACCCTTGCATGTAACATTTTATATTTTCATGAAAATAATTCCTTTTCCAAAAACACATTTTTCATACTCTATATTTTAGTCCCCAAAAATTTGGGAAACATAGGGAAAAGGCACCACCTTATAAAAGAATCTTTTTGTAATTCCACCAGAGCATCCATTCCTTTGTCTTGGTTCTTTTTCAATATAATTTTCCAAGAATCTCTCTGGAACACCACAAATAACTATGTAAACATACATTGTCAAAAAAAAATCTACCCAAAATCACTACAATGTAACCTTCAAGGATTTTTTCATAAAAATACCCCCTTTGGTTTTGTTTAAAATTCTTCCCATTTTTATACCACCATTAATGTTATTCTATCTCCTACAAAAACTCACATATAGAGATTAAGGTAGAAATAAAATACTTACTAAATGCATACTCTAATACCAAATAACCCATGCTTGATGTGAGAAACAAGAGTATCGTGAAATGATCATTAATGAAAAACATCATTCCTGAAACCAGTTATCTACTTTCATCATGAACTATATCTATGGTCATACATATCATATGATAAACCACCATTATAATACTTGGATTTAATATTCCCCCTACTTTATTGCATGGGTTATCATTATTTGGAGTTATTACATATTTTCATGCTAACTTATGATAGCCATGAATTATTTCCAAATAGCACATAACTCTCATAGTTTTATAGAAACAACGTGTGGTTTATCAAAAAATTAAAACATTTAAACTCCTCCAACATCATATTTCCACATATCATCTTATCCACCAATCTTATTAAAGTCATTTTCTCCCGCTTAATAGCCACAAATTTCCCCCCTTTGTTGAGAAACATGAACATCACATCATTGTGGTACAGAATAGGGTAAAGATCATAGATCAACCCATTAGAGAAAAATAGGACATACATTAGTGAGAGGGAACCCCATATTAACACTTTTTCAAGTGTAAGGAGTCGACTAAACTCTTACGGTTAGTTGATGTTGTTCAAATGCTTCTTTGGGTATGGACTTCTTCTGATTTTCTACACCCTGTAGTTATGTAGGCATAGACAACAACTTCACAAGCTCATGCTCCACCTTCTCCTTGATAATATGATATTTTATTTAAATTTTCTTTTTTATCGAGTGATGGAATGTATTTCATATAATATTTATATCACTTGACATATTATAATGGATTCTAATTTGATAATAAAATTCAACACCCATATGATCAAGCTTCATCTTCATCCACAATAACTGAGTGCACACTTGAGTAGCTGCAATATACTAAGATTATACAGTTCACAATGAAAAGAAATATTGTTTCTTTATTACATAAGAAATGCATAATCATCCAATATATAATTCACAACTGAACATTGATTTTATATCATCATACGATCCAACCTAATATGTATATGTAAATCCAAATAACTCTTGTTGAGATTAATTATTGTACAGAAAATTGAAATCCACGATGACCTTGATATTCTAAATTATCCCTTCACTATAAACAATTGAATTTAATTGGGTTTGTTTTGATATTATTATTATTAGGATGTGTTGAAAACAATATCAATTCTGGTAGATGTCATGTACAATAGAATCTAAATGATTTTCTTATATTATATTACATTAAATCATTAACTTAATTATCCTTTGACAATATCATACATGTATCCACAATAGTCATCATCTATTTTTATGTATCTATTCCAAATATTCTCAAATCCTCTATGGAATATTTAAATTAAGAAATAAAAGTTCCATTATCTACTTATTTCACCAATAAACCAATTAAAAATTTCATGTCACCAATAATAGATACATTAAATTCACTTTTAATGAATCTAGGAATTTTTTTTACTATGATACATCTAATAAACCAAATATTCTGTCATTGACATACACTAGTACCATAATCTATTGATTAATACCTTTTTTGACAATAAGATTTTCACGAACTCCACTATGTTGAAAATCAATCTTCTTAATATATGGATCGCGTCTTTAATACCTTGCTCTCAGTGCACGATTTAGACCATATAGATTCTTCCTCATTCAAAATACTTTGTTCTCATATTCATGAATGAGAAAACCATCTAGATTATAAATATAAAATTATTCTTGAACCCCATTAAGAAATACTGACCTGATACCGATCTGGAAAAATTAAAACATTCTTTACATGGTTATGGCCATGAATAATCTAAATATCTCTATCCATACAATATGTGAAAATGTTTCATCAACACCAATAGCCTCTCTCAGGAAGTAACCTTTTATAAATAGACATTCTTTGTTCCAAATCACTATACTATATTAAATAATCTTGTTGTGAAAAACCTATTTATTCCTCGTGAAATTATTATCGATTTTTATCGAAACAATATCACATTTATGGTTCTTCTCAATTTTTTCATCTCTTAATTCTTCACCAGAACCCATTTTTCACCACCAACTACATCATCAAAACATATAGGCTCTTCTTGAGATAAGAATGATGTATTTTGTCAAAAATTCATTCTCCGTGTTTGAACTGGTGTAACCTGGTCAACAATGAAATATTTTTTTCAATTTAATCTCAATTATTTGGCTTCTATGTAGATAAAAATTTGAGTTTCTCCTACTCATCACCAGTATCTTCTTCTGAATTAGAATTTTCCACTTCTTCTCCCCTTGTGTTTCTTACCTCATCATAACTTTCATCTAGAAAAAATTCACTATGTTGTTGAATATTCTGTAGACATTCAACTATAGTGACATCAATGATTTAAAATATATTTCTCATCCACTTATTGAATTAATTGTATGTTTTTACATTTCCAAGGTTTCCATGTAATATCTTCGCATCTCCACATGACACCAATTTCATGTGTTTATTTTTATTTAGAATAAAACATTGCCTTAAAAAAATTTGAAATTATTGCAATGTTGGCTTCTTTATGTACCACATTTCATATGGAGCCTTTTCATACACAATATGTCCCTATTATATATGGATATAAGTTTTAGGACTTATTCCTTATATAATTTCTTGTGTATCCCTTTTTTAATAAGAATTGTTATGGACATGTTATTGATAATACTATTTCTCCTCTCAACCAATACAAATTGTTGAGTCCTTATCATTGATAAAAAATTATTTCTTATCCAATGTTTTTCATGGTAATCCCAGAAATTTTTATTTGTAAATTCTATTCCATTATCTACAAAGAACATCAGAATTTTTTTCAAATTCTTATTCCCACTGATATTTTTTATATAACTGAACACATTAGTCTTTTGGGAAATGAAAAATACCCATAGTATGATACTGAATTCATCAATGAAAAGAATGTAATAGATCATCCCTTTACTATATCTTGGTGAGATATGTCCACATAATTCTACATTCACCTATTTAGGCACTCTGGTTGACTGTTGTTCTTTTTCCTTATACACCTTTCTGATGATCTTCCCTTATAGACAAGCTTCACTTGTATAAGTCTGATCACATGATAGCATACAAAGGCCTTGAGATACATCACAGTTGATAGGAACATCATGTGATAGTTGAAATATATGGCTAATACATTTCTTCTTCAACACGTTTTCCTTAAGTCTAAATAAAAAAACAAATCTTCTTCTCTGTGTGTATAGTAGATTTTCCCCATTATTCTTTACCCTATAGAAAAACTACACCATCACATCATTTAACGATACACATATTCTTATTAAATATTATATCACTATCTAATTCACATAATTGACTAACACTATGTTTGTTGTGATTTAGACCTTCAACCACTACCTCATCAGCATTTTTCATTTCATTTTCCCCAAACATGGATTTTTTGGAGCTATTTATTTTTATTCCATCACCATTAAAAATATTTACAACACCTTAATTAGAATATTTTATTCAGTAGTAATATCATTATCCATAGTCAAATGGTATGTACATCCTCTATCAAGGATCCCAACACCAGAATGATCTGATGCTTGAAGGGTAATTTCTACAATAACTAACTTCAAAGCTATTTTCTTATTGATGATTTTTTTAATTCATACTTGTTATAGATTAAAAATATTGATCTTACTCAGTGTATGATGGACCATATTCATCTTTCAGAGATGAAAATAGATTTTATATTTTCAAATAAATTTTTGTTACATTGAGTCACTACTTATGACCATTTTGGTTCTGATTTGGCACATTCCACTGCATGGTTGATGTATAATATATGGAAATGTGGAAAATTCCTCTACAATAAAAAAATTACCCTAAAATTATATCCTAGATAAATTATCTATTTATGGATTCATCTATTGTATTTTATCCTATATATCTTGTGTCTATCGAACACACATTTTGTGATTTTCACATCTTTCCATAGTAATGACACCTGATTCGGTGGGCATTATTTCAGGTAACTTGTATAAAATAGGTTGTCCCTTGGGATATATGAATTATATTATTCCACTTCATACCCAATTCAATACTCTATCTCGAAGAGGATTATTTCGTTCTAACATTTATCATCACAATTTTTTTGTCTATTCCCCATATCAGCCCTATCTTCTGAACATGACTATTTCTTCTCCATCCAATGGCCTAAAAACCTGAATTATTTTTTATAAGATAATCCCCGTTTTAAGGTTAAGGGGGAACCCATCGACAATAGAAGAAAAGAAAAAAAATGAAGAGTGGGGGGGGGGGAATAACAAGATGAATGGGACAAGAAACTCATGCGAGGAGGTCAAAGGGGGCATGAAAGGATACTGACCAAGAGTATCACCTTTTACCAGGTTAACCCCCTCAGGCATTAGGGAACAGTCATCATCAATGTAAATGGTATCTGGACATTGTATATCAATAGAGGCAAGATGGTCTGTGACCTAGTTCCCCTATCGCAAGGTGTGGAGCACTCTCGTGGTATTGTTGATCATCCTCCGACACTTCCGGATGATATAATGAATCACCCAAGGGGTGGAGACAATGAATTGAAGGGAATTATGAAGGATTGAGGAGTTGTGTTCAGCCTCTAATAAACATATCCCTTTTCTAGAAAAAAATGGGATAGACCACAAAACATAGCCTTAGCCTCCTCTTGTAGAGAGGACCCAGGGCCAAGTTGAGCAGAAAATGCCATGATGACCGACCCCTGAGAGTTTCGAACCACACCACCTCCCCTAAGGAACCCCATGTTGCAGGATCCATCATTATTCAGTTTGGACCTATGTTTTCTACGTTTATTTTTCCTATCATCTAAATGACCTACATTCTTGATAACATACTAGCAATCCAATGTTTTCCATTACCATTATCTTTTCTTCGCAGGTTGATGACTTCATATTCATGGACTTTAATGAGTCTTATTTTTTCTTTCATTGTGTTATATAAACCATAAATCACATTTTTTCCATGAAATATGAGTATATATCCACTAACCTTTTCCGAGTCCTTTGGAAATAATGAATTTAGATTCTCAATTTCTTCCATTAGCTCAAAATTCTATTCTTCTTACTACTGCATATAGATTTTAGAGTCAGGTAGCATGTTCTAATCTTTCTCTATATTGTCTCTCCAAACATTTATCTCTTTAATATTGGATTCCAATTGATCCCATATATCAACTCTTCCTTTGACCTCTTCTCCATTAGTGTCTCATTATTCCATATTCCGGGAGTTACCTACAACTCCAAGCATAGAATTCTCCCCATGATATTGGTAGTTCTCTTCCTCTTCAACAACATATTCATCCTAATATTCATTTTCTTGTTAAAGAACACTATTATTTTTAAATTGTTTTTTCATAATAATTTTTTTTGTTTTGTATAGGATGAAGACTCATTAATTGGTATTTTAACATTATTCTCACCATCAATTTAGAAATTCTTTATCACATTGTTCCAATATGTCCAACCATTCCACATCAAAAGTATAAAACTAGGATATTTCCATTGAAATTTCCTTTTCCTGTTTAAGGATTTTAGGAAAGGAATTATATTACCTCACCCATCTATTCATCTTCATATACATCTTCAATGGTGAACTTCTATATTTCCATGAATTCCACTTCATTAAAAATAAATTTTTCCCCAAATTCAATGTCTTTATTTCTCATATTTAATGCAACAAAAGTACAATGTAAGCTATCTAATCTTATCTTATTTGGATATTTACCTTCCAAAACTGAAACATTAGTATTCAACCATGGTGAAATTATGGTCATGATTTTCTTGAAAATCATTACACCTTCAATAAATTTTCCATGATCAAACATGTATTCCACATCAATATTCATATGGTAATAGAATTCACCAATGACTCATTAGGATTCATTCTTATATCCTCATATCATTTCCATAGAACTTGCATATTTTCTTCTCTAACATTTAATTCCCTTAATATATATTTAACACCATTTCCCACATGGAATGAGTATAATTACATGAAATAAAATCTGTATATATTTCATTGTATACGGCTCCCCCTAATGTAATGATTCCTCATGCATCAACATCCAATCCCCATTTATCATCTTCTGATAAAGAACCAATGTCTACACTGGATGATGTACCACGAATTTCTACTATAAAGATATATATACCTATGTATCAAAAATTGTAATGAATTTGACTCTTATATAATTGAAAATTACTCCCATCAAATATCGTAATAAATTTGTGATTAACAACTTCCATTAAAACACTTGATAAAGAACACCTAAAATTACCCTTTTTCTTGGATAGGAATTGTTATCCCAACTAGGTTGAATACCCTGATAGGGGGGGTGAATTTTTGTTTGATAGATTCAAAAAACATTCCCTTTTAATTTTTTTCCTTGTAAATAAAACACTCTTCTCTCCCTTTACTACAAAAATATTTGAATTGATATGAAAACAAGAATCAGACACAAAAATTCAACTTGGTTCACTAAAACTCGGCTACATTCAAGGAGTATGAAAATGAAATGTGCCTATATACCAAATACCCTAAATCACACTATTTTTACAATGTTTATAGGGGACTCACTATCCCTCCTAGGTTACAACCATTAACAATATGAAATTTCACTACTCTCTCAACAGAAGTGTTCTCAATACTTCTTCAACAGATCATACCATGATTAGTTGAAACAATAAGTTTTACACATAATTTAGTATACCATTATGTTCCACATTCATTCAAATGATGTATTCAACATTACCATAGATTTAATTTTCAATCCATTTTGGTTAACATTATTTATTTAAAAAATCCTTGGGATATCTTGTGTGAAACTTTAACACAATGTGCCCAAAAATTTACATTTTTTAGGGAATTCCACCTTTCATGAATATTTCAGGATTCAATGAAACGACATTAGTTATATATATATATATAAATTAATATTTTCAAAAACCAAATATTTTTTCATTTCATCATGTAACTCTCATTTTGTAAAAATTTACATCCTTATTTGTAACTCTTACATGATTTAGAGACTAGATTTTTCCTATGGTTAGAGCTTCTAAAATGAGGGGGTAGCCACCAATTTAAAGACCTAACCAACCCTATATACCAAATCCGTTTGTTCATTTTCTTTGTGTGCTCAATAGCTACATGCATTCGGAAGTTCATAATTGATGTCGCATTTGACATATCACTCCCTTGCATTCCGATTACTTCATCATTATTTCATCAGTGCACAATACTTGACATATGTCGCATAAGTTCATCATTCATGTAAATTTATATCTTCTATAAAACTCATTACCTTGAATCTTTAGAGGTATGGATCCCAAATCATGACATGCATTAAAAATTGAGAATAATACTGACCCTTGTAGGAAAAATTTTATTTTTACATGAAAATACATCTTTTTCGAAAAATACCTTTTTCATCCACAAGATTTTCGACCCCAAAAATGTGGAAAAACATTGAAAATGGTGGGACCTTGTAAATGCATATTTTTTTACCAAAACCAGAGTATCCATTACATTCACTTGTATCCTATTCAACATACCTTGTCAAAAATATCTATACCACTGCACTATGGATCCTGAAAACCTTATTTTTTTCAACAAACACAATCAACCCAAGAATACTATAATGTTACATTGATGGATTTTTTCCAACAATTTTATCATTATTATATAAAATTTATATATGTACAATTAAAAAAATTATTATCTTATATTTAACCTCTAAAAATGACATATTATACTACATTTTTGAAGTTGATTTCATTCATTTAGAACTGATTTACATTACAAATTATGTGATGATAGAATAACAAAGGACATAATAATATATAATTATAAATATTCTGAAATTATTTAATAAAAATTTGACCTCGGTTATTATTGCACAATGGTTTTTTGATAAATTGATCTAAATACTTCAACTAACTAACATTATTTAAAACATTGTAATAATTTACTTGTTTTGATAAATAAAAAATAAAAAATAAATATATATTAATATATGATTAATTGAGGAAAATGAGAGGATAATATCATTGACCATCGGCTATCAGGTTACCCTTGAGCACTCGAGAAGCCTGAATCATTACTCTCATGTGCCAAAAAACAGTTTATTCAACCAAAATCATCTTTTTTGAGAAGTACCAAAGAGATGGATGAAGATATTTTGGGATTATCCTATTTCACTAGTTTTATAGGAGGATAATTTGCATTGCTTATGAATCTTGTCTCAATTCAAATTATCCAGAAAGGATCCACCACACATGTATCATCCACGGATGATGTAATATCAGGTTGGATTGATTTACATATGTTTTCTATCATCACTCATATTTCATTAATTAAAGGTTCAAAGCCCAAAAAATTTAACAATATTGTGTCTAGGAAAGAATCTATATGGGGATTCACGGACTTTATGTGTGTCCCACTGTGACGGGGTTTTTTTCACATATTATTTCCTTCGGTAGATTTAAAAGGAAGATCATAGAGTCTAGGATAAGTGAACCTTAATATAGGTACCTTGAGATTTTATGAATCAAATTTAATCAACAATTTTAACGGGTTCAAGGATACGTATTCCAAGGTTTGGATAAAAATTCAAGGTCTTAATTGGGTTTTACAGAACCTAGTGATTTTATATGACATTTATTCAGCTATAATAATTACAATTAGAATAGAAAATTCCATGGAAATGGTGAGTTTTTGTCATTATTCATGATTTTTGGAAGAAATTCATTTATTCTCTTCTATAATTAATATGGTGGATTTTTCCACACTCTATGATGAAATCGATCATTGGATCTAAATTTAAATCAGACCTATTTATTGTTATGAATGTAGAGTTATTGGTAATTATCTATAGAAAATATTTTGTTTGATTCAATTATCATATTCATGGTCATGATCTATACCAATATCGAAGTTTAAGAAATCAAGCGACTCTTCAAAAGGATGATGCTTAATTTCAGAACCAGGTGATAAATAAGGTTGATATTGTCCCTTCAAACAAAGCCTCCAATTTTCCATGATGGAATCCTCTAGATAATGAAGGAATATCTTATTTCATACATATATATACTTTTCAATACCTTGTGAATGATGGTTTCAGAGATCTTCATACTTCTGGATCATTATGTACTCCTCATTATGTTCTTGTAATTGTTGTTTAAAGTCAAGGAAATAGGAATATCCCCTTGACTTGGGCTGACATTGTAGAGTAGAGACACTTAAATAAAGTAGATTTATCTTTAAAATATTATTTTAGTAAGGGTATTATTTATGGTTACATGGGTGATGAATTTGATGATAGTCAAGATTCCATGGAGTGTGAAGAACAGACCGATGTTAACATCAATTTTTGGCAGGGGAAAAGATATATTTCATCAAAATGTCAAAAAGTAAAAGAAAATCTGGTTGCTTATATTTAATGGTAATTTAATGAAAAAAATATAAGAACCCTTTTTAAATTATCCTATTCCCATTATATTAAAAGGACCGTAGAATGTAAATATTTTCTACCAATTATTCTTTGAAAACTCAGTTTAATGCCTCTAATTACCGACTTGAAACTGCTTTGGTTGTGTCTTCATCCCTGGAATAGTTTGAACAACCTCGTACTGATGTTTCTATTCTCTATCCTATCATAGATAAATTATCTAATGGTAATGAGAAATTTCAATTGAAACCTTATTATTGTGTATCATCAAATTAGGACCCTAAAATTGTCCTTGAACCTACAGTTGGAAATATAACAGGTTGTGATGAATTTCCACTCAAAAATATTTCCACTAGCACACATTCTATACATTTATCGGATCCTAGATTGAGTCATGGGACTGAATATTCCAGTTAAAAATAAGGGAGGGTGGAGTTCCTTGCTGTCTTGGAGGAAGTTGGTATTAGTGATCAAACAACACATACTAGAGTGGTTTCTAAGAATGTGCAGGTGTATGGATAAAACTCAAATCATAAGAAAGGAACAAATCACAATTTATTTACCCAATAGAAAGTGAAAATAAAAATTGATTTATAGGTGAATGAAAATCATCTTTGAAGGAATTTACACCTAACTCATTTCAGTTACTTACGTCATGTTATAGTGAGGAGGATGACAATTACTATGAACGGGTTCCAATTCTAGTTTTTGAAGAAAAGGGGAATATAATTGATTATGGACTCTTTACTGATGGAATTGGACCATGGGTGTAGGCCAAGACATGTATTATAGGTTGAAATCATCATATTCTAGGTGGATGATCCTGTCATCATATTATGAACACTCTATCTATAGAAACTTAATTTCATGTTTTTCAGTGTTATAATTTTTATTAATCCTCTAATAGACTTTGTATTTATTTTATGTAGCGGTTGTTTCACATACAAAATTGATATGTTTATTATAAACTTTTTTCATTAAAGTAATTATATTATTCATGAAGTTAAGTTAATGTTTCCATAACTTTCTATCATGAGGTAAGGGTTTTCATTAATCACACATTTTATTGAGGCATGCTTTAATTTTGAGCACCAATCATCATTTTTATGGTGTAATTAATTTTTATTTGATAACATATATCTTAAATTATTGTTTTAATATGAAAATTTAGTTCATTTAATTCCCTTATATGATGTGGGATGTGATGGATTTCTTCTCTATAATATTAGTGTATTTCACAACTCAATTTTCTTTCAAAAGTTATAATTCCTATCTTTTAGTTTCATATTTCATTTTGTATGGTATATCCAATTTATATTTTTGGAGATCACTTTTGATTTAAATATTACACATTTATTATTACCAATCATTCCTGAAAGGAAAACATTGTTAATAATAATTCACATACTCTTGAATAATGGTTTCCCTACATATCCATAATTTTCCATCCCACCATTGTTCTAGATTTTAATTAGAAAACCACTTTAGTTCTATCACAAGTTAAATTTATATTTACCTTGAAAAATTTTAAAATATGGTATTAGTATTATTTTTATCATTATCTTGTACTTCCAAAATTATGTTTTAAAACATAAAAATGGATCTTCCATACCTCATTTGTGACTTTCCTTTTATGGGTTATCTATCATTTTATCAATTTTATTAAATATTCTACTCATATAACTATTTTATTTTTTTATACGATGTAAATATATAACTACTAAAATATCATTTCAATTTTGAGGGTTATACATGTTTTTAATTGAATTTTAAATTCCCACTATTAATTTAACCTAGTTTAAGGGAACATTCCATATTTCGTATCTCGCATTGAGATTAAACCCCATGTAGTTTTTTTATCCATGAATATTTTATAAATATGACCATCATTTTCTAAGAAACCTCTTGTTTAAATTAATTTTTAATGTAAAATATTTTGCACATTATTTATTTAAAAATATTTATTACATATTTCATAAATCATTACACAAGTATTATTTTTTTATTCTTTCTCCTCCTTAATCCTTCCCATGAAATCTATATATTGGAATTAAATAAACAAGAAATACCTATAATTTTCATATATAAACATAAAAATTATATATTTCCATATTATCATAGTAAGCCTTATAATTTATCCTTTAGTTGTTCATAGAATTAGAATCATGAAACTCACATTTTTCTCATATGTTTAATCATTATTATGATATATATGTGGTTTATTATCCTCATGTTGCATGAATATGTTTTACTTCTATATATATAATTGAATTGAAAAGAATTATATATCCCTACAATGCATTTACTATTTCATTATATCTCATGAGATGTTATGTATGGGATTAGGGAGTAAACCAAATCCAACACGAGACTTCATTCTCTTTATAATGATGGTCTTGGTAGTGGCCCTTGAAATATGTTAATGATGACATTTTTTATGTTGTTACCACATTTTATGATTTTATGATATCATTTAGTTTTTCTATGACTCCATGATTGTTATTATCATCTTTATAATAGAATGTTATGACTCGTGGATTTCATATTATGACCTATTAACATCTTGAACCCCTTAATGGGATTTATTTCTCACATGTTTCCTTATTAATATTCCCTATGACGTCCAATATAGTATTATATGATCTATCAGTGTAACGATAATTATTTGTAGTGTTAAATATTGATATTTTTTATTTCAATATGATTTATTTTTATATATATTCTTCTAAAGAAATAATACCTCATGTTCTATAGCTTGTATTTGTTTGAAATGTTTTTTAAGAGTTATAAAATAAAATGCGTTTACAAAATATATTGTTATAGTTTGAATCAATAGAAGGAATGTTTAATTTTGTATCTTAGAATAAAATACACTTAGCGATAATCCTAGGGATAAGTCTAAGTGATATTCCTATATATAAGATAACATCCTAAAAGTTTGGTAATTAGAGATTCTATGGTTTTTCTTGAATTAAATTCCACCTGAGAACACTTCTAGGTGGATTTATGCATTGAAATTATTTTTACTAGGTGTAATAACCCTAAAAAAATAAAATTTGGGTATTAAGTAAACTGGTACATAAAGAAAAAAATGTTCCCTAATAGATCACATTGATAGAAAATAATGGTAGATATTATTTTGTTAATAATGTGATCTTTTTTAACTTATATTAATGGTTTATATTCTTATTAATTTTAGTGAATAGGTTGAGAAGTTTAAAATAACCCAATATAAACTAACTTTGGTTAAACAAAGATTGATATATGTATAACAAAATGAAAATATGAGATAACATAATGGTGAACGTTGGTAAAATGTTTTAATGTTAAATCACAATTATTTTATTGATTACGATAACCCACCTATGATTTTAAATGTTCTTAAATCATGTTAAACCATATTGTTTTTGTGATGGCTAGAATCATAATTAATAGATTTCACATTGGGTTTGAGGGAAAATGTGATTCTTAACCTAGTGTTCAAAAAATTAATATAGGAAATGGAATGAGAAATTTGGTTGTTATACCAAAACAAATATCATAACTCGTGATTAAAAATGTAACCATAGATGAAATCATGATTACACCAAATAATAGAAGAATGGAGGCCCATAAATACTCAAATAACAATTTTGGTTAAATAATACATATTCAACCCCATATTTGACATGAATGTGGGGAGAGGAACCAAGGTAATTTTCTTAAATAGAATTGATAATGATTTATTTATGGAGAAGGCATTAATTGAGAATCAATGTACCATAGAAATATGAAAAAAAAATTGTTTATCACAATGGGATTGTAAATCGAGAATTCAAAAGAACCATTAATAGTTCAATTCCTTAAGTATAGAAAACATGAACAATATCGAAGTCAATGTCGTAAATCCCAGGATAACAAGAATAATATGTTTCATCAACCCCCCCAACAATGAAGAAAATGGTGGACACTATTCAATTCATACTGATGAGGTGGATTATGTAACTAAATCCTCTAGTTAAAAATTATTGAACTGGGATTATTATTCAAGAAATGAAATTTTTTCAAGGAGTGCATTCTATGTATAAAACCATGATGTATAATTTTTCAATTAAAAAAAACTAGTTTTATGATTGTTTTATTTAAAAATATAATTTTATGGGAATATAAATATTTTATTGGGTATTTTAGATGGATTTAAAATGATTCTAGTATCAAATTAACTATTTCAATATAGACTCTCTATTCTCCAATAATTGTATGATTACCCAAAACATCTTCCATATTGGAAAAAATGGATAGGGGTAGATGATATAGAATCCAAGGACTTGATATGTTCTATTGAGAGGGGTGAATAAGTGGTACTCTCTTTTAAAAATTTTATTTTAATTAACCATCATGAACATCGTTTAGGTTATCGATCCAATCAATATAAACTCTCAATCATACCTCGTGTATAGTTATAATTAATGAGAGATAAATTCACATTATTTACTTGGTTCTTTAGAAAGGCATGCTTTTTTCCATGTTAGTTATACACCCCATCATGAATTCTTTACTATATCCACAAGTGAATAAAATAACAGAAAATCCATTGTGTCTATTCTACATCAACACAAAATCCACGGGGACCTCTCTTACTCTATATTCCACTGGTGACCTCTTATATTATTAAATGATATAGAGATATAGATATCTTCTATATTCATACACAAAAAATCTAGATTCCCCATCCTTGTGAAATGATTCATGAATTTCATCAATTCTAGTCTCAATACTCCTTTGAAATTTGGTTAAATATGTAATCTTCTTAGTATTTGAATAATTAATAACTCCTATCTTAGGATAATATTTTTTCTTGATTACATTTGTGTATGGGGTAATCAAAAATATTTCTCAATATTCTTCCATAATTATTCATCAACTAAATTCAAAATATATCTATTATATAATATTGTTCATAGGATATCAATTATTACATAACATAAATGTGTTTATAAATAACACATTTATTTTTCATTATTAAAATATAAATACCTAAAAACTATATGGTATTATATTTCCTCATGAATATATGATAATTTTTATAGTTATTCTTCAATATTTATGAAACATAGACCTCATATGAAATACTCACGAGGGCTTCAAATTTCATTCATTTCTTCTTCACATTGTAGTAGCCTCGATAGATAAAACATTTTGTTTATGTATCTCATTTATAAAATAAATAAAGTATGAAGACAAAATTAATTTTATCATAATTAAAATTATTGAAAGTTATAAGATCAATTTTTTATTCACACATTAATAGAATCCACATATCAATATTTTATGTATCTTATTTTATTATCCAGTAAATATCAAACCTCTACTTAAATACCCTAAATCTCAGACTCTTTTTATTGACCTCAGCCCTAGTATTTGAAAACCGGTGTCTATTTTATTAAATTATAACTAGAAACATAGAATATCATCTATAATGACTAATTAGTTTAGTAGTATTGGTAATATAGATACATACTTTAATTTCACATTTAGTAGACATAAAATAAAATATATATTTTCTCAGTGAATTCCGTTATTCCTATTATAATATCCTTATATATTAATAATAGAACACTTCCTGGTATCCTTGGGAGAATAAAAGATAATAAAGGGTCAATATTTGATCATAAGAAAGGGTAATAATATATAATAATTTTTCGTGAATATATAAGAATAGTCTATATATAAATGAATATAACTGGAACAAATCGATTTAGAAATGAATTGAATACAATATGGAAGTAAAAATGATGATAAAATATTTCCATATTAGTAATTACATCAGCATGAAAATTTATTCATGGATATTCTAACCAATAAAATAGTCACATTGACATTAATAATGAATCTCGTAATGAGAGAATGCATTGTTTTGGACATGTAAAACCTATTTTCAAGTCCATTCAAAAGATCATTTAAATCTATGGGTAAAACACATTTAAATTAGCCAACAATGTTTCCTCAAGAGACCAATTAATGTACAGTGGATTATCTATCATTTTTCCACAACCATAACTTACTACATGAAATGCATTCAAAATATGAAATAGGTGAACATTAATCAACATATATGTTCATATTGAAAAACTGACATATGAAATTTTAATACATACCCCAATCAAATAAACATAATTATAAACCATCAAGAGTAATATGGTGAATGATAATAAAATTATGCATCCAACGTAAATATAATAATAACCCATACAAATAATGAAAAATGGTAACATCAATAAAAAATGTCCCTGGTAAATAATATGTATAATAAAGGGTTACATCATTGATTAATAGTTATTACAAAAATTATAATAAAAATCATTTTTAGTAAAATAAAGTTTTACATTTGAAAATATATTTTCGATGATTTTTTTAAGAAATAAAAAAAATGATTTTCCATTTAAAATAACAATTGGAAAATTAAAAAATAATATTTAGAACATTAAATTTTCATGAATGCATAAAATTTCATTTATTCAGAATAAATTATAACAAATATTCCTTTTATATCTTCAGTAAAATCCAAATGGTCCAAGTTTGGAAAATGATATGATTATTACCTTAAGACAATTTTGTATAAAAATGAAACATCACTAAATATATATTTAACAAATATATTTGAAATTGATAAAAAAAAAATTTAAAACATTTTATAAAAACATGGTAATTGAATATATTTTTTTACCAAATATGAAAACAAAAATTTAATTTTCTTAAAAAACATTTATCAGTCATTTTAAGTACCAAAGAATGAAAAAATGGTAAAATAAAATGAACAATTCATGAATAAGAAAATTATAATAAAATATATTGATTTTATTATTTAAATATCAAATAAATCCCCTAAGGGGAGATAAAAAATAAACAATCTCGAATAATAAGGGGATTATGAAATAAACACATACCACTTTTGAAACTTTTCGATCATAAGACCCATGAAAGAAATAATAAAAAATGAAATATGAAATAACATTAATATAAATATATTCATGACATTACATATAAAATGGGTATCATATACACTACACATTTGAATACGTGGTGAATATGGAATATGTATCATAAAAGTGAAAGTGAGATGAGAAAACCATACCTCAGGTTCAACATAATTTATGTGTGTCCGAAACTCTTGTATAATAAACATAGGTTTTTTATACATATATTAAAAACCAAATTCAAATGATTTATTCCATATATAAATCACTTATAGTCTTTTATCACATGTTTAATAACAATTCCTTTTTTTAAATAACTTTTTTGGGAGATAACTTCTTCGTTATTCAAGTATGTATTGGTTTCCTAATTTTGGTTCTTTTATATTTATCATGATTACATCATCTATAGAATAGTATTCATGATTTAAAGATCATATATATTCCTTATATAAATTAATATTAAATAAGTAATGTTAGATTTTGAAAATGTATTACATCATTTATGGAGATGGTAGGTCGTATGTATGCATGAATTTTGATTCAATTGTTTATGGATGAATATAATAAATAAAAAATAGCTATTAATTAACCTTTACAAAATAATTATTATGTAATATATATTACATCCCCTACAGTGTCGTTAATGTTTTGTAGGGATAAAAATATTTGATTATTTATTGAACTCAAACATCCTAACTATTAATGTAATACAAATAAACCCCTAGGGTCAAACCCACAAGGATAATACTTATATTATAAATTAATTAATGAAACTGAAATTGAAATATTTTGGTTTTTTCGGAGAATGAAATAAAGTGAGTTAAGGATTGGGATTAATTTGAATATGAAGTGGTATCCACGTTAAGTGATTTTCAATTTTGTTCTCTATGTATTCAAATGATAATATATTTATTCATGTATGGTGGCCTAATTGGGACATTATGGATCCTTGGTATAGTTATCATATCATTATCATGTGATTTCCCTATTTTAATTGTCATCTACTAGATTCAGTCATATAGATTGGCGACCCAACCTCCTATTTAAACATAACTGACCTAGATTTAATAATGTCCATATGAAAACTAAGGGGATTAATTGGCTTGGTAAGATAACACTACTTAATTCACATGAAATGGTCATGTAATTACAGAATAAATAGATTTGGAATTGATAACATAAGTTGTAGTAATCTAAAACATTAATAATAAATTGTAAAAAAATTCATAACCATGCACCCCTACCATTGTATCACCCAGTATAAAAAAACTACATGTGCATGCTAAGCATGATGATTACAAGAAACATTGATACCTGGGGAATAATGAAATCAATGAAATGTGGTGAAGAAGGGCTCTATATCATCACTCTATGTGTGTGTCTCATTCGTTGTAATTGATCATTCATTTATTAATCACGGATGATACATTAGAGTGGTTGAGGGGAAATTTTATAAGAAATAACATCAAAACAAAAGTTTTGTAGCATTTAATTTTCAATTTTCAAATGGTTTCATGATGTGAAAATTTTGACACATTGTGTAATCTCTTGATTTTCACTTCGGAAGAAGCTATTGTAAATTTCAGCGTATCTCTTCCAAAAATAACTTCTCCTAAAAATTCACGTCATGTAATGTATTTACATGAAGTTTAAATTTTATTCTCTAGTTATGTATTCCTACTACATAAATAAGAAAATTAAAACACTCAAAAATGTATGCCTGGAATATTGATATCAATATATCATATATTTTAATAAAATCCATTATAATTACCATTCAAGTAAAAATAAAACGAAAAACACTTCACATCACTACATGAAAGAAGTAGTCCACACGTATGCACAGACAAAGTAATTATTCTCTATCATATTAGAAGTTATAATGTTAGATGTGATATTATATTAAAATAATTATGGTTATTTCATAAAGATAACATATATTTTAATAAATTTATCATTAATAACTTCTATATTAATAAGTAGAAAAAAATGAATCACATCGCTTCGTGAGGTGGACGTCATTCATACACATGAATTGGTTATCCTGTCCCCATACGAAATAAAAAGTAAAAAAGGTATATGTGATATAATAATTCCAGAAGTATACTAATTTTATAAAAATTGTTTAAATATGTTAAATATATAGTTATATACATAATTGAAATGTGGTGAAGAAAAACAAATTACATTGGTTTGTGAGGCAGTGGTACGTCACACACATGACTGATGGTTTCATTTTACATTTTATAGAAGTGGAGATGGATAATGAATATTAGATTAGAATAATAAAATATAAATATATAAATTATACTTTTGTTTTTATATTATAATTATTTAACAATATTTTCAGGATGCGTGTGAAGAAACTAAATAGATATACATGTATGAATTTTACCTATTCAATGAAGAACCCTTTTAGTTTATACTTAAATACATATTAGATATGATTTAAGATCAATAAAATCCATAGAGGATTCTTTTAGATAAACAATTTTGGAATTTCTGCCGATATTTTAATAACCATAGGGTTTTTGAAGTCTGAATAAGAGAGCAGATGGGGTGTCCTTTTATAAGTGGGCGAGAGGACATTCTTGTTATATTAGAAAATAAATAATTATACCATCATTTTTCTCATGAAAAATCCATCAAAATTGTTCATAATCAAACCTTATAGGATATAAGGTTGAAGTATGTCCATAAAATCTGTTTTGGCCACGTGTTAGGTAATTTTAACCCTTATCTTCAATGATTAACCCATGTAAGCCCATTTTTACTTTAACTGTAGTAGTTAAATATTAATATTTTTGTAATTTAATAGTGAGAAATATTTATTTGAACTTATTAGATATTTTTAATTATTCTAATTACAAATATAGAAAACATTTTGAAAAACTAAAATATCTGAAGAGGTGTGATTCAATTTAAAATTAAACCTCTAGGCACATCGAATAAACAGGGTTTCCAAAGAAGACCATCCAATTGTAAAAAATGTTCTAATATAAAAAATAAATATGTAATTGATTATAGTGAACTATATTAGTTATGCGATAATATAATTTCTCTAATTTATCTTTCAAACTAATTTAATATATAATTCCTTTTTTTAAATAATTTAAACGAAAAGACATTTTTTAGTAAAAATCAGTATTTTTCACTATTCATCAAAAAATTAAACATTTCATAAAATTTTCAAAAATTCATGAAATGATAATTCTGATATTTAGATATACTAAAAATAATTTTTTTACAAAAAATATATAAATATTGTAAAAGTAAATTTTAAATTATGTGTTAAAATCACTTTTTTAAAAATAATAGTTTTCTGAAAACATTTTATTTTATTTCAAATGATTATTATTTTATTTATAATCAATAAATATCCCTTGAATTTATATTATACATGTTTAAACCATATAATTTTCATAGTTTATTCATTATTACTCATACCTTCAAAATTAATGGAAGGGTTATAATGGTTGTTTTTAAATGATTATATTTTTATAGATTAGTGTGTTTTGTTCAAACCCAGTATTGTGTACATTAAAATCTATCGATGAGATTTAATTTATTCAAACAATATATAATAATTTATTGTGGTGTAACATTTTCCTATAATATTTTGGTTTTTTATATGCTATCGAATATAATGTTTCTCTTCCAAAATATTGGGGTGTTACATTGTGCCACCCAAAAATATTTTTTTCATCACAATTTAATCATGATCTTGATAATAATTGGTTGGAAATTGGAAAATACCTTTCTCAAAACCACAAATGTCAAAAAAATTTAATAAAAAATCTTTTTTATTACAATGGAAGATAATTTTTAAGGTAATCTAAAATAACAAATATTAGGTTTCCAAATAGAAGAAAATTGGTGGAATGTGGGGATATAGATATAGTTACTTTGTATCCTTATATATAATTTTAATTGTTCCATCCTTTATATGTGCTTCAATCAATTCATACATCATCGATTACTCTATAAAATGAATATCCACATGAATTTTTATTCCTGAATCACTAAAATTAACATTTTAAAAAATCAATAGCTCAGTAAAATAATGATAAGTATTTCTTCTATCTATAGATGTTTTTCATGATACAAAAATAATAATAAGTTAGAAGGGAGGTCACTATGTCAACATTATATTACATAGAAATTATAGTGTGGATCTTAATGTAATTTTCGAAATATCTGAATACATTTACCACTATAAAAACATATTAAAAACATTCATACTTGCAAAAATAAAATATTATGTTGTAAAATATAATACATTATTATAAAAAATGAAATAAACTGTAGAAAAGATAACATAAATAACTAAAACATTTTAATTTTACCAATATTATCCCATAAAAATCAATTAAACATTATTATCTCAATCGTTTCCACATATTTAAGGTTGTATTTCATCAATCACGTGTTTTCCAAAAAGATCACCTTTCCACAGAATCATGTTTATTTGTTATTATCACTATTCATCATATGCTTTCAAATATTTAAGAAAAGTTATTACAATACCATTTTTATACATTTCATTATTCTTATAAAAATAAAATCATTTATAAAATAATCATATAACATAATTCTTGAATCCAAACAAAAGTAAATTAACCATTATAATTCATCTATATTAATAGAATAAACCTGACCATGGTCCCTTAACTTATAAAATGTATTCCCATGATAATTAGAGGAATCTGTTTGCCTATTTTTCCATATCCATGCAGTTGAAACACAAAACATAAAAGGATTTATTTCTTATACCTTCATCCACGTTCCTGGTGGCCTTTTTCTCCACATTATAATAAAACTACCATTCCCTTTAAGAAACTACCATGTTGTATCTTACCATAATTATCACATGTGGAAAAACCCTTCATTTCCTTTGTCCTCTTATCCATTTTGTTCTATATTATCCTTTTATTATCTTTCATTCATTAAAATACATAATACATAATGAATTTTTTCTTTTTCTTGACATAACATGATATTATGTCTTAATATAATTGGAATGTATGGGAGACTAGTTTCAATCAAAATATGGGATTCATGATCATAAAAAAATGATAATTATTACTGTTGGTATTATGTTCAATGATATGGTTCCAATTCCTTCTATAGTATTAATTTATGTATAATATTGTTCACTATATTAGATAAAAAAATTAATTAGAATAATGTATAATCAAAAATCTAGTGAGCCACTTAACAAAAATTGAAATTTGTATTTATTGATAATGTAAGAATAATAAATATGTATTATCTGGGAATGATTTCAAATAATAACAATATTTTCAAATCCTTCACAATGGTTTGAAAATTAAATTTTAATTAACCAAAACATATACCTTCGATGTTTCAAACTAGGTTCATAGTAAGGCTAGTTTTCATGTACTGGGTAATACTGGAGTCAATTCCGACATTAATTTTTCAATGTTATTTCCCCTAGATACATCTACTCTTGAGCCACATCAACATGGATTATACATAGAGGGAAATATTCCTAGTAAAACTACATAATCTCAATATTAACAACTCATTATGATGTTATTATATAATTAAAATTATACTTAATGTGTGTCATAAGATCATATCCCCTAATCTATGATTTCTTAAATCATGTTCTCAAGGTTTCTTCTAAACATCCCCTCTTTCCAAATGTAAAGAACCTGAACCTAGTATCCCATAGCTGGTGTCTACATTATTACATTGGAACTACATACAATTAATCACATACCAAATGTTTGAGTAATTTTTTATTCATGGTACACTAGTTACATAATTGATTTTCATATTCATTTTAAAATATGATATATACAAAGTTTTTTATTTGATAACAACATTCTTCCCCTTATCGTATCATGACATATCAATCCAAAAACTTATCCTAGTGTCCAGTGGAAAATAAAACATAATTCTAGGTTTTTGTCAGATTCTCTATAAGGGTAAGAATATGGTGGAATCTTTCCTGAATAAATAAAAATAACTAATATGGGAAGGTAAATAACTGAAACACATTCCATTTAAATAAAAATAAGAAAATAATATGGTTGAAATAAATTATGGTTAAATAAACTCATATCAACCCTCACATGGGCATGAAAATATATACTTAGATTTTTTAAATAAACAAATAATCAAATGGACAACAATAACTAATCTCATATTGAGAGAATTAATAATGTTAGACATCTGAAACCTACTATTAAGACCTTTGAAAAGAGATTTTAAATCTATTGGTAAAACCCCCATCTAATTAGGCCTACTGATTAACCTCATGTGACTTATCAATGTATCTTTTTTATATATATAATCAGGTCCCACATATCACTTAGTAATTCAAAATCATTCTTTATATGAAAGGGTTAAACCATAATCAACATAAAAATTTGTATTGAAAAACTAACATATGAAATGTTAACACTTCTCTAAATAAAATTAATAAAATCATTAACCATCCATAGAAATATGGGGAATGTTCAAAAAAATTATATATCCTCAATCAAATTGATCATAAAACATCCAAAAAAATAATAATTGTGATATCAATACAACATATCCTTAGAGGATCATAAGTTCAATAAAAGGGTTTATGTCATTTACGAATAGAGATACCATAAGAATGACATTAATAACACTTTATAGGAAAAATAACCATTAAAAATTGAATATATTTTCAAAAAAAGTTCACAAAATCATTCTAATATAACCTTTTAAAAAATATAATTTATTCATTAAAACAATGTGTATTCATTATGGTGGAATATTTCATTCATGTCATATGTGTTAAAAAAAATATTATTTTTTTACTTTTGATAGATTATAGACATGAATTATTTTTAGAATTACATCAAGAATACTTTAAAAATATTTTATATTAAATTAAAACAATGGTAAATTTTAAATTCATATATAACTTGGAGAATGTTTAAATAATTGAATATTTTTTAGAATACATTGTTTTTGAAGAAAAATTATTTTTGACAGAAAATAAAATTAATTCATATTTTATTTAAAGAATTCACAATTATATCAAGTACCAAAGTTTATAAAAATAGTAATTTTACTTATAACATTCAATAATATGAAAATTATAAGTTAATATATTTATTTTATGATTGAAATAAAAAATAATTTTTCCAAGGGGGACTTGAACATAAACAATCCCAAATAATGAGGATATTGTGAATGAAACCCTTACCTCCTTGGTATCTATTAAATATTAATCCCTAGGAAATAAATAATCATAAAATTATACATTAAATAACATGAATATATATATATGATAAATATATCATAATGGGTTGTTTCTAATCCAAATAAAGGAATAACATGTAAATATGGAATATGTCTCACAAAAGTAGTACTGAGATGAGAAACCCTTTCCGTAGTTTATAAAAACAAATTATGGGCCTGAACCTCATGTATAATAAATATTTTATTATTATATATCTATTATATAACCATAATTATCTTTCTTGTACAAAATTATATTAAATTACAGTCTTTTATCATCTGTTAAATAACCATTTATGGTCAAAATCATTGTTTTGAGGGATATTTTCTTTTCTTTTAATGTATGTTTTGGTTTCTAATTTTATTACTACTGGCCTCTTCTACATTCATTGATCAAAAATCATGAATTATTATTTTTTATTTTGTTACATATTTTTTTAACCATGTTTACATTTAATCTTAACCTCTATTATTAGTGTTTATATCATAAGATATGTTAATAGAATTTGGAAGTATAAGTCACCAATAATTATAAGTCATTAAAATGGGTAAGTAACTGATACCTAGCCTACCAAAATCATATCAAAATTTTTTATAAGGATGATCCATCAATAGATAATATACCAAAAGAGTACCTACCGATAGATTACATACCAACAGAGTACCAACCAAGAGAGTACCTACTGATAGAGTGTCCTAACAAAAGAGTGACTAACTGACACTAAGTTTAATCAAACAATAGTTTGTTCACCACCAGCATGACCTAATGATATTTAGTTACCTATAAAACACTTAAACCATGATAGAATGACACACTGACAGACTGAGGCACTGGAAAACTGTGACACTGATAGTTTTGGACACGGACAGTCTGAACCACTGACCACATGACCTATCGATCAGAGGGCACCAACATTTCTTAATTTTCTATTTAAATTCAAAATTAATTCTACTGGTCATATTTATGAAAACTAAAATTTCTTTTTATATTAATGAGATTACCGATCTTTTTTAGAAAACATTTAATGTATGTGAGAGACTAGTACAAGGTACCATATAACATGCTTCTTTTCTACTACACTATATAAATGGAAAATCCGGATCAACAAGAAAAAGGATGTGACATGATAAAATATACATATCTTCTTTTGTACCTTATAAAAACACAATAACTACAAGTTGTTAGATACTAAAAGTTGTTATGTGAATCTTAATCGAAGAACTTCTACTGCAATAATTGAATAGTGGAGAAGAACCCTTCGTGAAAATATCTACCTCACAAAGAACAGAAGACAAAAGGATTCACAGCCCTCTATTATGATATCTTTTCCTCAAATATGTCTCTATATTCACTTCAATATATCTTCAATAAGTTTCAATGATGTCGATCCAAACACAAAGACCTTTCTAAATCCCTTCTAATTATTTAATCTCTTCTTGTGTATAGTATATACATTTTTGAGTAGTGTGTATCTCTGTTCTTCATACACATAGTGTCCCTTATTCATAACTAGATAATAAATTTATATTTTCACAAAAATGTCTTCTTATTCCTTAAACTTCCTTGTATAATAGTAGAATAGGTCTATGTGTGGACTAATGTAATTATCACTCCCACGAAAAATGGTTGAAGAGGTCTTGTTGACTAGGATGGTTGTGTATGAAATTGTGCACATGAATCTAGGGTGGGGATCAATTTTATTTATATACATTCCTCGATGATTATGAATAATTCAATAGGATTTCAACATGTAAAATAGCCTTTGAGATTTGGGATACTCTAGTTGTTTCACATGAAAGAACCACTAATCTTAGGGAAATGAGGCTTAACACATATACTATTAAATAGGATAACTTCAAAATGAGTCCTTATGAACCTATCATTGACACGTATCTCTATTTCAATGAGATTATGAATATGATGATTTTCTAGTTAAGACAATTACTACAATGGAAAAAAATCTTGCGAATTTTGAGGTGTCTTTCAAAAGGTGAATAGGGACATCAGTATCCATTAGAGAATTTTGTGATATTGATTCACTACATATTATGGTGATAATAGATAAAATGGTGAGTATGAAGAATAATTTAATGTCAACATAGATTAAATTGATGAAACCAAGAGAGGGTGAGTGGATTTTAAGACCACCCTTCTTAACAAAAAGAAAAATAGAAAATTAAATTCTATACTAAATGTTCCTACAATGAAGACTCACCATATGATAGTGATGAGGAAATATATCAACTAGTCATAGGAATAAAAAAGTATTATAGAAAGAAGAAATTATTTATAAATCCCAATTATAAAGGAAAGTACGAAAACAAGGGAAACTAAATATGTACTGGAATAGATGTGATAATACTACTGAGATAGTATGCTATTAGTGCCAGAGAAGATGACATGTAAAGGTTCAATGTCCAAAATTAAAGTACAAAAAAAGTGTGAGAACAATGATAAAAAATATAATAAGTAAATGAGGGCCACAGGTATTACTTATAAGGATATATTTAGTGACTCTCAATCATGACATGATGAGAAGGCTGAAAAATCCAATTTGTGTTTCATGAAATACACTATGGAGGTAATTCTAGAATATATTATTCAGAATTATTATTACTCTAATGATGTATCTGATTCAAAAAATATGTCAAATGAAGAGATCTATGAATAAAATAAAAGTCTTGTGGATATGTTCTCCGAACTAAATGAAAAATATATGTCTCTCAAAAAGTATCATGCTCTTTTAATTTATATTGAGTATATACATACCATTGGAAATGAAAAGAATTATCAGTTTATCAATGAGAATAATGAACTTGAAAATTATAATGAGTAACTTGGAAAGGATATTTAGAATTTTAAAAATGGTAAAAATGTTCTAAATCAAATTATTGGTAGTAAAGTTTCTCCTAAATACGAAATTGGTATAGTTTATCAACCAAGGTAATTAAATTTTCTTGAAAACAGTTGTGTATCAAAATATGGAAAATTTGGGTTTGTTCCCACAATTGAAAAATCTATTGCTTGTTCAGGAACTGTAAATGATTTTACTACATCTAGTTTTTCTACACGTAATAGAGTTTATTTTTCTAATACTTTAAAAAATTCATAGAGGAAACCCATAAAACAAATTTATGTTCCCAATGATTTAATTAATAATGTTAGTGGACCGAAGAAAATATTGGTGCACAAATATTTTCTTGTTTGATCAATTTCTATAGGAAATATGTTTAAAGAGTTCCTATAAGAGCCTATGATTCTTGAACAATAGGTGTTCAAGACATATGAAAGGGAACTATTCAGGCTTCTAGAACCATATAATGATTGATAGTGGGCATGTCACCATTGGTGAAAATGAAAAATGAAATGAAATTGGTCTTGGTCAAATTAGTTATAATAATTCAATTTAAATTTATAACGTTCTTTATTTGTTAGTATTAAGTATAGTCTTATTATCTTATCAAAATAATTCGATGATGGGTTTCATGTTAAATTTGAAAATGATTCTTTTAATGTATTCAATTCTAATAATTATTTTATATTTAATTCCTTTAAAATTGAAAATTTCTATACTGTAACTTTTGAATCCTTAGTCTCACAAAATGATTCTTTCATGAGTGAATTTCATAAAGAATCTTGGATCTAGAATAAGAGACCAGGTCATTGCAACATTCAATAACTTTAGGATAACTAGAAAATTACTAGTCAAGGATCTACCTAAACAAAAGTTACAAATTTAAAAAGTATATAAACATTTTCAAAAATGAAAATAGCACAAAATAATTTCAAATTAATTTTGGAGTTTCATCTTCTCAACCACCTGAGATGGTTCACAAGAATTTTTTTGGACCATCTAGAGTTTTATGTTTAAATGGGATTCCCTATGTATATGTTTTAGTATATTACTTTTCTAGTTCTACTTGGACATTCTTTTTATCTATCAAATGTGAAGGTTTATCATATTTCACCAAGTATTCTAGATCTATAGATAACCTAAGTGTACTGAGAATCAAAAACTTAATAATTTTTCATGGATGTGAGTTTAAAAATCAATAATTTTACTCTTTTATCTCACAAAATATAAATAGTAATAACTTCTTGGTCCTATGAAACCCTAGTAGAATGAAGTTGTAGAAATAAGTAAGACAAACATTCATGAAATATCATGAACTTTGCTTAATGAATATAATTTACCTATTTATTTTTGGGTAGAAGTCGTGAATACATCATGGTACATAATTAATAAATAGTTAATTAGACCTATTCTTAATAAAACACTCTAAACAATGTGGAATAATAGAAACTAAATATTAATTACTTTATTAATTTTGGTTAAAAATTGTATATCCTTAATACAAAATATAGTCTTGAAAAAGATTCCTCCGTAAGAGAAAAAGGAATTTTCATATAATATTCAATCTCTAGTAAATCCCATAGTGTCTTTAGGAGAAGAACCAAGTGTGTGGAAGAATATATACATGAAAAATTAGATGAAACATATCCACATGCACCTAAGAACTCCATAGAAAATATTAAGGATGTTTTTTAAAATCTGGACAAGAATTCTAAACATTCAAACTCTAATGTTATGCAAGTAAAAAAATCCTCTAGTTCTAGAAGATTTCCAAATTCTGATCATAATGGACCTAAACCTATATATTTACATGATATAACTAGAACACCTTTTTCAAGATCGTTTATAACAATTAATAATCATCCCATAGATGCAATAGTTGTAAACTTATATAAAGGGACACAAACTAGATCTTCTCTAAGGAACTGGATTGAACATCAATCCTTTTTTTCACAAATTTAACCTAAGATCATTAGTGATATAATCAATGATAAATTTTGTGTAATGGATTTTCAAGAGTAATGGAATAATATGAAAAGGAATAAAGTTCAGATACTTATTGATAGACCCAAAGACACCCTGACCATATGTACCAAGTGGGTGTTTAGAAATAAATTATATGAATCTAGAAATATAGTAAGTAATATGTCAAGATTAGTTACACAAGGATATTTTCATTAGGAAGTAATTTACTATGAATAATCCTTCTCACCTGTTTCTATAATTGATGCCATTAGAATTCTACTATCTTATAAAGAATATCTTAATTTCAAACTTTATCAAATAGATTTAAAAGGTGAATTCCTAAAAGGTCATAAAGTTGAGGTTGTTTTTTATAAAAAACTCCCAGGTTTTACAAATCCTCATTTTTAAAATCCTATTTATCGATTAAAAAATATTTATATGGTTTAAAATAGGCTCTAGGAGCTTGGTATGATAGTCTTGGCAGTTTTCTTATTTCAAAAAGTTTTTTTTAAGGTATCTTCGATCCTAATATTTTTATAAATAGAATATTTAAATATTATTTTGTTGTTCAGATATATGTTGATGATATTATTTTTTTATATTCAAAATATTCATTAATTATTTATTTTTAAACAATGATGAAAATTGATTTGAAATTAGTTTATTCTGTGAAATGAATTTATTTCTTGTTTTCAAACTTTTTAAATAACGATGGTATTATTTTAAATCCATGTAAATACACTTAAGATATTTTAAAACATTTTTTCTTTGATAGTAAAAAAATATTGATAAACCTATGAGTACCACCTGTAAATCGGATCTTGATGAAAATAGAAAATTAGTTGATCAAACCAATTACAGAGGTAAAATTGGAATTATAATCTACATAACTGCTTGAAAACACGAAATTATGTTTAGTGTGTGTGTATGTGTGATCATTTTCGAGAAAATCCTAAAGAGTAACAGTTACTTGTTGTTAAAATAATATTCAAATTCCTAAAGTATACACCCAACTTTGGACTATTCTATCCTATAGAACAACCATTTGGCATAGTTATTTATTCTGATGTTGATTTCTGTGGTTGCAAGTCAGATAGAAAAAGGACCTTTATAACATGTCACTTTTTGGAAGTCTCTTGTTTCATGGTAATGTAAAAAGAAAAATTATGTTGTAATATCTACTCATGAAGATAAATACATAGGTACTAGTAATATTTTTTATCATATTTTGAGGATGAAAGGACATTACTAGAGTATGGATATCTATTTATATGTGTCCCAATAAGATATGGAAACACAAGTGCAATAAAAAATTTTAGGAATCCATTTTATCATCCAATAACAAAGCATATTGATGTAATACATAACTTTTTGAGAGATAATTATCAAAAGGGTGATAAAACTTTAGAATTTATTTTCACTTAATGATAACTTCTTCAAATATATAGTAAGCTATTAAATTTAGAAAGATTGAGTCTAATCAGCCATGACTTAGGAATGATCAACATTTTTTGACTCACTAATTATGACTCATTGATGATGTCTCACCAATGATGTCTCACCAATGATGTTTCAAAGATTATGTAACACTAATGATGTATAACTAATGATGACTCAATGATGATGACTCACTGACAGGACTAGCAGATGATGACTCACTGATGTGACTCAAAGATGATGACTCACTGATAGTACTCACTTATGTGTCTTACCAGTCTATTTTGACATTTCCCTATCTAGAAGTTAAAACATAGTTGTTTTTATTATTTCGTTTTATTTTAATCCACATTTATTATTTTATGATTCTACATCCCAAAATTATAAAACTATGTTTGCGTAAACACTTTTTTTACTCTTACACTCCTACTATTTTACCCTTTCATTAAAACCATTATTTCCCAAACTCCTACTACTTCTCTTCATTGAACCTAAAACACATCAATCTCACTAATGGATTGAGTAAATAATTTTTCTGAGATATCTATGGATGATTCTCATCCTTATAAGGAGATAAGAGGTGAATCTAGTTAACATAAAGTGAAACATGTTTATCCATAACATTGTAATAATATTATCACTCTTGAGAAAGAATCAAAATCAAAATGGATGTTGATAGGTATGTCTCTCTTGTTAAATGTGTTCCAAACTCAAGGATAGTTTTTGGGTTCCTCCAATAATAAAAAAACTTTTTCAGAGGATATTTCATGACTTATATCTATCTGTATAAGTTCTTCTAGAAGGCTCATAGGTATTTTGGATTAGGTATATAGTAGATGGAAATAAGAATTTATTTTTCATCCAGAATTTGGGAATAATTCTTCATGGTATCCCACAATAATGTGTGTGTGATGATTATTAGGGAATTGAAACTCCACACAATGATATATTCAATTTTTAAGAATCATTGGTTAAGCTTACTAAAATTGGAGACCATATAAGGCTTATTGAAATAGAGATGAATGGTGAGTATAGGATTTTGTTCAAATTTATCCTATATAAGTTAATTCCTAGAAAAGGGACTTTCCTCCCTAAAGTATCATGATGTCTATTTTATTTAATTGTTGAAAAGGGTATATATGGTTAACCTATGTAGATATTTGATGGTTTATATAATTAAAATGATAAAACCCTACTAAAAATCATTGTTTTATCCTAGATGTATTTCTTCTATGGTGAAATATATGGTTTTAATAAATGAGTGTTAAGAAACAGTGATAGAATGTGATGGGTAATGTCTGGACAACGTTATCTGTAAGAGAATGATAAAAAATTGGAATTTCATGAAGAATATGTGGGTTGAAGAAAATGACAAACTTTATGATGATTTTAATCCTATTTAGAACCCAATAAGGCATAGGAACTAGGTTGACATTGGTATATGACTAGATGAAGCTGGTGTGTATTAAGATGAGAAGACGGATATGAGGTTGATCAAGGAGGATAATCTCTTATTGATGAAATAAGCAACCATGATATAGGTGAAAGTACAAAAGGGATGACCTATAGACATTATGTTTTTCCTAATTCTCTACCCTCAATGGAACCACTTATCGCTAAGGATGATGATGATGAGACTGAATATTTAGATGATTTTGAGTATGATAACACATCTAGTAGGGATTATGATTAAAAAATTCAATAGGGATAATGTGGAAGTGAAGAATAAGAAGATGATGGTGGTGATAATGTTAGGGATGAAAATGAAGAAGTCTGTGAAAAATGTGATAAAGAATATGAAGAAGATTCAAATGATAGGGAAAAAGAAGGAAGTGATGAATCATACAATGGATCAGAATATACTGTTGATGATCAAGGTCCTAGTGTAGAATATTCTGATGCTACTTTAGTGTAATAGGAACCTATTGGGCACTCATATGAAGCTCATAAAGCACATATGGTTGACGAAAGTTCTCTAGATGTCCATGTGCATGATGAAGTTTGATAGAGAAAATATTTTCATTTAATTTATGTTGAATATCATAGTTTTAAATCCCACAAAAGTGTTACTTTAATATTAATTGCTTCATTTTTATGATATTTGTACTATTTTTAGCTTAATAGTAAAAATAAGCCATTTCATATTTTTAACTGTTTTAAATTATTTCTATAGTTTGGACATAAAATTTTCTAAACTAATCCAAACTGCCAAATTATTTCTTTTCCGGTGTCTACACATCCAGGGATTTATGTCATCCTTTGGACCAAAATCTGAATCATTCATATGGAAACTCAAACAAATCTCACAAGTGGAAGCATGAAAACTGTTTACAGATCTACCATTTTTTGGTGTGAGATCCGTAACACATTCTTGGTGGGACCAATTGTTATGAAATTCAATGGGTGGACATGCGAGGGGTTTTTTTTTAACATCATTCATGAAGGAAAGGCCAGGTGAAGTGTCCATTTTAATTGTAATTAATGAATCCTAATCCAGAGGTTTGTGATTTGGTGGGTCTGACTAGACAGAATAAATTGTGAGAGTAAAGTAGGGATAAATCTTGGAATATATTTCCAAATCCACTGATATTTTGAGAAGAAATGCGCAAGGTATTGTGTATATCATTAAATAATGGTCAAATGGGTGAAGATTACATTTAATGGGTATACAACGCGTCAAAATTTGGGGGAAATATTCTGGTTATAAAAGGAGGAGAGCTCCACCGTCTCAAAGCACCTCTAATTCTATCTCATTCCTTCTGAGACACCAAAGATGGGGACCTTTTGGATTTCTCTTTTTTTTATTTTCTTTTACATAGTTTTGTAATGCCTTCTTCATCCTCATTCATCTCGATTACCCTTACCATGGTGGGGTAAACATTTTGAGTGATCGGGGAAGGGTAGGTTTTCTATTTTGTAATGATTTAGTTCTTAGATGTAATTGAATTAAATTTTGTTCTCCTTCAATGTTGTTTTCAATTTAATATAGATGATTTTATTATCAAGTGTGATCGTTCTTGGATTTTAATTCCATTATTGAATTTTTCCTTGGTAAAATAATCATTATATCCCTCCACTAATTTTTGGTCTATATATGAGGGAATAGACTGTGGATTAGTGGTGAAGTACTCGATGATCGTCAGTACGTGTAAAACAGGTAGTGAATGTTCTTTATTCTTTGGGGTAAACAAGACCCGATCTGGTATTTCCCATGTCAATTAAGGATATTAAATACAACTATTTTGCACATGGAAGGAGATTTGACAAAACCTAGATCTCGGTATGGATTTCTATCACCATCATAATTTCACCCAGGAATTGAGAGTAAAAGATTGTTGAAACTCTCTTTAATAAACTAAGAAGAAGAGGGTTGAATTAAACTGAACAAGGAAAACACTAAAATTAGTAAACTAACCCTGACCTAACCACCCTATTAATATCATAGTTTTTCAATCATTTTAAATTGAATTTATATTCACTAATTTTCTTATCAAACACACCATTTTTATAATGACACATAATTTACATACATTGTTATTACTTTAGAATTGAAGCACAATTATTACAACATATAACCAAACCAAGAAAGGACCGTATAGGTATAGTGTCTTTAGAAACTGGGAAACATAAACAACTAGTTCATAAAGCATCTACTTTGCCTCCCATTTATTTCATCATATCTAGAGTCCCTTTTTGGCATATTCTACTTAATAACCTTCTTCCTGACCTGGGGAAACAAAACATACAAAAGGGGGAGCTCAAATGCTCAGTAAGGGTAAACAAAATAAATATCAATCACATCATATACATAATCACATAACTTTTGGAAATATTAACCTTCAAAAGATATCATAATTTCATAACATGGGATAAGTCTTAGTAGTGAAATGTAATCCCAATAATCATAAATTAAAACATGAAACTTTGTGGCATACACACATAATCATATACAATCATTTCTTATTAGTCAAGACTCATTTCCAAGACTTTCTTAGTGTACAAAGTCCCTTTCTGAACCGAGTTCACTCCTCGTTTTAGTCCTGTTTCACTCAACCGATATAACCTACCGTTCCATCCATGTCTTTCTCATGAGATATAAAATCATTACCCAATGCATTGGAGGGAGATATAGGTCCCACCCATCTCATAATGATACCATTCTTATGTGTTCCACAAAATCATAAATCATACATTATTGAATAACCCATGTAATAAAAATGGGAATCTTAAACATCATGACATCATAAAACAATTTATATAAGATAAAGGAATTCATAAAAATATTTCCATCACAACATAATCAAGTAAATGTAATAATAGGGATAAAAACAGAACCCTATATTATCTTAGATGGAAATTTTTTTTGATAAAACACTTGAACTCCATTCTTGAGAAAAATATCGTTTCTACTTCAAAAAAATTATACTTTATTAACATGTCATACAATTTCAAACTAAAAGAAGTTGATTAAAAATAAACTTGAAAACTTGTAAAGGAATCTTCTTGAAAATAATGTTTTCAAAATCCATTCATGTCGTATAAGTTAAAAAAACATTCTTCTCATACCTTTGTCGAAAAAGTCAAAAAGTACCTCGTACGACAAAAGATTCCTTTCATATCCTTAACTAAAAACTCACCGAAGGGTAAAATTGGATTTAAACAATTGTAGGTGGATAATATTACATTTTGTTGAAACATGGATGTGGATGATAAAATACACCCCAATAAATACCAAAGTATAAACAATCTTGGATAAAAATGAGATTGTGATATTTCCCTTACCTTAGGTCCGATATGCTTTGTACGTGTCCGAAACTCCTGTATAATGATTTAAATAATGTTATTGACATATTCCAAAATCATACTTATTTTTATGATATCATATTTGGTCATATTAATAGCTTCTTAGTAGTAATATTTCATTGCTACTTGTTATTCGAGTGTTTATAACTTTTTGTTCTTATGCATGTTTTGTCGAATAAATTATTATTCTTCTCTTTAGGTTATAGATACCTAATTCCATAATGTTATTATTGTAATGTATATCATATTCATTCATTTAATTCATTTATATAATCATTATGAAATGAAGATCATGTAGAACGAGTCGAATCACATCGTGGAGACGGTATTCCGTACGTACGCACGAGTGATGATATCATTCCTATGATCGTGGAATTGTATTGGAGTGTATGTATAATATTTTAGAATCAGTATCACTTTATAATAGTCATATATAGTCATTATTTACACCATTATACCCTTCCATGTAATGTGGTGGTGGAAAATAGATTACACCACGGCGTGGAGACGGTATTCCGTACGTACGCTCGCGCGGTGATTTCTTTTTCCGTAGGATGGATAGATGGTGAAATGGGTTTGTTTCATACTTATAATAACATATCCGTATATGAGTGATACTTATGTTATTACTTCATATTGAAACAACTAAATAAGAATAAGTGGAAGAAGAAATAAAGATGAAAGAATCGGTAATGGACATTACCTCTTCTTTGAAGTGCTTCTTTGAGACCTTCTTTTAGGGCACTAAAATTGGTCTTCGAAGAATACCAGGACCTATAGGATGTCTCTAGGGAAGTGGAGAGGAGAAAGTGGCAGGGGTTGGCCAAGATTGAAGGCTCAAAGTGGTGTGAGGAAGAGAGGGAGGAGGTGCCCTTTTATAAGGGATGAGAGGGGCACCTTTGGAATAACCAAAAATATTATTTTATATATAAAGTCATGTTCGGTTTTAAATAGCTCCAAATTGATTTATTTCGAGTCTAAGGTGGGGATGGGTCGAAATACTCTCATCCAATAGAATTTAGACAGGTTTAGGTTCCTATTTTAACCTTATCATTTAGATTTAACATTAAGTTAAATAATTTTACTTTTACCATGTCTTCTTGTGTTCTTATACTATAAGGTTAATAAACATACTATAAGCAGTCAAACGAACTCCAAGTTGTTTATTATTAATATATATAACCTTATCTAAGTCATTTGGCCGAACCTTAGATTTTTAGGAATAAAATAACAATTACTAATATAATATTTGTTTTAAAAACTATTTTATATCAATTTTGACACTATTTAGTAATTATTTTTTGTGAAAATCATAACAGAATGATTAGTTCGAAAAACATTAATTAAATCAATACTAACATGTTATATTAATCTACAAAATTAGTGGAATTCATAAAAAGTGTCAAATTATATTTATTTGGGTATTTATAACATCAATTATGTCAATATTTCATTAATAAGATAATTACTGCATCATCATTGTGTCATAAATAAATTAAATTATTTAATGTCTAAAAATTACAAATAAAATACAATTATTTAGGAAATATTTTTATCTTTCTAATGAATATTTATATATTAATTTATCTTATGTATAACCCCATATTAAAAATAATTTACTTATTAAATTGTGATTTTAACTATTTTAACCCTTCTTTAAATAAATTAATAATAAATGTCCAAATCTAATCCAAGTGGGCCTAAATGGTCATATTTTATTCCTAAGGTTGTTTTTGGTCGAATTACACTTTTCCAACAGAATTAGGACATGTTTTAGGGTAATAATAATATCATTTTTACCCTTAACTACCCTATTTACTTTTAACCGTGGTAAAAAAAGTAAAAAGTTAATATTCACCAAAAAAATTATTTTCATCTCATTGAACCACATTTTACTTTTTGACATCAACCGTGTCTCTCGGATTTTCTAAATTCCACTCACAGAAGCGGTAAAATTAAGTTTTATGAAAAATTCAGTTTTTTAACTACCACTTAGTGGTTTCACTATTCATCAAAAATTGAAAGTTTTCAGAAAAATACCAAATTTTCACCCCAGGCTAATTTCGATATTCTGAATCCAAAAATGAAGACCATTTTGGAAAATAAAATTTATAAAATTTCAAAAAGTGGTTATTACTATACATAATGGCTGGTTTTAATAATATTTTAATAGCATATCATTGTTTAGAGAAACTCGGTAATGCGTACGACGCAGGCTATCGAGGAAGGTCACGATTTCGTGTAAAGAAAGACAAGAAAGTGTTGTGTGTTGAAAAATATTCCTTTTATGATTTATATAACATAAAAGTCTCGGGTGTTACATTCTACCCCCCATAAAATGAATTTCTCCCTTGAAATTCGTCACTTTGTAACAAACAGATGAGGATACCACTCCCTCATCATATCCTCAAGATCCCTTGTAGCTTCTTCTGATTTGTGGTTCCTCCATAAAACTTTCACCAAGAAAGAGGTCTTGTTTCCTAGGACTTTTTCGCTATGATCCAGAATCTCTATCAGCTGTTCTTCATAAGAAAGATCTTGCTCCAGCGGTACAACTTCTGAGATGAGTACATGTGAAGGATCAGGTATGTAATTTTTCAGGAGAGATACATGGAACACATCGTGTACTTGAGAGAGATTTAGTGGAAGCGCCAATCAGTAAGCTAACTTCCCAACACGATCCAATATTTCGAAAGAACTAATATATCTAGGGCTCAACTTCCCCTTCTTTCCAATTCTCATGACCCTCTTCCAGGGAGATATTCGTAAGAACACTTTATCACCCACTTCAAACTATAGGTCTTTTCTTCGGTTTTCGGCATAAATTTTCTGTCGACACTAAGCTTCTCTTTTGTGTTGTTGAATAGATCTGACCTTTTCTTCCATTTCATCAACGAGATCGTGTCCTAATAACTTTCTTTCCCCAACTTCATCCCAGCAATGCATTTCTTTCAATAGAGAGCTTCATAAGGTGCCATCTGAATACTGGAGTGAAAGCTATTATTATATGAAAATTCCACCAAAGGTGGGTGTTGATCCCAACCACCTTTGAAATCCATAGAGCAAGATCTCAACATATCTTCTAGAGTTTGAATTGTTCTCTCAGACTGACCGTCTGTCTGAGGATGATAAGCAGTGCTGAAACTCAACTCTGTATCCATAGTATGCTGAAGACTTTGCCAGAACTTCGAGGTAAATCTTGAATCCCGATCAGATATAATACAAAGTGGTACTCCATTCAATCTTACCACTTCCTTTACATATATCCTGGCAAGCTGATCCAGAGAGAAATCCTCTCTAATAGAAATGAATTGTGCAGACTTTGTAAGACGGTCATCTATGACCCAGATAGCATTATTGCCTTTGGATGTTTTAGGAAGTCCTGTGAAAAAGTCCATACTGATGTTTTCCCATTTCCATTTGGGTATGGGTAATGGTTTTAACATCCCCTTAGACTTTTATCTCTCAGCTTTAACTTATTGACAAACCAAGCATCGAGAGACATATTCAGCAAAATCGCTTTTCATGCCATCCCACCAAAAGTACTCTTTCAGGTCCCTATACATCTTCGTGCTTCTAGGATGAATAGAGAATGAAGAACTATGAGCCTCATCCAGCAGCTCCTTCTTTAATTCGGGGATGGGAAGAACACAAAACTGATTCATGAACTTTATTATCCCATCACAATCAAGGTTGATTTCAGGAACATTTCTCACCTTCTTTTGTTACTCGACATCTTCTTTCTGTGCCTCTTTAATCTTTACATGTATAGATGGTTGAACATTCATTTGAGAGAGATACGATTTTCCCCCTTCCATTATAATTCTAGGATCCATCCTTTGTAAGTCCATAAATATTGGATATTTTGTGATCCTCATCATGGATAAACTGGCATGGTCTTGTTGACTTAATGCATCTTCCACCTTGTTCGCTTTCCCAGGGTGGTAATGAATTGAGCAGTCGTAATCCTTAATCAGCTCCAACAATCTTCTTTGACGCATATTCCGCTCCTTTTGTGTGAAAATATACATTAAACTTTTATGATCAGTATAAATATCACACCTTTCACCATAAAGGTAATTCCTCCAAATATTTAATGCAAAGATTACTGCAGCTAAATCCAAATCATGAGTTGGGTAATTTTGCTCATGGATTTTCAACTGTAGTGAGGCATAAGCTATCACCATATAATTTTGCATCAGAACACATCCCAGTCCCATCTTGGATGCATCACTGTAGATCACAAACCTTTCTCTACTACAAGGAAGTGTCAGTACAGGTGCACTGGATAACCTTCCTTTAAACTCCTTGAAATTCTCTTCACATTCATCCATCCATACGAACTTAACTCCTTTTCGAGTCAACCTGTTGAGTGCATTAGATAATCATGAAAAATATTTCACCAAACGTCGATAATATCCAGCCAAACCAAGATAACTTCGAATCTCAGTTACTGTTGTTGGTCTCGACCATCTTTCAATAACCTCTGTTTTTGCTGGATCCACAGATATCCTCTCTTTTGAGATTATATGACCAAAAAATGCAACTTTTTAAATCCAAAATTTACACTTGGTAAATTTTGCATAAAGATTCTCCTTTCTCAGGGTCTTCAATATAATTCACAAGTGATCTTCATGTTCTTCCTTGATCTTTGAATAGACAAGAATATCGTCTATAAAGACTACCACAAATTGATCAAGGTAGTATCTAAAGATTCAATTCATCAGATCCATGAAGATAGCTGGGGCATTAGTAAGACCAAATGGCATCACTATAAATTCATAGTGTTCATACCTTGTACGGAAAGCCGTCTTTGGTATATCCTCCCTTTTGACCCTTAATTGATGATACCCTGAATGAAGATCAATCTTGGAAAAGTATTGAGCTCTGCGTAGTTGTTCAAATAGGTCATCAATGCATGGGAGAGGATATTTCTTCTTGATAGTGATGTTGTTATGTTCTCGATAATCAATGCAGAGTCTCATTGATCCATCTTTCGTCTTAACAAACAGAACAGGTGCTCCCCAAGGTGACGCACTAGGGCGTATGGATCCCTTATCAAGATTCTATTGGATTTTCTTCTTCAATTCCTACAACTCAATTGGGGCCATTTTATAAGGTGTCTTTGAAATAGGGAAAGCACCTGGTACGAGTTCTATTGAAAACCCAACTTCACGATTTGGTGGAAGACCCGAAAATTCCTCTCGAAAGACATCATCAAACTCCCGTAAAATGGGAATATTCTTAATTGTGAGTTTCTCACCAACCATTTGAGATAAATAACCTTCATTAAGTAGAATCAAGACCCATAATATGGAAGAAATTTCCACTGGAAGGTTATGTTCATCCTTCCATCGATAGACTATCATAGATTGATCTGGAAAATGAAATGTGACTTCCCTTCTTTGGCAATTGATATGAGCTCCATATAAATAAATCCAATCCATGGCAAGAATCACAACAAATTCTACTACATGAAGGATCAAAATATTTGCAGGAAGCACTTTCCCACAAACTTCTATCCGGGAAGAATTAAAAACTTCTGATGCGACTGTTGTTCCATTAGGTGTTGTCACGACTAACTCAACATCTAATTGTTGTGGTAATACGGTGATACCCTTAGAAAAATCTTCATAAATAAAAGAGTGGGTTGATCCAGAATCAAATAAAACATTTTCTACTTTGGAGTGGATGGTAAGTGTACCTTTCACCACATCGTTATCGTACTCCACATCGCTGATAGAAATTGCATGTGACATTCCTTTGTCTTTAGCCTAATGATTTTGTTGATGTTGATCATCATCAACAACCATTGGATTAGGGCATTTATTGGAATAATTCCCCATCTCCTTGCACTTGAAACTTTGAAGTGTAGTAGGTTCATTCTGTGTGTCCCTTCCTTTGTTTTCATCATTATACATCTTCTTCCTATCATTGCGGCATTCAAATGCCCGATGACCTTCCTTTCCACATTTGAAACATTTACTTGTCCCTTTAAGACAACTCCCTCCATGTTTCTTTCCACACTTTGAGCATAAGGGAAATCACATCTTCTTTTCAGTGTGCTCTTTTGATTTTCCTTTGAATTCCATTTTCCTCTTCTTATAAAGCCCATATGACTGATGGGTTACTCCAATATCCATCTCAACTTTGAGAGCACATCGAAAGATTTCCTCGTAGCTATTGAAGTCCCTTATGGATAAGGCCCTTCGAAGACATGGTTTTAAGCCACTAAAGAATCGATCGATCTTACTCTCAGGTTGGATAATAATACCAGAAGCGTACCTTGCAAGTCTTGTAAAATTTGCTTCATAGGTACCAACAGATTCATCGTCCTTTTGCTTCAGTTCAAGAAAATCTTTCTCCATCTTTGTTCGGAGAATACGAGGGAAGTACTTATTGAAAATAAGTTCTTGAACTCATCCCATTCCATAGACTCAATTTCATCCCTTTGCCTCGTATTCTTAATAAAATTCCACCATTGATCAGCATCACCTTCCAAATGATACACTGCTAAGATGACTTTATCATGCTCAGATCATTGAAGAACTTAAAATATCTTTTCAGTAGTACTAATCCATTTTTCAGAAACTAATGGATCAGTACACCCGATGAATGAAGGTGGACACTGTCTAATGAAGGATTCAATATAATTTTTCTCCTTCCTTTGCTCATTTGGAAGTCCTAAATGATTCATAGCTTGAGAAAGTTGTGTGATCATGGCTACAATATTTTTCATTCCAGCTCCCATAACGTTTGGTTGCTTAGGGGGACAATCATTGCATTGCCCGTCGCATTCCGCATTAACATTATTCCTTCTGGTTCCAACCATAGACTAAAACCAAGAAGAATAGTGTGAGCAACACTAATTATAATAGGAAAACAACATAATCAAGAATAAAATTTCACACTTAAGGTCTTATCCTAGGTTATTCATGGCCATTTCTAAAACACTAAGATTGTGTTATATGCTTAGACGTATCCTTATGGTTCTTACTAAGGCTTTCACATCCTACTTTCCAAAGTTTGACTATACCTTTCCTCGAATACCAACTATAACGACCCATACTTTACATACATTATTATTACTTCAGAATTGAAGCACACTTATTACCACATATAAGCAAACCAAGAAAGGACCGTATAGGTATAGTGTCTTTAAAAACTGGGAAACATAAACAACTGGTTCATAAATCATCTACTTTGACTCCCATTTATTTCATCATATCTAGAGTCCCTTTTTGGCATATTCTAATTAATAACCTTCTTCCTGACCTGGGGAAACAAAACATACAAAAGGGTGAGCTGAAATGCTCAGTAAGGCTAAACAAAAGAAATATCAATCACATCATATACATAAGCACATATCTTTTAGAAATCTTAACCTGCAAAAGAGATCATAATTTCATAACATGGGATAAGTCTTAGTAGTGAAATGTAATCCCAATAATCATAACGTAAAACATGAAACTTTGTGGCATACACACATAATCATAGAGAATCATTTCTTATTAGTCGAGACTCATTGTCAAGACTATCTTAGTGGAAAAAGTCCCTTTCTGAACCGAGTTCACTCCTCGTTTCAGTCATGTTTAACTGAACCGATATAACCTACCGTTCCAGCCATGTCTATCTCATGAGATTTAAAATCATTACCCAATTCATTGGAGGGAGATATAGGTCCCATCCATCTCATAATGATACCATTCTTATGTGTGCCACAAGATCATAAATCATCCATCATTGCATAACCCATGTAATAAAAATGGGAATCTTAACCATCATGACATCATAAAACAATTCATATAAGATAAAGTTATTAATAAAAATATTTCCATCACAACATAATCAAGTAAATGTAATAATAGGGATAAAATAGAACCCTATATTATATTAGATGGAAAATAATTTTGATAAAACACTTGAACTCCATTCTTGAGGAAAATATCCTTTCTACTTCAAAAACATTTTCCTTTCTTAACATGTCATACAATTTCATAATAAAATAAGTTGATTAAAAATAAACTTGAAAACTTGTAAAGGAAGCCTCTTGGAAATAATGTTTTAAAAATCCATTCATGTCATATAAGTTAAAAAAACATTCTTCTCGTACCTTTGTCGGAAAAGTCAAATGGTACCTCGTACGACAAAACATTCCTTTCATATCCTTTACTAAAAACTCACCGAAGGGTAAAATTGGATTTAAAAAATTGTAGGTGGATAATATTACATATTGAGGAAACATGGATGTGGATGATAAAATACAGCCCAGTAAATACCAAAGTATAAACAATCTCGGATAAAAATGAGATTGTGATATTTCACTTACCTCAGGTCTGATATGCTTTGTATGTGTCCGAAACTCCTGTATAATGATTTAAATAATGTTATTGACTTATTCCAGAATCATACTTATTTTTATGATATCATATTTGGTCATATTCATAGCTTCTTAGTAGTAATATTTCATTGCTACTTGTTATTCGGGTGTTTATAACTTTTTGGTCTTATGCGTGTTTTGTCGAATAAATTCTTATTCTTCTCTTTAGGTTATAGATACCTAATTTCCATAATGTTATTAGTGTAATATATATCATATTAATTCATTTAATTCATTTATATAAATATTATGAAATGAAGATCATGTAGAACGAGTCGCATCACATCGTGGAGACGGTATTCCGTACGTACGCACGAGTGATGATATCATTCCTATGATCATGGAATTGTATTGGAGTGTATGTATACTATTTCAGAATCAGTATCACTTTATAATAGTCATATATAGTCATTATTTACACCATTATACCCATCCAAGTAATGTGGTGGTGGAAAATAGATTACACCACGGCGTGGAGACGATATTCCGTACGTACGCACGCGCGGTGATTTCTTTTTCCGTAGGATGGATAGATGGTGAAATGGGTTTGTTTCATAATTATAATAACATATCAGTATATGAGTGATACTTATGTTATTAATTCATAATGAAAAAACTAAAGAAGAAGAAGTGGAAGAATAAATAAAGATGAAAGAATCGGCAACGGACATTACCTCTTCTTTGAAGTGCTTCTTTGAGACCTTCTTTTAGGGCACTAAAATTGGTCTTTGAAGAAGACCAGGACCTCTAGGATGTCTCTAGATAAGCGGAGAGGAGAACGTGTCAGGGGTTGGCCGAACTTGAAGGCTCAAAGTGGTGTGAGGAAAAGATGGAGGAGGTGCCCTTTTATAAAGGAGGAGAGAGGCACCTTTGGAATAACTAAACCAATTATTTTATTATAAAGTCAAGTTCGGTTTTAAATTGCTCCAAATTGATTTATTTTGATTCTAGGGTGGGGATGGGTCGAAATCCTCTCATCCAATAGAATTTAGACCAGTTTAGGTTCCTATTTTAACCTTATCATTTACATTTAACATTAAGTTAAATAATATTACTTTTACCATGTCTTCTTGTGTTCTTATAATATAAGGTTAATAAACTTACTATAAGCAGCCAAACTAACCCCAAGTTGTTTATTATTAATATATATAATATTATCTAAGTCATTTTTCCGAACCTTAGATTTTTAGGAATAAAATAACAATTACTAATATAATATTTGTTTTAAAAACTATTTTATGTCAATTTTGACACTATTTAGTAATTAATTTTTGTGAAACTCATAACAGAATGATTAGTTCTAAAAAAGTTAATTAAATCAATACTAACATGTTATATTAATCTAGAAAATTAGTGTAATGCATAAAAAGTCTCAAATTATAATTATTTTGGTATTTATAACATCAATTATGTCAATATTTCATTAATAAGATAATTACTGCATCATCGTTGTGTCATAAATAAAATAAATTATTTAATGTCTAAAAATTACAAATAAAATTCCATTATGTAGGAAATATTTTTATCTTTCTAATAAATATTTATAGTCTAATTTATATTATGTATAACCCCATATTAAAAATTATTTACTTATTAAACTTTGATTTTAACTATTTTAACCCTTCTTTAAATAAATTAATAATAAATGTCCTAATCTAATCCAAGTGGGCCTAAATGGTCATATTGTATTCCTATGGTTGTTTTTGGTCGAATTACAATTGTCCAATAGAATTAGGACATGTGTTAGGTTAATAATAATATCATTTTTACCCTTAACTACCCTATTTACTTTTAACCGTGGTAAAAAAAGTAAAACGTTACTTTTCACCAAAAAATTATTTTCATCTCATTGAACCACATTTTACTTACTGACATCAACCGTGTCTCTCGGATTTTTTAAATTTCACTCACAGAAGCGGTAAAATTATGTTTTATGAAAAATTCAGTTTTTTAACTACCACTTAGTGGTTTCACTATTCATCAAAAATTGAAAGTTTTCAGAAAAATACCAAAATTTCACCCTAGGCTAATTTCGATATTCCGAATCCAAAAATGAAGTCCATTTTGAAAAATATAATTTATAAAATTTCCAAAAGAGGTTATTACTATTCATAATGGCTAGTTTTAATAATATTTTACTAGCATATCATTGTTTAGTGAAACTCGGTATTGCGTACAACGCAAGCTATCGAGGAAGGTCGCGATTTCGTGTAAAGCAAGCCAAGAAAGTGTTGTGTGTAGAAAAAGATTCCTTTGATGATTTATATGAGATAAAAGTCTCAGGTGTTACAATTTTTACCCTCATTTAAAAGTGAAAAACTGATTTGTGTGCACTCCTCTTCAAGACATATCCTACGTCAACCACATTATTACATTTTAACTTAGGAAATAATTATTTTTTCATGTCCTACGACAGGCATGCGTCAAACTTTGTGCTATTTCCGGGGAGGCAGTTCCATAACCTAATTATAAATATTTGACTCTTTTTAAATAAAAGAAAAAAAACATTTTTCCATGTTGTTTTCAAATGATTATTTATTTAATTTATGGAACAATTACCCACTAATAAATGAACCAATTATTGACTCAAACGTTTCTATGGAGGATGGTGTTTCATCAATTGTTAGACAGGTGAGGTTGTTTTGGAAAACAAATTATGATGAGAAAATTTTCAGTAAATTCATTGATGGACTATATAAGGACATGAACAATGTAGTTTTTGAAGAGATTAACCAAAATCTACCTAAGTTCTCACATTACCTTCAAAAATTTTGTGACGTTTCCAAGGTCCATGACGATCCCCCCTTATACTTTGCTGATTTTTCTAAGGAGATCCCAGAAATTGAGGAGACTGAAAACCTTCCTCTATCTGCTACTACTCAACTCCATGCGGTGATATCCACTGAATAAGATATTAAAGGTGAACAAACTCAATGAGATAATCATTTCATGAACTCATTATATCTTCATTTGTTTAAAATGAATTGAGTATTACCTCTCATTGTTTTATTTTTTCAGACAAATTATTTTTTTCCTTGGTGGATGATTATGAAAAAGAACATGACCCTAATGAGGAACAACTAGAGCTCCCCAAACATGTTGATCATTTATTGGAGGGAGCTCAAGGGGATTTCAAGGTAGATTTTCCTAAGCAATATGGGACAAATATTGTATAAATTGAAAGGGAATAATTTTATATTAACACATCATGCTTTAATTTTTTTCAAATAGAGTTATGTTCTTACCTTCCCTTTGATTTTTTCACTGATATATCATACCTCAGCAACCACTAGAGAATATAGAATATGTTGTGAAAGATGAAACCAAGAAATAGGGGGACTCATTCATTGTCCTAACCCCAACATTTATGAATTATCTTATTATTGTTGGGGTGGACATGGTATGTTATATCCATGGAGTCCTCAATAAAAAGGAACAAGTACATGGTGCAAAGAAGAATTTTTGTTGGTTCATGAGAAAGAAACCTCACCCACCATCAGATTGGGGATAATTGATTAGAAATACCCCTCTAGAGGCAGTCAAAACCCAGGGCCCACATGGGGGGATTAAACCACGATTTATCCTTCTTTTTTAATTCAAATTCCATTTTCATTTATTTTAATAAATTTCTTATGTTATTTTTTTTACTTTTTTATGTTTTTAAACAGCAACACATAGGATCCAAACTCAACAATGCATTTCCAATAAGTTTAGACATACCTATACACATTCTTTTTTGTTGTGATTCATTTTAAATCTTCGTACGTGTTAAATCTATTTGAATTCACTAAGGAAACAATATCAATTAAGTGTGGGGGAGGGAACCTTTTTATTTTAGGATTTTCATTTATTGTTTGGTTTACTCTTTTTATAAAAACAAATCCAGATATACGTGTGTTTATTTTTAAAATGTAGTGTGTTGTAAAAACTTTTAAGCTAAAATGATTATAATTTATATTTTGGAAACCCATTTCAATGAGTAAAACAATATATTCCATGAAACTGAGCTTACATGAATGTTTAAATGACTTTGTTTTATGTTCAGATTTTTTGGAATTTCATGAAAAATAACACTGATTTTTGAATCCCATTCCATATTTCACTATCTATATATTTGAAATCACATTCATGTGAGGATTCAGATTGATTTTTTTCATATTCTTTTTACTTTCCTCATTTCATAAGAGAACCATACCATGCTTTATTTAACCATAATTTGATTTATTTATTTCAAAACATGACGGTTTGGGGTACATGTGTTTTAAATTATTGAGGCATTTATTTGGTTTTAAGCCCATTTTCAAAATAATCCTTTTTATTATGGCATACCATACATTAATAATTGTATCCCCTAGAAGTCATGAATATCCTGTTAGGTTTGTCACATTAAAAGACAATTTTTCAAATCCAACCTACTCATGAAGTGAAATTCCATGATCTAGTTTCACTTATATGTGGGGGAAGATGTCTTGTGGTGTACTACCTCATTTGGTGATACTTTTGGTGGAATATAAAATTTTCAAGAGATTATGTTTCTACTGAAGATTTCATTTTTAAAAAATTTGTGCCTTTCTGGAGCTTTCATGAGAAAAGAAGTTTTGCTTTTCTAGAGCATCCAAACTAGAAAGAAATTTGTGCCTATCTAGAGCTTTCATAAAAAAAATTTCGAGAAGAATTTTTTTTTTGGTGAAATGGTACATTTATTGAACTTTTCATGAGTTCTCATGATGATGAAGTCAATTTTATAAAATGGGGAAGAGTAGGAGACCATTCTTGGGTGAAAATTAGAACCTTGCCATTTTTCTTTATGAAGAGCCAAGACCTTCTTTTTAGGCCTTAGAATTTTTAACATATAAAGCCTACCAACCAAAATCCACAGTATAACCCTGAAAATTCCTCATGAGAAACACATGTCCTTGACTCACATTGGTGGAGAAGTAATAAATTACCAATCCTATGGTTACTATTGTGTGAGTATGTATGAGAAAAGACTTGTTGAGAATTTAAATTTGTGAGATCAGATAAATTTCATGTGAGGTAGGTGTTTTGTGTGAATGGGATAAGAAATGAAGTAGAAATATTATAAATAATCTAAAATGGAGAACTTTAAATAATTTTTTTTGATTAGGCATGATATCTTTTTGTTTCTTGGTATGGATTTGGTATATCTCATTGGTATGTGTTTTGGATTTGATTTGATTTAATTTTGATGTTTACATGTCCATGAGTCCATGTTTTAAGTGTGGTTAAAATGATAGAGAAAACATTTTAAATTAATTTACATTGAATATCATTATTTTAAATCCCACCAAAGTGTTACTTTAAGATTAATTTCTTCATTTTTATGATATTGGTAATATTTTTAGCTTAATAGTAAAAATGGCTCATTTTGGATTTTTGACTGTTTTAAATTATTTATGTTGTTTAGATATAAAATATTCTAAACAAATACAAATTTCAAAAATATTTAGTTTATAATGAATTTGTGATACTACATTCTTCTTTAATCCATATAGGGTACAAGTACTCAAATACCACTTGTTAATAACCAACTCTAAGATCACTGAAGGGATGGGTGAATTAATTATCCTTTTTATATCATTTATGAGTTACTCCTTTTATTACTCAACCTCGTAAACCTTTGAAGGCCATAAATCAACACAATATCTCTTAAACATTCCTTGTATGAAAAATATAAATAATTAGTGTAAGATATTAACATTTTTTGGCATCCAATCCTACTCCTTTCCATTTTAGTCTCCAATATAGATTCATACACTACTTCAATATTTAATTTTCCAAAATAGATTTTTCAATGTGTTTCACTACATCAAACATAATGATGATACAATATCTCTACTAAAATTAATATTCAAAAAACTAAAACAGTTGATGTATCCTTCACCATATAAAGATGAATTAGAAATACTATTTGTGTTTAAATCCTCCAAGAGCTTCAAAATTTGTTTATACCCTCCTATTGGAATTGATAATTTTCTAGATTATGGGGAAAATGAATCTACATGACATGCTTGAATAATCAGGTTCGAAGAACATTATTCCTCCTAAATGACTCTTGAACTAATCCATTTCAAATTCTTCTTCCTCACATACTATTATCAAGTCTCTCTAGTAATTCACTCGTGAAATGAAACTTTATCATGAGTTATCTATTTTTTAGTGAATAAATACTTCTGTTAATTTATTCTTCTTCTCACTTGTGTATCTTCTCCAAATCACAAACTACAAATGTTAATGATCCATATTCAAATACTGATGCTCAATTAAAATCAAGTTGGGCACATTCCATCATTTTTATAAGAAATTAAAATTAACCTTTAACTGTTCAAAATAATTCACATGAAAAGTAGCATGAAATGGTCTCCTTATTTTTTAATGTGGTGTGAATTAATTATATAATTATTTCTCCATTTTTTGAACTATATAACCCCTCATAATTATACTTGGATCATTGCCTAAAACTGTAGCACATGATTATGAAATCATTCAATACCTTTATTAGCATCGTCACATTTTATCCATGAGTGTTCCATGTGGTTTTCTTTGACATAAATTGTCTCCAATTTCTAGTGAATACTAATTAGGAATTTTTTCTTAATATTCCATGAACCATTTATTATAACTTTTTGTTTCTTCAATTGTTATAATACCACTTAATGTATGTTCTTTTATTGACCATGGTGTCTTTAGAAACATTATTCCTATGTTGAGGGTCCTTGTGTTATATAGGTTGACTCCATTACCACCATACTAAGTGACATGGAATGTCCATCGATGTGTTAGCCACTAAGAACCACAGAACTCCATATGATCGTCCAAAGTATCACCATGTATTACACTCAATTGATTTGTACACAAACTCTACACCTTGTGGGCACAACATGGAATGAATCACATCTTCCATTATGGACAGATTGGTCATGATGTCTTTTTATTCTCCACATTGAAAATGGAATCATTGAAACATGGTGTGTTATTTTTTTTACTCTCATGTTGGTCATATTCTCAGTAATACTCTAATTTATTTTATCATATTACTATTAAATTTATACCTTACAAGTAGCACCAAATTCATCCATATAACAACCTCAATATTATTATTAGTTGTGTTATCCTAATTCAATAGAAATTGGTCCAGAACCATGGGAATAGACTCTTTCTCCTTCCTCAAGATTCCTAACAAATCCTTAAAAAATGGTTTTGATGTGCTCACATTTTCCTTCATTATTTTATTTTCATATTCTTATTGACATCTAATATTATATAATAAAAAATATATAACACTCCACTCAATAAATGAAATGATTCTGATAGAATTTGAAATTACTATTATGAAACTAGTATTTTCCCAATTTTCCCCATGATTCTATAACACTATTCAATTACAAAACTGCCTCAAAAACTTCTAAAAACTATTTCAATAGCCTTAATTCTTATGAAAATATTTGAACTAGTTATAATCACATCCACAAAAAAATCATCTATTTTTTCCAAATGGTTTACAATATGAAAATTTTCTTGCAAGATCTCTAAAGGAGTTTCAATGGGAATACTGAACAAATAAACTATAAATCACCATGTATTATATGATATTATATATTTTATTAGAGAAATTAAAAAAAATTATACACTTTTAAGTATGCCAATATTAAGTGGTTGGATCCTATGTAATGACAATTATTACTATAAATAAAATTCCCTTTTGAATGAATAAATTCATTTTTGTGTATTGTATTTGTAAAAAATAGAATATTTATATTTCATTTTTATTTAGGAAAATTATAAAATATTTAAATAATTATTATGTCAAAATTAAAAGATAATAATGATTCATAATCTTTGACAGTGTAACAACCCAAGCTTCTACGGTACGCTTCTCTTTGAATAATGTGATAGCGTGTGTTGTACGCAACACCGAGTTCTAACACACCATAACCAATCAAACTAGCCGTTATGAATAGTAATACCTAATTTTTGAAATTATATATATTTTATATTTTAAAATTTATTTCATTTCTGGATTCGGAATATCGAATTTAGCCTAAGGTGAAATTTTGGTACTTTTCGGATAACTTTCATATTTTGATAAATAGTGAAAATTACTAAATTTTAATTAAAAACAACTTTTTTAATCAAAATAATTAATAGTGATAAATTATGAATTTGAGTGGTTTTAAAGTATATTTAGAATATATTTTTACCATTTAATATAATTTTGGTCATTGGACATAATTTTACAATTAAACCGAACATAAACAAGTGTCAATCTTTTGATAGTTATTATCTCCTAAAAACACGTTTTTTGTTTTGACAGCGGGAATTAATTTTAAATTAATTTCTGCCACTTCTATGTTTTGAATTTAGAAAAATGGATTCCATATTTGGAATCATGATGTACAAATTGTGTAAATAGGTAACTTTTATTTTTAGACATTTTGAATAATTACTGTGGTAAATATTTTATTTACCATGGTTAAGGGTAAATCTGGTAAATAAGGGTTAAAAATTAATATTATAATAATACTAAATTCCCCTAAAACGTATTCTAGCCTTATTGGTTGATACATGTTCGACCATAGGCATCTTTGGGTCGATTTGGGGACCCCATGGTGCCACTTGTAGGTGATAGGGACACTTTATTTTAATTAAGTTAAAATGAATACAAAAATGACACAAGCATATATCTTTTAGAAAAACAATTTTTACATAGGGTAATATATGATGGATTTTCGACTATAAATATTCATTAGAAAGATAAAAAGCTTTCCTACATGATGATATTTTATTTTCAATTTTTAGAGATTAAATAAGTTAATTTATGTATGACACAATAATGATCCAGTAATTATCATAATAGTGAAAAATTAAAATAATGGATAATATAAATACCCAAATAAATATAATATGAAACTTTTAATGAATTAAACTACTTTTATAGGATAATATGATATATTAGGATTGATTTAATTGACTTTTTTTGAAGTAATAAATCTGTTATGAGTTTCAAAAAAATCAACTATTGAATAGTGTCAAAATTGACATAAAAAGGTTCTTAAAACAAATATTATATTATTAATTGATATTAAATTCCTAAAAATATACGGTTCGGCAAAGAGACTTATATCATGATAGGTCCATCATTAAGGGACCACTTGGGGGTTTCTTGGATGTATATGGTAAGTTTATTAACCATATTATATAAAAATACAAAGAGACATTGTAAAAGTGAAACTAATTAACTTAGAGTTAATACTTAAAGATAAGGTTAATATAAGTACCCAAACCTGTCTAAATTTTATTGGTTGAGTTTTTTTCGACCCATAACCACCTTAACCTTTTAATATTAAACTTTGGATCCATTGGAAACCGAATATGAATTTATTATAAACTAATATCTCTAGCTTTTCCAAAGGTTCCCCTCACCCCTCTTATAAAAGGGCACTCCTCCTTCTCATTTCTTCACACCTTCAAAGCCTTTTGGTTCGGCCAAACTCTGCCCAAATACTCTCCGAACTTCCCTCACTACAACCTAGAGGCCTTAGTTGTATCATAAAGCCAACCTAAGGATCCCTTTTGATCAAATCAAAAGGAAGAACCCGAAGAAGAGGTAATGATTTCGCCACCCTTTTCCAAGTTCATTTCTTCTTCCACTTCTTCTTTCTTTGTTGTTACCATTCTAAAATAATAACTCCAGTATCATATATATACTGTGATGTTATTATAAATATGGTACAACCATATTCAGTATTCTATCCACCCTTTGAATAACATGTCACCATACGTGCGTACGTACGGCTTACCCTCTCCACGTCGTGGTGTAATTGTTATTCAATATAATATTATTTGGATGGGTATAATAATGATGTGTAACTCATTTAAATAATTAATATAACATGTTAATGATTCAGTATATATGATATAACATCCATTTATATATTATTTTAATATCAAAATAATGATATTGTCGCTCGTGCGTACGTACGGACTACTGTCTCCACGAACGCGATGAGATTCATTCTCCATCGTATCCATTCAAGTATAATAATCATTTGATGATTTAAAAAATGATGTTTAAGGACTTGATATCATTCTGGATATGAATAATATACAACCTATCCTTTACAAACATGTCTTACGTAACAAAACATATAAAAGAAAACAAGTAAGTTAACACCCATACTAAGATATTATTATCAAATCAATATTAAAAGATCATATATGATATCATATTAATGTATATGATTCTTGTATAATTTAATAACAATTATTTCACCACTATACAGGAGGTTAACCTACCCCAACCAAGAAAAGTACAAGGTAAAGGTTATTTCACAATCTCTTCATTATCCGAGGTTGTTTATACGTAATAATCTACTGGGATCTCTTTATCATCCACATCCATGTTTCTTCAAAATGTATTTCAAAACATTTTTATTATTTACAAGAATATGGGTTAAAGTCATTTATAACCTTGTTTGACTTTTTATAAGAGGAATCTTTCCGTCGTTTTCAAAACAAGGTCATTTTTAACCTTTTCAACAGAATTAAGGTAAGAATGTTTTTTAACTTATACGGCGGGTGCGGTTATTTTCAGCCATTATAAAATCTTCAAATCTTTCCTTACAAGCTTATAAGAATATTTTCAAAGAAAATGTTTTATTTTATATGGCTATTAAATTATTTCAAAAATAAAAAGAGTTATTTCTCTAAAAATTGTTTTGATTTCATCTATGTCCACATCCTTTGATGGATTTTACGCTTATTTGAAGTTGATTTATTATGATACAAAACTTCTATATTGTATTGAAGGTTTTGTGATATGTTTGACTGTGGATGTGCTATTTTTATACCATTCATAGTTTATGGTGAAATTATTGACATTTCGTATGCTAGTTTTAATACAAATGTTTTTGTTATGTTTAAACCTTTTCATATGGGAATGCATTGGAATTAATATGTGACGGGTGGAGCCCGATATAGCTCCTCGATGCATCGGTAGGTCTCATGAGACAAACTAGTGTCTTGGCACAAGGCCTTGGCAAAATCTTATTTGTAGTCTTGGCACGAGGCCTTGGCTATGTGGTTATGATAGTCTGGAATTATGCATTCCAACATTATGAAAGTGGTTATTGATATTGCATGTGATTATTCGATTAGTAGAATATCCATGTGAACAAGTAAATGGAATTATTTCATTTTACTTTTTCCATACTATGTTGAAGTTCAAGTTTAAAAGGATTTTGTTTTAGTTATACATTGCCTTAAATGTTTATTCTTATTTATAAAAGTTTCCTCTATATTGTTATCCTTACTAGGTATTTGAGCTCACCCCTTTTCTATGTTTTATTTTTCCTAGGAAGTGAAGTAGTAAATTATGAATGACCTACAGGGATATTATGTGGGGATATAAGTGTGGATTATGGAGACAATATGTTGTTGTAGTAGTTTTTCATTTTATGATGTAATTTAAGACTTATGAATATATCTAGTGTTTCCAAGGATACTAAACCAATCGGTCTTTCGAGATTTGATCTTTCTTGTGATCATGACAATGTTATGTAATAATGCACCGACTCTGGGTAACTAGGGTCAGGGCGTTACAGTTGGTATCAGAGGAAGTTTAGTACAAACCTTGGAAGCTAGATTTAGATAAAATCTGATTAGAGCATGTAGACCTAAGATGAACTTTGAGGATTAGTATAGAAAAACTTCCTAGAATTTTGGTATTGTAGAGATTTTGTGAGTTTTCCGAGCAATACATCCCTGTCTGGATACGAGCAGGTAGAGGCGGCTCTGGCACAGATATACCTAGGGGTAAAACCCGAAAACACCGCTTTGAGCTAGACTCGAACGGGAACTGGTGCACGACAACAGGCCTTGCTGCACTCTTGGTTACGACACTCCCGGGGGATATGCTTAGGATAACTGTCATTTCCTTTACAAATCATTATGAAGGGTTTATGAGTATATACTTCCTCAAAGAAAACATTTTTATGATTACGGATTATATCCATAAATAGTTCAATTTATGTTAAGTGTTTTATAAGTATGGGATTATGTATTTTGATTCATAAACTGATCTACTTTATGCCATTGTTTAGAAATGGTGCCTAGTGGAAGAAATGTAAACAGTATCAATGCACGCACTCCATGTAGGGATTGCCCTCCTGCTCATGATAATTATAGTTTAGCTGGTGATGCAACTGGTGCCGATCAGCTAATCACCATACTGGGACAACTTACTCAGGTTATGAATAATAACCTTACCCATATGGAGCACCCTGATCCACAGCGTGGAGGATCAATGTTAGATCGATTCCTGAGGCAAAAACCACCAACGTTCAATGGGAGTACAAATCCCTTAGTAGCTGAGAAATGGATAAATTCCCTAGAGAAAATATTTCAGGCTTTGGGGAGCAGTGAAATGGAAAAATTTATCATGGCAGTTTACCGCCTCACTAGAGATGCTGTTCAATGGTGGTCATTAATTCAAAATACAAAGGAAGATGATGAAGTATCAAATATGGAATGGAGGGAGTTCAAAGATCTGTTTTTAGAAAAATACTTTCCTCGCGACCATCGAGCAGATATGGAAAGGCAATTTCTAAGTCTGAGACAGAAGGAGGATGATAATGTCACAAAGTATGAGGCTAACTTTACAAGGTTAGCAAGGTATGCTGGTGATTATATACGTAACCCAAGAAGTAAGATTGATCGTTTCTTTGATGGGTTAAAACCATTTCTCCGTCGAGCATTAGTCTCACAATCCTTTTGGTCGTACGAAGACATTTTCTCATGTGCTATCAAGACCGAAAAGTAATTATCTAAGTCTTATGACTTTAAAGCAAAGCAAGAGAAGAAGATACCTGCTGATCAATATGGGAATATAAATAAGGGGAAGAAAGAAAAGGTTGAATATCCATCCGTTGGTAAATGTGGGAAGAAACACCCTGGTACTTGCTTGAAGGGAATGGGAGTCTGTTACAAGTGTGGTGAAAAAGTCCACCAATATCGTGATTGCAAGGGGAAGAAGAAAGCTACCAACGTTTAGTGCTACAATTGCAGGGAGATGGGGAATTATGCAAATGCATGTCCTAAGCGTCAGGAGAACTTACCTCAGAAAAGGACAAGGGATCAAGGCCAGGCATATGCTATCACTACTGCTGAGGTAGAAGCCGCGAAAGACGTGGTGGCAGGTAATTTAATGGTTTCCTCAAGTTTAGCAAATGCATTATTTGATTCTGGATCATCACATTGTTTCATATCTTCCTAGTTTGCTATGAAAATTAGATATTTCCAATTTGATTTAATAAGGGATTTGTCAGTTAAAACTCCTAAGGGAAGTATCATTGCAACAAAGTTTTGTGAATCAGTCCCCATTAGAGCACATAAATGTTCTTTATCTGCTGATCTCATCGTCATACCTATGATTGAGTTTGATATAATCCTCGATATGGACTGGATTTTGTACTATGATGCGAATATTTATTGTAAGAAGAAAGAGGTTATGATTCCTTATGATAATGATAAGGAACACCTTATCTTTAGAGCAGAATCATCACCACCTAATTCTTATTTAGATCCACCCCCAGTAGCTCAACTTAATTCAATTATTGGGGAGGAAGAGAATGAAATAACTGTCGGTGAGGAAAGGAATGTTCAAATAGAGGATGTACCTATTGTGAAAGAATTTGTAGATGTATTTTCGAAAGATTTACCTGGACATCCTCCAGAACGAGAAGTTGAGTTTTCCATTGATTTAATTCCTGGATCAAGTCCTATATCGAATATCCCTTATAGAATGGCCACTGTAGAATTATTTTAACTAAAGAAACAACTAGAGGAATTGAGTAATAAGGTATTTATTCTCCCTAGTGTTTCTCCATGGGGAGCCCCTGTTCTTTTTGTTAAAAATAAAGATGGATCTATGAGGTTATGTATCGACTACAGGGAGATCAATGCTATAACGATAACGAACATGTATGCCATACCTCGTATTGATGATTTATTTGACCAACTACATGGAGCTCAATACTTTTCAAAGATTGACCTTCAATCTGGATACCATCAGTTGTGTGTGAAGAAGGAAGACATTCCAAAGACAGCATTTCGAACCAGGTACGGGGATTATGAGTTTACTGTAATGCTGTTTGGATTGACTAATGCACCCTCTGTATTCATGGATATGATGAATAGAGTTTTCAAGGAGTATCTCGATGAATTTGTGGTGGTATTTATTGATGATATCATGGTATACTTTAAAACCTACGAAGATCACGAAAATCACTTGCGCATTATCTTGAAGACTCTGAGAAGGCATGAATTATATGGGAAGTTTAGCAGGTGTGAATTCTGGCTTGAGGAGATTTCTTTTCTTGGACATATTGTCTCTAAAGATGGAATCTCTGTTGATCCTTCTAAGACCAAGGAAATCCAAGAATGGCTAGCACCTACGAGTATAACTTAGGTACGTTGTTTTATTGGTTTGGCAGGTTATTATCAACGTTTCGTCCAGAATTCTGCCCGATTGGCTAACCTATTAACGAAGCTCACACGTAAAGGGGTTAAATTTGTTTGGACAAAAGAGTGTGAAGAATGTTTTGAATAACTGAAGAGAATATTAGTCAATGCTCCTATATTGACTCTACCATCGGGGAATGATGGTTTCGTTATTTATAGTGATGCATCAAAGAAAGGACTTGGTTGTGTCCTTATGCAGAATGATAGAGTTATTGCCTATGCATCACGACAGTTGAAAATTCATGAACAAAACTATCCTACTAATGATCTCTAGTTAGAAGTTGTGATCTTTGCTTTGAAGATATGGAGGCACTACCTCTATGGTGAAAATGTGATATTTATACTGATCACAAGAGTTTGAAGTATATTTTCTCTGAAAAAGAACTCAACATGAGGCAAAGGAGATGGCTTGAATTACTCAAGGATTATGATTTCACGATACACTACCACCCGGGGAAAGAAAACAAGGTGGAAGATGCTTTGAGTAGAAAAGACCATGGAGTTTTGGACAATATGAGAATTTAAAGGGATCCAATTTTCATGGATCTAGTGAAGATGGACATGGGAATAACCAGGGAAGGTGTAACATCATTGCTTTTTCAAATGGTTGCTAAACCATATTTACTAGAAAGGATTAAGAGTTCTCTAACCGATGATGAAGAATTTCAAAAGAAGATTAAAGCTGTGAATGATGGTAGACTGAGAGACTTTGTGTATGAAGATGAAATTTTGAAATTCGGGAAGAGACTTTGTGTTCCCGATATACCTCATCTAAAAGGGAATTGTTGGATGATACTCATAGTTCAAATTTATCTATACACCCTGGGAGCACGAAAATGTATAAAGATTTGAAGGAACATTTTTGGTGGGACAACACGAAGAGGGAGATTTCTGATTTTGTGTCAAGATGTATGGTTTGTCAACAAGTGAAAGCTGGAAGGCAACAGCCTGGAGGAGTCATGCAACCTCTTCCCATACCGGAGTGGAAATGGGACAATATTACGATGGACTTTGTCATGGGGCTACCAAAGACTCTTAGAATCAATGATGAAATATGGGTTATTGTTGATCGTCTTACCAAGTCAGCACATTTTCTTGCTATAAGAGAAGATCTAACCCTGGAACGTCTAGAAAGACTATATATTAATGAAGTTGTGAGACTTCATGGAGTACCCCTATCGATTGTTTCTGATCGTGATCCACGTTTTACTTCATGATTTTGGAAAAGTCTTCAGAAATCCCTGGATACTGAACTTCATTTGAGCACTGCTTACCACCCTCAAACAGACGGACAATCAAAACGGACTATTAAGACCTCAGAAGACATGTTGAGATCTTGCTCACTTGACTTTCAGGGTATGTGGGATCAATATTTACCACTGGTAGAATTTTCCTATAACAATAGCTTCCATTCGAGTATTCAGATGGCACCATATGAAGCGTTATACAGAAAGAGATGTCGTACACCAACCTGTTGGGATGACGTTGGTGAAAGAAAACTTGTAGGCCCAGAACTGGTGGAGGAAACGGTGGAAAATGTGAATGTAATCCAAAATCACATCAAAGCAGCTCAAAGTAGGCAGAAGAGCTATGCTGATAATCGAATGAAGGATTTGGAATTTCAAGTCGGTGATCATGTTTTCCTGAAGTTATCTCCATGGAAGGGAGTCATAAATTTTGGTAAGAAAGTTAAATTGAGTCACAGGTACATTGGACCTTTCAAAATTCTAGAGCGAATTGGGGTTGTGGCTTACCGAATGGCAATGCCGCCAAGTCTCTCCAAAGTTCACGATGTGTTCCACATATCTCTATTGAGGAAATACATGCCTGACCCAACGCATGTACTCACCTATGAGGAATTAGAACTGGAACCTGATCTTTCCTATTGTGAAGAGCCCGTCAGGATTCTTGATACAAGAGAACAAGTACTGAGAAACCGGACGACGCGTCTGGTAAAAGTTTTGTGGAGAAACCATAAGATGGAAGAGGCAACGTGGGAACCCGAGGAACTTATGATGAAGAACCACCCGAGTCTTTTCATGTGATAAGTATTCTTGAAATTTCTAGGATGAAATTATTTGAAGGAGGGGAGAATGTAACACCCCAAGCTTCTACGGTACGCTTCTCTTTGAATAATGTGATAGCGTGTGTTGTACGCAACACCGAGTTCTAACACACCATAACCAATCAAACTAGCCATTATGAATAGTAATACCTACTTTTTGAAATTATATATATTTTATATTTTAAAATTGAATTCATTTCTGGATTCGGAATATCGAATTTATCCTAAGGTGAAATTTTGGTACTTTTCGGATAACTTTCATATTTTGATGAATAGTGAAACTTACTAAATTTTAATTAAAAACAACTTTTTAATCAAAATAATTAACAGTGATAAATTATGAATTTGAGTGGTTTTAAAGTATATTTAGAATATATTTTTAACATTTAATATAATGTTGGTCATTGGACATAATTTTACAATTAAACCGAACATAAACAAGTGTCAATCTTTTGATAGTTATTATCTCTTAAAAACACGCTTTTTATTTTGACAGCGGGAATTACTTTTAAATTAATTTATGCCACTTCAGTGTTTTGAATTTAGAAAAATGGATTCCATATTTGGAATCAGGATTTCCAAATTGTGTAAATAGGTAACTTTTATTTTTAGACATTTTGAATAATTACTGTGGTAAATATTTTATTTACCATGGTTAAGGGTAAATCTGGTAAATAAGGGTTAAAAAATAATATTATAATAATACTAAATTACCCTAAAACGTGTTCTAGCCTTATTTTTTGATACATGTTCGACCATAGGCATATTTGCGTCGATTTGGGGACCCCATGGTGCCACTTGAAGGTGATAGGGACACTTTATTTTAATTAAGTTAAAATGAATACAAAAATGACACAAGCATATATCTTTTAGAAAAACAATTTTTACATAGGGTTATATATGTTTGATTTTCGACTATAAATATTATTTAGAAAGATAAAAATATTTACTACATGATAATTTTTTTTTAATTTTTAGAGATTAAATAATTTAATTTATTTTTGACACAATGATGATACAGTAATTATCATAATAGTGAAAAATTAAAATGATTGATATTATAAATACCCAAATAAATATAATATGAAACTTTTAATGAATTAAACTACTTTTCTAGGATACTATGCTATATTAGGATTGATTTAATTAACTTTTTTCGAAGTAATCAATCTTTTATGAGTTTCACAAAAATCAACTATTGAATAGTGTCAAAATTGACATAAAAGAGTTCTTAAAACAAATATTATATTATTAATTGATATTAAATTCCTAAAAATCTAATGTTCGGCCAAGAGACTTATATCATGATAGGTGCATCATTAATGGACCACTTGGGGGTCTCTTGGATGTATATAGTAAGTTTATTAACCATATTATATAAAAATACAAAGAGACATTGTAAAAGTGAAACTAATTAACTTAGAGTTAATACTTAAAGATATGGTTAATATAAGTACCCAAACCTGTATAAATTCTATTGGTTGAGTTTTTTTCGACCCCTACACACCTTAACCTTTGAATATTCAACTTTGGAGCCATTGCAAACCGAATATGAATTTATTATAAACTAATATCTCTAGCTTTTCCAAAGGTGCCCCTCACCCCTCTTATAAAAGGGCACTCCTCCTTCTCATTTCTTCACACCTTCAAAGCCTTTTGGTTCGGCCAAACTCTGCCCAAATACTCTCCCAACTTCCCTCACTACAACCTAGAGGCCTTAGTTTGATCAGAAAGCCAACCTAAGGATCCCTTTTGATCAAATCAAAAGGAAGAACCCGAAGAAGAGGTAATGATTTCGCCACTCTTTTCCAAGTTCATTTCTTCTTCCACTTCTTCTTCCTTTGTTGTTACCATTATAAAATAATAACTCCAGTATCATATATATACTGTTATGTTATTATAAATATGGTACAACCATATTCAGTATTCTATCCACCCTTTGAATAACATGTCACCATATGTGCGTACGTACGGCTTACCGTCTCCACGTCGTGGTGTAATTGTTATTCAATATAATATTATTTGGATGGGTATAATAATGATGTGTAACTCATTTAAATAATTAATATAACATGTTAATGATTCAGTATATATGATATACCATCCATTTATATATTATTTTAATATCAAAAGAATGATATTGTCGCTCGTGCGTACGTACGGACTACCGTCTCCACGAACGCGATGAGATTCATTCTCCATCATATCCATTCAAGTATAATTATCATTTGATGATTTAAAAAATGATGTTTAAGGACTTGATATCATTCTGGATATGTATAATATACAACCTATCCTTTACAAACATGTCTTACGTAACAAAACATATAAAAGAAAACAAGTAAGTTAACACCCATACTAAGATATAATTATCAAATCAATATTAAAAGATCATATATGATATCATATTAATGTATATGATTCTTGTATAATTTAATAACAATTATTTCACCATTATACAAGAGGTTAACCTAACCCAACCAATGAAAAGTACAAGGTAAGGGTTATTTCACAATCTCTTCATTATCCGAGGTTGTTTATACATAATAATCTACTGGGATCTCTTTATCATCCACATCCATGTTTCTTCAAAATGTATTTCAAAACATTTTTATTATTTACAAGAATATGGGTTAAAGTCATTTATACCCTTTTTTGACTTTTTATAAGATTAATCTTTCCGTCGTTTTCAAAACAAGTTCCTTTTTAACCTTTTCGACAGAATTAAGGTAAGAATGTTTTTTAACTTATACGGCGGGTGCGGTTATTTTCCTCCATTATAAAATCTTCAAAGATTTCCTTACAAGATTATAAGAATATTTTCAAAGAAAATGTTTTATTTTATATGGCTATTAAATGATTTCAAAAATAGAAAGAGATATTTCTCTAAAAATTGTTTTCATTTAATCTATGTCAACATCCTTTGATGGATTTTACGCTTATTTGAAGTTGATTTATTATGATACAAAACTTCTATTTTGTATTGAAGGTTTTGTGATATGTTTGACTGTGGATGTGCTATTTTTATTCCATTCATAGTTTATGGTGAAATTATTGACATTTAGTATGCTAGTTTTAATACGAATGTTTATGTTATATTTAAACCTTTTCATATGGGAATGCATTGGACTTAATATGTGACGGGTGGAGCCTGCTATAGCTCCTCGATGCATCGGTAGGTCTCATGAGACAAACTACTGTCTTGGAACAAGGCCTTGGAAAAATCTTATTTGTACTCTTGGCACGAGGCCTTGGCTATGTGGTTATGATAGTCTGGCATTATTCATTCCAACATTATGAAAGTGGTTATTGATATTTCATGTGATTATTCGATTAGTAGAATATCCATGTGAACAAGGAAATTAGAATTATTTCATTTTACTTTTTCCATACTATGTTTAAGTTCAAGTTTAAAAGGCTTTTGTTTTAGTTATACATTGCCTTAAATGTTTATTCTTATTTATGAAAGTTTCCGCTATATTGTTATCCTTACTGGGCATTTGAGCTCACCCCTTTTCTATGTTTTATTTTTCCCAGGAAGTGAAGAAGTAAATTATGAATGACCTGCAGGGATATTATGTGGGGATATGAGTGTGGATTATGGAGACAATATGTTGTTGTAGTAGTTTTTCATTTTATGATGTAATGTAAGACTTATGAATATATCTAGTGTTTCCAAGGCTACTAAACCAATCGGTCTTTCGAGATTTGATCTTTCTTGTGATCATGCCAATGTTATGTAATAATGCACTGACTCTGGGTAACTAGGGTCGGGGCATTACAGACAGTATATATATTATATATTGATTGTTAAGATTAATATATATTAAGATTCATTATAAAATCTAATTAACCCATAATGACGAATCAATGGCATCAACTAGTAGAATTGTACCCTTTGAGGTCAGTTTTATGGGTATTTTGAGGGATATTACATCATTGCGGTTTTCCCATGATCAATCCAGAGATAATATTCTACAACTAAAACTCAATAAAACTATTTATGAGAGAATTTCATGTTTATTGAGATCACTACTCAAACTATGTTCACCAAACCACCCTAGGAAAGTTCTACTATATCACAACATTCCCATAGGGGTTACACTTTTGTAATAAGGGGATATGTATCTAGAATATAGTGGTATGTATTTCTATAGTTTTTTAATAAAATATTAATTATATTGATCCCTTTTATTATTTATTTATATATACTGGATTATACAATGATTTTGAGAAGATTTATATTTTTATATGAAGAAAAAAATTATATTTTTGGAAAATATTTATTTTTAAATACAATAATATTTTTGATAAATTATATAATTGTGACCTAAATTTTAATTTCAGGAAATGTAATTTTTAAGTAATATTTATTTTGATATAAATTATAATATTAATTATAATATTAATTATAATATAAATTAATAAATTCCCATGTAGTTTTTATAAGGGTCATAATGTTTCTTGTGTTGAGAAAAAGTGTATATTTCAATAAATAAATTATTTTTTTAAACCATAAATTCCATTATTTTAAAAATTATTGAATAAATATTGATTTTAAATTTCAAACAAAAAAATATCTAATGGTGAATTGCTCTTAATTTTTTAATTTATTTGAATATTCTATAATAATGAAATACAATTTACATATATGGTATGTATCATGGAATCATAATTTCACAAAAGTGATGTAATAAATACTATAAAGTAAATAATAAACTAATAATAGGCTTCCCTATTAAAATAATTTGTTTTTGAACTTTTTTTCTAAAATTTTAAATCCTATAATCAATCCTCTAGAACCAATACAAAATTTGTGGTTTTGAAAAATCTCTTTGAACACGAATCACTTTCACATTATCAATGGTGTAATTTTAATAACTTCAATTCATTTTATAATTAAATATATAAAGGAAAAACTATTTAGTATAACCCATGAGAAAAACACATGGGAATTTTTATGGTTTTGATTAATTTTTTTCTTATAGTCCAAACCCTATGTTTTGAAACTAATAGACAATGTCCCCACACTTTTTTTATTAAATATACACCCAACCTCCCATTACTCATTACTAAAAACCAATTGATAATTAAGTTCTTATACCACTATATCAATAAATCCCACCCACATTATTCCTAATCTCCTAGGAATAACCTTGCAATCTTTTAAAATCATCCACTCAATGTAAGGGATTATCTTCCTCTTCATTTTTATGAAAGTACATTCTTTGTATTAAGTATTTTTATTTATTTTTGTTCATGTGGAAATTTGGTTATACACAAACCTTTTATATCCTTAGTATTCTCTTGTAATACAAACAAAATTTTATTTTCTATAAACCCTTATGTTAGCATTTAGGTGAACTCATTATGTTGTTGAAATTATCACTTGATTTTCCATGCCAAACTTTTGTGTTGCGAATACCCATACCCATTTAAACTCGTGGGTATTCACCTATATATAACTATATTTCCATTATTAGGGACATATATTTTTGTAACCCTCACTCATTAATAATTTAATTAAATTGATGAAATATGATTTAATGTTGTACTATTTATTTGGAATAAAAACTTAAGTAAATTATATGAATATGATTGGTGTTCATGAAATATAATGACCTCTAATGCAATGGATTGTTTTTACCTTGTATGTTTCATAGGTTGTTATCCTGTGTACACTATGATATTATGTGTCAATGATTATTCATAATTTATTCTATGATTTCATGTTTAATGTTGTTTTAACATTATTATGATTCCTCGTTTTTAACATATTAAATCATGCTTCAAATTTTATGACAATGATTTCCACCTATGTATATAATAATGTTATTCCTCTTGACTCATGTGTAATTACTTAATTTATTCTTTGATTTTATTATTCCCTTAATTCTTTTTATATCTCACCCAATTATTATATACATCCATGACTTAACCCATAGATTATTAGAAGATCAATGTAATTTAAGGCCATTTTATAGAGTTTTTAAATAATGTTATTATATACCTCTTTCATTTTACAGTGATATGTATTTAATTACCCAAAACACTATTCTTGTTGATTTTTTACCATTTTTTATTTAAATCATTAAGTAATAAATAATGAAATAACATGCCTAAACGATGTGTATTTTTATATTTGGTATCAGAGAAAGGTCTATAAATTTTTGGGTACTATGATTAGAAAATCATGGTGAAAACATTTTGGATAACACTAAACATAGGAAATCAACCCCAAATTTAAGTAAAATATAGAGTGCATTTTTTTGACTAAATAAATCCATCTATAGATACTAAATATTATTTATGGCTATGGTAGAGTTTTACGTAAGGGTAATAACCATGAAAAAAGAAGGATTGGTTATTAACTCAATATTCACTAACTGTGCGACAAAGAGGACATACAACACACCAGGTTGAACACTCCTAGGGGATATGGTTTGGTAAATTCACAAGAAATTTAAGAACCTCTATGATGGTTATAATAAGTCATATAAAATATAATGTTAGTAAAACGATTATGGGTAACTTATAATAATATCTTTAATGTCATAATAAATGGAATAAATGTGTTATCTCTTCCTTATTAATCAATCTTACACTACATGGATTTAAAATACATATATTTTTAAATTATTTAATAGATTACCTTTTATATGATTAATAGTTTAAAAATTATCAACTCTCTATTTACTCTATTTTACTAAATTTCAATAAATGTAATGAATTGATTCAATAAACAATGTGATGGGAAATTTGGTTACTATAAAAATGAGATTCCTAACAATATGGGAGATAAATTAATATGTATTGTGGTTTTTCCTAACCATTTATGAAAAATAATAATTATAAATAATAATTTTTGTAATTTGAAAACCCATCAATGATGGGGAGGAATAAATCTCATGCAAATCCATGGGATAATGATGATAATGTAAAAAAGATTCAATTTCCTACATGCCAAAAATGCATAAAGAGGCACCAATGAAAATATCACAAATTAAATGTAAGATGATTTATGTGTGAGAAATAAGGAATAGGATAGACAATTTCCATATAAAAATGAAAACTTTTGTTAACCTGATGGATGGAAATAATGTTCAATCTAAGGTACCATTAACTGTTTTATATCATAAATATGGGAAACTCAGGAATTATCTATGTCAATTATCTATTCTAAGCAATATCAATGATGATGGTCGCCAAAAATATCTATGACATGGGGAAAAATAAAGGTCAAATGCTATGAAAATCAATGATATGGATCATGACGATCTAAGTGCACTCAACCTCTTATCCAAAGTAGGGTATGTCTTGTTTTATTTCAATTAATGCCATTCTAGAATATGTCGTAATTTATTTAAGAACATGTGGTCACCACCAAATTTTTTTATATCATCATGAAAAACCTCTATGATTATTGTGTCAACTGTTTTTTTTTTGAATTGTTCTCCATGAAAATATTAGCATTCTCCCATTATCAAAATTCAATGATATTCTAGGTATTGGTTTTCTTTCCTTATGTATATAAATATAAATTTATAGAGAACAAAATAACCCTAAGTATCATGAATCACCCTCTAATTTTATATTTGTGTATGGATTAGGATAGATAAACTATGGATTGATAATCTCAAGAATTTATATTATTTTTCTATGAGATTTGTATCCAGTTCAAATTATTGAGACTGAGGGAAAGATCATCATTGATAAATTTCTTGATTTAAAGGAATATATTGATGTGTTCCCTAAACAATTGAATATAATTTATCAAAAATTATACAATTAATTAACAATAAAATTTATACATGGATCATGTAACATTATTGAGGCATGTTATAACTAAGAAAGAGATATACATGTATCCTTTGAAAATAGTTCCAATTGATGGATGTATTAGAACAATTTAAGTGATATAATATTATAGTTTTCTTATATTATCTTGGTATATTGTTAAATATTTTAGAAAATTATCATGATTTTCAATCCCACTATCTAAATTAACTCAGAACAGAGTGAAGTTTGTTTGTACTGATGAACATGAGGAGTGATATAGATAGTTAAGGAACATGATAATAACTACTCTTATGCTCACATTACCAAATGCAGAAAATTATTTTCGATTTATAACGATTCATCCAGAAAGGTATTGGGTTATTTCTCATGAAAAGTGAATTATATAAATAGCATATTCCTCCCACCTATTAAAGATCCATGAGTTCAAATTCCCAACACATTATATGGAATTGTCTATAGTGATCTTTTCATTGAATATTTCAATGAATTGTCTCTATGAGGAGAATGTAATGTATATATGGATCATAAAATCCTCAGGTATATATTCACACAAAAAGGAGGTCAATATGATCCAAAGAAGGTGGTAAAACATGATCAAGTATTATTACTATTTAATCAAATTCCATCATTTGAAGGATAGTAATGTAGAAAATTTTCTTAGTATAATGGATTTTAAACCCTATCCCTAATGAGGATTGTAAGGGATCCAATCATCATAGGGATGAATATGATGGAAGTGAAAATAATTGGAGAAATTACATCCAACTCTTCTCAAAACATTTCTTAATAATCCATTTTTTAGATGATCAATGAGGCCCAAAAAGGAGACAAGGAGATATATATATATATATATATATGATGGTATAAAAATCATGATTGAAACATTTCAAAATATGGATTGATAAGGTTTGGAACCCATATACATCTCCCATCAATTATAGAAATGAATATGGAACATCGTGATGATGTTCATAGCCCATAATTCTCGATTCATATAGAATGAACTATGATTTATATAGATTATATGAAAAATGTTTTGGTGGGATAATATGAAGAAGGTATTATGAAATTTTTATCTCAATGTTTAGTATGAAAAATAATCAAGGCTAAAAAATATAATTCTAAAGGTATGATGAAACTATTTAACATACCAGGATTCAAATGGGAAAACATAATAATGGATTTAATTCTAGGACACCCTAGGTCATCTAATGTTAATAACATTGTTTGGGTATTAATTGATCACCTTACTAGGTTATGAAATAATATTTCTGTAAAAGAATATTTATATCTTGAACAATTATCTAATATATACATAAGATGAGTGGTAATAATCAATAGTGTTACAATCTCCATTATATCAGATCGGGATTTTTGTTTTACCTTTTGCTTCTATAGTATAATTTTACAAGATTTGGATACAGATTTGAGTTTTAGTACTACTTATCACCCTCTAGTCCATTTTATGAATGAGAAAAATATATTAACACTATAGGATGTGTTGAAATCATATTCAATCCCTTACAATGATATTATTATCACTACCTTCTCCTAGAGGATTACTCACATAAGAAGAGTTTCCATTTTTTCTTAAACGAGAACCATGTGAGGAACTATGTGGGAAGAGGTTTTTGAATCCCTCATGTAGGGATGATGTTGGAGATAAAAAGTTAGCGGTACTAGATATTATCCAATATATGATGGGAAATTTTCAAACAATAAATATTTATATGAAATCTAATAAAATTAGATAGAAAATTTACACATATTTTCATTGATGAGGCCAAAAGTTTCATATCGGAGATAATTTGTTTCTTTATATATCACCATGGAAGATGGTAATCAGGTTTGGGAGAAACGAGAATCTTAGATATAGATACAACATACTTTTTGAGAACTTAGATTACATAATATCTATAGCCTATTGACTGGCATGACCACAAAACGTATATCAAGTATATGATATGTTCTGTTTATCCCTCTTAAAGAAGTACATACCATTCCATTACATGTACTAAAATTATAGATAGTAATTTTAGAGAATGTTCTTTAATATGTGTATTAGTCGGATAAGATCTTATATCATACAAATTTGTTTTATTAAATAGGATAAATCACTTGGAAAAAGTATTAAGATAAAATGAAAAGTATGAGGAGGAAACATGGGAACAAAAATAAGTGAGAAATAAAATTAACCTCATATATTTTAGTGTGTGAAATAAAATTTTGATGTAGAAATTTCTAAATGGGGGAAGAATTTAATTACCCATGCTTTTAAAAATTAAAATCACTTCTTAATGAACAATTCCATTATTAATTAATTGTAAACCCTTAATGTTTTGTGAATTATGTTTTTGTCAAATTAATTTAATATTTTGGAAATTTTACATTTCATTAAAAAATGATTATTTACTTTTCTATTTGAACCATTATTTTTTTCAATCATTATGTGAAAAAACATGTTAAACTTGTGCAACACACAACATTGAGTTAGCATTTGTTACTTGTAAACCCATGTTTGGATCACCAATTTTAAAAACAGATTTTTCATGTAATTTAATTTTTAATTATAAAAAAACATTTTTGATAGTGGATTATCAAAATTTACTTCAGGTGATATTTTTGGAATTTTCTGTGACGTTTCATTTCTGATGAATAATGAAAAATACACCACTTTTTATTACAAACCAAATTTTCATTTCAATAATTTTTAATGATAAATTATATTTTTAATTTAGTTTTAATGACAAAATAGATCAACTATATATATATATATTAATCCCATTTATATCATTACATTCAATTGTATATTGATTTTATATATAAATACATGTTGAACTTTTGATCATTTTTATATTAAAACCCCTCTTTATCACCTCATCTACCGAATTAGCTTTTAATTTAATTTATCCACATATATGAATTATATTTTCAAAACCAAACATTAATGTATTTCATCATTATGATATATTTAGTATAATAATATTAACTTAATTTTTATCTAAGAATATTAGTTAAAGTGATTGAAATTAATTCCAGCAATTAAGGTAAGCTTATGCTTAATTAGGAAGACAACCTTAAACTGAAGGTCCAAAATTACATATACACATTTCCAAAATCCATTTTATGCCCATTTGTTTATACATTATTCCATTCATTTTTATAATGCTATGATTTATTTAGATATTATTCAATAAAACTCTCTATCTGATATTTTATGTATGGAAAAAGACTACAAATGATCATTATTTACATTTAACTTTTATAAAACCTTGAGATATGAAAAAACACCATATTTTCTATTATACATAAAAGTTTGAAATAAAAATGACTAATTTTGGTCATAATTTTATATCATTAATTTTTTTGAATGAATTAGCTACATTAAATGATAAACAAACACTATTGCGTGGATTATTTTGTAAATAATAAAATAAAATACATGATGAAAAAACTAATAAAAGTAAAGTAAATTTAATTTATAATTATGTTACATTATTTTTTAATATTAATTGATCATTTTTTATAAATTTTAAATTAATATATTTTATTTCCAATAATGTTTTTATATTTTAAATTGAAACTAAATAAATAATCTAAAACATGAAATTAATGTTATTTTCCAATAAATTACAGTTTTTAAGGATTTAAAACTAGTAAAAAAATATTATATTTCAAGTTATTGTTTAGAGATAATCACTATAAAATATGTTTTATTAATGGACCAAATTACCTTTTATAATGAACACATATACCCTTAAATAGTAAAAACATTGTTGTCACGATTTGGGTTAAAGATGTTTTTTGTGCATTACATGTGCTTGTTATAAAATTAATTTCCAGCACACATGAGATATTAATTAAATGATATTTCATATTTATACATAATTGGCCCTATATTTTATAATAAATTTCAGCTTAAATTAGTATTAATGGTGAAATTACCGATGTTGGAAAACTAGATACCTCAATGAAACCCCAAAATGGAAAATATAAGGAAACATAAAGTCTAAGAGAAACAATTATCAAAGTGAACTCATTTTTGTGTGGTGGAGATTTGGTTCGACCATATATTCAATTTAATAAAATAATTTTTTATTTTTTAAGCATGTTAGTTAAGTTATAACTCTCATTAGTTATTTCTTTTTGGTATTTATAATAATGCCACTCCTCCTTTACTATAAAATGGTATTCAAACTTACCTTCCTCACACCACTCAATAAACATTGTCTGTTATAAAATATATTAAAATAGTCTCTAAAATTGAATACAATCATATTATAATCCTTAATTCTCCCATAAATCCATCCAGGAAATCTATTTGGTTCCATCCATGGGCAGCTACCCAATGAAGAGGTAACATTCTTTATTGAGATATTTTGTTTTATTCTAAATATCCACCCCTTGAAATATTCTTATTCAATGGTTATACAATAACCTAAGTATCCCAAATATAAATCAGTTTTTTATTTTATGTTTTTGACCTACACTCACACAAACTTCAATCTAATTGGTAACAATCTTATCATCCTTTTGTGTGGCGAACTATCACCTCATGTAACGTTGTTGTTCATTTCCCCTTTACCACCTATCATGGTTGATAATTATGATGGAAAATATATTTTTATTTGATATATATTATATATATGATATTTATGATATGTTTATTCTTATATAAATATAATTTAACACATACCTTCATGCCTTCAATTATGTGTAAATATGACAATTTCGTTTGGAGAAGTGTGGACTACTATCTCCTCAAAGCAATGTGATTCATTCACACTCTACATGGAATGTATTAAGGATGGTTGTAGTAAATTTATATGATATATATGACATATAACTTCTAATTTAGTGATTATATATATATGTCATTTAATTCAATTATTTCAATAGGATAATAAAAAACATTGTTCATGCCTATGTACGGCCTACTATCTCCATTAATGGTGTATTACATTTCCTATTTCTATATTCTATATATTATTATAAATAAATATATAATGAATATATAAGAAATTTATATAATTCCTTAAATTCTATAAATAAGTAAACTGTGATCTAAATAAAAGAATCGTGAATAAAAAGCCAAAAAATATATGAGAAACAAAGCAAATATTACCCAAAATATAACATTAACATGGAGTTGTTAATAAATAGGTAATATAAGGTCATAATAAAGTCATATATGGTATTATATATAATAACTTGATTATTTGGTATATAAATAATAAAATAATACTTATTAAATAATATTATTTCATGTGTGTAATGAAATTTAAGACTTAAGGTAAGTGGATTCCTAATATCACATGTTCTCTATAAGATTTATGACTTATTTGCCACACATTTATTTAGTGTGGTGCATATAATGTCTATTAATATGTTATATGATTATGATTCATAAACTTATGGGTAATTACAAATCCATTTTATTATCACTCTTTCACGAGGTTTAGGTTTCTAAATTTACGAAATCAGTAATGTAGTTTTGGCTCAATTTTCCTTCTTTGAGACACATGGCATGAATTTAAAAAAACATTTCCATCATAAAAATATCAGAAATATTTTTAATGATTGTATTTTAATATTATTTTCATGGAAAAAATATTTTTTAATATATTTTATTGTTTTTAGAAAAAATATTATAAATTTTCAATGTTTTTTCAATGAAATGGTTTTTAAAACTGTTTCAAGATTTCATTATAAGTATTCAAAGAGTTTTAAGGAAATGGTTTTCATAATGATTCCAATATTTCATTATCAGTTATAAATTTTTTTAAATGAAATGGTTTTAGAAAAGTTTTCAATATTTATATATAGATTTTACTTTTTAAAAAATTAAATTGTTGTAATGCATATTCAATATTTCTTTATAAGATATCAAAAAAATCAATTAAAAAGGTTTTCAATTTTTTGTAAGTCTTACATTATATGTTTTGAAGTATATTTTAATGAAAATTGTTTTCAAAAGGTTTTATGTTTAAAATAATTCCAAATAAGATATGATATTTTCATAATGAAATGTTTTTAAATATATTCCAAAATTATTTTACATCTAAGATGAAATCCATTAGTGAAAATCATTCATTTCTGGGGAATGGTCTAAAATATCCATTAATATTCTCTTTCTTAATGGTTTATATATGGAATGAAAACCATTTCTCTTTCATGGTTTATATATTTATGAAACATGTTTCTCTTTCATGGTTTATATATTTATGAAAACTTTTTCTCTCTAATATTTTATATGATTATGAAACTATATGTTTTTTATGGGTTAAGATTTGATTGAAGGACTATTAAACATGTCCATTTTTATATATGTTAATGTATTATTACATTATTATGAAACCAATATCATTTAAAGGGTTATGATATGAATATGTATGATCATATGCAATATATGTATATATGAATTCATTACGATATTTGTGGCACCTATATCTAAATCAAATGCATTGGATAATGATTTATATCTATTGAGTTAATGATGGGGCATATGATGATTGATTGATCCAAAAATAAAAAATAGTTGCGTCCTTCTCCACTATTCTAAGAATGTAAAACATGACCACCTATGGGGAGATCAAGAAATGTGATCTACTATTGGAATATGAGGAAAATCGATCCCTTAAAAGGAAAGGACTTTGACTAGAAATGGAGGTGTGTCCCACCCAATAGAAATAGTACCCATAAAGTGTTGTGGTATGTTGTTGGGGATGATCCTTGACTTATAGGGAATGATGTTACATATTTATATATCTATCAGAAATTCTATGTCTTATTCATTTGATATGATCACATGGTTTATATTTATGATTATCTTACGATTCATTTCTGATAAATCTCCAATATCTATTCCATTAATCATTATTATGATGTTTTTATGGATGGTATGATCTTATAATGTTATAATCATGTTCTCATACACTTATGTGAATTTTATTCTTATATATTTCCATTTTTAACCTAACTATACACCTGAGATCACCCATTTCTTATGTTTCCTTTCCTCAGGTTATAGTGAAAGGTTCTAATATGAGAGTTCTAATGGGTGAGATCATTAAATATATATTGAATATATTTCACCAAATTTGGATAATGTGTTCCATGTTTCCAAATTAAATAAACTATTATAGTCCTTAGGCATGTATTTTTGTAATGTGATTAATATTCATCTAAAATGATGTAATGTCCACATATGTTAACTCTTTGATGCTATAGTTCGTATCAAGGGAAATTATTATTCAACCTTTGGAAAATAGGATGAGAAACATTTTTTGAGATCCCTATAAATTTGTAGAGGGATATGTATAAGAAGGAATCTAAGGATAATTCTAAGGATAAGTTAAATTGAAGAAAAATGTCCTAGAATCTTGGTAAATCATGGATTGAGTGGTTTCCTATCCTTATATCCTTGTCTGGATAATATAAGTGTATATGGATCTAGTAGAGATGTACCAAGGGGTAAAAAATTCGAAAATATCTTTCAAGACTCAATTTAATGTAACCTGGTACATAACAGCGGAATTTGTTACACACCTAGTATGTCAATCTTAATGGATATTCATTGTGGATTCAAAAAAACTCTATAAACAATAATGAATTATTTAAATAGAATATGAAAATGAATAACCACTGATAATACTATTGTGTGATATACTAGAGAAGTATGTTACATTATTTAGACATCCTATATATAATATTTCTTGATTATGTGGTTTTCTACTATGATAAGTCTATATAACCCTATGTTTCCTAATCTAATTCAATAGTTGGAAGTAGAAGGAACTATGTTAAAATTTAGTGTTCTAGATGTGGAATTTATTTTCATTATACAAATTGATTTCTTGAGTGGAAAACTTATGAAGATAATCAGAAATGAGGAATGTGTATTGGTTATACTTCTAAATATAAGGATACTGAAAAGACTTAAGAAAGGTAGGGAATATTCCTCTAGTATAATTTGCATTAAATTTAATAAACATGAATATAATGAGATTAAGAAACCCTAAGACATGATTTATATTTCATATTCATGTAAATATTTATCCAGGAATAAGTTGATGATGTATGAGTAATGGTTTATGAATAAATTTGGATGAATAAATTATTTATTATTGTTAATTCAAAGATTATATTATATTATCATGAAATATATTAGCATTTGTAATATAAGTTTTTCATTATAGATTGAAGAGGATATGATCAATAGTGATGGAGACATAAAAAATGGTTTTAATGTATATGTGTTGTTTTGATTAAGGGAAGCTAACCCTTAATTTGATCAATATCTAGAGAATTTTTTTATCTTCGATAAAGGGATTATTAATTTGGATAAAGTATATTGGATAATATCGATGACCATAGAACTAATTAAGGATTTGGGTAGTCTATGATATCATGTATGAGTTTTACTACTTTTTGGAATCATGGAGTATATCCATTAGTCTTTGGAATAAGGAATCATGTATGTTTTTGAAAAGGATGTATGGTAATTCTAGTTATTACCATGTTTCTAGAGAATATACGGTGAGGGTATTCACATGTTTGGAATGTGACAACAAAGAGACGCTTTATTATATATGGGGATCAATGTTAAGCTGATTCAGTAACCTTATTTTTAATGTTTTTTACTTTCATATTTAACAATATTAATAAGTTTAACAATTAATGGAATAGTTTTTGTAATTCATTGAATGAGGTTATATATATTCAATTATTATCCCACCCTATAAGTATTTAAACATTTTTTATGATTTTTGTTGTGATAAAGCTATATGGAATGAACTATCATTTTATTAATGGATCTCATGATTTTATAATGATGAAAAAATAAAAAAAATAAACTTCATTCCATTGAGTAATAGGTGAAGTGGGAACTGATCAAGGCCAAACTAAAGGATTATATTGTGCATAAATAATGTAATGTACTTAAGTAAGTATATCTTCTTTAGTAAAAGTGCAATGAAATAAAATGTTGTCCTAATATATTAATTTTTTAACCAATAGACTATTAAATAAACAAAGATTTATTACATTGAGGCTCACAACATTCCGTTGATCATTCACTTGTTTGTGATTGATGACCTCAATGATTATTTATAATTACTTATGACTCTCCTCCATGTCCATGTTTTCACTTCACACATATGTTCCCTTATGTGAAATCCTACTGATGTGTTACACTAGTTACCCATTATTTTTCCATAATTCCTTATTTGAATAATGTTTTATTATTAATTTTTATGATGCGGTTTTCTATAAATGGAACTTTCAAGTATTATTCCTTTAACAACTCTGATGAACTTCGAGGGAAAAATTAATTTTAAGGGGATAAAATGATACACCCCAAGATTTAGTTTAATATTTTTTTAAATTTAATTTAATATTATTGAAAATTTTCAATTCATGAGAAACTAAATATAGTGTTTTCTATATGTAAACCCTATTTTTATCTTAATTATAATCGACACTAAGTTATGGTTATGGAACATCCAACACTTAGTCATCATGAATTCTATGTAAGAATGAGTTTTACTGCCTAGAGATAGTGATACTATTTGCAAACTAAATTATGACATTTATATAAATTTGATTTTTTTAAAGAATCATTTTAGAAATTATAATATCAAATGTATCTTGGGGTGAATTATTGGTATTTTTCTATGAAGTTTCATTTTTTCATAAATGATGAAAAATACTGAATTTTAGTTAATGTATGTCTTTTCGTTTAAATGATTATTTATGTTAAATTATATTTTATTTGGTTTTTGAAAGTCAAAATATATAAATTGTACATAATGTTAATTAATTTAGATCATTAGAGTCATTTTTATATCGAATTTACATATAAAAAATTATACAACATTTCATCATTTTTGCCCTAAAACACAGCTTCCTTGCCATGTATGCAGGATTATCTTTAAATATTTTAATCCACTTATTTGAATTGAATTTGTAAAAATTGAAATACATGTTTGTAATCAGCATAATATTTATATTCTAATGATATCATCATTATTTTTGAAAAAAATTATTAGTGAATGTGACTAAAATTAATTACATTGTTTAAGTTAAAACGTAGCTTAATAGGAAACTAAACCTTATACTTAAGGGTCAAAATGACCTAGAAACTTGTCCAAAATACAATTTATTCCCATATTTTGACAATATCCATTCATGGTTCCAATGTTATTATTCATTGGGATACTATTCAACATAGAACTCTATTTCATAAGTTATGTAAGGAAAACGACAAAGAAGGAACATTCCTTACCATATAAAACATTGAGATATGGAAAGAACAACATATTTTAGGTTATAAATATACTTTTGAAATATAAATAAGTATCTTTTTTGTGAAAACCAAAAGTATTTTCCCATTGAATAGGCAACATCATTTATCAGGCTCATTTGTTTTATTTTATTCTCCACTCCATCAAATATTATTATTATATTATTTTATAATTAAGAATTATAATAAATATACCAAGATTTATTTCATATTAGGGCATGATATAACTTTACAAACACTTCCATTTAATGGGTAATTAACTAAAAATTCATTTGTACGGTGAACTACAGCCTCACAAAAATATGTTGCTCATTTTCCCCTTAACACATCTCATAGTTGATAATTATGATAGAAAATATATTTTTATATAAACATTATGATATTTATGATATATTGATTCTTCTATAACAATTATATAATGCATACCTTCTTTATTTATATTTTTTTGTAAATATGAAAATTTTTCATGGGTAGTGTGGACAACCGCCTCCTCAAAGTAATGTGATTCGTTCACACTCTACACATAATGTATTAAGGATGGTTTAAGTGAAATTATATGATATATATAAAATAAAAATGATAATATAACTATATTATATATATATATACATGTATTTAATTACTTTAATTCATTAAATATGACAAAAAATGGAAATAGCGTTCATCCTTACCTACAGCCTACCATCTCCAAGAACGGTGCATTTTATTGCATGTTTCTATATCATATATATTTTTATAAATACATATATACTGAATATATATCATATTTATATAATTATTTACATTCTGAATGTATTTAAATAATTATCTATGTATCAGGGTTAGGAATAAAAAGCCAAAAAACCTTGGAGAAACAAAGCAGATATTACATGAAACATATCATTATCATGGAGTTATTAATAAACAGGTAATATAAAGTCACATTAAAATAATATATGGTATTATCTAAAAGAAAAATATTACATTGTATATTAATAATAAATTTATAATTATTATATAGGATGTTTTAACGTGTATGAAGAAAATCAACACTTAAGGTAAGGGGTTTTCTAGTCTCGCTTTTATTTCTATGAGATTTATATCTAATTCATTACTCATTTATTTTGAGCGGTGCATTTAATTTATGTAAATATATTCTATGATTATTATACATATATTTATGGGAATTTACATAATTATTTTGTTATATTTCTTTCATGGGGTTTATGTATACAAGTTACCAAATCTATAAAGTATTTCTGCCTCAATTTTTCTTCTTTGAGATATATTCCATGAATTTCATAAACAATGTTTTAAAAAACGATTTACAAAGTGTTTCTAAGATTGATATTTTAAGGTTATTTTCATGGAAAATGGATTTTAAAAATATTTTATGGTTTTAAAATATTCCATTATTGGTTTTTAAAGCGTTTTAAAGAAATTGTTGTGAAAAAATTCATTATTTATTTATAAGTTTCGAAATTGTTTTCAAAGAAATGGTTTTAAAAAAATTCAATATTTCATTATAATATTTCTATTTTTTCAATGAAATAGTTTTCAAAAAAATAAATATTTTTTCATAATTGTTTAATGTATTTTCAATAAAATTGATTTCAAAATAAAATTCAATATTTATTTATAATGTTTCGATGTGTTTTCAAATAATTGTTTTTAAAATCTTTGTAAATATTAATTTTTGAGATTTTAAAAAAAAAATCAAAGGAAATGGTTTTTAATATTTTTTCAGTCTATACTTTTTAATTTTTCATATTTATTTCTATTCAAATGGTTTTCAAATAATTTTTTATTTTAAAAATTATTTTCTAAAGAATAAATTAAACATTATTCAACAAATTTTTTAAAATATATTTCAAAATTATTTTCCATCTATGTTGACATATATTGGTGTTTTTGAAACCATTGTAGGTAAATGTTCTGAAGGATCCATTCGTATTATTTTTCTAAATATTTTATGTATTTATGGAATGAACCTCATTACTATTTAATGGGTTATATGTTTTTAAAAACCGTTTCTCCTTCACAGTTTATAAATTTATGAATCTTCTTTATCTATCATGGTTTTTATGCTTATGAAACCTGCTTATTTTCATGGGTTATTCTTTGATTAAATTATTATGGAAGACGTTCCTTTTTTCATATCTCAAGATATTATTACATGTTTATGACACACATTTCAGTCCATAGGATATGATATGGATATTTATGATGTTGTGGAAAATGTATGTATGAATTCATAATGAGATGGGTGGGGCCTATATATCCCTCCAAATAATTGGGTAAATATTTATATATCTTGTGAGAATGATGGGGAATATGTCAACGGTCTTGATCCAAAATTGGAAATAGGTGTATCCTCAGACATTATGGAAAGATGGGGAAACACGATACACTATTGTAAGATGGGTAACCTGATCCACTATGGGGATAATGGGAAACCAAGTCCCTTAAAAGTAAGAGACTATGAATGGGGATGGTGGTTTGTCATCCCCAGTAGGTGTAGACTCCATGAAGTGACGTGACAAGGTTTTTGGAAACAAACCTTGAATTATAGGGAATTATGCTAGATGCTTATATATCTACCCAAAATTATATATCATATGCCTTTGATATGAACATATTATTCATATTCCTCATTATCATATGATTAATGTCTTATTAACTACCAATCATTACACGATTACTAATTATTGTGATCTTTTATGTAGGGTATGATCTTTTAACTCTATAATCGTATTATCACACCATTATGTTCATGTTATACTTGTGTATTTCATTAACATACCCTTAATTATAATTCTACATCATCCATTTCTTATGTTTCCATTCACCATGTAATGAATAAAGGTTATGAATAATTAATAATAAAATGGAAGATCTTGAAGTACATGTAGAAGATATGTCCCCAAATTAGATAAATGTGTTCTATGTTTCAAAAGCCACTAACCTACTTTGGTCCTATGGAATATATGTTTTTAATATGATGAATATTCATATAATATGATGCAATATCAATTTATTATAATCCTAGGTCCTTATGGTTGTTATCAAATACGAGGTGTGGTCATCCTTTGGAAAATAGGATGAGAAAAAATTATTGAAATCCCTATAAATATTTCTAAGTATGTGTATAGGGATGTCTCTTAGGATAAGTCTAAGGATAAGTTAAAGTATATAAAAATGTCCTAGAAATTTTCTAAAGGACTTAGTTACTAGTTTCATAGAATTAAATACCATTTTGTATAATAAAAGTATGTGTTGTTTTGGAAAAGATGTACTTAGCGATAACAACTTTAAAAAGGTTCATCGGGCCTAACACGATCATAACCTAGTACATGAAAACGGTCCTTACTGGACACCTTGTTTGGAATTCCCTGGGGATATGATTTGGGAAATCAAAAACTCTTCATGAATCATCATAAAGGATTTAAATATAATATTAATATGAATAACTTACAATAAACATAATGTTTCATAGACTAAAGAAGTATGTGTCATTTTTTAGAGATCATATAATTATGTTTTCATGATTATGTTGTTTTATACTATGATAGGTGTTTCTCACCCAATCTTTTCTGGTCTTAGTCAATGGTGGGAGGTGCTTGATAGAATTATTTTATCCGATGAACTAGATAAATGTGTTCCGTTTTAATAAAAATTGGGGTTCTTTTATGTTACCATTATATAGGAATGATTTCATGTCAGAAGTGACAATTAAGAATGGTTTGGAAACCTCAAGATAAAATTGATTCTAAAGAATTTGAATTTAATTATATAGAGATTTCAAATAAATTCCTTTCTAATGGAGGATAATATCCAAAAGAAATAGATTTTGTTGGCCTCTTGGTGCTGGTGTTGCACTATGCGAAGTAAGGAATCAATCAGGAATCACTTTTTCAAGAGTGATGTGGTGACAAAAATATGGATCTTTATGGAAACCACCATGGGTGTGGAAGGAGGTGCCGAATCTATGGCGGTGTTTCTATCTATCTAGTTCCAAGGAAATAATATTTTTTTATGAGGTGATGGAACATATGATGGTTTTCTCTAGAGTGTGTTGAGTCATTTGGGATTCATATAATAAAACAATTGGAAGAAATTTTTGTTCATAATCATCTATAGATGCGCAGATAATATCACTAGTGGATGAATTGGGGGAACTACGTTCTCATGCATATTATCCATCATCTCTTTGGAAACTTATTCCAAGGATGGTTCTGATGGAAGATGGATGTTTATGAAATAATAGGGGTGTGTGGGAATGCTGGAACACTCCTGCAACTAAACTAAAATATAATTTTGGTGGGTCATGTGAAGAATACTCCATGAAAGGTAGAGGGTTGATCTAGGATGTTAGTGGTTCTATAATTTTGGAATTTAGTGCCAACTATGGAATAGGTACTTCTTTTGGAGTGGAGGTAAGGACATTGATGAGTGGCCTCTAATTGTGAAATTTATATAACATTAGTCTCAAGGAAGAGGATACAGATTCCAAATTTCTAGTTTGGATGATTTTACGAAGGATGTAGGTCCCATGAGAGCTGAAATATCTCATTAGGAAGGGGAGGATATTTTTGGATCATGGAGAAAAGGTTTGTCACAATTCGAGATATGGAAAATTTATGGATAATTTTTTAGGCAGTAGAGCTGGTATTGATGATTCTTTCAAATTATTATTTAGTACGTTCTCTATTCCAAATAATTAACATCTCATTTTTAGGGTCAACACCCTAGGTATTCACTTTTTCCATCTACCATCACAGATAATCCTTTCTTTTAAATAATAAAAAATCTATATTTTAGTCAATAGATTGAACTATAAGGAAAATGGTTAATATTGAATGTTTTAAATGTGGAAAGTATGGGCATTATACAGATCAATTTCCTGTATGGAAACCTCATAAAGATAATGAGGAAGGTGGTATGATAAATTGATATAATTATTATGATTAGGATACCATAGACGACATGCGAATGTTATAGAATTCTATTTATAGTATTGTTTAAACTAAACATAAGAAGAATGATTATACTGAGATTGATGATCCTTAAGACATGATTTATATTTCATATTATATGTAATAGGTATTTAGGAATAAGATGATGAAGCTATAGTAATTTTTTAATAATAAATTTTTATGAATGAAGTATTTATGTTTTGTAATTAAAGGATTATGTTTTATGAATTATGAAATGTATGAGAAATTTCAATATAAATTTTCATTAAGGACTGAATAGTATTCTATTAATGGTTATGAATAAATAATAAATTGATTTAATGGAAATGTAATATTTTCATTAAGGGAAGGTAACCTTTAATGTGTTCATGATTTAGAGAAAGGTTTGTATACCTAGGTTAAATAGATTGATGATTTGGATAACGTAAATTGGATAGTTTCGATGGTCATACAACTAATTAAGAATTTGGTGACAAGGTGGTCCATATTATCATGGATGGTGTTTAAAAATTCATAGACTTAATGAATATATCCATTAATCATTGGAATAAGGAAGATCACAGGTTTTTGTAAAATATTTATGGTAATTCGGGTTATTACCATATTTAGTGATAATATATGATGAGGGGATTCAAAAGTTTGGAATGTGGCAACCATGAGATACTTTATTATATATGTGGGATCAATGTTAAGTGGATTCAGTAACCTTATTTCTAAAATTTTCTAATTTCATGTTTTGTAATAGTTAAATGATTAACCATTCATGTAATGGTTTATTATAAACATATAATAAGGTTCTATAAACTCATGTATTATCTCACCATATATTGATTTATAAATATTAGATAATATTTTTAGTGATAAATACATATATAATAAACTATCATTATATTTATGGATCTCATGATCAGATAATTCTTTAGGAATGAAATATTCATATTCTTTCCATACAGAAAGAGATCATGTGTGAATTGATCAATGCACCACTAAAGGATGACATTATGTATATGTAATGGAATGAAATCATGTATGTATATCTTCATTAGGAAAATGGTCAAGAAATAAAATATTATTTAAATACCATAATTTTTTTTAAAATAGGGTCATTTAAGTCATCTAAAATTTATAACTTTGAGGCTCTAAAATTTATATTGATCATTCATTTTTTTTATTTATGACTTCAATCACTCTTTATAATTAGTTATGATTTCACTCTATGTCCATGTTTTCACATCCCACATATGATCTCCTATATGGAAACCCATTGATGTGTTAATTTGGTTAGAAATTATGTTTCCAAAATTCCATTTTTAAATGATGCATTACTATTCATTTTTATGATGTCAGTTACTATTATAAGAACATTAAAGTATTAAATATTTAATAACCCAGAAGAATTTTGAGGAAAAAATTCATTTAAAGGGTGGTAGAATGTAACACCCTGAGATTTTGTGATATATTTATTTTTAATTAATTTAATATTTTTGATATTTTTGATTTCAAGTGAAAATGAATATAGATATTTCTATAAGGAAGAACTATGTTATTATTTAATTATATGAAACAACATGATAATCTTATGGAAGAAAAAACACTAAGTCAGCTTGTGTTACACGCCATACAGAGTTTTACTACCTATTGATGGTTCAGCTAATTTAAAACTAAATTATGACCCATATATAAATATTATTTGTCAAAATTAAATTTTATTTTTATAATGTTATTTTCAATCATATGTTGTGATATTGTTTTGGTATTTTTCAGTGAAGATTCATATTTTAATGAATTGTATAAAGTATTTCATTTTAGTAAAAAGTGGAAATCACATTTAAGTAATTATTATTGTTATGTGTATTTTAAAATGGGGTCTAAATTCAAAAAAACTAATTTATACATCTATTAATCCAATTTAGTTAATTGGAATATTTATTTTATTGAATTTAGATAAAAAATATCATTGAACATTTGAATATTTCTACTTTAAAAAATCGATTTCTCATAATTTCTATAAGATTAGAATTAAATTTAATTTATCCAATTTATTGAATTGAATTTTATAAAAATAGATACACATTTTTAATTTTTATTATAATTATAGAATAATAATATTATCATAATTTTTCACCAATAATATTAGTGAAAGTGATTAAAATTAATTATGGTGATTAAGGTTAAATTAATCTTAATATGAAAATTAACATTAAACCTAAAGGAAATATGACCAAGACACATGTCCAAAAGCCATTTTCTACACATATTTAGAATATACCCATTCATGATTATAATTTTATGAGATATTTTTTCAATTCATTAAATGTTCACTATTTTGTATGTTAAGTAAGGAAAAAGTCAAAAGTGGAATTTTCCTTACCATTAACATTTATAAAACATTGAGATATGGGAAAAAATATTTTAGGTTATAAATATAATTTTAAAATATAAATGACTTATTTTTATCATAATAATTTATCAATAATTTTTATATTTGAATTAGATACATTAAATTCTTAACAAACGCTAATGCATGGATTATTTAGTTAATAATTAAATAAGACAAATGATGAAAAACACATTAAAAGTAAAGAAAATTTAATGAATTATTAATTCATATGATATTTTTAGATGAATATATCTTGTTATACATATTTTAACATAATATATTTTAATTAAAATAATGTTTTGATACTGTTAAATTAAAATTAAACAATTAATGCTAAAATTTAAATTAATGTTATATTATAATAAAATATATTTTATTAAATGATTTGAAATTAATAATGAATTTTAGATTATTTCTAGTGATATTTTAGTGCCAATGAATATAAAATATGGAATATTGATATAATCCATTATATTTTATAATGATCTTATATATCCTTCAATAGTAAAAACCTTATTAGCACGGTTTGGGTTAGAGTTGTGTTTTTACACATTACATGTGCTTGTTTTCAAATTAATTTCCAAAACACATGGTTTTTTTTAAGAAATTAGTTAAAATATTTATAATTCATTGTTCCAAATTTTTCATGTAAATCACTTATTAATTTAGACTTAATGGATAAATTACAGATGATGGAAACCTAGTTCCCTAAATGAAAAATATAAGGGAACTCAAATACTAATGAAAAAAATTATAAATAAATCACTTATTTTAGTTGGGTGAATATTTTTATAGAAAATATATTCACCATAATAAATTATTTTTACATTTGTTAAGGAAATTAGGAAAGGGATACCAGCCATTAGTTCTTTTTTATTTAAATTTACAAGAATATCACTCCACATATACTATAGAAATATTTTTACTCTTACCCTTCCTGACACCAATCAATCCACTTTTTATCATCAAATGTCTTCCCAAATAGTCTGAAAATATCCCTCCACTAATACAAGAATCCTTTATTTTGGAATAAATCCATTCAAGGAATTGCTTTTGTGCAATCCAAGAGGTGTTACCAAAATAAGAGGTGACATCATTCCTCAATATCCTTTGTTTTATTTTCATTATCAACACCAAAAATAAATTTATTAGATTATTATCAATTAGAATATGTATCCTAAATATAAATATACTTTTTTATTATATTTTTTCCACATATACATACTCACACTTCCATCTGGTGGGTAACACACTTAACGTTCTTATGTATGGTGAACTACCGCCTAACGAAATGGTGTCTTCATTTTTTTCATTACCACCTCTCATGGTTGATAATTATGATGGAAGATATGTAATTATATTATATATATGATATTTATTATATATTTTTTCTTATATAATTATTTTATACCATATACCTTTATTCATTCCATTTTGTGTAAATACAATAATTTCCTCTGGGGGAATGTGGACTATAGCCTCTTCAAAGAGATGTGATTCATTTATACTATACATGGAATTAATTAAGGATGGTTTTAGTGAAATTATATGATATATATAAAATATTAATTATATATTAATTATATTACATATATTCATATATTTAATTTCATTTCATTCTTTCAATATAACTATAAAACAGAAACAATGTCGATGAATATATACGGCCTACCGTCTCCATGAATGGTGCATTCCATTTCATAACTATATATTATATAGATTATTATAAATAAATAAATAAATAATATATATGGTATTTATATTATGATTTACATTAAATAAATAATAAAATCATTATTTATGTTGGACTATCAAGATTAACATACCAAAAAATATACGAAAAATAATTAAGATATTACCCAAAACGTAACATTAACATGGAGTTTTTAATTAATCGAAAATAGAGAGTAATAATATAATCATATATGTTATTATATATATGAAACTTTTTAGGTGGTATATTTTAAATAAACAGATACATAATAAATAGTAGTTTTGCATATGTATGAATAAATTCAAGATTTAAGGTAAGGGTATTTCTAGTTTAACTATTATTTCTGTGAGATTTATGTCAATTTCACCACTCATTTATTTTCCTAGGGTATATAATACCCATGATTATATTCCATGATTATTTTACTTAAAATTATTCATATTTAAATATCCATTTTATGTTCTCTCATTCATGGGGTTTATGTATCAAAATTTACCAAATCAGTAAAGTATTTTTGTCTCAATTTTCCATCTTTGAGACACATTCCTCGATTTTCAAAAATTATGTCTTCAAATATGTTTTCAATTTTTTTTATGTTAATATTTCATGTTATTTTTCAAGGTAAAATGTATTTTTCAATTTTTTCTAGTTTTTAAATAATTATTCGTATGCTTTAAATTTTTTTTCAATGAAATGATTTTCCATAGGTTTTCAATCAGACTTTATATGTTTTCTAGGTGATTTCAATGAAATGGTTTTAAAATTGATTTCAAGAATTATTTGAATGTTTTACTATTTTTTTCAATCAAATAATTTTTAAAGATATTACAACCTTTTTATAAATTTTAAAATTGTTTTCAATGAAATGGTTTTCAAAATATTTTCAGGCATTCTTTTTAAGTTTTCAATGTGTTTTCAATGAAAATGGTATTAATCCATTTTCAAGCTTTAATTATAATTTTTCAAAATATTTTGAATTGAATAGATTTTAGAAATATTTTAAATGATTTATTTATATGTTCAAAAAAAATTTCAATAACTGTTTTTTTAAAAAGTAATACGTTTTAAAATTTATTTTCCAAATAAGAAATGATATTTTCCTCAAGAAATGTTTTTTAAATATATTTAAAAATTATTTTCCATCTATGATTAAATTTGTTTGTGTTACTCATGTGTTTTTGGGATAATGATCCAATGGTTCCATTTATATTTTATCTAAATGGTTTATGTACTAATGGAATGAAACTCATTTCCCTTTCTTGAGTAATATTTTTAAAAAACCTATATGTCTTTCATGGGTTAAATATATGTGAATATCATTTCTATTTCATAGGTTACATGCATATGAAACCTAATTCATTTCATATGTTGTTATATGATGAAATGATTATAAATTCTATCTCTTTTTCCATTGGTTATGTTATGATTAAATTTTTATGAATCCCATTTCATTTCTTGTGTTTTGATATTATTGTTTTCGATATCGTGGAACATGTGTGTAGGACTTCATTATGATAAGGGTGGGACCTATATCTCTCTCCAATTAATTGGGTAAACCTTTATATATTATGAGATAATAATGGGAAAAAGTTGAAGGTATTTATACAAAATGGGAAAGAGGAGTGTCATGATATACTATGAGATGATCTGTAATCCTGATCTACTCTGGGGAGATGGGGAATCTAGATCCACTATGGAATGATGGGGAAACCAAATCCATTACAAGGAAGTGGTGGTTATTTGGGGAAGTTTCTGTGCCCTTCATAATAGGTGTAGTATCCATGAAGTGTCCTGATGGGTATTTGAAAACAATCCTTTATATATAGATAATGATGCTACATATTTATATATATTTCAAAAATTAAACGTATTATTCCATTGATATGACCATGTTGGTCATATTCATGAGTATATTATTATTTATAACTTGTCAACTAAAAATATTTAGGCCATGCCTGTAAGAAACCAAATCTTATTTTCTGGTATGGATCTTGATTTAATGTGTTTTTGGGGAAAAGGGATGTTTTAGGAAATTTTTATATGTACAAGATGTGTATTTAAGATTAAAGATAGTGTACTTAGGAGTACACGTCGTGTACCTGTTTTTTGTGAGTAGCCTTGTATTTCCCGTGTAACGGCCGAGTACATGGTCGTGTGAGGTGACCTGGAGACCGCCTAATGTGGGGGTTAGTTGATACATGTACACGGAGTGTACATTAAATGAAAAAACATTGTACTTTTTCTTTTATTTGATAATTTAGACTGGGGCCACATCTAATCCCTTGAAACATCTTCTTCTTCCCATGTATCATATATGAGAGTGATGTATGACTGCTTTAATTCGAGCGCCTCATGTTCCTTCATCCGAGATCTGATCGAAGCGTCGCTGGGTGTGTTGGATTCCCACTGGTGCGTAATCAATTTCAATATAGCTTCTCTTTCAGATTTATCCTCTCTCTATTTTCCATGGTTGAACTTTTTTGACCTATTTATATATCTATGATGTTCTAGGTCTATTCAAGGGTCTATATTTAAGAGTGTTCTTCATAAAACATCAAGGTAGGTGGTTTTTTTCCTATTGAATATTTTCTTTGAGTTATATACACCTTAGTGTTGATTACCCATGATTTAGGTATTTTGTGTTAACTAAATGAACACTATTATCATCTTCCTTTGATTGAATGATATATTAAGGTTTTTCGTTGATTTGTTATGCTAAATATCATGTTTATGGGACAACCCATGGGTGTGTTTCCTTGTTTGAATGGTTATGGATGGTTTTCCCATGTTTCCTATGAAGATGACCTTGTTTCATTTCCATACTTATTAGGTTGGAATTGGTTTCCAATTTCTACTTGATAATTTTTCGTGTTATGAATTATAGAAGCTTATCCTTTTAGTATTTAATATTACTTTTTCTGCTAGAAATCATTTGCACATGATTTCATTACACAAGGTTGTGAGAACATGGTGTAGTGAGACCATACGGGGAATTGACATTAAGGGATCCCTAGATTTTCTATTGTATTTTACATTGTGAAACCATTTGGGGGATTTATGATGTGTTCTCCATTAGAGTGTCTATATTATACCATTAAGATACCATAGGGGGAATGGACGTTGAGTGCTTCATCTGAGAGTCCGTAGTTAATCGTTAAAAGACCAAAAGGGGAATTGATAGTAGTTCTTCCTCAGAGAGTCTTTGTTTATGTTGCACCAAAGGGGTTAGACTGAGTGTGATTTCGTGGAGGGTCATTATATCTTTATTGAAATAATGATAAGTTTATCCAGAGGGTTTAGACTGTGAGAAATTTCCCATAGGGTTTCTTGGGAATTATTGATTGATTGTGATGAGTCTGTCAAGCCAAAGTACAATATTGGATGCAGTATTATTTTATTTTTAGACGGTCTTATGAGGCATCTACATTTCTATTACATAGGGGATACATAGCTTGGGTTAGATTCTAGGGGTTTCTTATTTTGCAGTAAAAATAATTAATAAATGGAAATGAATGTAATTAGGAACTATATGATTGTTTTCTTTTCATTACTTCATTATTTATTGCATTATTTTACATTTTTTCTACTATATATACTCACTAACAATTAAAAATAGATCATTGGTGGTTTCCTATTGGGATTCGTCTCACACCCTATTTGGGTCATTCTTTTAAACCCAAACAAATTATATAGTTTTAAGTATATATAAGAGAAAGCACCCTTCTATATTAGGTACATGATTTCTGTGGATCTAGAGATCATGGGACCAAGTTGAGTCATGCGATGCTTTCAGAGTTTATTTACTTTTTTTATATTTTTTTATTACTTTATTTCAGTATTTTTCCTTATTTGGCTAGTTTTCTAGATATATGTGACATGAATCATTTATATATGTCTTCCAGTTGATTATTTACTATTAGTCTTCCGCTATCTACCTATGTCTTATGGTATTATAACTTTCTCTATTGTTTACTATTTGGTTATGTTGTGTTACTCGGCTAGTGAGGGATTACTTTCCCTACTATCACACCCAAGGTCCTCACTCCTAGTCATCAGCCTCTTGCATTAGTGGAAATTTGATTGAGGCCATGTGACCAAACGGGTGTAGGAAACCCTTGGGTGGCACTCGAAACTAGGACGTTACAAACCAGTATCAGAGGTGTTTCTTTTCTGCTTTGTTTTAGTAGTTGGAGAATATAGAAAGGGATATAAGTAATAGGTAGTTGGTAATAAGTTGTTCCCCATATTAGCTAACTAGTGTACTAGGAAAATCCAATATTACTCGAATATTTTAATTTTTCTAGTTTTTCGATTATTACAGTTGATTTGATTTCACCACTGTGTGGTTAACATGTTTTACAGTAATGGTTGATATTATTTAGGTTTTATTTCTGTTGTAACCCGATGAGATGAGGGTATTTCATCTTATTCATCATATAGGCACTTTCTAGATATCACATATCATGCATTCTTGTCATGACATTTAGGGTTCATTACTGATTTCATGTTGTTATGATAGTTGTTTTCCATGATTTTCAGTCTAATTTGATAGATTCCATCATAGAATACCTGGTATTTGATGCGGTATTTCAATTATGTAATGTTTATTTTGGATGGATGCCAAACATGGGTCCCTGAATTTTTATGGTCCCTCTTGGATCCGAATTTGGTGGATCATGTTTGAAAATTAATTGAATTTTTTATAGTTATTATGTGAATAAGGATGCCAAACATTGATTTGTGGGTGTTTGTGTTCTAACAGGTTCGAATTTTTCATTCCTTGGAAAAAATTGTATGTTTTGTGGGGTTAGAGAGAAGATTCATATTCCTACTATTTAGAAACCTAGACTACATGGCCAGTGGTGTTATGAACAAATTCTATGAGTTCTTCTGTTCTGGAAGAATCAACTTTTCTTAAGTACATGATGTGTACTGTATGTACACGCCTGGTAGTCTTTAACCATGTTATTGACTTTGTGAGTAAGCACATGGGGTTAAGAATTCTTTGGTAGAACACGCCATGTTGTAAGGACTGTGTATTCGATCGTGTGACTAATGATACTAGTAGATAAAAAAAGGTTCTACACACTATGTTCCTTTATTAAACATCGTGTAGAGTCGACCGTGTCTCTAACCTTGTGAATAACGACATGGGCAGTTGGAACTTATCTAGTACACACTTTTTTTCAGGTGAAAACGCCATGTAGTGTTACCCAGGAGAGAACTGTGAGGTTTAGTTCTGTAGAAGAACATAGGAAGGAGGGAAAACTCAAGTAAAGGACATGTCACAAGAAGAACATGCCATGTATATGGGTCTTACAAGACCAGGTTTTGTAGAGGTACGCACACATGATGAAACTATATAGAACATGTCATGTAGAGATTATACACACCGTGTACCCCTTCTTTGTAAAACATGATTATTTTTATTCTCAGGTTCCTTTCGTTCACTTCAATACTTTGTCCCTTTATAATCTTAAACTAAGGTGTGCGCTTGACCTTGTAGACTCATGCCACAGAGACATCCTCCAGTTGTACACCAAACACAGGGTGATCATCAGACACCCAAAATGGTAGATTAGGGACTACCATAAGATCCTCCCATTATTCATGTCTTGGAAATAGTTGTTATTCTAGACAGAGGTTTGGATGCATAGTTCTGAGAAGGCATCATGAGTTTTATATAGAACTACTAGGGATAATCACATCCTTCCTCATGTATGGATAATTTAATGCAGGTTTTTCAATAGAAACATCCTCCAACATTCTCAAGGGGTGGAGGACCTCATGCTGTAGATTGATGGTTGGAATCGATGATGTCTATCTTCAAGTATCTTAATAAACCTCTATAGAGGATGTTTAAGCTCACTACATACATGTTATGTGATTCTTCCAAGATATGGTGGGATGTTATCTCGTAGGCGGGGTGCCAATGAGTTATTTCTTGGGATTAGTTCTATGATACCTTATATGACTATTTCTACTTGGATACCATGGGGGGCTGACTAAGACCGAGAGTAAATGGTTCTAGAATAGGGTACTCTTTCTTTCATGGAGTATACTTCTCTCTTCACAGAGCTGCAACTCTACACACCCATTCTAGATGGATATGAGTTATTTCTATCCTAGATGTTTGAAAATTGTCTCTGAAATGACATCTGATCCTAGGTGAAGAACTTGATGTTGACGTCCTTATTTTCTATAGTCAACTTGGCACTGATCACCGATCATAATTAGAGGGATTCTAGAGCTATGAGCCACATCGATTCAGCATCTAAAGTTGGTACTCCTCTGACTGATAGTATAATGTTTCATAGAGAGTATACACATAGAGATCTGAGTAGATGGAACACTTCTTTAGGTATCCATGTGTTATGATACCAGTGCGGTAAGAGTTGGAATACAAGATCCTAGTTCCCGGGAGACCTTGTCGAGTGCCGATATTGTGGGAAGATGGGCCACCTTCAGTTTGTTTCATGATTTTCTCACCAGAAGCTATTGATATGAGTTCTACTATGACCTCATGTTCAAGAGTATGATCACCAGCTTCTAATAAGTCTGGGAATTAGAGTTCATCCGGCCATTAAATCTGAGGATGAGGTCTTGGATGTGGTAACAAGTTGGAAAGCATTCAACGACAGTAGGTTGGATCAACTTCGGGTAGTCAGGTAGGGTCACAAGGAAACAGTTTAGGTCAGAATTTTGTAGTGGAGAAGACCCAGCTCGGGAAGGATCTTGTACCATCTACAGTTAGAGGTATGATTCATGTTGCATTGTTTTTATCTTTTACTCTTTTTATACAAGGGCTTCCCATAGTTTCATATCATCTTCTTTTTTCGATAGTCTTGGGCTCTGTATATTTACTTCTAAGGATATCATGACTCTAGACACTCCGCTGGGGATTAGGATGACTAATGTATGTTAGTTCCAGGAGTTCCATCTTGATATTGGTGAGTTTCACTTCTTATGGGACCTCTATGTCCTATAGATTACAGGAGTCGATGACATTATTGTAATGGACTGGTTATTCTCTTTCATGATCTTTGTTGGCTCCTATCATTGTAGGGTCAGTTTCAGATCACCAGAGTGTGGGTCTATTCTACACAAGGGAGAATGGGATGTTCATGTGAGTAGATATGGACCCAAGAATCCTGGGATGGGAATAATTATAGCCTAGATTACTTGCTTATATCTGGATAAATAGGGGACCTCACAAATAGACTTCTCTCCAGTGGTGGCTCATTTTAGGGATATCTTTACAGATGACTTTTTAGGTCTACCTATAAAGCAAGAGGCAGATTTCTCTCTTAAGGTTGTACCAGGAGTAGCACCAGTGTCCATTACTCCTTATAGGACGACTATAATAGAGTTATAGGAGCTCAAGAAGCTGTTGGTGGAGTTACAAGAAATGGGTTTCATCTGACCCAATACTTCTCCTTAGGGTTCACCTTTCCTTATCTGGAAGAAGATGGATGATACCCTTACACATTGTGTGGATTTCTGGAGTCTAAAACAATTGATGGTTATTAACTGATATCTCTTACCAGGTATTGATGATCTATTTGATAATATTCAAGGATATCAGGTGTTCTTGAAGATTTACTTGAGATCCGATTATTATCAGTTTCGCGTTAGAAGAACATATATACCTATTACAGCCTTTCAGAGTAGGTATGGTTTAGGAGTATGTGGTAATGTTGATCGATCGCACGAACATGCCTACAGTTTTTATGGAACTGATGAACAGATTGTTCCATCCATACTTGGAATCATTTTTGGTTTTTTTTGTGTACGATATCTTGGTGTACTCTCACACTCAACACACCCAGTCCATCCATCGTGAGATCATTTTGAGTACACTAAGGGAGTACAAATTATTTGTCGAGCTCTCAACATAACACTTCTAGATGGACTAGATTCACTTCGTGGGACATGTTATCTCATAGAAAGGAGTATTAGTATACCCATATAAAGTGATAGAATTAGTTTACTGGGAGAAATTGAAGAAAGTCTATAAGGTATATATTTTTATGGTGTTGGTTGGTTACTACATAGGTATTACATAGGACATTTCACACTAACATGCGCCACTGAAGGGCCTGACTATGAAAAGTGTGATGTAATCGTGGAATGATTCTTTTGAGTCATTGTTTTTGGATAAGAAAGGGAGGTTTACATCAGTAGGAATACTATTTTTTTCATATCCGAGGAATAGATACACAGTTTACTACGATGCATCAGGTATTGAACTGGGAGAAGTGATTATGCAAGAGGAGGGAGTCATTGCACATAGGTCTTGGTAGTTGATGCCACATGAGAGGAAATACCTGATGCACAATCTTGATTTAGCATCAGTTGTACATGATTTGTTCTTTTTGAGAAATTATCTTTTGGGAGAGAATTTTTAGTGTTCACTAGCCACAAAATTCTCAAGTACATCTTTACTCAGCGTGGTGTAAATTTGAGACAGCGAAGGTGGGTTGAGTACCTTCATTATTTTGACATCATGCTTTCCTGTAATCCTAGAAAGGAAACATAGTGGCCGATGCATTGAACAGGATGACTTAGATATAAGAAGTTCATGATGCAATCCATGAGTGGGAGCTTATGCCTTTGTTCTCTGAGATGCATTTGGAGGTGCATGACATACATGGGTTGACGTTTATTTCTTCTGTAGATGTTACCTCTACACTACTGTATCAGGTGATAATGAGGCAGTTATCTAATTCCAAAAGGATTTTCATACTTGAGAGTGTGTTAGGTGAGGACCCTAATCCTAGGTAGACCATAGGTGGGGATGAGGTATTTTATTTTCATGGGTGCGTATGGATGTAAGCAGACATATTTGTGGAGATAATGTGGGATTTTCATTCCTAATCATGGGTAGTTTATCCTGGTGTCCCCAATATGTATTGATATTGAAACCGTTAGTATTGGTGGCCAGGTATGAAGAAGTCTATTGCTAGTTTTGTTATGAGATATTCCACCTTTCAGTAGGTGAATGCGGAGAATTAGTGACCGATAGGTCATTTATAGAAGTTACCCATTTCTAAGTGGATGTGGAATGATGTCACTATGGATTTCATGATAGGGTTTTCGATGTTTCCTCAAGGGAATGATGTTTTTGGGTTTTCTTTGAGAGAATCACAAAGTTTTCACACTTTTTACTAATCAAAGAGGCCTTTAGTGCTGAGGAGATTGGAAGGTTGTACATCTATGAGATAGTATAGTTGCATGGGGTTCCTCTCTCTATCATTTCAGACAGAGCTTCCCATTTTACTTCTTCTATATATCAGGGACAACAAAAGGAATTCGGTACATAGGTACTTCTGAGTACATCATACCATCCCTAAACATATGGCCAGTCTGAGTACATGATTCAGGTGTTAGAGGAAATTCTTCGAGCATGTGTCCTAGATTTTAGGGGTTTATGGGGGAGACACATACCCCGGATGGGTTTTTCCTATAAATACAGTTTTCAGGTGATGATTCAGATGGAACCATATTATGATTTGTATGAAAGTCAATGCTGATCAACCATATATTGGCTGGAGGAAGGAGAGGTAGTGATTCTAGGACCTTTTATTGTCAAGGAGACCACTGAGCATCTTAGGTCGATTTATAAGATAATGGATATTTTACAAAATCTCAATAAATATTTTTTTGATCGATAGAGATGACCTTTGGAGTTCGAGGTCAGAGATCAAGTTTTCTTATGTGTCACACCAAGGTTGGGACATATGATGATTAAAATACAATGAATGATTTCACCGAGATATGTTGAGCCGTTTGAGGTTTTGTAGAGAGTCAGATCGGTTGCATATAAGTTGAAGCTGCCTCAAAGGTATCAGGCTAGGCATGATGTCTTTCATGTTTACCAGCTATAATGTTACTTTTGGGAAACATATAATGTTTCTCAACCAGAGGAGGTTGAGTTAGAGGGGGATTCATATTTTGTGGATCACCCTATTCAGATTGTGGATTACAATAAAAAGGTTCTTTGTGGCTAGTATGTTACACTAGTACAAGTGCTATTATAAAATGGCTGAGTACATGCCGAGACACGGTAGGGGGAGGCCGACGTATGATCATAGTGGCTAGATTTGTTTGATGTTTCATCTTCACCGCCCTTGGAAGGGAAATTTGGGGACAAATTTCTTTAAGCGGGATGTTTTTAAGATACTGAATCTTCTTTTCATGTATGGATCTCAATTTCTAGTGTTTTTGAGGAAAAGTGATGTTTTTGAAAAACATTCCGTCTACACACCGTGTACATAGGAGTACACACCAGGTACCCAGTTTTCGTGAGTATTTGTGTACTAGTCATGTAATGGCTGGGTACATGGTCGTGTGAGGTGACCTAGAGTCCTCCTAAAGCGGGGGCCGGTTGAATTATGTACATGGAGTGTATATTAAATGAACCCACCATATAGCTTTTTTCTTATTTGATAATTTGAAATGGGGGTCGCATCAAATCCCCAAAAACATCTTATTTTTCGATTATCTCGAATAAGAGAATTATATATGGATGTTTTTCTTCAAGCACCTCTCGTTTCTCTGTCTGATCTATGCTCAAGTCATCGCAGGGTGCATTGGATTCCCACCGTTGAGATTTCTCTTTCCCTAGACCATCTCTTCCTGATTTCTCCTCTCTCTCAAGTTATCCATGGGTGAACAGTTTTTACCTTTTTGTAGATCTACGACGTTCTATGTTTATTCGAGGGCCAGCGTTTGAGAGTGTTCTTCGTACAACATTGAGGTAGACGTATTGTTTCTTTTCAATGTATTCCTTTATGGTATATATTCATAAGTGTCGATTAACCATGATTTGGGTATTTCATGTTAATGAATTGAACCTTGTTATCATCTGACTTAGATTGATTGATTGATTTAGGGTTTTTGTTGATGTATTATGCTAAATTTCATATTTCGGGGACTCCCCAAGGGTTTGTTTCCTTATTTAAATATTTATGGGCATTTGGCCCAGGTACCCTACGACGAATACCTTGTTTCCTTTATTTTTTTTGTTAGGATGGAATTGATTAAATATTGTTGCTAGTTAGATTCATGTGTTATGCATTATAACTACTTGGCCTTGTAGTAGTTGAGATTAAATTAGCAATTGGATCATCTTTTTTCATGATTTCATTATACAAAGATGTGAAAACCTGGGGTAGTGAGACCATAGGGAGAATTAATGCTGAAGGCTTCCCCAGAGTGCATGTTGTATTTTATGTTGTGATACCATAGAGAGGGATTTATAGTGAGTTCTCCCTCAAGGTGTCTATTGTATACTATTATAGGACCATGGGGGGAATAGATGTTGAGAGTTTCCTCAGAGAGCCTGTAGTTTATCATTAAAAGACCACATGGGGAATTGATGTTGAGCTATTCCTCAGAGAGTCTTTGTTTATGGTGAACCAAAGGGGTTAGACTGTGTGAGCTTTCCCAGAGGGTCATTATATATTTATTAGATTAATGATAAGTTCAACCAATGGGGTTAGACTGTGAGAACTTTCCCAAAGGTTTTCTTTTGAATTATTGATTGATTTTGACTAGTCTTCCAAGACAAAGCACAAGCTTGGACTCAGTCTCAAAAGATTGTTAGATGGTCTTCTAAGTCTTCTGATTTTCTATTACATATGGGATACAAAACTTAGGATAGATATTGGGGGTTTTATTATTCAGTGGTTTTAATAATTAATAAATGGAAATGAATGTAATTGGAAACTTTAGGATTGTTTACTTTTGAGTACTTCCTTGTTTATTTATTTATTTTTCATTTCTCCTACTATATATTCTCACACATAGTTTGGCATAGATCTGTTGTTGGTTTCCTACTGGTATTCATCTCAATCCATTCTATGGTCATTCTTTTCAACCCAAAACAATTATATGGTTTCAGGTATAGATAAGGGATAACACCCATCTGCATCAGGTAGTTGATTGATGTGGAGCTAGAGAGTATCAGACCAAGCGGAGCCATGTGATGTTGCAAAGTTTATTTTTTTTATTTGTACTTTTGCTTAGTATTGTTTTCTAGCATTGTGACTTGTTTGGCTGCTTTACTAGACATTTGTGACATGCATTATTTATATATGTGCTCTAGTTTTTTATTTACTATCATTATTTAGATGTTTACCTCTATTATATGGTATTATTTCTCCAGTTGTTGTTTACTATTTGGTTCCACTGTGTTACTCTTCCAATGAGGGAATAGTTTCCCCACTATCACACCCAAGGCCCTCATTGCTAGTTAGAAGCCTCTGGTGTTTTGGGAAATTTTCTGGAGGCCATGTGACAAACCTTGTATGGGCACATTTGGGCAACACATGGAAATGGGATGTTACAATAACTCATTATTATGATCTTTTTATTATGGTTATGATCTTCTAATGTTATGCTCTTATTCGCATACTCTTATATTCATGTTATGCTTACATATTTCATTTTTTACCCTTATTGAACATCTGATCTCACCCCTTTCTTTTGTTTCCTTTCGATAGGATATGAATAATGGTTCTTAGGATTACTAAAGTGGAAAAATATATAAGGATATATTGATGATATTTCACCAAATTAGAAGAATGTGTTCCAAATTTCTAAATCCACTAGACTATTAAATTCCTCAAGCACATATTTTTGTAATGCGCTGAACATTCATGTAAAATGATGCAATATCCATGAATATTAATCTTGGGTCACAATTTTGTTGTAGTTGTATAAAACACATGAACTAAATTTCATTTTTTAGACTTTATAAAATATAGAAATAATTTTTCTATCAGAAATAAAAGACAATTAATCATTATAAGTGTTTATAAAATATTCCTTCTATAATTACCATTAATATAATAATTTCGAAATTATTATGATAACATATAATTTACATAAAGGATAATGTGATGGCCTCATCTCGATGAATCATACCGTATAAGGACCATTTATTAATGCTTTTATAGGAGATGGAATCACTAGGCTTTCCACTGTACTAAGACCATGATGAGATTCAACAAATAAAACTTGAGTGAAACCATTGTCAGGATAATTTTAAACTTATAGTGGTCACCATCCAAGCCATGCTCATTTAACCAAGCATGGAAAGTGTTATTATCCCAGACTGGACCCATAGAATGTACGTTGGTATATTAAGGGGTTATGTATCTATACCCCAGCAGTATGGATTTATATAATTTTATTTTTAATAAAATATAGGTTATATTGATCCCTTTTAATTATTAAAATATATATATATATAATTATATAATAAGTTTGATAAAATTTAGATTCTAATGTTATGAAACCAAAGTTGAATTTTTTTAATCATTTTTTTCAATTAAAAATATTTATTTTATAAATTAAAAAAATTTGACATAAAAGTTATTTTCATTTATATTAGTATAAAATAATATATTTTAAAATATAAATGATTATATAGTTTAATTAAGTTCCATGAAATTTTTATAAGGTTCAAAATGTTTCATATCTTGTGAAAGTTATTATTTTTCAATAAATAATGTTTTTTATTTAAAATTCAAAATTTATATATTTAGGAAATTAGTTTTCTAAAATGAATATAATTTTTTAAATCATCATATAAATATTATGAAATGGTGATTTTTTTATAATTTTATTAGATAGGTGCATTTTTGGATAATAATATGTTTGTTAGAGTGGGTAACTCAAGTGGGGTAGTGAACTGAGTACCCAATAAAAATTTATGTTCAAAATGTTTTAAAAATGTTCCCCAAATTAATTTAAAAATTTCCTAGTTAAAAAAAACAATTGATCATTATAAATTTCAATATTTCAATATTTTCCTTAGAATATTGATTAGGTATCGAATAAAAATTTATACAATATTACTTAATAAGTTGAAATCAATATACATAATTGAAATATTATAATAACACTAATTAGGTTTGAATATGGAGGTATAAATTTTGTTTTCAATTTAAAAAAATTTCAAATTTCAATGAATAGATTCAAAATAAAAAAACATGCATAGGAAATTTGAACATAAGTGGTTCAGTCTCAAGCAGAGAATTAGTCTTATCCACTTTGTTATGACCTTCCCCAAATAAGTTTATATAAATAAATAGTTCCATCGACAACATGGATGATGTTTTACAATAGTATGAAACATTCCATGCCATACATGGTCTCCTCCAAAGTTATCGGTTGGAGTAATAATATATATACCAAGGTCACATAGTACCTCTACAGCAGATGTCGAGGATAAAATTATAAATAATTTCTGAGAAGACATATATTTATCTTATAGTTATCGGAGAGAGTATGTTGTCTGATAAAATAAAAAGCAGACATACTACTCTTAATGAAGAAAGAAATAAACAAGCTGAGAAATCTAAAAGTATGATGGGATATAGATATTTAGTTTTTCATGTAGGTAAGATCGCTACTATTCACTTATATTTTTAATGTATCTCGATTATATCCCTATAAACATCTGTAAAATAGAGTTTTATATACACTTCTTATTCTTAACTGTAGGGAGGCACTTTATGAGTATTGTTCCTCTACTTCCTTAATTGTGTGTAGTCATGTATGTTCCTAAAATATTCTGTATCTATAATTTTGTGTATAGATTTAGTATGTTCTTCTATTAGAGCATTGCTTTTTTACATAACTTCTTCTTACATGAGGGTTTCTGTTTCTCTTTTTTCCAATAACAATATTGAGTATCCACTTGAGCATCTGGATATTCTACATCCTTGTACTCGGGGATGATACATGCTTTAATGCATTATGTCGAGAATTTGATATAGATTAATTAAATTAAAACATAGTATAAAATTAAATAATATATTCATTTGATAAATTAATTCAAAAATATTAGTTGGAAAAACAATAATGGTGAGTCTTAGAATAGTGAATCATAGTGTAGTGGTGTCTTTTTTCTGGTGGTGTATCACTGTGGTTGTGTGTCAGGCTGGTGGTCTCTCGTTCTTGAGGTGTGTCAAGGAAGCAGTGTGATATTTTTTACTTAGCCATATTTATATATTTGTGGTGACACAGTATATGGTGTTTTAGGATGATGATGTCTCATAATTATTTAAAATTCTATCATAAAGGTATGACATCCTAACAGTGATCCATTTCATTACCTTTCCAATTTGTTATTCTAACAATGTATTGTTTCAACGGTGAGTCATGCATAGGAAAAATTTCACCACCTGTCAAGTATTATAATATGGTTACAGAAAACATGATTTTTATTAATATCATTAAAAGAGTGATTTAGTTATCATTAAAACAAAGAGGTTAAAAATATTCCCCCTTTTGATGATATCAAATTATGAAAACAAAGATAAACAATTCATGGTAAAAAATGTATGATAAAACATGATATTAAAGAGAAATTATAATAGTGTAAATATATACCAGTGTACAATGTCATAAAAGAAATATAAGAAATATTATCAAAGAAACGTCTTTGTATGAGACAGAAATAAATCATATGACATACTTTTCTCATTCTCCAGTTTTGTTATTATCAAAAAGGAAACATCATAATAGAAATTAAAATACAAAAGGAAATAAGAAAGAAAAGACAATAAAAAAATGAATTAAGTAATATAATTAATAGTCACCCAAAGGCTTAAATTATAAATACATTAAAAAATACCCATAAAAATTGAATATCTAATCCAATAAAATTATCAACGCAATGTAGAAGGTACCTTAAGAGTTTTTCCGTTGTCCACTTCATTCTATGGATCTGATGCAGTAGGTGTAGTAGTGTCTGAAGGACCTCTTGGAAAGGTATTTGGAACACTAGTAAGGATTTAAGATATATACTGAGGAGGTTGAGCCTCAATAAAAATATCCAACCTATATTGTCGCATATCATGAGAAGGATAAAGAGGAAGGGTTGTAATTTTATAATAATATGTGCAAGGGGATCCCTGGTAACTCTTGGAATAAATGAAACCTATGGGGTAATAAAAAAATTTCATTAGCCACAAAATATATTCCATGTCCATGGAAAAACCATTTCATATGGTTAATGAAATATATTCTTATTTTACCATGTCTCTATTAGGAACTAAATAAATATCGTTTCTCTTCTGTAAACTAATTCATCACTCGAGCCATCTCCTAAAACTGTCTGACTATAACTTTATGGGCATGGCGTCGGCGGAGGAGGTCAAAAATGTAAGAGAATAGGTGGTATGAAGAGAACGTATGAAAAGGGTTCATGGATGGATTATAGTTTGGGGTGGCTGAAGTTTTAATACACAGTGGGGGATGTATCGAATCAGGATGTGGTAAATCATGATTTTGCAGATTAAGTTGATATCTTTTCCTATATAAGAATTTTTGAACCCACCGATTACTATGGATATTGAACATCATTTGAAAACATATTTTTCCCTAGTATTTAGACAAAGGCCGAAGGAATTTTGTGAAGGCAGAAGTGGTTCACGAAGGCTAAAGGTGTTTCCTACATTTCATTACCCACAAAGGAAGTCTGGTACACAGATAATGAAGTCTGGTATGTAGGAGGATTATTATTTGTATGTGGAGGAGGAATATTTGGTATGAAAGATGTATAATTCCGCAAGCGGTAAGAGGAGGGGGAGATCCTATACATGGAGGCGAATATGGTCTATGAATAGAAAACAGTTCTCAAGCAGGAGGGACTTCACAAAGGAGGTTCACAGAGCTGGTATGCGGTAGCGGTACACTATCGCGAAGATTGAGGTAGTCCACATACAGAGGTGGTTCGTGGAAGAGATAGTAGTCCATCAATGAAGGGTGGTTCACGGTAGTAACGGTACATGAATAAGGTGTCCCATATATCAAACCTAGTATTCAATATGCAAGAAGAGCAGGTAGTTCACAGTTTGCACATGGAAGCTTGCGAAAGCTTCAAATTAGTTTGAAAAAGTATTTTATGGAACCTAGAAGTACCCTATAAGGTGGAATTAAACTACGAGTGAAAAATTAATCTCAACAAAGAATTTACCTATAGTTGAGGATGAAATAATTCATGGAAATTAATTCCCCAACATGTCCATAAACTATGTTTGACCTACAAGTCGATATACTATGTCTGCATTCCTTTCCAAGAGCAGTGAGCAAAGGAAGAGGATGACGATTACCCTTTCCACCAGTAGTGAACCAGAGAAATAGGCATAGGGAGTGACCCTTATGAATGTAGTGAGAAGACCATAATATTTGTAAAGTCTATGAGCCTGTGTATAGAATATATATCCTGAACTTTGCACTCGTTATTGGCAGTGAGCCTTAGTGAATTCGGTACATCGGCACATTTCCATTGTATGATCCATGTACATAGCCCAATGGGGGTGATCCAAGTAAAAATTGTTGTGTCAAGTGCATGATTTCATATGTGTTCATATATTGCTACAGGAGAAAGATAGAATAATGTTATGTTAAAAAATAAATCAAGATCCGAACTGAAGAAATTTTTAATATATCATACCCTGATTCACCCCCCCCCCCACTCAGGGTATTTAACCTAGTGGAACTGACATTTCCCACATGAAGGTCCACTGGTCACATCATCAACATCTTCTATAACCACAATTATGATCACATCAACATCAACTTGAGGTACATAATAGGTATAAGTATATAAAGATACATTATCAGGACATTTAAGGATTCCATCCAATGAAGCTGTAAAAGTGGACATTAAATCTTCAAGAATGGATTTCCATAATTCTAAAGAATTTCTTATACTCTAATTCACAATCTCAAAATCTTTAATTTGATGCGTCATCATCAGTTGAATATTTTGAACCAACAATTAAAATAAATATGTTGAATCATTTTCACATATTTTTGTGAGAAGGGGTGACTGAATCTTAAAAATCTTTTCAAAATTTGAAACAAAATTCTCTTTGAAACCATCCAAGTCACCCTTGGGTACTATATTAAATTTGAAAGTAGGGGCTGGAGTAGTATATGATAGTTCCCTAATAGAATATTTTTTTAATAGGCCAACAACATCAATTTGATAGACCATTAATCCCTTGTGATCTCTCTCATATCAAAGATCATTTCCACCATTCTTGGATGGACTCACAACTTCACTTGAGAAATTTACCCCCTCCACTAGAATTGGTTGTATCCAAATATCAATTGGATTTTCAATCAATTCATCTAATGATGTATTAGAAGTGTTAGCCACCACAACAGCTGGTGTTGCAACTAGTATTACAACATTTTATTGAGAATCTATACTCTATACAAAAATAGTCTAATCACTATAAACATTAGGGACTTGGTCCAACTTGACAACATATTTCTACAAATTAGCATTTGATAAATAAAAATTACTGTCAATTTCCTTATTCCTATCAATATAAGGCTCAACATAATTAGCCATATCATATAAGTATACATCATCACCACCATATTTCTCACTAGAAAGAATATCTTTCTTGATTTTCTAAGCCACATTCCTATCAACAATAGTAATCCCTGAAATCTTCCCAGCCTCATCAGAGTAAAAAATAGTCTTATTAGCAATCACTGATATCATCTTAATATGTTTCTCCTAGTACTTATTTCATAATATATAAAAATTATACATATTGATACCTTAAGGTGAACATATAACCTTTTATAGGGAATAAAATGTGATGTATAAACATAAAGAGTAGTCTAGATTCCCCAATCAACTCAGAAGTTGTTGGTCTTCCAGTTATACAATCACCACTAAGTTCGGTTAAATCATCTTCATAAAAAAACATCACTTTATTAGGAATAATTCCTTGATAATCATTGAAAACTCCTTCATAAGGAACTCCCATCCATTTGGACCGTTCTTTTATAGAAAATACAAATTTACAACCTTTAACTCGAATTCTTATCTAGTAATGTTCTCCTTATTCAAAACCATACTCCACATATTGGTAGAACACATAAACTATATTAGGATATAAAGGTACATTTTTTAGGATAACCAATTTAACCAACATTTTTTCTAATGTAATTTGAGCACCAAATACTTACAAGAGACTAACCACTCTTCTTAAAATTATTTTTTGGTTACAAAAACACTTCTTAACAACTATAAATGAATTGGTTCTATTGTAGAAGGAACAGTCATCTCACCCTTTTATTATTTGGTTGAAACATAGTTCGTGTTGAATTAGAAGGATGCTTCAGTCTTTCCATGTGGATCAGTTGGGTAAGATCGGTTAATGGCGGAGATAAATATTTAAGTTTGAAGGTCATGAGATGAAGGTTTTCACTAGGATCCAGAGAGAGAATAGAATGATGTGAAAAATAAGGTGTTTTGGAACTATAAAAAATATTTATTCATATCATTTGAGATTTAGGTATTTTAAAAATGGAAATCAAAACAATACATGAAAATAGAAATCAAAGACTGTGAAAATTTTCATATCGGGTTTCAAAAATAAACTATAAAAATAAAAATCTAATGGTTTAGAAAATATATAAGACATAAAAATTCTCAATGTCATGAAAACTAATAGTGTGGAAAACCAATGGTTTGATTATCACAAAGGATATACAACCACAACAGTGATATAGCTAAAATGGTGAGACAACCACGACGATGAGACAACCACAATGGAGTGTCATACACAAAAGTGTGTCACCCAATGGTGATTCATACTCAATGTTGAGTCATGCAATGGAATGTCATAATAAATGGTGTTTCACCAAATGGTGTGTCATACTCAATGGTGTGTCACACAATAGTGTTTCATACTTATCAGTGTGTCATACTCATTGGTGTGTCATAGTCAAGGTTTTATCCTCATAAAGTGAAGATTAATCATAATTTATCATACATAGCTCATGATTGAGGTAATAAATTATCTAAAAATTCAATGCCTTTTTAATGATATCATCCAAATGATGTTTGGTACTGTTGTTTTCCAAAGTAATGTCACCTTTGTTTGAAAATGATCTCTCAAAAAATGAATCCTTACATTAAAATGTTTTTTTAGAATGTGACACAGGATTCTTATAAATGTTAATAGAACTTGTATTGTCCATGTCTATGGGGTAATGTTAGAGTTGATATCCATATTCTAGTAAAGTGTATTATATTAACTAAATTTGTACATTGTAACTAACAAAATCTGTGTATTAATCATTACCTATAGATAATGCAATATAATTTTGTTTCTGACAACACCATGAAACCAGAGACTTTCCTAAAAAGTGAAATATTTCAGAATTTCTTTCTCTATCTAACCAATATCCACCAAAATCAGCATTAGAGTAAGGAACTATATCAAATGCTTGTCCTCTAGGGTAAAACATTCTTAAATTGGTTTTATAGTTTAGTTATTTGAAAATTATCTGGTAAACAATAAAGTTTGACTCATTTGGATTATTATGAAAATGATAACACTAACACATACTAAACATTATATCATGTTGTCTATCTTATATTTAGATAATACTTCCAATAATACATTTGTAACTAGTTTATTCCACTAGTTTCCCAGCTTTATCTGATCCAAAATATGGGTTTTACTCATAGGATTATAACTATTCTTAGTGTTATTCAGAATAAAATATTTTAAAAGAACTTTTTTATATTTTATTTTATTTAAAATGATTTATTAATTAATTTAAAAAATATGAAATTAAATAAATAAATACATTTCACCCATAAAACTCATTTCAAATTCATTTTGCATAATTTTTTAGAAATAAGTACAAAGAGAATTTCTTGAAGATCTAAATATAATATCATCAACATAGATTTGTACTACTGAAGATCTTATAAAAGTTATTTTATAAAATGGGTATGATTATTTATTCCTTTTGAAAATCCTATTGAAATAAGAAATTATATGTTCCTATCATATCAAGATGTAGGATCCTATTTCAAACCATATAAATCAGTAGTTAATTATAACACTTTATTTGGAAAAGGTGGATTTGGAAAACCATGTATTTTTCAACAAAACCATCCTGAAATATATAACCATTCAATAATACACTATTGAAATAGATTTGATAAATCATGAAATCTAAATGTTTTGTATAGGATAAGATAATTTTAATATATTCAATTATGGTTACTAGTTTAAATGTTTCCTCTAAGTATATTCCTTCTTTTTTAATATAGCCTTGTAAAAATAGTCTTTCCATATTCCTAATTATTGTTTCTGACTCATCTACATTGTTTTCTAATATTCATTTAGTACCTATATTCAGGATGACATTGGGTATATCAATAAGTTATTAAAATTTGTTTCTTTCAAATTTATTTTGTTCTTCTATCATTTTTGTATCTCGTAATTAATAATTAATAGATTCATTGATGTTATTACACTCAATTTGAGACAAGAATTTTTTATGTTTGGTCATATTTATAAGAGAATCTCTTATCTATGTACCTCTATCATGATCTCCTACAATATCATCTAGGGGTGATACTTAAGGGTTCTAATATCATTATAAAAAGTAAATGTGGTCACATCTAGATTTTATACTGGTTAGGGTTCAAGAATTTCAAGAAATAGTTCAAAATTGGATTATTTTTCTATATTTCTACATCAGAATCATAAGGTTTATAATTTATTATTATAGAAGAAAAATTCTCATCAATATTTTAAAGGGATCTCTTAGGATAATGTGGATCTATTTCATAAACTTTTATATGGGTATATTCTTCCACATTCTCAGTCCTTTTATTTTAAAATCTATAGGATTTACTGGAAATTGAATAACCCATGAAAATTCATTCACTACATTTTGAGAAACACTTTTAAATATTATCCTTAGTTTTAGGAATAAATACTTTTCAACCAAAAACTCGAAAGTAATTATCCTTTAGATTACTATTATTCCAATGTTCATAAGGGGGTTTATTCAAAATTGTACTAATTAGGACTATTTTCAATATGTAAAATGATTTTATTATATCCTCTTCCTATAAATAAACAAGTAGGTCATTCTAATTTAACATTGTCTCGAAAATCCCTTGAAGAGTTCTATTTCCCTTATCAATAAAACTACTCTACTATGGGGTCCTAGGAGAAGAAAAATCACGAGTGTATCTATTTTTGAGGAAAATGATTGAAAATATTTATTTTCATACTCAATTCTATGATCACTTTTAAAAATATTAAACCTACTTCCACATAGGTTCTATATAGGTCTAGCATACTTGGTGAAATAAGAACAGACTTCACTATTTTGAGCTAAAAAACCCATGTATTCCATGAAATTTCATTTAGAATAACATAGATATATTTCTTCCCATTTTGATATGATACTTTATATTATCTATGTAAATCTATATGAACCAACTCAATGGGTTTATAATTTGATACTTATTTCCTAATTTTAAAAGAAACGTTGTGTTTCTTTCCTTTTTGACAGGGGTTACAAACTTTGTCATTTGGGAACACATGTATAGGTAAATCCTTGACTAACCCTTTCCTGTTAATATTCCTAAGTGAGTGTTTATTTTAGTGGCCTAGTATCCCATGCTAAATCTAATAGTATTTTTGAATGAAACCCGGGTGATATTTTTTTGGGAAATTCATATATTCAAGATAAAAACATTAAGATTATCATTTCTTAAAGCAGTAAAAATTAATGAATTTTAAGAATCACAAACAGTGCAAGATTCATTCTAAAATTTTAAATAAAAAACATGATCACATATCTATGAAATACTAATAAGGTTATATTATAAAACAGTAATAAGAAATACTTTAGAAATTAAAACTCAATTACTAATACCAAATTATCAAAGGCTAATGATTTTCAATTTATCATTGTCAATAATGGTGACATAACCACCATCAACAATAATATAGCTATTGAAGAATTAATAATCTCTTGTCATATTTTTTTAGTAATTTTTATCTATGAACCATATAAACTTAGATGAGGCCTTTCAATATTTTTACTAAATAATTTGCAAGAAATGACTATGGTACTAAGATATTTTTGGGTCCAAATATGTTAATAATTAATGATTTGGGAACCAAAAATTTCTTTATGGGTTTCCCATAAATATATGAAATATTTTTTAAATAAAAAAAATTATTATATCTATTATAACAATAATTTCTAGATGAACTTACTGGTCTATAATTTTGAAAAAAAGTACACTCTGTTGCTCTCCACTACCTCGGTTGGTATCCTAGGCCTATAACATATTTAGCTACAACATGATTTCCTAAATTCTATGTGAGAGTTTCTCTACTATTATTGAAATTTTCCAATTATTTATTTATTTATTAATTTTAAAATTTTCCTTTCTCTCTTTTAATAGTTTAGAATTCATTTCCTTTTCAACAGACATGTCAAATTTAGTATTTTCATATAAAGAATGTTATATTTTCAATGTATTATATTTTTATCTCAGTTTAATAAATGTGTATTCTAGAATTTTACAATATTCCAAAATTTCATACTGATACATGTAATCATTATTATTTTTATTCTCATAAATATCATAAATATTATTATTTTGAATACATAAAACATTAGAAGTGGTAGGTACCATGTTTACATTCATCATAAAGAACATGTTCTCTCTATCTGATTTATCTTTGGGGGCTAACTTAGAATCACTAGAGATATCCTCCGAAGTAGTCCAAGGGGATTTCATTACATTATTATATCTTCTATCCTTTTCATCATATATCTTTATTCACATAAACTTTGTAAACTCGTCATTGACATGTCAATTTCTCTTTCACTCATAGCAGAGAACCTCATTTTCATCTTTCTTCTAATCTTTTTTCCAAGTTCCCTTGTAATGATATTTTACTTTATAATTGGTATTCCAAATAAAGAATTTATTCTTATAAAATTTCATAAAATTTCTTGCTAGATGATCCATATCCTCATCATTATCTTTCTATAAATCACTGTCACTTGAACTTAAATATAGTAAATTCTCAATTTCCATTGGTTTTGATATAGTAGTCTTAAAGTCTACATATTTTCTATTTGGTTATTCATCATATTATCACTCGACCGTCAACTCTTCTTAATACATCATTATATTACCAATAAACTGTTTGAAATGAATCTTGTTGATATCCTAGGACTCTCTAATGTAAACATATGTACCTCTCCATATTTCAGGTAAACATCTATGCAGTTACCAGATATGGTCCTTATTGGATATAGGATTCATGAGTGTTCTCATTATGTTAAAAATCTCATTGAACCTAAGGTACATGTTATAAATTGGGTCATTGTGCCCCATATTAATGTTATTATACATAATAGTATATGTTTTAACACTCATATTCTTAAAATTAGTTGTTCCCTCATTTGAAAAAGATAATGTATCCCAAAATTCATATGCAGTTTTACACATATATATTTAATTAAATTATTTATCTACTAAATAATAATAACATTCTTTAATTTCATTATAATTATTATTGACATCTATCATTTTACAATCATCCCAATTAATTTTTCTAATTAGTAAGGACAACATATTTATCTTTTATATTAAACCAAATTTCAAAACCAATAATCTGAATGTGCATTTTCACATAAATTTTCAATTGATCTTAATTGCTACCATTTAAATATGGAGTTCTATTAGTATAATATCCTTATTTTCAAGAATCCATTTATTTAACTAAATAAAAAAAATTATGATATTTAAAACGTAAAAAATCATCGTTGAAACATTTTTTTAAAAACGTTTTATAAAAAATCATAATCATTTTACTACCAAATGTTGGTCGGATTGAGTAACTCAAGAGGGGGTGAGTTGTGTACCAAATAAAAATTTCTATTTGAAATGGTTTTAAAAGGGATCCCCCAATAAATTTGAAATCATAACAATTAACAAAAAGATAATAATGTTATAAATTTCAATCAATTAAAAAAATTCAAATAATATAGAATAGGGCTCGAAGAAAATAATATACAATATTAATTAATCCATTGAAATCAACTTACATAATTAAAATTTTATAAAAAACTAATTATGTTTAACTTTATATGTATTTTTTTCTTTTCAATTTAATAAAATTTTCCAAATATTAATTATATCTTCAAGATAAAACAAAAAAACATGCAGTGAAAAAATAAATATAAGAGGTTCAGTCTCAATTTGAGACATAGTCATCTCCACTTGGTGATCACATTCCACTAATAATTTTATATAAATAAATAGTTTGATCCCCAAACTATATTAGGTTTTATAAAAGTATACAACTGTCAAGACCACAGAGGGCCTCTTCAACTATTTTCCTTGGGAGTAACAAAATATAATAGGTCACCAAGGACCTCTACAAATGTTTTCATGGGAAAACATATAAAGAATGGTTGAGAATATATCTATGTGTTTTCTAGTTATAGAATTATATAGTTTGTTCTAAAAGAAACTGGGAAATAGAAACTGTTCTAAATGAAGAATGAAATAACTAAAATGAAAATTCTAAGAGCTTCATAGGATGGGGATGCTCAGTTTTTTTTACAGTGAAGCTCATTACTCTTGACTTAGATTTGTAGTGTAGCTCGATTATGTCTCATGAAACATCCGTAAAATAGAGTTTCATGGACACATTAATTCTTAACTACAAGGATTCACTAGAAGAGTATTTTTCTTCTACTTACTCAATTGATAGTATTCATTTATGTTCTTATAATGTTATAAAGAACCCATTTTTTGTAAATATTTTACTTTTTTCTTCTTTTGTAGAATTTAAATTTCATACATCACTAATAATAAAAAAATGGAGTTTTATTTTCCTTTTTCCAGTATCATTCATCCGTATCTACGTAAGCATCTGAACATTCATTATCCTTATATAAATGGATGACACATTCTTTGATGATTTCTGTAACAACCCTAAATTTCATTAATGGAAATCCCTCTTGATCTAATTAAATGTATCATTATGTAAAAACAAAATTCAACTTCTTTGGTTTAATGTTTTGGATTATTAAAATACCATTAATAATTGTGATTGTTGCGAGTATAACCATTGAACTGTGATCCCATGATTAGTATAAATAGAGGGATTTAACAAATCCAATTTACTCAGAAAAAGTAAGAATGGCCTCATCCAGTAGAATTTCCCCATACGAAGCCCATTTTTCGGAGGTCAGAAAGGAGGTGGTGTCATTGGGAATCGATCTTGACCAAGACCAAGCCCATCTTGAAAACATTAAGCTCAAGAGGAACCACCTAAGAGAGAAGTAGAAGTTGATAGAGATTACAACTCGAGGAATGCTATGTGAGCCACCAAAAGAGTTTGTCACCATCGTGCACCTTACCCTTCGGTCTTATGCGGGTGTTATAAGGGGTTATGTAATAAGAAATTAGCCCTATTAATATGTCCATTAATTTTTTTATAATAATTAATATACATTCATTTTATTATTATCACTTTGTAAATAGTATTTTTAATGTAAAAATAGTATTTTTAGTTAATATTCAACTAAGAATTTTATTTTGATGGATAACTGGATTTTGGAATTAAATATTAAATTATTATTATTATTATTATTATATAAATTATCGTCTAATTTAATGAATTTAATTTTAATTTTTATTAAGGTTTGAAAGACGTTTTTTTCAAAACCAATGAATTTTCGATAAATATCGATTTTTATTTTAAAAGTAAATATTCAAATATTTAGAAAAATATTTAGATAAAATGAATATTATTTTTGGGATCAGGATGTCGAAATTATCCAACAGTCAATTTTTCATTATTTTTTGAGACATTCGAATTTTTGGGTAAATAATTAAATACCATTTGAATATACAATGTGTTTTATGACATCATAAAAACCCAATAGTGATGTAATGAAATACTATAAATTATATGTTCGGCCAATAAATTTTTTATCATTAAATTACTGTAATTTTAGGTTTTTTTGATTTATTTTACAAAACATTAGTGGACCCTCCAAGAGTTATAAAACATTTTCACTTTTTAAATGAATTTCCTTAAGAGTGTGACTCTCCTCCACTTACACACCCTAAATATTTTATGAAGATCATAAATTTGACCTATAAAATATATTTTCCACTCCCCTTTGGGAAAAACTATAGGAAAAAATCATGGTCTGGTTTGTGGTATTGATTAGTTTAATGTGTTGTGACCCAAACCAAAATAATAAAGAATCCCCTCTCATTTCCTATATAAACCCACCCAAGCTCCCACTTACTCTGCACTCAAAGCCTTTTGATTTCGCCCAACCTCTGACCTCCTTTCTCTATAATCCTCCCAAGGTGCCCAAAGCTCCCAAAAATCCTCTCTCAATCCTCTCTAAACCCTTTCGGATCATGATTCCAAAAAAGGGATTTCCTCTTTTCTCATTTTTGTCTAAGTTTCTTAATATTGTTATGCCATTTTTTTTCAATTATAAATGTTGGAATATTATCTATAACCTCCCTCATACTACCATATTTATGTTTAAATATTTAGAGACCTCTTTCTCTTTCATTAATTACTTTCATGTACACCTGTTACCCTGCTATAATTTCAAAGGAATTTCTCTCTCCTCATTTACATTCAAGCTATTCCTTTGTATTATGAATCTAAATTCCATTACTTATGTTGGGAAATGTTTCTATATGAACCCCATACTGTTAATTTCATGTAAATATGATTATACACACCTTTCTCTCTCATCATCCAAATTATGTATTCTTATGTCAAGCTGTTACGCTGCTGAAATTGCACCGTGATTTCAAAGCCAATGTAATTGTGTAGTGAATACCATACCCATTTCTCTATCAATGGTATTAACCTTTATGCACATTTATGTATTGATTATAGTGTTTCATGTATGAATTCCAAATTTCATGTATCGTGTAATAAATGATGAGGTTTAATGAATCTCTGTTATATAATCCATGTGGCACATTTATGCATGAAATGAAAGGATTAAGAAGGGTGTGTCATGATAGAGATCCAAAACAATTTGTAAATATTAGTATCATGAAACGTCAATTTCAATTAGGTTTTACTCATTATAATTTAAGGGCAATGAGGTTTTACACATGATCCTTGTGTAATGATCCTTGGCTCAAGCTAAAATCATGTTATATGTTGTTGACACATTTCCATGTTAAAATTATCATGCTTTGTCATGCCTTTATGTTAATGTTTCTCTTGTGCTCCATTGATATGAATATTGTATAACATGTAATGTATTCCTCATTTTATTCCATGTTTATTCCCTTACTGGGCTTTATAGATCACCCTTTTCTCATGCATGTCCTCAGGTTATTCTATGCAATGTTATGTATGAGGGAATGTAGTGGTCATGTAAAGGATGTTTTCAATAAAGATATTGTATTTAATGTTTTATTTTGTTATGTAATTATCATAAGACCCAAAGACAATATACCTCTCGATCTTCGATGTTGTATCAATTGATGTTTATGTAATAAATCATGTTTAAGTGTGTAATAAATGAGAAGGGCTGTCATATTTGGAATCAGAGGATAGGTTTAGTTATTTTTGAGAATAGGATTAGAAAACCCTAGTACACCCTTAGAGACAATACTAAGTATAATAAAAACATACTTAAGTTATGGTGAGTACTTATAAAGTGGCTTAGCAAGAAAATACATCCATGTCTGGATATGAGCAGGTAGAGGCGGCTCTGGCACAGATGTACCTATGGGTAAAAACCCCAACAAGCAGTTTCAAGCTTGACCTGGGGAATCCTGGTGCACGACAATGAGATTTGCTGCACTCTTGGTTATGAAAATCCTAGGGGATATGATTTGGTAAATTCACAAGCTTAGTATGAACCCTTATTAAATGAATTAATAAAAATTCCCCTAAGAATATATGAAAGAAAGTAGATCATGAATATCATAAATGGAGACCTATGGATTTATATGTTAAGGAAGTAAAAGTAATGTATATGTCATCCATTTTGTCTTTGGATTACTCTTTTTGTGTTACCCCTAAATTTACTTTTAATCCAACCAATGGCTGGTAATAGGAGGACTGGGGTTAACAACAGATGTGAAGATCAATGTGATGATTGTTCTAATGGGATGCCCAATCCGATGGGAGAGTGAATCAAAAACTTTGTCACAATACTCTCTTAGTTAAATGAAGAATTTAATAGAAGTGTGGGTCAGGAGGAACATTCAACCCCCCCCCCCCCCCCAAGAAAGAAGAAACCACTATCGAGTGCTTGATGATATAAAGGCCTCTTACGTTTAATGGATTATCTAATCCCTCAATCGTCGAACAATGGATTAACTCCATTGAAAAGATCATCTCTATATTTAAATGTTCTGAACCTGAGAGGATCCTCCTACATGATTATCTTATGGAGGGTGAAGAAGATCAATGGTGGAAATTGATCAAAAATATGAAGCCTGAGGAGGAGATCGAGGCGTTGGAATATAAGGATTTATGAAAGTTGTTTTTCGATAAATAGTTTCTGCACACCCTCTGACATAAGTTGGAAAGGGACTTCCTTGCCCTCAGGAAAACAGAAAAAGAATTTGTAACACCCCAAGCTTCCACGATACTCATCTCTTTGAATAATACAGTAGTGTGTGTTGTACGCAACATTGAGTTCTAACACACAGCACAACCAATCAAACTAGTTGTTATGAATAGTAATACCCAATTTTTTAAATTTAATATATTTTATTTTTCAAAATGGACTTCATTTTAGGATTCGGAATATCGAAATTAGCTTAGGGTGAATTTTTGGTAATTTTCTGAAAACATTCAATTTTTGATTAATAGTGAAAAAACACCGAGTTATAGTTTAAAACTGAATTTTTATTTAAATAATTATTTATTTTATTTAAATATAATTAAGATAAAAATTGATACACAATACCTATATAAGTTAAATTTAATTCATTTGAGTTGGTTTAGAATAATTTTACATATATAAAAATTTTATGGAACCTTTCACCGTCTTTTACCCACCTCCTCGGAGAATTTGGAAATTCACATAAAATGTAATTTTACCACTTCTGTGAGTGGAATTTCTAAAATCTGAGAGACGTGGTTAATATAAATGAATAAAATGTGTTTCAATAAGATAAAAATATTTTTTGGTGAATCGTAACTTTTTTCTTTTATTTACCATGGTTAGAAGTAAATAGGGTAATTAAGGGTAAAAATGATATTAATATTACCCTAAAACATGTCCTAATTCTATTGTACAAGTGTATCATGACCCAACAAAACCTTAGGAAAAACATATCATCATTTAGTCTAACTTGGATTATATTAGGACATTTATTATTATTTAATTTAAAGCAGAGTTAAAAGAGTTAAAATCAATGTTTAATTAGTAAAACATTTTTAATATAGAGTTATACATAAGATAAATTAGATTATAAATATCCATTAGAAATATAAAATGGTTTCCTACATAATTTTATTTTATTTATAATTTTTATACATTAAATAATTTAATTCATTTATGACACAATGGTGATGCATTAATTACCTAATTAATGAAATATTAAAATAATTGATATTATCAATATAAGAATAAATGTAATTTGAGAATTTATATGAATTACACTGATTTTATAGGTTAATGTGACATATTATGATTGTTTATATAAATTTTTTTCGAAGTAATAATGATGTTATCAAATAATCAAAAACAAAATACCCAATAGTGTCAAAATTGACATAAAAGAGTTTTTAAAAAAAATATTATATTGTTAATTGATATTATATTCCTAAAAATCTAAGGATTGGCCAAAGGACTTGTATAATGATATGTGTATCATTAATGGACCACTTGGGGTCTCTTGGATGTATATAGTATGTTTATTAACTATATAATATAAAAATACAAAGAGATATGGTAAATTTCAAACTATTTAACTAAGAGTTAAATATAAATGATAAGGTTAGTATAGTGACCCAAACCTATTTAATATCTATTGGATGAACTTTTTTCCACCCATACCCACCTTATACGTTGAATAATGCACTTTGGATCCATTAGAAACCAAATATAAATTTGTTATTAATTAATACTTTATGTTTTTCCTAAAGAGCCCCCCCTCCCCCTTATAAAAGGGTACCACTTCTAACCAATTATTCATACCTTAAAAGCCTTTTGGTTCGGCAAACCTATGCCCAAATACCCTCTAAACTATCCTCCCTTAATCCTAATGTCCTTCATTGAGTCATAAAGCCATCCTAATGAGCCCTTTTGATCAAATCAAAAGGAAGAACCCGGATAAGAGGTAATGTTTTCACCACCCTCTTTCAAGTTACTTTATTCTTAACTTCTTCTTTTTTTATTATTACCAATATAAAATAATAACTCCAGTATTTTCTATATACTGTGATGTTATTATAAATATGTTACGACCATATTCATTATTCTATCCATCCTTTGAATGAAATGTTACAATACATGCGTACGTACGGCTTACCGTCTCCACGTCGTGGTGTAATTGTTATTCAAAACATTATTATTTGGATGGGTATAATAATGATGTGTAATTCATTTAAATAAAAAATATAACATTATAATTATACTTTATATATGATATACTATCCAATTATATATTATTTTAATATCAAAAGAGTGATATTGTCGCTCGTGCGTACGTACGGACTACCGTCTCCCCGAACGCGAAGAGATTCATTCCCCATCGTATCCATTCAAGTATAATTCTAATTTGATGATTAAAAATAATGTTTAAGGACTTATATTATTTGGTATATGTATAACATACAACCTATCCATAACAAACATGGCTTATGTAACAAAACATATAAAAGAAAACGAGTACGTTAACACAAGAAACGATGATAATACTAAGATATTGTTAACAAATCAATGTTACAAGATCATATATGATATAATATTAATGTATTTGATTATTTTATAATTTTATTACAATTATTTCTCCATTATACAGGAGTTTATCTTACCCTCAACAAAGGAAAAGTACAAGGAAAGGGTTTATTTTACAATCTCTTCATTTCCCGAGGTTGTTTATACATAATTATCTAATGGGACCTCTTTATCATCCACATACATGTTTCATAAAAATTTATTTCAAAACATTATTACTATTTTACAGAATTTTTGTTAAAGTCATATATACCCTTGTTTTACTTTTTATAAGATGTTTATAAAAAAATCTTTCCATCATTTTCCAACGAAGGTCCTTTTTAACATTTTCGACAAAATTAATGTAAGAATGTCTCTTTTTAACTTATATGGAGGGTGTAGCTATTTTATACCTTTATAAACTCGTTGAAGCTTCCCTTACAAGCTTATAAGAATATTTTCAAAGTAAATGTTTTATTTTATAATTCTTTGAATCGTAAATAATTTCAAAATAGAAAGAGATATTTCTCTAAAAAGGGTTTTGATTTCATCTATGTCAACATCCTTTGATGCATTTTATGTTTATTTGGAGTTTATTTATTATGATACAAAACATCTGTATTGTATTGAAGGTTTTGTGATATGATTTACTGTGGATGTGATATTTTTATACCATTCATGATTTATGGTTAATGTATTGAAATTTTTTATGCTAGTTTTAATACGAATGTTTATGATATGTTTAAACCTTTTCATATGAGGAATGTATTGGACTTAGTAAGTCATGGGTGGAGCCCACTATTGCTCCTCGATGCATCGGTATGTCTCATGAGACAACTAGACGTGAAATTGGCTGAGACCCTTTCCCAATTTGAGTTATGGTTTTGGTCGAGGCCTTAATCATTTTTAGACGTCTTCGTCGAGGCCTTGAAAAAATGTTTGAGAATGTCCAACATTATACATTCCCTCATTAAGGAAATAACATTGATAGTTCATGTGGTCATTTGAGTAGTATAATGGCCATGATTATGTTTTATTTTGGAATTATTTAATCAGCTCATATCCTTGCTATAAAATAATTCATGTTTATTATTGGTAAATCCATGTGGTTTCAATTATTTACCAAACTTAATATTTATGTCATTTTCCACTGAATTACTTACCCTTACTGAGCGATTGAGCTCACCACTTTCTTATGTTTCATTTTCCCAGGATATGAAGAAGTTAGTTATGAGTGACCAGCAGGTATAATATAGGAGGCTTGGATGTTTATAATGAAATATATTTGTGTTGTATTTCTTTTCAAGTTGTAAAGTTGAACTTATGTATGAATCTTGTTTCCAATAATACTAAATTGATCTGTCTTTCGAGACATGATTTCCTTATGATCATTCCAATGTTATGTAATAATGCACCGACTCTGGGTAACTGGGGTCAGGGCGTTACAGTTGGTATCAGAGAATTTTTAGAACAAACCTTGGAAGCTAGATTTAGATAAACTCTGATTAGAGGACATAGCCCTAAGATAGACTTTGACGATTAATATAGAAGATCTTCTGAGAATTTTGGAATTGTTGAGATTTTGTGAGTTTTCCGAGCAATACATCCTTATTTGGATATGAGTAGGTAGAGGCGGATCTGGCATAGATGTACATAGAGGTAAAACCCAAAAACACCGCTTTGAGCTAGACTCAAACGGGAATTAGTGCATGACAATGGGCCTTGATAAACTCTTGGTTACGACACTCCCGGGGGATATTCTTAGGGTAATTCTCAATTTCTTTACAAAACATTATGAAGGGTTTATGAGTATATACTTCCTCAAAGAAAACATTTTTATGATTATGGATTATATCCATAAATAGTTCAATTCATGTTAAGTGTTTTACAAGTATGGAATTATGTATTTTTATTCATAAACTAATATAGTTTATGCCATTGTTTATAAATGGATCCTAGTGGAAGAAATGGAAACCATATCAATTCACGCACTCCATGTAAGGATTTCCCTCTAGCTCAAGATAGTTATAGTGGAGCTGGTGATATAACTGGTGCTGATCAGCTTATCACCATACTGGGACAACTCACTCAGGTTATGAATAATAACCTTACCCGTTTGGAGCACCCTTATCCACAGCGTGGAGGATCAATGTTAGATCGCTTCATGAGGCCAAATAAACCAAAATTCAATGGGAGTACAAATCCCTTAGTAGCTGAGCAATGGATAAATTCTTTAGATAAAATATTCCATTCCTTGGGGAGTAGTGAAAGGGAAAAAGTTATCATGGCAGTTTACCGCCTCCCTGGAGATGATGATCAATCATGGTCATTGATTCAAGACACGAAAGAAGATGATGGAGTATCAAATATGGAATGGAGGGAGTTCAATGATCTAGTTTTAGAAAAATACATTCCTCGTGACCATCGAGCTGATATTGAAAGGCAATTTCTGAGTCTGAGACAAAAGGAGGATGATAATTTCCCAAAGAGTGAGGCTAACTATATAAGGTTAGCGAGGTATGTTGCAGATTATATACATAACCCAAGAAGTAAGATTTATCGTTTCTTTGATGGGTTAAAACCATTTCACTATCGAGCATTGGTCTCACAATCCTTCTCATCATACAAAGATATTGTCTCGTGTGCTATCAAGATAGAAAAATAATTCTCTAAGTATTATGACTGTAAATCAAATCAAGAGAATAAGAGATCTGCGGAACACTCTAGGAAAGTAAATAAGGAAATAGGGAAGAAGGTAAAAATTGAATTTTTACCTTGTGATAATTGCTGAAGGAAGCACCCTGGTGCCTGTCTAAAAGGAAAAGGGGTATGCTAAAAGTGTGTACAGAAAGGACATATAGCTGGTGATTGTAAAGGAAAGAAAGATGCTACAAATGTTCAATGTTACGATTGTAGGGATATGGGACATTATGAAAATGAATGTCCTAAGCGTTAGGGAATATTTCCTCAGAAAAGGCCAAGGGATCAAGGCCAAGCTTATGAAATCACTACTGCTAAGGTTGAAGTCCCGAAAGACATGGTGGCAGGTAATTTAATGGTTTCATCAAGTGTAGAAAATGTCTTATTTGATTCTGGATCATCGCATTGTTTCATATTTTCCCAGTTTGCTAATAAAATTAGATATTTCCAATTTGATTTTACAAGGGAGTTTTCAGTTAATACTCTTAAGGGAAGTATCATTTCTATAAAGTTCTGTGGATATGTTCCCATTAGGGCACATAAATGATCTTTATCTGCATATCTCATCGTCATTCCTATGATTTAATTTGATATAATCCTCATTATGGATTGGCTTTCGGACCATGATGCAAAAATTTATTTTCAGAAGAAGGAGGTTACTTTTTTGATGATGATGATAAGGAACACCTTATCTTTAGAGCTGAATCGTCACCACCTAATTCTTACCTAGATCTACCCCTAGTAGCTCAACTAAATTCAATTATTGGGGAGGAAGAGAATGAAATGACTGTGGGTGAGGAAAAGACTGTTAAAATAGAGTATGTACTTATTGTGAGAGAATATGTAGATGTGTTTTCGGAAGATATACCTTGACATCCTGCAGAACGAGAAATTGAGTTTTCCATTGATTTCATTCCGGGTTCACGGCCTATATCGAAGACCCCTTATAGAATGGCCACTGTGGAATTAGTTGAACTAAAGAAAAAACTATATTAATTGAGTAATAAGGGATTTATTCTCCCTATTGTTTCTCCAGGGGATCCCCTGTCCTTTTTGTTAAGAAGAAATATGGATCTATGGGTTTATGTATCAACTACAAGGAAATCGATGCTATAACTATAAATAACATGTATCCATTACCTTGAATTGATGATTTATTTTATCAACTGAATGGAGATCAATACTTTTCAAAGATTGACCTTTGATCTGGATACCATCAGTTGTGTGTGAAGAAGGAAGACATTCTGAGGACCATATTTTGAACCAGGTACGGGCATTACGTGTTTACAGTAATGCCTTTTGGATTGACTAATGCACCCTATGTATTCATGGATCTAATGAATATTGTTTCCAAGGAATATCATGATGATATTGTGGTGGTATTTATTGATGATATCTTGGTATAATCCAAAATCGACGAGGACCATGAAAATCACTTGTGCATTATCCCTAAGACTCTTAGACGACATGAATTATATGGGAATTATAGAATGTGTGAATTCTGGATTCATGAGATTTCTTTTCTTGGACATATTTTCTTTAAAGATATAATATCTAATGATCCTTATAAGACAAGATAAATCCATGAATGTCCAGCATCAATGAGTATAACCGAGGTACGTAGTTTTATTGGCTTAGTAGATTATTATCGTCATTTTGGCCAGAACTTTTCCCGATTGGAAAACCCATTAACGAATCTCACAAGTAAAGGGGTTATATTTGTTTGTAAAAAAGAGTTTGAAGAATGTTTTGATGAACTGAAGAAGGGATTAGTCAATGCTCCTATTTTGACTCTACCATTAGGAAATGAGGGGTTTTTAATTTATAGTGATGCATCGAAGAAGGGACTTGGTTGTGTCCTTATGCAGAATGATAGAGTTATTTCCTATGCATAATGATAGCTAAAAATTCATGAGAAAAACTATCCTACTCATTATCTTGAGTTAGATGCTATAATCCTTGCTTTGAATATTTATAGACACTATCTCTATGGTAAAAAATGTGAGATTTATACTGTTCACAAGAGTTTGATGTATATTTGTTCACAGAAAGAACTCAACATGAGGCAAATTAGATGGCTTGAACTACATGAGGATTATTATTGTATGATACTCTACCACCTGGGGAAGGAAAATAAGGTGGCAGATGATTTGACCAGAAAGGATCATGGAGTTTTGAACAAGATGATAGTTGAAAAGGATCCTATATACATGGATCCAATAAAGATGGATATGGGAATCACCATAGAAGGTGAAACCTCAATACTTTTTCAAATGGTTTCCGAACCATATTTACTAGAAACGTTAAAGAGTTCTCAGACCAGTGATGAAGAGTTTCAAAAGAAGAATAAATCTATGAATGATGGGATATTGAGTGACTTTGTGTATGAAGATGGAATTTTGAAATTTGGGAAGATACTTTGTGTTCCCAGTATACCTGATCAAAAAATAGAGTTGTTGGATGATGATCATAGTTCCAATTTCACTATACACCCTGGGAGCACCAAAATGTATAGAGAATTGAAGGAAACTTTTTGGTAAGACATCATGAAGAGGGAGATTTCTGATTTTGTGTCAAGATGTATGGTTTGTCAATAAGTGAAAGATGGAAGGAAACAACTTGGAGGAGTCATGTAACCTCTTCCCATACCTGAGTGAAGATGGGATAACATTACGATTGACTTTATCATGGGACTACCAAAGACTCCTAGATGGAATAATGCAATATGGGTTATTGTTGATCGTCTTACCAAGTTAGCACATTTTCTTGCTATAATGGAGGATTTAACACTCAAACGTCTGGCGAGACAATATATTGATGAAGTTTTGAGAATTCATGGAGTACCCCTATCGATTGTTTCTGATCATGATCCCCGTTTTACTTCATGATTCTGGAAGATTCTTCAGAAGGCCTTGGATACTGGACTTCATTTGAGCACTGCCTACCAACCTCAAATAGATGGACAATCAGAACAAACTATTCAAATCTTAGAAGACATTTTTATATCTTCCTCACTTGACTTTCAGGGCATGTGGGATTAATATTTACCTTTGGTAGAATTTTTCTATAGCAATATCTTCCATTCAAGTGTTTGGATGGCACCATATGAAGCATTATATGGAAAGAGATGTCGCACACCAACCTATTGGGTTGACATTGGTGAAAGAAAACTTGTAGGCCCAGAATTGGTGGAGGAAACAAGGGAAAAGGTAAAAGTAATCCAAAACCACATCAATGAAGCACAAAGTATGCAGAAGAGCTATGCTGATAACCAAAGGAAAGATTTGGAATTTCAGGTAGGAGATCATGTTTTCTTGAAGGTATCTCCAGGGAAGGGAGTTATACGTTTCCGTAAGAAAGGTAAATTGAGTCTCAGGTACATCGGACCATTCAAAATTCTAGAAAGAATTGGGGTTATAGCTTACCGTTTGGTAATGCCTCCAAATCTCTCCAAAGTTCACGATGTGTTCCACGTATCACTGTTGAGAAAATACATTCCTGACCCAATGCATGTACTCACCTATGAGGAATTAAAACTGGAACCTGATTTGTCTTATTGTGAAGAGCCCATTAGGATGCTTGATAAAAAAGAACAAGTGTTGAGAAACCGGACGACTCATCTGGTAAAAGTTCTATGGAGAAACTGTAAGATAGAAGATGCAACGTGGGAACCTGAGGAACTTATGATAAAAACCCACCGAAGTCTTTTCATGTGGTAGTATTCTATAAATTTTTAGGAAGAAATTATTTGAAGGAGGGGAGAATGTAACACCCCAAGAATCCACAGTACGCTTCTCTTTGAATAATACAGTAGCGTGTGTTGTACGCAACTTTGTGTTCTAACACACACCACAACTAATCAAACTAGCCGTTATGAATAGTAATACCCACTTTTGAAATTTTATAAATTTTAACTTTCAAAATGGAATTCATTTTTGTATTCGGAATATCGAAATTATATTTAGGGTGAATTTTTGGTATTTTTCTGAAAACATTCATTTTTTGATGAATAGTGAAAAAACACTGAGTTATAGTTTAAAACTGAATTTTTATTTAAATAATTATTTATTTTATTTAAATCTAATTAAAGTCAAAATGGACACACAATACCTATATAAGTTCAATTTAATTCATTTGATTTTGTTTAGAATAATTTTAGATATATAAAAATTTTATGGAACTTTTCACCATCTTTTACCCACCTCCTAGGAGAATTTGGAAATTCACATAAAACATAATTTAACCGCTTCTGTGAGTGGGATTTTGAAAATCTGAGAGACACGGCTAATATTAAGGAGTAAAATGTGGTTCAATAAGATAGAAATAATATTTGGTGAATAGTAACTTTTTACCTTTATTTACCACGGTTAAAAGTAAATAGGGTAATTAAGGGTAAAAATGATATTAATATTACCCTAACACATGTACTAATTCTATCGGACAAGTTTATCTTGAACAAAAACAACATTAGGAATAAAATATTATCATTTAGGTCCACTTGGAATAGATTAGGACATTTATTATTATTTAATTCAAAGAAGAGTTAAAAGAGTTAAAATCATAGTTTAATTACTAAAACATTTTTAATATAGGGTTATAAATAAGATAAATTCGATTATAAATATTCATTAGAAATATAAAAATATTTCCTAAATAATGGTATTTTATGTATAATTTTTCGTCATTAAATATTTAATTTAATTATGACACAATAGTGATGCAGTAATTACCTAATAAATGAAATATTAAAATAATTTATATTATAAATATAAACATAAATGCAATTTGATACTTTTTATGAATTACACTAATTTTCTATGTTAATATGAAATATTATTATTGCTAATATAAATTGTTTTTGAAGAAATAATGTTGTTATGAAAGTATCAAAAACAAAATACCCAAAAGTGTCAAAATTTCCATAAAAGAGTTTTCAAAAGAAATATTATATTATTAATTGATATTCTATTCCTAAAAATCTAGGTTTCGGCCAAAGGACTTATATAATGATAGGTGTATCATTAATTGACCACTTGGGGGTCACTTGGAGGTATATAGTAAGTTTATTAACTATATAATATAAAAATACAAAGAGACATGGTAAATGTCAAACTATTTAAATAAGAGTTAAATATAAATGACCCAAACCTGTCTAAAATCTATTGGATGAAATTAGTTCGACCCATACCCACCTTATTGGTTTAATAATACTCTTTGGAGCCATTATAACCCGAATATAAATTTATTATAAATTAATACTTTAAATTCTTCATAAAGATCCCCTCTTCCCCCTTTTAAAAGGGCACCACTTCTAACCATTTATTATTACCTTCAAAGCCTCTTGGTTCGTCCAAAATTTTCCCAAATACCCTATAAAATATCATCCCTTCATCATAGAGGCCTTCCTTTAGTCATAAATAAAACCTAAGGATCCCTTTTGATCAAATAAAAATGAAGAACCCGAAGAAGAGGTAAGGTTTTCACCACCCTCTTTCAAGTTCCTTTCTTCTTCAACTTCATCTTTCGTTGTTATTCCCATTATAAAATAATAACTCTAGTATATTCTATATAATTTTATGTTATTATAAATATGGTACAACCATATTTAGTATTCTATCCATCCTTTGAATGACACGTCACCATATGTGTGTACGTACGGCTTACCGTCTCCACGTCGTGGTGTAATTGTTATTCAAATCATTATTATTTTGACAGGTATAATAATGATGTTTAATTCGTTTAAATAATAAATATAACAAGATAATTATTCTTTATATATGATATACTATCCAATTATATATTATTTTAATATCAAAAGGGTGATATAGTCTCTTGTGCATACGTACGGACTACAGTCTCCACGAACGCGATGAGATTCATTCCCCATCGTATCCATTCAAGTATAATTCTCATTTGATGATTAAAAATAATGCTTAAGGACTTTATATCATTCTATATATGAATAAGATACAACATATCCATAAAAAACACGGCTTCTGTAACAAAACATATAAAAGAAAATGAGTAAGTTAACACCCGAAACGACGATAATACTAAGATATTATTAACAAAGCAATGTTAAAAGATCATATATGATATCATATTAATGTATATGATTCTTGTATAACTTAATAACAATTATATCACCATTATATAGGAGGTTAACCTACCCTCAACCAAGGAAAATTACAAGGTAAGGGTTTGTTTCACAATCTCTTCATTATCCGAGATTGTTTATATATAATTATCTACTGGGACCTCTTTATCATCCATATCTATTTTTCTTAAAAATGTATTTCAAAACATTCTTAAAATATTACAGAATATGGGTTAAAGTCATTTATACCCTTTTTTTAATTTTTATAATATGTTTATAAAGTAATCTTTCCATCGTTTTCCAAACAAGGTCCTTTTTAACCTTTTCGGAAAAATTAAGGTAAGAATGTCTCTTTTGAACTTATACGGTGGGTGCGGCTATTTTCTACCATTATAAACTCATCGAAGCTTCCCTTGCAAACTTATAATAATATTTTCATAGTAAATGTTTTATTTTATAATTATGTGACTCTTAAATGATTTCAAAATAGAAATAGATATTTCTCTAAAAAGAGTTTTTATTTCATCTATGTCAACATCCTTTGATGGAATTTACATTTATTTGGAGTTGATTTATTATGATACAAAACATCCATATTGTATTGAAGGTTTTGTGATATTTTTGACTATGGATGTTCAATTTTTATACCATTCATGATTTATGGTTAATGTATTGACATTTCGTATTCTATTTTTAATACGAATGTTTATGATATGTTTAAACCTTTGCATATGAGGAATGTATTGGACGTAGTAAGTGATAGGTGGAGCCCACTATAGCTCCTTGATTCATCGTTAGGTCTCATGAGACATCTAGACATGGAATTGGCTGAGGCCCTTTCCCAATTTGATTTATGGTTTTGGCCGAGGCCTTAATCATTTTTATACGTCTTGGCCGAGGCCTTGAAAAACTGTTTTAAAATGTCTGGTATTATACATTCCCTCATTATAGAAATAATATTGATGGTTCATGTGGTCATTCGACTAGTAGAATACCCATGATTATGTTTTATTATGACACTATTTACTCAAATCATATTCTTTCCATAAAAGTATTCATGTTTATTATTGGTAATGGCATGAGGTTTCAATTATTTAACAAGAATAATATTTATGTCATTTTCTGCTATATTACTTACCCTTACTGAGCATTTGGGCTCACCCCTTTCTACTGTTTCATTTTCCCAGGATATGAAGAAGTTAGTTATGAGTGACCAGCAGGCATAATCTAGTTGTCTTGGATGTTTCTAATGAAATATATTTGTGTTGTATTTCTTTTCATGTTGTAAAGTTGAAATTATGTATGAATATTGTTTCCAATAATACTAAACTGATCGGTATTTCGAGACATGATTTCCTTATGATCATGCCAAGGTTGTGTAATAATGCAATGAATCTGGGTAACTGGGGTCGGGGCGTTACAGAATCTATCAGAGTGTACGAGGAAAACTTCACTAGGCTTACACAATACACATCTGGCTTTGTCATTACCCATGAATTCAAGGTTGACCGCTTCATTGGTGGGCTGAAACCTAGCCTACCGAAAGCCCTTGAAATCCTTGAATTCGAAAGCTACGAATAAATTGTCCAACGTGCTCTCAGGATTGAAATGGAGATTGGGGAATCCAAGGGGTATCAATGGGATAAGAAGCATAAGGTGGACTTCAATAATAGTGGTCTGATGGATAAATCCAATGGTTCTAAAAAGATCCAACACCCCACTTGAAAAAGGTGTAGAAAGAAGCACCCCAGAAATTTCCTTAAGGGGACGAGGAAATGCTTTAGGTGTGGAAGAGAAGGGAACCTGGATATTTACTGTCGGCAAGAAAACCCCATGGATGCAGCAGAGGATAAGAATTCTCTTCTCGACACTCAACGCATTTTTAATTGCTTCATCTGCAATGAACTGAGGCACTTTGCAAATCAGTTCCCTAAGACATGGGTTTTATGAGACAACCAACAACCTCCAAGGAATCAAGGGAGATATTTTTCCATCACTACCATCGATGTGAACCCCTAAAATGATGTGGTGACAGGTACACTAGTTATTCATTCACGAATAGTGAATGTGCATTTTGATTCTGGTTCTACGCATCCTTTTGTATCATGAAAGTTTAGTAGAACAATCCCAGCACCACCAGAAATCATGGAAGTAAAGATGTTAGTGAGTACAGGAAATGGGGCTATCATTTCATCCCATGAATATAACTCATCCTCTGTCATAATCTGTGGACTAAAATTCCCAGTGAACCTTTTCGTACTCCCTTAAGTGGAATTTGATGCAATTCTCGGCATGGATTGGATTTCATTTTATAAAGCCAACATAAATTACCATGAAAGGTAAATCACTCTCTATATGAAGAATCGACCCCCAATTCTATACAATTACAATGAGGAAGATGAATCGTATTTATATACATCATATCAAGAATGGATATTACTGCCCTATGACCATGCGTATCTGGCACATATGATTGAGTCCATGGATGAAACCATCCTTAACGACATGCCTATTGTGAGGGAATTTGTTGATGTGTTTCCTGAGGAATTGTCTAGTCTTCCTCCGAGAAGAGATGTTGAATTATCAATTGATCTTATACCTATAGAGTTACCAATATCCAAGACTCCACATAGAATGGTTTTTGTGGAGCATGAGGAGCTGAGAAAACAACTACATGAGAATTTGGATAAATGGTTTATATTCCCAAGTGCTTCACCTTGGGTGGACTAGTCCTCTTCGTCAAGAAGAAGGATGTGTCAATGCACCTTTTCATCAATTATCATGAGCTTAACAAAATCACGATAAGGAACAATTATCTTCTCCTACGAATTGATGACTTGTTCAATCATCTTCGTAGATCACAATACTTCTCTAAGGTGGATTTGGGGTCAGGATATTATCAAGTAAGGGCTAAGAAGGAAGATATCTCTAAGACTGATTTTTGAACAAGATACGGGCACTATAAATTCATTTTAACGCATTTCAGACTCACCAATGGTCGAGAAATATTAATGGAATTGATGAATAGATTCTTTTTAGATTACCTATAAAACATTGTGGTAGAATGTATAGATGATATTCTAATATACTCCAAAACCAAGTAGTATCATGAGGATCATCTAACAACTGTACTAGAAACCTTGCATAAAGAGAAGCTCTATGAAAAGTAAAGCATGTGTGAGTTCTGGTTGAAGGAGGTCCCATTCTTGGGCCATATCATCACAAGTAATGGGATATCTGTGGATCCCTCTAAGACAGCTGAAACAGAGGAATGGTCGGGGACAACATCGGTAACAGATATCCATAGCCTTTTGGGATTAGCTAGATATTATCGACGATTTGTGAGAAATTTCTTACGATTTTCCAACCCACTTACAAGGATAATTTCTAAGGGAGTAAAGTTTTCATGGAGTGATGAATGTGCATAAATATTCAAGTATTTGAAAAGGAGGCTTATCACTATGTCGGGGCTCACTTTACCCACAAGTGGATAAATGTTTGAGGTATTTAGTGATACTTCGAAGAAGGGCTTGAGATGTGGGTTGATGAAAAATGACAAAGTCATTGACTATGCTTCATGTTAATTGGATGTTCATGAGCAAAATCATCTAACACATGATATGGAGTTGGCTTCGGTGATCTTAACTTTAAAAAATTGGTGGCATTATCTCTTTGGGGAGAAGTGTGAAATATATATGGACCACAACGGCCTCAAGTATATATTCACACAAAAGGAGTTGAACATAAACCATGGAAGATTGTTAGAGTTGATCAAAGACTTTGATTTTTCAATTCATTACCACCCTAGGAGAGAAAACAAGGAGGAAGATGCTCTAAGTAGAAAGGACCCAGTGATTCTATCCTTGATGAGAATTGAGAAGAATCCAATGTTCTTAGATTTGATGAAGATGGACATGGGAATCCTAAATAAGGGAATATCATAAATCTTTTTACAAATTATTTCTCAGCCGACTCTTTTGGAAAGTTTAAAGGGTGCTCAAAACGATGATGTGGGAATTTAGAAGAAAGTGGAAGCTATTAGAAATGGGAATTCCACAGAATTCGTGTTTGAAAAGGATGGAATTGTAAGATTTAGGTCACAATTATGTGAAGAATTCGATCCAGAGATAAAGAAGGAGCTTCTGTATGACTCACATAGCTCAACCTTCTCTTTCACCAGGGGATCACAAAGATGTATCGAGATCTCCGAGAGAACTTTTGGTGGGACAATTTGAAAAGGAGATTGATGAATATACATCAAATTGCCTGGTATGTTTTCAAGTGAAGGCTGAGAGGAAAAATTTTAAGGGGATGATGCAACCACTACCCATACCAACATGGAAGTAGGAAAGCATTACCATGGACATTGTCACTGGAATTCCAATGACATCTAGAGGAAACAATGCTATATGGGTCATTGGGGATCGTTCTAAAAAGACATCTCACTTTATCAAAATTTGAGAGGACTTCTCATTGGATCAACTTGAATTGATTTAAATCAAATAAGTGGTAAGGATGCATGGAGTACCACTATCTACTGTATCCGATCGTGATTGAAGATTCACCTCAATTTTCTAAAAAAGTCTCCAACATCCTCTAATAACTAAATTGAACTTCAGTACAGCCTACCATCCTCAAACTGATGGCCAATCAAAGGAAACTATTCAGACAACGGAAGAGAAGCTATGATCTTGTTCTATAGACATAAAATGAGAATGGGACCAACATCTTCCACTGGTTGAATTCTCCTACAATAACAGTTTTCACTCGAGCATCTAAATTTCACCCTATGAATCCCTTTATGGGAAAAGGTGCTGAACACTGGTGTGTTGGGATGAAGTCGTTGAGCGTAAGCTACTAGGACCAGAAATTGTCAGAGAAATGGTGGATAAGATGAAAACCATTCAGCAGCATATCAAGGTAGCCTAGAGTCAATATAAGAGTTATGCAGATAACCATCGATGATACCATGAGTTTAAATTTGGACACATGGTATTTCTATGCATATCTCCATGGAATAAGGTCATGATGTTTGGAATGATAGGTAAGTTAAGTCCTAGGTACATCATCCCATTTTAAATTCTTGATCGTGTCGAGGTTGTGGCCTATCAACTAGCACTTTCACCTACCATGGACAAAGAACATGATGTATTTCATGTATCCATCTTAAGGAAGTGCATACCAGGCCGTTTACATGTACTCTCTTTAGAGATGGTATAGTTAGAGTATGATCTTTCTTACGAGGAGCAGCTAGTGAAGATCTTAGATCTTAGAAAAAACGTTCTACGAAATAAGACAATGGCCCTCGTCAAGGTGTTATAGAGAAACAAAATATTTAAAGAAGAAACGTGGGAATCGGTGCATATGATGAAGCAGAGTTACCCACATCTATATTAGTGTGGGTGAAGGAAATTTCGAAGGAGAAATTTCTTAAGGGGGGAGATTGTAATGAACCAAACATTCATTTATGGAAATCCATATTGATCTAATTAAATTTCTCATTATGTAAAATTCTTTGTGAACTTATTTGGTTTTATGTTTTGGATTTTTAAAATACCATTAAGAATTGTAATCATTGCAAATATAGCCGTTGAACAGTGATCGCATGATTAGTATAAATATAGGTATTTAACAAATACAATTTACTCAGACAAAGGAATTGATGGCCTCATCCTATAGACTTTCCCCATACGAAGCCCATTTTTCAGTTCTTGGAAAGGAGGTGGCATCATTGGGATTCGATCATGACCATGCCCAATATAAGATTCAATACGTTAAGCTCAAGCAGAATCGCCTACGAGATAAGTGGAAGCTTAAATAGATTACCTCTCGAGCAATGCTATCCGAGACACCCCAAGAGTATATCACCATCACTCACCATACCCTTCGGTCTTATGCAGGTGTTATAAGGGATCATGTAAGCAGAACTTATCACTATGAATATGTGCATTATTTTTGTATATAATAATTAATATACATTCATTTAATTATAGTTATATTGTAAATTATTTTTTTAATGTACAGATAGTATTTTTAGTTAATATTCAACTAATAAATCTATTTTGATTATTTAATGGATTTTTTAATTAAATAATAAAATATTATTACTATTATTAATATAAATTATCGTACAATTTTATGAATGCAATTGCAATTTTTATTAAGGTTTGAAAGATGTTTTTTTAAAACCCATGAATATTCAATAAATGTCAGTTTTTATTTTAAAAGTAAATATTCACATATTAAAAAAATTATTTGGATAACATTAATATAATTTTTGGAATCAAGACTTCCAAAATTATCTAACGGTGAATTTTTCATAATTTTCTGAGACAGTCGAATATTTGGGTAAATAATTAAATACCGTTTAAATATATAATGTGTTTTATGACATCATAAAGACACAATTGTGATGCAATAAAATACTATAAATGGTATGTTCTGCCAATATATGTTTTGTCATTTAAATAATTTGAATTTAGGTTTGTTTGATTAATTTTACCAAACATTAGTGCACCCTCCAAGAGTTATAGAACATTTTCACTTTTAAAATGAATTTCCTTGAGAGTGTGACTCACTTCTACATAAGAACCCTCTATATTTTAAGAATTTCGTCCATTGGCCTTATAAAATAATATTTTCCACTATATTGGAAAAATCCATGTGCAAAATCCATGTGCTGGTTTGTGGTATTGATTAGATTAATGTGTGGTGCCCCAAACCTAAATAATAATGAATTCCCTCTCCTTCCTATATAAACACACCAAAGCTCCCACTTCATCATCACTCAAAGCCTTTGGAGTTCATCCAACATTTTCACTACCTTCTCTAGAATCCTCCAATGGTTCCCCAAGCTCCTAATAAGCCTCTCTCAAGCCTCTCCCAAGCCTTTGGTGTCACACTTCCAAGTAAAGGATTTCCTCTTTTCTCATTTTTTTCTAAGTCTCTTAATATTTTCTTCCTTTTAATTTTCAATTATAAATGTTGGGGTATGATTTCGAACCTCCCCCATAATACACTAATTATTTTTGAAATAATGAGAGACATATTTATCTCTCGTTAATGCCTTCTGTGTACACCCGTTAACATGCCTAAATTCCATAAGGAATTTTTCTCTGCTCATTTACATTCAAGCTATTCTTTTGTATTATGAATCTAAATTCCATTACTTGTGTTGGGACATGTTTCTATATGAACCCCTTACTTTACATATCATGAAAATATTATGAGACACCTCTATCTCTCTCATCGACCATTTTATGAATCCTTATGTCAAGCTGTTATGCTTCCAAAATTCCACCAAGATTTTCCAATCCAATTTCATTGTGTGGTGAATACCATGCCCATTTCTCTATCAAGAGTATTCACCATTATGCACATTTACGTATTAATTATAGTTTTTCATGAGTAAATTCCAAATTTCCTTTATGATGGAATAAATTATGAGGTTTAATGAATCTATGTTATATGATCCATGTGGCACATTTATGCATGAAATGAAATGTTTAAGAAGGGTGCACCCAGATAGCTCTTCAATGCATTGGGTAAAGATTAGTATCATGATAGGTCCAGTGCAATGAGAGTTTAATCATGATAATTCAAGTGAAAAGATGGTTTACTCGTGATCCATGTGCAATGAGACATGGATCATGTGAAAATAATGTTAAATGTTGTTCCCACACTTCCATGTTAAGAATATCATGCATTATCATGTCATTATGTTAATTTTTCTCTTGTGCTCCATTGATATTCCTTTTTTCTAACATGTACTGTATTCCTCATTTATGTAACACCCCAAGCTTCTACGGTACGCTTCTCTTTGAATAATGTGATAGCGCGTGTTGTACGCAACACCGAGTTCTAACACACCATAACCAATCAAACTAGCCGTTATGAATAGTAATACCTAATTTTTTAAATTATATATATTTTATATTTTAAAATGGACTTCATTTATGGATTCAGAATATCTAATTTAGCCTAAGGTGAAATTTTGGTACTTTTCGGATAACTTTCATATTTTGATGAATAGTGAAAATTACTAAATTTTAATTAAAAACAACTTTTTTAATCAAAATAATTAATAGTGATAAATTATGAATTTGAGTGGTTTTAAAGTATATTTAGAATATATTTTTACCATTTAATATAATGTTGGTCATTGAACATAATTTTACAATTAAACCGAACATAAACAAGTGTCAATCTTTTGATAGTTATTATCTCTTAAAAACACGCTTTTTGATTTGACAGCGGAAATTAATTTTAAATTAATTTCTGCCACTTCTTTGTTTTGAATTTAGAAAAATGGATTCCATATTTGGAATCAGGATTTCCAAATTTTGTAAATAGGTAACTTTTATTTTTAGACATTTTGAATAATTACTATGGTAAATATTTTATTTACCATGGTTAAGGGTAAATCTGGTAAATAAGGGTTAAAAAATAATATTATAATAATACTAAATTACCCTAAAACGTGTCCTAGCCTTATTTGTTGATACATGTTCGACCATAGGCATCTTCGGGTCGATTTTGGGACCCCATGGTTCCACTTGTAGGTGATAGGGACACTTTATTTTAATTAAGTTAAAATGAATACAAAAATGACCCAAGCATATATCGTTTAGCAAACCAATTTTTACATAGGGTTATATATGTTGTATTTTTTACTATAAATATTCATTAGAAAGATAATACGATTTCCTACATGATTATATTTTATTTTTAATTTTTAGAGATTAAATAATTTAATTTATTTATGACACAATGATGATGCAGTAATTATCATAATAGTGAAAAATTAAAATAATTGATATTATAAATACCCAAATAAATATAATATGAAACTTTTAATTAATTAAACTAATTTTATAAGATAATATGATATATTAGGATTGATTTAATTGACTTTGTTCGAATCAATCAATCATTTAGGAGTTTCACAAAAATCAACTATAGAATAGTGTCAAAATTGACATAAAAGAGTTCTTAAAACAAATATTATATTATTAATTGATATTAAATTCTTTAAAATCTACGGTTTGGCCCAGAGACTTATATAATGATATTTTCATCATTAATGGACCACTTGGGGGTCTCTTGGATGTATATAGAAAGTTTATTAACCATATTATATAAAAATACAAAGAGACATTGTAAAAGTGAAACTAATTAACTTAGAGTTAATACTTAAGGATAAGGTTAATATAAGTACCCAAACCTGTATAAATTATATTGGTTGAGTTGTTTTCGACCCATCCCCTCCTTAACCTTTTAATAGTAAACTTTGGAGCCATTTGAAACCGAATATGAATTTATTATAAACTAGTATCTCTAGCTTTTCCAAAGGTGCCCCTCACCCCTCTTATAAAAGGGCACTCCTCCTTCTCATTTCTTCACACCTTCAAAGCGTTTTGGTTCGGCCAAACTCTGCCCAAATACTCTCCCAACATCCCTAACTACAACCTAGAGGCCTTATTGTGATCAGAAAGCCAACCTATGGAGCCCTTTTGATCAAATCAAAAGGAAGAACCCGAAGAGGAGGTAATGATTTCACCACCCTTTTCCAAGTTCATTTCTTCTTCCACTTATTCTTCCTTTGTTGTTACCATTCTAAAATAATAACTACAGTATCATATATATACTTTGATGTTATTATAAATATGGTACAACCATATTCAGTATTCAATCCAACGTTTGAATAACATGTCACCATACGTGCGTACGTACGGCTTACCGTCTCCACGTCGTGGTGTAATTGTTATTCAATATAATATTATTTGGATGGGTATAATAATGATGTGTAACTCATGTAAATAATAAATATAACATGTTAATGATTCAGTATATATGATATACCATCCATTTATATATTATTTTAATATCAAAAGAATGATATTGTCGCTCGTGCGTACGTACGGACTACCGTCTCCACGAACGCGATGAGATTCATTCTCCATCGTATCCATTCAAGTATAATTATCATTTGATGATTTAAAAAATGATTTTTAAGTACTTGATATCATTCTGGATATGAATAATATACAACCTATCCTTTACAAACATGTCTTATGTAACAAAACATATAAAAGAAAACAAGTAAGTTAACACCCATACTAAGATATTATTATCAAATCAATATTAAAAGATCATATATGATATCATATTAATGTATATGATTCTTGTATAATTTAATAACAATTATTTCAACATTATACAGGAGGTTAACCTACTCCAACCAAGGAAAAGTACAAGGTAAGGGTTATTTCACAATCTCTTCATTATCCGAGGTTGTTTATACGTAATAATCTACTGGGATCTCTTTATCATCGACATCCACGTTTCTTCAAAATGTATTTCAAAACATTTTTATTATTTACAAGAATATGGGTTAAAGTCATTTATACCCTTGTTTGACTTTTTATAAGAGGAATCTTTCCGTCGTTTTCAAAACAAGGTCTTTTTTAACCTTTTCGACAGAATTAAGGTAAGAATGTTTTTTAACTTATACGGCGGGTGCGGTTATTTTACACCATTATAAAATCTTCAAAGCTTTCCTTACAATCTTATAAGAATATTTTCAAAGAAAATGTTTTATTTTATATGGCTATTAAATGATTTCAAAAATAGAAAGAGATATTTTTCTAAAAATTGTTTTGATTTCATCTATGTCAACATCCTTTGATGGATTTTACGCTTATTTGAAGTTGATTTATTATGATACAAAACTTCTATATTGTATTGAAAGTATTGTGATATGTTTGACTGTGGATGTGCTATTTTTATACCATTCATAGTTTATGGTGAAATTATTGACATTTCATATGCTAGTTTTAATACGAATGTTTATGTTATGTTTAAGCCTTTTCATATGGGAATGCATTGGACTTAATATGTGACGGGTGGAGCCCGCTATAGCTCCTCGATGCATCGGTAGTTCTCATGAGACAAACTAGTGTCTTGGAACAAGGCCTTGGAAAAATCTTATTTGTATTATTGACACAAGGCCTTGGCTATGTGGTTATGATAGTCTGGCATTATGCATTCCAACATTATGAAAGTGGTTATTGATATTGCATGTGATTATTTGATTAGTAAAATATCCGTGTGAACAAGTAAATGGAATTATTTCATTTTACTTTTGCCATAATATGTTGAAGTTCAAGTTTAAAAGGCTTTTGTTTTAGTTATACATTTCCTTAAATGTTTATTCTTATTTATGAAAGTTTCCGCTATATTGTTATCCTTACTGGGCATTTGAGCTCACCCCTTTTCTATGTTTTATTTTTCCCAGGAAGTGAAGAAGTAAATTATGAATGACCTGTAGGGATATTATGTAGGGATATGAGTGTGGATTATGGAGACAATATGTTGTTGTAGTAGTTTTTCATTTTATGATGTAATGTAAGACTTATGAATATATCTAGTGTTTCCAAGGCTACTAAACCAATCGGTCTTTCGAGATTTGATCTTTCTTGTGATCATGCCAATGTTATGTAATAATGCACTGACTCTGGGTAACTAGGGTCGGGGCGTTACAGTTGGTATCAGAGAAAGTTTAGTACAAACCTTGGAAGCTAGATTTAGATAAACTCTGATTAGAGAACGTAGACCTAAGATGAACTTTGACGATTAGTATAGAAGAACTTCCTAGAATTTTGGTATTGTAGAGATTTTGTGAGTTTTCCGAGCAATACATCCCTATCTAGATAAGAGCAGGTAGAGGCGGCTCTGGCACAGATGTACCTACAGGTAAAACCCGAAAACACCGCTTTGAGCTAGACTCGAACGGGAACTGGTGCACGACAACGGGCCTTGTTGCACTCTTGGTTACGACACTCCCGGGGGATATGCTTAGGATAACTCTCATTTTCTTTACAAATCATTATAAAGGGTTTACGAGTATATACTTCCTCAAAGAAAACATTTTTATGATTATGGATTATATCCATAAATAGTTCAATTTTTGTTAAGTGTTTTATAAGTATGGGATTATGTATTTTGATTCATAAACTGATCTAGTTTATTCCATTGTTTAGAAATGGCGCCTAGTGGAAGAAATGGAAACAGTATCAATGCACGCACTCCATGTAGGGATTTCCCTCCTGCTCAAGATAATTATAGTGGAGCTAGTGATGCAACTGGTGCCGATCAGCTAATCACCATACTGGGACAACTTACTCAGGTTATGAATAATAACCTTACCCGTATGGAGCACCATGATCCACAGCATGGAGGATCAATGTTAGATCGATTCATGAGGCAACAAACACCAATGTTCAATGAGAGTACAAATCCCTTAGTAGCTGAGCAATGGATAAATTCCCTAGAGATAATATTTCAGGCTTTGGGGAGCAGTGAAAGGGAAAAAGTTATCATGGCAGTTTACTGCCTCACTAGAGATGCTGATCAATGGTGGTCATTAATTCAAAATAAGAAGGAAGATGATGAAGTATCAAATATGGAATGGAGGGAGTTCAAAGATCTATTTTTAGAAAAATACTTTCCTCGCGACCATCGAGCAGATATGGAAAGGCAATTTCTATGTCTGAGACAGAAGGAGGATGATAATGTCACAAAGTATGAGGCTAACTTTACAAGGTTATTAAGGTATGCTGGTGATTATATACGTAACCCAAGAAGTAAGATTGATCGTTTATTTGATGGGTTAAACCCATTTCTCCGTCGAGCATTAGTCTCACAATCCTTTTCGTCGTACGAAGACATTGTCTCATGTGCTATCAAGACTGAAAAGAAATTCTCTAAGTCTTATAACTTTAAAGCAAAGAAAGAGAAGAAGAGACCTGCTGATCAATCTGGGAATTGAAATAAGGGGAAGAACGGAATGGTTGAATATCCATACTGTGGTAAATGTGGGAAGAAACACCCTGGTACTTGCTTGAAGGGAATGGGTGTCTGTTACAAGTGTGGTGAAAAAGGCCACCAAGCTCGTGATTGCAAGGGGAAGAAGGAATCTACCAATGTTCAGTGCTACAATTGCAGGGAGATGGGGCATTATGAAAATGCATGTCCTAAGCGTCAGGAGAAATTACCTCAGAAAAGGCCAAGGGATCAAGGCCAGGCTTATGTTATCACTACTTCTGAGGTAGAAGCTCTGAAAGACGTGGTGGCAGGTAATTTAATGGTTTCCTCAAGTTTAGAAAATGCATTATTTGATTCTGGATCATCGCACTGTTTCATATCTTCCCAGTTTGCTAAGAAAATTAGATATTTACAATTTGATTTAATAAGGGAGTTGTCAGTTAAATCTCCTAAGGGAAGTATCATTGCAACAAAGTTTTCTGAATCAGTCCCCATTAGAGCATATAAATGTTCTTTATCTGCTGATCTCGTCGTCATACCTATGATTGAGTTTGATATAATCCTCGGTATGGACTGGCTTTCGGACTATGATGCTAAGATTTATTGTAAGAAGAAAGAGGATACGATTCTTGATGATAATGATAAGGAACACCTTATCTTTAGAGCAGAATCGTCACTACCTAATTCTTATTTAGATCCACCCCCAGTAGCTCAACTTAATTCAATTATTAGGGAGGAAGAGAATGAAATAACTATCGGTGAGGAAAGGAATGTTCAAATAGAGTATGTACCTGTTGTGAAAGAATTTGTAGATGTATTTCCGGAAGATTTACCTGGACATCCTCCAGAACGAGAAGTTGAGTTTTCCATTGATTTAATTCCTGGATCAAGGCCTATATCGAAGACCACTTATAGAATGGCCAATGTAGAATTAGTTAAACTAAAGAAAAAACTAGAGGAATTTAGTAATAAGGGATTTATTCTCCCTAGTGTTTCTCCATGGGGAGCCCCTATTCTTTTTGTTAAAAAGAAAGATGGATCTATGATGTTATGTATCGACTACAGGGAGATCAATGCTATAACAATAAAGAACAAGTATCCCCTACCTCGTATTGATGATTTATTAGAACAACTACATGGATCTCAATACGTTTCAAATATTGACCTTCGATCTGGATACCATCAGTTGTGTGTGAAGAAGGAAGACATTCCGAAGACATCATTTCGAACCAGGTACGGGCATTACGAGTTTACTGTAATTCCGTTTGGATTGACTAATGAACCCTCTGTATTCATGGATCTGATGAATAGAGTTTTCAAGGAGTATCTCGATGAATTTGTTGTGGTATTTATTGATGATATCTTGGTATACTCCAAAACCTACGAAGATCATGAAAATCACTTGCGCATTATCTTGAAGGCTCTGAGAAGTCATGAATTATATGGGAAGTTTAGAAAGTGTGAATTCTGGCTTCAGGAGATTTCTTTTCTTGGCCATATTGTCTCTAAAGATGGAATCTCTATTGATCCTTCTAAGACCAAGGCAATCCAAGAATGGCCCGCACCTATGAGTATAACTGAGGTATGCAGTTTTATTGGTTTGGCAGGTTATTATCGACGTTTCGTCCAGAATTTTGCCCGATTGGCTAACCCATTAACGAAGCTCACACGTAAAGGGGTTAAATTAGTTTGGAAAAAAGAGTGTGAAGAATGTTTTGAAGAACTGAAGAGAAGATTAGTCAATTCTCCTATATTGACTCTACCATCGGGGAATGATGGGTTCATTATTTATAGTGATGCATCAAAGAAAGGACTTGGTTGTGTCCTTATGTAGAATGATAGAGTTATTGCCTATGAATCACGACAGTTGAAAATTCATGAAAAAAACTATCCTACTCATGATCTCGAGTTAGCAGCTGTGATCTTTGCTTTTAAGATATGGAGGCACTACCTCTATGGTGAAAAATGTGAGATTTATACTGATCACAAGAGTTTGAAGTATATTTTCTCACAAAAAGAACTCAACATGAGGCAAAGGAGATGGCTTGAATTACTCAAGGATTATGATTTCACGATACACTACCACCCGAGGAAAGCAAACAAGGTCGCAGATGCTTTGAGTAGAAAAGACCATGGAGTTTTGAACAATATGAGAATTGAAAGGGATCCAATTTTCATGAATCTAGTGAAGATGGACATGGGAATAACCAGGGAAGGTGAAACATCAATGCTTTTTCAAATGGTTTCCAAACCATCTTTACTATAAATGATTAAGAGTTCTCAGACCGATGATGAAGAATTTCAAAATAAGATTAAAGCTATGAATGATTGGAGATTGAGAGACTTTGTGTATGAAGATGGAATTTTGAAATTCGGGAAGAGATTTGTGTTCCCGATATACCTGATCTAAAAAGGGAATTGTTGGATGATGCTCATAGTTCAAATTTCTCTATACACCCTGGGAGAACGAAAATGTATAGATATTTGAAGGAACATTTTTGGTGGGACAACATGAAGAGGGAGATTGATGATTTTGTGTCAAGATGTATGGTTTGTCAACAAGTGAAAGCTAGAAGGCAACAGCCCGGAGGAGTCATGCAACCTCTTCCCATACCGGAGTGGAAATGGGACAATATTACAATGGACTTTGTCATGGGGCTACCAAAGACTCCTAGAAGGAATGATGCAATATGGGTTATTGTTGATCGTCTTACCAAGTCAGCACCTTTTCTTGCTATAAGAGAAGATCTAACCCTGGAACGTCTAGCAAGACTATATATTAATGAAGTTGTGAGACTTCATGGACTACCCCTATCGATTGTTTCTGATCGTGATCCCCGTTTTACTTCAAGATTTTGGAAAAGTATTCAGAAATCCCTGGATAATGAACTTCATTTGATCACTGCTTACCACCCTCAGACAGACGGACAATCAGAATAGACTATTCAGACCTTAGAATACATGTTGAGATCTTGCTCACATGACATTCAGGGTATGTGAGATCAATATTTACCACTGGTAGAATTTTCCTATAACAATAGCTTCCATTCGAGTATTCAGATGGCACCATATGAAGCGTTATATGGAAAGAGATGTCGTACACCAACCTGTTGGGATGACGTTGGTGAAAGAAAACTTGTAGGCCCAGAACTGGTGGAGGAAACGGTGGAAAAGGTGAAGTTAATCAAAAATCATATCAAAGCAGCTCAATGTAGGCAGAAGAGATATGTCGATAATCGATGGAAGGATTTGGAATTTCAAGTCGGTGATCATGATTTCGTGAAGGTATCTCCATGGAAGGGATTCATACGTTTTGGTAAGAAATGTAAATTGAGTCCCAGGTACATCGGACCTTTCGAAATTCTAGAACGAATTGGGGTTGTGGCTTACCGATTGGCAATGCCGCCAAGTCTCTCCAAAGTTCACGATGTGTTCCACATATCTCTATTGAAGAAATACATACCTGACCCAACGCATGTACTCACCTATGAGGAATTATAACTGGGACCCGATCTTTCCTATTGTGAAGAGCCCATCAGGATTCTTGATACAAGAGAACAAGTACTCAGAAACCGGACGACGCGTCTGGTAAATGTTTTGTGGAGAAACCATAAGATGGAAGAGGCAACGTGGGAACCCGAGGAACTTATGATGAAGAACCACCCGAGTCTCTTCATGTGATAAGTATTCTTGAAATTTTGAGGAAGAAATTGTTTGAAGTAGGGGAGAATGTAACACCCAAAGCTTCTATGGTATTCTTCTCTTTGAATAATGTGATAGCGTGTGTTGCACGCAACACCGAGTTCTAACACACCATAACCAATCAAACTAGCCGTTATGAATAAAAATACCTACTTTTTGAAATTATATATATTTTATATTTTAAAATGGACTTCATTTCTGGATTTGGAATATCGAATTTAGCCTAAGGTGAAATTTTGGTACTTTTCGGATAACTTTCATATTTTGATGAATAGTGAAAATTACTAAATTTTAATTAAAAACAACTTTTTTAATCAAAATAATTAATAGTGATAAATTTTGAATTTGAGTGGTTTTAAAGTATATTTAGAATATATTTTTACCATTTAATATAATGTTGGTCATTGGACATAATTTTACAATTAAACCGAACATAAACAAGTGTCAATCTTTTGATAGTTATTATTCCTTAAAAACACGCTTTTTTGTTTTGACAACGGGAATTAATTTTAAATTAATTTCTGCCGCTTCTATGTTTTTAATTTAGAAAAATGGATTCCATATTTGGAATCAGGATGTCCAAATTTTGTAAATAGTTAAATTTTATTTTTAGACATTTTGAATAATTATTGTGGTAAATATTTTATTTACCATTGTTAAGGGTAAATCTGGTAAATTAGGGTTAAAAATTAATATTATAATAATACTAAATTACCCTAAAACGTGTCCTAGACTTATTGGATGATACATGTTCGACCATAGTCAACTTTGGGTCGATTTGGGGACCCCATGGTGCCACTTGTAGGTGATAGGGACACTTTATATTAATTAAGTTAAAATGAACACAAAAATGACACAAGCATATATCTTTTAGCAAAACAATTTTTTACATAGGGTTATATATGTTGGATTTTCAACTATAAATATTAATTAGAAAGATAAAAAAATTTCCTACATGATGATAGTTTATTTTCAATTTTTAGAGATTAAATAATTTAATTTATTTATGACACAATGATGATGCAGTAATTATCATAATAGTGAAAAATTAAAATAATTGATATTATAAATAGCCAAATAAATATAATATGAAACTTTTAATGAATTAAACTAATTTTCTAGGATAATATGATATACTAGGATTGATTTAATTGACTTTTTCTAAGTAATAAATCTGTTATGAGTTTCAAAAAAATCAACTATTGAATAGTGTCAAAATTGACATAAAAGAGTTCTTAAAACAAATATTATATTATTAATTGATATTAAATTCCTAAAAATCTAAGGCTCGGCCAAGAGACTTATATCATAATAGGTTCATCATTAATGGACCACTTGGGGGTCTCTTGGATGTATATAGTAAGTTTATTAACCATATTATATAAAAATACAAAGAGACATTGTAAAAGTGAAACTAATTAACTTAGAGTTAATACTTAAAGATAAGGTTAATATAAGTACCCAAACCTGTCTAAATTCTATTGGTTGAGTTGTTTTCGACCCATCCCCACCTTAACCTTTGAATAGTAAACTTTGGAGCCATTGGAAACCGAATATGAATTTATTATAAACTAATATCTCTAGCTTTTCCAAAGGTGCCCCTCACCCCTCTCATAAAAGGGCACTCCTCCTTCTCATTTCTTCACACCTTTAAAGCCTTTTGGTTCGGCCAAACTCTGCCCAAATACTCTCCCAACTTCCCTCACTACAACCTAGAGGCCTTATGTGGATCAGAAATCCAACCTAAGGATCCCTTTTGATCAAATCAAAAGGAAGGACCCGAAGAAGAGGTAATGATTTCACCACCCTTTTCCAAGTTCATTTCTTGTTCCACTTCTTTTTCCGTTGTTGTTACCATTCTAAAATAATAACTCCAGTATCATATATATACTGTGATGTTATTATAAATATGGTACAACCATATTCAGTATTCTATCCACCCTTTGAATAACATGTCACCATACGTGCTTACGTACGGCTTACCGTCTCCATGTCGTGGTGTAATTGTTATTCAATATAATATTATTTAGATGGGTATAATAATGATGTGTAACACATTTAAATAATAAATATAACATGTTAATGATTCATTATATATGATATAACATCCATTTATATATTATTTTAATATCAAAAGAATGATATTGTCGCTCGTGCGTACGTACAGACTACTGTCTCCAGGAACGCGATGAGATTCATTCTCCATCATATCCATTCAAGTATAATTATCATTTGATGATTTAAAAAATGATGTTTAAGGACTTGATATCAATCTGGATACGAATAATATACAACCTATCCTTTACAAACATGTCTTACATAACAAAACATATAAAAGAAAACAAGTAAGTTAACACCCATACTAAGATATTATTATCAAATCAATATTAAAAGATCATATATGATATCATATTAATGTATATTATTCTTTTATAATTTAATAACAATTATTTCACCATTATACAGGAGGTTAACCTACCCCAACCAAGTAAAAGTACAAGGTAAGGGTTATTTCACAATCTCTTCATTATCCAAGGTAGTTTATACATAGTAATCTACTGGGATTTCTTTATCATCCACATCCATGTTTCTTCAAAATGTATTTCAAAACATTTTTATTATTTACAAGAATATGGGTTAAAATCATTTATACCCTTGTTTTAATTTTTATAAGAGGAATCTTTCCATCGTTTTCAAAACAAGGTCCTTTTTTACCTTTTCGACAGAATTAAGGTAAGAATGTTTTTTAACTTATACGGCGGGTGCAGTTATTTTCCTCCATTATAAAATATTCAAAGATTTCCTTTAAAGCTTATAAGAATATTTTCAAAGAAAATGTTTTATTTTATATGGATATTAAATGATTTCAAAAATAGAAAGAGATATTTCTCTAAAAATTGTTTTGATTTCATCTATGTCAACATCCTTTGATGGATTTTACACTTATTGGAAGTTGATTTATTATGATACAAAACTTCTATATTGTATTGAAGGTTTTGTGATATGTTTGACTATGGATGTTCTATTTTTATAACATTCATAGTTTATGGTGAAATTATTTACATTTCTTATGCTAGTTTTAATAAGAATATTTATGTTATGTTTAAACCTTTTCATATGGGAATGAATTGGACTTAATATGTGATGGGTGGAGCCCGCTATAGCTCCTCGATGCATCAGTAGATCTCATGAGACAAACTAGTGTCTTGGCACAAGGCCTTGGCAAAATCTTATTTGCAGTCTTGGAACGAGGCCTTGGCTATGTGGTTATGATAGTCTGGTATTATGCATTCCAACATTATGAAAGTGGTTATTGATATTGCATGTGATTATTCGATTAGTAGAATATCCATGTGAATAAGTAAATGGCATTATTTAATTTTACTTTTGACATACTATGTTGAAGTTCAAGTTTAAAAGGCTTTTGTTTTAGTTATACATTGCCTTAAATGTTTATTCTTATTTATGAAAGTTTCCTCTATATTGTTATCCTTACTGGGCATTTGAGCTCACACCTTTTCTATGTTTTATTTTTCCCAGGAAGTGAAGACGTAAATTATGAATGACTTGCAGGGATATTATGTGGGGATATGAGTGTGGATTATGGACACAATATGTTGTTGTAGTAGTTTTTGATTTTATGATGTAATGTAAGACTTATGAATATATGTAGTGTTTCCAAGGCTACTAAACCAATTGGTCTTTCGAGATTTGATCTTTCTTGTGATCATGCCAATGTTATGTAATAATGAACCGACTCTGTGTAACTAGGGTCGGGGCGTTACAATGTAATTTCATGTCTATTCCCTTACTGGGATTTATAGATCCCCCTTTTCTCATGCATGTCCTCAGGTTATCATATCCAATGCTATGTACAAGGAAATGGTGTGGTCATGTAGAGTAAGTTTCAATAAATTTTTTGTATTTCATGTTTTAAGTTGTTATGTAATGATCCTAAGCCCCAAATACACTATACCTCTCGATCTTCGATGTTTTATCAAGTGTTGTTTTTGTAATAAATCATGTTTAAGTGTGTAATAAAATAGCAGGGTTGTCATACTTTCTTAAGAGAATTTGAGACACAATCATTAAAATAATACTCATCATTATATACAATAATATAATTATTTTATAAATTAATTCAAAAATATGAGTTTGAAAAATACTGACATTGAGTCCTAGAATGGGGACTCATATCCTATAGGTGTCTTGTTTTGGTGGTTTTGTGGCTTTGTGGTGTCTCATTCTGCTGGTGCGTTAGGATGGAAGTGTCTTGTTTTGATGGAGTGTCATGATAGGAGTGTAAAATTTTGTATTTAGGAAAATTTCTTCACTAGTAGTGACTGATATGATGGTGATTTAGGCTAACAGTGTCTCATAATTTTTCAAAATTCCATTTTGATGGTATGAATTCCTAACTATGGGTCATTTCCTTAATTTTCCTATTTTCACTACTAATGGTATGTTGTGTCAATGGCGACTCATCCTAAGTAGAGACTCATAGTTAAGAAAATATTTATCACCTGTATTTGATTATAATATTCTTAAATAAGTCATGAAATGTATTAATATCATTACAAGAAAGATTTAAAAATTACTAAAATAATTTAATCAACAAAATAGAATAAAATATAAATATATGGTATTTATTCTGACATCATAATACACCAAAAGTAATGTAATAAATACTATGAAATGAATACATGAACCAAAATATACTTCACCAATAAAAATATTTATTGGTGTTTTCATTCAATTAATTTTACAAATCTATAATGAATCATACAATAACTATATAGTTTTTTATGGTTTAAAATATTTTTGTGAACAATACTCACTTCCACATCATCAATGGTATTATTTTAATTATTTTAGTACTTATCTTACTAAAATATAAAAAATGACACTTATTTATTAAATAAACTAGTCAAAAGAAATGGTGACAAAAATATTTCATACTAAAATATTACATTACATTAGATTAATATTAAATAAATATCATTATTATCAATTAAATAATCATATTGGTGTAGTGTAATTTTATGATAGAATTCATAAACAACTTATTATTAATAGAAAAGTATGAAAATAGATTGCTATGTTATGGTTTTAACAAAGGTTATTTTAAAACTAAAGATAATAATTTTTTGTCGATTATATAACCAATTGATGTTAAAACCATAATGTGAGAAGGGTTTTAATCTGGGATACATATATACCTAATGTTAAAAGTAATATTCCAATCATGTTGAATCGATAATTAAATTTTTCCACAACATGCATTCAATTTTATAAATTTTTCTTACATTGTGTTAAATCTACACCAAACATATTTTCATTTACATTATATAAATTCCTCTTCTATCTCTTTCAATATTTTTGATTGTGTCCTATTTGATCCACATAAAAGTTCAATTACTTCATCTTTCGATGATTTCAACATGGTATTTATTCTCATCATTTACTTTATTTATTATTGGACTTTTACATGAATAGTGTTTTTGTTATTTTATATTTTATGATGAATAAGACTGATTTTGATCGAGTTAAGAAGATAAATCTTACACATGGGATTTATTAGATAGACTATAAAATTCCATATCAACTTCCATTGCGAATGTTCCATGAGTTATTTCCTAAAAAGTGTAGTGATGTTAACAAACGAAAAATAGATTCAAAGGAATCTTTCACAATAAATGAAATTAAGATGATGATTTATGTTAAGTTATATTTTTTATTTTGGTTATACAATTTTTAGTTCATGTTTATCATTTTTCTAGTCAAGTGAATAGATTGTATAAATATTTTTAGAAACAATTTATACACTATCCATATCTGTTATTTTGATACATGAAATTTAAATTTACATTCAATATTTATTTTCTAAAAAAACAATTTAAAAATTTAAATACATGAATTTTTACATTATCTATCAGAATAATTGATATCAAAATCCCCAAAAATAAATATTTTAACATAATTATATAATAACCAAAATTGATAAGACCACATTCTATATCACATGTATTAACATAATTATATAAAAAATGTTGAAAGGAAATAAATGATGTTAAATGTTTTTTTATCAACAAGTTATATGTTTATAACTTCTCCAACTAAGTTCTATATAAATATAACCATTCTTTGAAATATCATTCTTAAAACATTTCTTCATAACTTGGGGAAAGGAAATAAAATATTGGGTGAACTCATATGCTCATTAAGGGGAAAAATAGACATATAAACGTTCACTTATTCATAACATGAGAATAAGGGTATGTGAACAATAGATTTACATTTGAGATAAATTACCATAAAATTATATAACATAATCATGAGTCATGGAATAAATATTCAAATTTCATATGATATAAATCCCAAAGGAAAAAAACATATTATCCATGAGATAATAGCATTATTTATAACGTAATTTTGTGTCATACAAATAAGAATAGAACATAATTTCCTTAGTCATGGATAACTGATAAGATTATTATAGTTGATTAGGTTTAATCCCCATTCCATCAAATCCTAAGTCAATATACATTCATGGAGTTATCTTAGTTGACATAGTCCCATACTAAAATAAGTTCACTCATCATTACAGTAAAAATTATCTAATGAGATTTTCATATTTACCCAATTCATTGGATGAATATACAATTCCTGGAAAACATATCACATGATGAAAATAAAATTTATGTTTTTAATAAGATAATAAAACATTCATCCCATCATAAACCTTGAAAAAATTGGTTTAATAAATATTTCATCATTTTTTGACACCATGAACAATGGAAAATAAATAGGTTTTATAAAGTTTTATTTCTAGCTTAGTAAACATGTGACAAATAAATATGTTTCATTGAATAATCCTTTAATTATCATCATAATAATCTATAAAAATAATGATTGTGTGTGGTATCGTTGGATCATATCCCTAGTAAATAATAAGTAACATCAATGTTTGTTATCATATATAAAAATGGATTTAAAATAACATAGAAACATTATATGAGAAATATACAAATTTTAATTAGAAATAACATGTTTGAATTCTATAAATTTCTTATTTATTAATAAAAAAACATTATTTGAAAATAAAGTAAAAAATAGTAAAGGATCATTCAAATAATTTAGTTTTCATGATAGTAGTAAATTCAATTCATGTTTTCTATATTAAAACAATTATTTCATTCATATTTTTTATAAAAACTTAAAATTACCCCATTCAGAAAATGAAAAGAATATTCCATTTAAAACATTTTTAAAAAATTAAATATTGTGTAAAAATATTAAACAATCATAATAGAATATAAAAAACATTCTTTCAAATATTTTTAGAAAAAATTGATATGTAAGAAAATGGTTTTTCAACCGAAGAGAGAATAAAGTATGTTTTCCATAAAAACATTATTTTAGCATCTTATTTTCATAGAAAGTGGAAATGAAAGGAAAAATTGTAATCTTAAAAAATAACCATATGAGAGGAAAATTCATGGGATTATTTTTTTATAGGTCTTAATATTTAATAATTATAAACTCATCCATAATCAAACCCTATTAATAATGATATTTTATAGAAATACCTTACATTAATTTCACCTTTCTTCAAAAGCACTCCAACATCCAGAACAATTGTAATGCCCGAACCCCTCTAAACTAAATCAGGTACAATTCTAATTACAATGGCATGGTTAGAAGGAATGAAAATCCCAAATTAAAAATTAGTTTAGTAGTATTGAAAAAACTAGATACATAGGTGTAACTCAAATTACATTGGAAAAGGTTACAAAATACAATACATACCAAAAACTGGAAACTACATCCACAAGAACTCAATAAATGATCTCCTCTTCATCACCCGTTAAAAGTAAAAAAATAAAGGGGTAAGATCAAACACTTAGTAAGGGTTACAAATATTAGATGCATGAATACAATAATAAGTGAATCATAATCAATCTGACATAATCATTATGGCATTGTGACTAAATGAAAAACTCATGCCATTAATATACTAAGAATGAAACTGAATCCATTGATTTTATCATAGTGAAAACCTCCTGGATATTAATAATTTATAATGAATAAAAATAATTATTATTAATTGGACATCATGTATCAGGAACATGAATCCATAATAAATTTAAAACTATTTAGTTCTGTGGGTATAAAACTCTTTGATTTTTTGAAACAAACTCAAAGTGTTTGTCGCCAACTGATTTATCTCATGAGACCTACCGATAAATCAAGGGGTTTTACCAGGCCCCACCTTCCAATGCATGTCAAAATAATTCTTTATACATATATTTAACAAAAGATCAATATGCCTTTACATTTTCTATATAGAATAGAGGATACAGATTCATCAATATTTCCATAGTCAAAGAAACTTTCAAAATAAATACCATATGTAAAATGGTATACATCGTAGAAAATAATCATATCCATGTTATGATAATATATAAATTTAAATGGAATATAATTTCAATTGAAAATTGATCTCAAATTTTAATTAGGTACAACAAATAAGAAAGAGTAGGTGTACAATTCTAAGCAAGTCACAAGGAAGTGAAAATTGACTAAGCTCGTTACCACGTTTTAATCAATTGAGTCATATGACTAAAGATAACATCCACCAAATGAATAATAGAATACCATGAATATAAAGAGGATAATAAGAATATATATATATCAAATGGAAGTACACCTATACCACATATAAAAATAAGTGGCGAACAATAGAAATCCCACAGAATTGAAAGTGAGATGAGAAAATGCCTTACAAATATTTCAAGTTTTCTTGCGAGGGATTAATGATATGTAAAGGGGTATACCATAATTTATATATCATAATGGAAGTATGGGGGAGGTGAAGAAACATAACCCATCATTAGGTATTAAAAATAAAGGGGCACACCATAGGGGATATTCTTGAATAAAATTGAGAGAGAGGATCTCGTTCCTTATCCTTGAAGGTGTTCTTGATTGTTATTAATGACCTGAATAATCAAATTTAGCTTCATTAATTAATAATTCTAGAACCACATAAAAATTATATTAAATTTTATCAGCTTATTAGGTTCATTGGTGTCCTTTTTTATGGGTTTAAGAGATTCAATTTTATTGGTTTGGTAGCATTTCCTTCTTTGGTTACCTTGATCTGTTTGCATATATTGATGAATGGAAGTTTGTTTAAATGTGGTTAAACATTAAGAATTATTAATATATATTATTAGTGAACATAAATATATATAAATGATCTCAAAATGATTCTGTTTATATATGATAAGGATGACTCATTCGATGAGTAAATAAGAAATGATTGGATTTGGCTTGGCTGTTTTGTGCACAATAAACTTGTTTTGTATTATTATTCAATAATATGAGGATGTAAGGATTATAGAACATTAAAAAAGATATAATACATATATAATGACCCGGTTCAACCATTGAAAAGGTTTCATGACAAGTATTGAATATAATAATGAAAATTGAAAACCCATCTTCCTTGAGTGTGATAAATTAACACATCTCGGATGGTGTTTTCATTTATTGTATAAAAGGAGTGGAAAATATATATTATGATGAATTATTCCATTAGCATAATAAAAATCCAGTAAATGTAAGGTAATGGAATTATCATGTCATTTGTATGATTTTAGGTGAGAAGAGAGCAACAAAATAATAAAACATGTAAAATAACTTGAAAGAAAAAAGAAGAGAGGTTCACCTCTTAAGTACTCCTCTTCAGGATACTCATTAAGACCCTTGTTTTTGGCCTTTTGATGAGACCATCAGGTATTAGACGTGGGAAGAGGGATTTGGAAGAGTATTTGGAAGAATATAGGCAAGGATTGAAGCTCGATTGGTGTGGGAGGATGTTGGAGTGAGGGGTGGTTTATATAGTGGAGGGGAGAAGAGTTTTCTTAATATTATAATCGTTAATTTATTATATACTCTCAAAATAGGAAATAGTGATTATTACATGACCAAGAGTAGTAATATATGCATCTGAGTAAGATATTTGGGTGCTTACATCACTCATGAAGCTAGGAATAGTTAATTTAAATTATAATGTATTTATAAGGTAAATTTGTGTATTTTACTATTCACCAAAAATTTAATGTATTTCAGAAAAATCCCAAAAGTTCACCCAAACCATTTATCGACATGTAGAATCCAAAATTGAAGTCCATTTTTCAGAAATAATTTCCAAACTATGATTAATTAAATATTTAATTAAAATTATTATTTAATCAAAAAATACAAACTCTTAACTTATTCATTTTCATTTTTAAGGTGCCTTAAATTATTTATACATTCATGGGTGTGGATACCATTCATAAATGTCATATTACTATTCATCAGGGTAAGTTACTATTCATAAGGGTAGGTTACTATTCATAAGTGTATGTTACTATTCATCAAAAATCATATTAATTCTATCATACACTAAATATCATCCAAAACACAACCGTGTATTTCAGATTTATAATGTTCAAATCACAAAGCTGGTAAAATTATGTTTAATGGATAGGTTATTGCAATCTCCTATATGTAACCATGTTTTGTTCCATAGAGGCTCATTAATTCATGAAATATAGGCTATCAAATGAATATGGTGTATTTTTGAGAAACATACCATAAAATTTTTGGGGTGCTACATTATTCCCTCCATCATAAATTTCATCCTCAAAAATTATCTATAAAGCACACCAAAAATATGTCGGTGGTTCTTCTTCATAACATCGTCAGGTTCCCATGTTTCTTCCTTGATATTTTGGTTTCTTCAAAGAAACTTTACTAGTCAAGTTTTCAGATTTCTCAATACCTGTTCCCCTGTGTCAAGAATCCCGTTAGGGTTTTCACAGTATGAAAAATCATGTTCCATTTCTATTTATTCATAGGTGAGTACATACATTAGGTCTGGAATGCATTTATTTTATAATGAAATGTGGAACACATCCTGAATTCTAGAGAGATTTGGCGGCATCGCTAAATGGTAAGCTACAACTCTGATTCATTCCAGAATTTCAAATGGTATGATGTACATAGCTCTTAGTTTCCCTTTCTTACCGAATCGTATGACACTCTTCCATGGAGATACTTTCAGAAAGACATGATCTCCCACTTAGAATTTCAAATCCTTTCTCTGGTTGTTAGCATAACTCTTCTGCCTACTTTGGGCTTCATTAATATGGGATTTAATTTTCGTTACCTTTGTCATGGTCTCTTTAATATATTCTAGGCCTATAAGTTTCCTCTCACTAAATTCATCCAAACAAGTTGGATTTCGACATCTCATTCCATATAATGCTTTATATGGAGCCATTTGAATACTAGAATGGAAACTATTATTGTAGGAAAATTCCACCAATGCAAAGTATTTATCCCACATACCTTGGAAGTCAATAGATCATGATCTCAGCATTCTTTCTATAGTTTGAATAGTCCTTTCAGACTGTTTGTCGGTTTTGGGGTGATAATTAGTACTTCTACGAAGCTTAGTATCCAAAGCCTTCTTTAGAATTTTCTAGAATTTTGATGTAAACTAGGGATCTCGATCAGACAAAATAGATAGATGTAAACCATGAAGTCTTACAAATTCATTAATATAAAGTCTTTCATGGCCATCAAGTGTTAAATCCTCTCTTATAGGAAGAAAATGTGTTGATTTTGTGAGATGATCAACAATTAACATTATTTCATCATTCCTTATAGGTGTCCTTAGTAGTCCAGTTACAAAATCCATCATAATATTATCCCACTTCCACATAGGTATAACTAGAGGTCGCATCACTCCTCTGGGATGTTGTCTCTCTACCTCCACTTATTGAAAAACTGGACAACTGGACACCTAGTTAGCAATTTCCTGCTTAATATTATCCCACTAAAAATATTCCTTCAGATCTCTATACATCTTTGTACTACCTGGTTGTATAGAGAAATTGGAGCTATGAGCATTGTCTAATAATTCCCTTTTTATCTTAGGTACCGATTAAACACATAACCTCTTCCTAAATTTTAGAACTCCTTTTTCATAAACAAAATCTTCCAATTTCCCATCCCTTACAACATTAATTTTATTGTGCATATTCTCATCATCAGATTGAGAGCTTTTCATCATCATTAATAAAGATGGTTTAGAAATCATTGTAAAGAGGAAAGATGTTTCACCTTCTTTAATAATTCCCATATCCATCTTCAGTAGATCCATGAATATAGAATCTATTTCAATCCTCATTTAGGTCATGAGTCTATGACCATTCCTTCTTAATGCATCTTCCTCCTGATTTTTCTTTCCAGGGTGGTAGTGTATTGAACAATATTATTCTTTGAGAGAACTCATGTCGTCTATATTGCCTCATGTTGAGTTCTTTTTGTGTGAAATGTATTTCAAACTCTTGTGGTCTGTATAAATCTCTCATCTCTATCCACAGAGATAATGCATCCATATTTTCAGAGAAAATATTACTGATGTTAACTCAAGATCATGAGTTAGGTAATTTTTCTCATGAGACTTCAACTTTCTTGATGCATAAGCAAAAACATTATCAATTTGAATAAGGATTCAATCCAGTCCATTATTTCATACATCACTGTATATCACAAATCCATAAATTCCATATAGAAGAGTCAAAATTGGAGCACTGACCAATATTATTTTCAATTCTTTGAAGCATTCTGTACATTATTTTGACCACATAATCATAACTCCTTTACGTGTGTGCTTGGTTAACGGGTTAGCCAGCCAGGAAAAATTCTGAATGAAACACTGATTGTAACCTACTAAGACAATAACACTGCATACCTCAGTTATGTTTGTTGGCATGGGACGATCATGGATTTCCTTTGTATTCACAAGATCAACTAGGTTTCCATCCTAAGAGACAATATGGCCTTGAAAAGAAACTGATTTAAGCCATAATTCACACTTGCTAAACATCCCATATAATTAATTTCCTCTAAGAGTTTTCAGAATGATCCTCAAGTAATCCTTATGGTCCTCATAGTTTTTTGAGTATACAAGGATATCATCCAAGAATACCACAACAAATTTATTAAGATATTCCATGAAAACTCTATTCATTAAATCTAAGAAAACATAGGGTTCATTAGTCAATCCAAAAGGCATCACTATAAACTCTTAATTCCCATACCTGATTAAAAATGTTGTCTTAGGAATATCTTCCTCCCCACACCAATCTGATGATATCCAGATAGAAGTTAAATCTTTGAAAAGTATTGATTTTATGAAGTTGATCAAATAAATCATCAATCTAGGGTATAGGATACTTATTCATTATTCGGATAGCATTGATTTCCCTATAATCAATGCATAACCTCATGGATCCCTCTTTCTTTTTGACAAAGAGGACAGGGGCTCCCCATAGAGAAACATTGGGTCAAATAAATCCTTTTTCACTCAATTACTTCTGTTGTTTCTTTAGCTCAACTAATTCCATTGTTTCTATTATATATGGGGTCTTTGATATAGGTATTTCACCAGGAATTAAATCAATAGAGAACTCAACTTCCCTCTTTGGAGGATGTCCAAGAAAATCATCAGGAAATAAATCAATGTATTCTTGAACATTGTGAACATATTAAATTTGAATATTTCTTTCCTTTCCCATAGATATTGGTTTATATTCCTTTCTAAGTATTTCATTCAGTAGATCTATTGGGGGTGGATCTAAATAAGAATCAGTTGGCGAGGATTTTTCTCTAAAGATAAGGGATTCTACACTATTTTCAAAAATTGTAAGTTCCATCCTCTAACAATATATCTTCGCATTATAATTTGATATCCAATTATAAACATATATTATATCAAAGTAAATCATTGTTATGACGATAAGGTTAGAAACTAAAGCACGTTTATGTGTCACAAGGGGGACTAATTTATGTTCCTTTGTTGCAATGATTCATTCCTTAAGAGTTATTACTGATAATTCCTTCTTTAAATAAAATTGAACATGTCTAATTTTCATGGAAAATCGGAAGATATAAATTAATGTGATGATCTAATATCAAATAATGTGTTGGATATGTCTAAGGAAACAATTAAAGTACCTTCCACCACATCATTTGGAAAGTCAAACTCCATAGTTGTAATCACATTAGGTCTCCCTTACACTCTTGTACTTTTATTAGGAAAGTTTCCTTGGTGGTTAGGACAATCATATGAATAGTTTCCCATCTCTATACAATTGTAGCATTGAACATCATTGAATTTTTTCTTCCCCTTGCATTCATTAGATCGATGACCCTTTTCTCCTCACTTCTAGCAGACTCCCATGCGTTTCATGCATTTTCGGAGATTATTATTTCCATAGTTCTCATATAATAAGAATTGTTTTATTCCCTTCATCATATTTAGTGCTTCTCCTTTTCCTCGATTATCATTATCTTGGTTTCCTTTGAAATATTTTGATCTATAAAATTCCTTCTCTATTTTGATTTCACTTAATACAGTTTCATCATATGATGAAAATGTTTGTGAAGCCAATTCCATTTGAAGACTTATCTTAGGACCTTCAATGAAATGATCAATTTTTTCCACTGAGTCACGTACATTATCTATGGAATAACTGGATATCCTTGTGAATGTATCCTTATACTCTACAATACTTTCTTCTTCCCTTTTTTTATGCCATGGAATTTCTTCTTCATTTCAGTTTGTTGCTCACAAAGGGAAATATTTTTGAGAGAATATTTCCTTAAATGCCCTCCATTCCATATCTTCCATTTCTTCTTCTAACGTGGAATTCTGGATCAAAGACCACCATTGATCTATGTCACCCTTGAGATAATATACTGCCAACACTAATTTCTCATTTTCATTTCATCTTAATGCCATAAATATATTTTCGAGTGACTTGATACACTACTCATCTACCATCAGATTAGTAGTCCCAGTAAATGATGTGGTCTTCTTACACATGAAACAGTCAAACATAGGTGTAGCCTGGTTAGTCATCACAACCAATGTAAGTTGTCCCAATATAGTCATAATATAATTTCCTCCAACATTGACTGTGTTGACCTGCTCAGTTGGGAAATCCCTACATTGTCCACGAGTATTTATTCCCCTTCTTCTATTAGGTGCCAGTTTTAAATAATAGCATGCACAAGATTAGTTTTTGAACCTTAAATAGAAAATAACTTAACATAGATTGCAATTATATGCATATATAATCTCATAAACGTGGTTTCTCTAAGGAAAAATTTACATTTAAATCATTCATAATGGCTTGTAAAGAAAATATGAATTATCCTAAGCATATCCCCCCAGAGTGTCAAAACCAAGAGTGCAAGAAAGGCCCATTTGTGTGTACCAGTATACCCCAGATCAAGCCCGAAACTCCTTGTCAGAGTTTTCACTCCAAGGTACATCTGTTCCAGAGCCACCTCTACTTGCTCATATCCAAAAAGGGATGTATTTTCAAGAAATATTCACATAATATATTCCATACCAAAATACAAGGACATTCTTGTACGTTTACAATTAAATACTACCTCAGGGATTGTTTTCCTAATCTACGTTTTCTAATCTAGTTTCGATGGTTCCTACTAAACTTCCTTTGATAACAACTGTAATGCACTAACCCATCTAAACAGGAGCCGGTGCATTACTAATTACATTGTCATGGTTAGAAGGAATGAAAATCCCAAAGGAACGATCAGTTTAATAGTTTTTAATAAACTATATACATAGATGTAACTCAAATTACATTGTAAAAGGTTACAAAATATAATACATTACAAAAACTAAAAAATGCATCAACAATAACTCAATAAATGATCTCCTCTTCATTACCTGTTGAAAGTAAACAATGAAAGGGGTGATCTCAAATGCTTAGTAAGGGTAAAAAATAGAGGAATCATGAATTAAATAATAAGTTAATCATAATTAATATGACATAATCTATATGGAATGGTGAATAAATTAAAAACTCATGCCTTTAATAAACTGAGAATGAAACTACATCCGTAAATTTTGTCATAGTGAAAACCTCATCGATAGTAATAACTGGTAACAAATAAATAGAATTATTATTAATTGGATTTTATGTATCTGGAACATGAAACCATAATACCATTAAAACAGTTTAGTTCTATGGGTATAAATCCGTCTGATTTATGGAATCAAACTCGAAGGGTTTGTCACCAACTGATTTGTCTCATGAGGCCTACCGATGCATCGTGGGGCTGTAGCGAGCCCCAATCACCACTACATATCCAAATAATTATTTTTTACATATATTCAACACAATATCATTATTCCTTTACATTATGTTTATAGAATATAGGGTATGGATTCATTAATATTCATACAGTCAGAGCAACATTCAAAATAAATACCATATGTAAAATGGTATAAGACATTGAAACTAATCATATCCATGTTATGAGAATATGGAAATTTCAATTGAATATAATTTCAATTTAATATTTAGATCAAATGGGCAGTAGGTACACCACATAGAAATAGTAGGTGCATAATACTAAGCAAGTCACAACGAAGTGAAAATTGAAACAAAGCTCGTTGCCACGTTATAATCAATTGATTCGTATGACCAAAGTTAATAGCCACAAAATTAATCATATAATAACATGGATATAAATATAATCATGATAATATATATATCAAATGGTAGTACACCTATACAATATATAAAAAATAATAGGTGAACATTGGAAATCCCACAGAATTGAATGTGAGATGAGAAAACACCTTACCAACATTTTGAGTGTTATTGCGAGGGATTAATGAGAGGTAAAAGGGTTTAATATCATTTATATAATATAAGGGTAGTTTTTTGGAGGTGAAAAACATACCCCATCATTAGGTATTAAAAATAAAAGGGCCCAACATATGGGATATTGCGGAGAAAAAATGAGAGAAAGGATCCCTTACCGTATTCTTGAAGGTGTTATTGATTGTTCTTAACGACATGAATAATCAAATTTTTCTTCAATAATTAATAATTAAATAACTTCATCAACATTTAATTGATATTTTATAACCTTATAAGGTTCATTAATGTCATTTTTGATTGGTTTAATAGATTCAATTTTATTTTTTTGGTAGCATTTCCTTCTTTGGTTTTCATGATCCGTTTACTTGTATTCATGAATGAAAGTTTGTTTGAAATGTAGTTAAACATCCAGAATTGTTAATATATATTATTAGTGAAATTAAATATATATAAATTATCTTATAATGATTCTGGTTACATACCATACGGATTGCTCATTCGATGAGTTAATAATAATCGCTTGGATTTGGCTTGGCGGTTTTGTGCACAATAAACATGTTCTGTATTATTATTCCATATAATTAGTGTTTAAGGATTAAAGAACATTAATAAAGATAAAATAAATATATTATTATCTGTTTCATCTATTTAAAGTGTTTTATTCCCAGTATTGAAGATAAAAATTCAAATTGAAAAACCTTCTTCCTTGAGTGAGAAAAATTAACACATCTTGGATGGTGTTTGTATTTATTGTATAAAAGGATGGGGAAAAGTGATATTATGATGAAATATTAGATTAGAATAATGAAAATAAAGTAAATGAAAGGTAATGGAGTTATCATGGCATTTTTATGAGTTGATTTGAGAAGAGAGAAACAAAATAATAAAACTTTTAAAAGAATTTGAACGAAAAGAGAAGAGAGGTTCACCTCTTGAGTACTCTTCCTTAAGAAACTCATTAAGACCTTTGTTTTTGGCCTTTTTGTGTGATTAGTAGGTTTTGGATGTGGGGAGAGGGAGTGGGAACTATATTTTTCAAAAATTAGGTAATACTTTAAGCTTGAGTGGTGTGGGAGAAAGAGGGGGTGAGGGGTGGTATATATAGTGGAGGGGGGATGAGTTTCCTTAATATTATATGTAACAGCCCAAGATTTTATAAAAAATATTCTTTTTAATGTCTTGTGTTGTACGCTACACCAAAAAGAGCTTGCACAACACACATCCTTGACTTGCCTTGCATTACACGCAATCGCGACCTTCCTCGATAGCGTGTGTTGTACGCAACACCAAGTTTCGCTAAACAACGATATGCTATTAAGATATTATTAAAACTAGCTGTTGTGAATAGTAATAACCACTTTTTGATATTTTGTAAATTTTATTTTTTCAAAATGGACATCATTTATGGATTCGGAGTATCGAATTTAGCCTAAGGTGAAATTTTTGTACTTTTCGGATAACTTTCATATTCCGATGAATAGTGAAAATTACTAAATTATAATTAAAAACAACTTTTTTAATCGAAATAATTAATAGTGATAAATCATTAATTTGAGTGGTTTTAAAGTATATTTAGAATATATTTTTACAATTTAATACAATGTTGGTCATTGGATGTAATTGCACATTTAAACCAGACATAAACAAGTGTCAATCTTTTGATAGATATTGTTTCTTAAAAACACGCTATTTGTTTTAACAGCGGGATTTAATTATAAAATTAATTAATGCAACTTCTATGTTATGAATTTGGTAAAATAGACTTCATTTTTGAATTCGGAATATGAAATATAGCTTAGGATGAAATTTTGGCATTTTTCTGAAAACCTTCAATTTTTGATGAATAGTGAAACTACTAAGTGGTAGGTTAAAAACTGAATTTTGCATAAAACTTAATTTTACCGCTTCTGTGAATGGAATTTCGAAAATCCGAGAGACACGGTTATTATCAAGGACTAAAATGTGGTTCAATGAGATGAAAATAATTTTTTGGTGAATAGTAACTTTTTACTTTTTTTTACCACGGTTAATAGTAAATAGGGTAACTAAGGGTAAATATGATATTAATATTACCCTAACACATGTCCTAATTCTATTGGACAAGTGTAATTCGACCAAAAACAAACTTAGGAATAAAATATGACTATTTAGGCCCACTTGGATTAGATTAGGACATTTATTATTAATTTATTTAAAGAAGGGTTAAAATAGTTAAAATCAAAGTTTAATAAGTAAATCATTTGTAATATGAGGTTATACATAAGATAAATTCGACTATAAATATTAATTAGAAAGCTAAAAAGATTTCTTACATAATGGTATTTTATTTGTAATTTTTAGACATCAAATAATTTAATTTATTTATGACACAACGATGATGCAGTAATTATCTTTTTAATGAAATATTGACATAATTGATGTTATAAGCACCAAAATAAATGTAATTTGAGATTTTTTATGAATTCCACTAATTTTGTAGGTTACTATGATATATTAATGTTGATTTAATCAACTTGGTTCGAACATTTAATTCTGTTATGACTTTCACAAAAATCATATATCAAATAGTGTCAAAATTGACACAAAATAGTTTTTAAATCAAATATTATATTATTAATTGTAATTTTATTCCTAAAAATCTAAGGTTCGGCCAAATGACTTAGATAAGGATATATATATTAATAATAAACAATTTGGGGTTTTTTTGGCATGTTATAGTTAGTGTATTAACCATATAGTGAAAGAAAACAAAAAGACACGGTAAAAGTTAAATTATTTAACTTAGAGTTAAATCTAATTGATAAGGTTTAAAATAATATCCAAACATGTCTAAATTTGATTGGTTGATGAGATTACAACCCTATCTCATCTAATCTTCGAATATGAGTCATTTTTGGAGGTTTTTAAGTGGGGTTAGATTTATTATAAATTAATATTTTTAAGAATTCCTAAGGTGCCCCTCTCCTCCCCTATAAAAGGACACCTCCTCCCCCTCCTCCTCACACCAATTTGAGCTCTCAAGCTCGGCCAACCCCTGCCAAAATCTCTTCTCCACTTCCCTAGCAACATCCTAGAGGTTCTGGTCTTCCTCAAAGACCAATTCTAGTGCCCTAAGAGGAGGTCTCAAAGAGGCGCTTCAAAGAAGAGGTAATTACCGTTACCAATTCTTTTATCTTTATTTCTTCTTCCACTTCTTCTTAGGTTGTTTCATTATGAAGTAATAACATCAGTATCACTCATATACTGATATGTTATTATAAGTATGAAACAACCCTATTTCACCATCTATCCATCCTACGGAAAAAGAAATCACCGCACGTGCGTACGTACGGAATACCGTCTCCACGCCGTGGTGTAATCTATTTTCCACCACCACCTTACAAGGATGGGTATAATGGTGTAAAGAATAACTATACATAGTTATTACAACATCATATTGATTCTGATATATTGTATAATTCACTCCAATTCAATTCAATACTTATAGAAATGATATCATCGCTCGTGCGTACGTACGGACTACCGTCTCCACGACGCGATGAGATTCATTCTCCATATTAACCATTTAAGAATGATTATAAAGTATATATAAGAAATAATAATGAAATATATGACATTATAAAGCTACTGGATTTATGTATATATATACATATGTATGTCATCTACTTACTTCCATTTCAAGACAATAAGGAAAGGAAAACAACGTTCATGCGTACGTACGGACTACCGTCTCCATGAACGGTGTTTTTCATTTTATTTATCTACCTATTATATATATACTGAATATATATGATATATAAATCATATTTTATATTCTGGAAGTAAGTAAATCATGATATAAGTAATAATGATGTCAAGAACAACAAGTCAAAACACCTACGATAAATGAAATGATTTTACCCAAAACGCTTCTTTAACATGGAATTTACAAAAGAACGGGTAATATAATGTCATAAGTGAACCATATATGATATCATAACAATGAATATGATTCTGTAATAAGTCAATGACATTATTTAAATCATTATACAGGAGGTTCGGACACATACGAAGCAAATCGGACCTAAGGTAAGGGAAATATCACAATCTCATTTTTATCCGAGATTGTTTGTACTTTGAAATTTACTGGGGTATATTTTATCATCCACATCCATGTTTCCTCAATATGTAATGTTATTTACAACAACCTACAATTGTTTAAATCCAATTTTACCCTTCGGTGAGTTTTTAGTAAATGATATGAAAGGAATCTTTTGTCGTTTTTCGTACGAGGTACTTTTTGACTTTTCCGACAAAAGTACGAAGAATGTTTTTTTTAACTTATACGGAATGAATGGATTTTTAAAACATTACTTCAAAGAAGCTTCCTTTACAAGTTTTCAAGTTTATTTTTAATTAACTTCTTTTATTTTAAAATTGTATGACATGTTATGAAAGGAAAAATGTTTTTGAAGAAGAAAGGATATTTTCCTCAAGAATTCAATTCAAGTGTTTTATCAAAATTATTTTCCATCTAAGATAATAAAGGGTTCTGTTTCTATCCATATTTTTACATTGGTTTGACTATGTTGTGATGGAATTATGTTTATGAATTCCTTTATCTTATATGAATTGATTTATGATGTCATGATGTTTCAAGAATCCCATTTTTATTACATGGGTTATGCAATGATGTATGATTTATGATTTTGTGGCACACATAAGAAAGGATTCATTAAGAGATGGGTGGGACCTATATCTCCCTCCAATGCATTGGGTAAAGATTTTATATCTCATGAGATAGACATGGCTGGAATGGTAGGTTATACCGGTTCAGTGAAACAGGACTGAAACGAGGATTACTCGATTCAGAAAGGGACTTTGTCCACTAAGATAGTCTTGGCAATGAGTCTTGACTAACAAGAAATGATTCTCTATGATTATGTGTGTATGCCACAATGAGTAATGTTTTAAGTTATGATTTCATTTCACTACTATGATTTATCCCATGTTATGAAATTATGCTCTCTTTTGCATGTTAAGATTTCCAAAAAAGTTATGTTCTTATGAAAATTATGTGATTGATATTTCTTTTGTTTACCCTTACTGAGCATTTGAGCTCACCCTTTTATGTTTTCTTTTCCCCAGGATATAAAGAAAGGTTTTAGGTAAAAAAAAAAGGGGATGACCTTTATGGGAGATATTGAAGAACTCTCACCACGATTAGAAGATTACGTTCCGAGTTTCCAAAGACACTAAACTATTACGATCCTTTAGTGTGTGTTTTTGTTATGTACTAAGTATTCCGCAAATGTAATGTAATGTCCATGTACGATAAGCTACGGGTCTCTACAGTTGGTATCAGAGGAAAGGTTTAGTCAACCTTTGGAAACTAGGATGCGAAAACATTAGTGAGATCCCTAGAGATATTTCTAAGGTATGTCTAGGGATGCCCCTAAGGATAAGTATACGTATAGGATATAGTTCTAGAACTATGGTAACGATATTAGATTAAACCAAAGATGATAGATATTTATGTTACTCCCCCTTTATTACGATTTTTGCCTCTCACACTATTCTTTTTTGGGTTTTAGAATATGGCTGGAAACAAGATGATTCACGATAATGGAGGATATGATGGACAATGGAATGATATTCTTCATGAGCAACCAAATGAAATGGGATTTGGATGTCCAAACATCATTATTATGCCGAATCAACAATCTCACAACATGATCAATAAAGTAAAATTTGGTAAGTTTCCTGACTCGACTAATAAGAGAAAGATGGAGTTCCATGATGATCATAGAGGAAAGAAAGTTCAATTTCCCCTATGTAAATCATGTGGGAAGAGGCATCAAGGAGAATGTTTCAAAGGAACTGGAAGATGCTTTGGGTGTGGAAAAGAAGGACACAAAGCCAGTAAGTGCAAAGGAAAAGGTTCAGTTAACACCATGGATGAGGATAATGGTATTGCTACGACATCAACAATGGTTAAATGTTTTAAATGTGGAATGTATGGGCATTATGCAAACCAATGCCCTAAGGGAAAGTCTCATGAAGAGAATCAGTATGGTCGTATGGGAAGTATTTATGTTGATGATGATGAAGAAACTACAAATGATATGTGAGATGAAAGAAATGTTGAAGCTCGGTCAATGGTCTAAGAATATAGTGGAATGATTACATGTTTATCATGTGTAATGTTGTATAAGTAATCTCATGGAATAAGGAGACATCTAAGGATTGTTACACTGTTGTCTTTCCTTAAGTTTTGAAAGTGTGTGATGAATGGTACCAATAACCATGAAAGGTTATTCAGATACTTTTGGAAAGTAGATGATAAGTGCATAATGAAAGGATAAGAAGATAATGAGATGTTTGATTGTATTCATGAGCTCATGATTGATATAAGGACTAAGTTATATCATGGTTTGAGTATATAGAATTTTGAGGATTTTGGTATGTGGAAAGTGTTAACTTTAAACTGCATTCATGTTTTCACTAAGGTATTCAAGAGAATACATGATTAAGGACTTTGAATGTTTGGAATGTGACCAACAAAACATATCTTATGATATATGGGGATCAACGATGGTATTAAATCTCTGGTAATCATTGTCACTATATTATGAGAGTGGACTGCAGTATTATGTATAAGCCTAAAGATTAGACTGGATTATGTTGGACATAAGTTAGTATTGTTTAAGGATAGAATATTTTCGATATTATTGATGGGATGTTATAGTAACGTAGTTTTAGAAAAAGGACAACCTGCAGGACGGGCGACAGCCCATCGCTTCGGACAAGGCTGTAGGAATCGAACCCACAACCGAAGTGCAACTGGCCTTTATCGCCTACCACTGGCCTACAGGAAGTCCCTGTTTAGTAGAAACTAGTTTTATTATATTAAGCAGTATGATATATGAAGTATAAGTCCATTTTAGGAACCATATATGATTAATCTCACTATAGATCGACTTATGCATATAATTTTTGCTAATCTTTTGTTTGAGACAGATGGAATGACCCGTCATTCTATCACATGATCTGCTAACACTTCATGAATAACAAATTCAACTTCATTTATTTAAGAGATGAAGTGGAAATTGTTCAAGGCACGAACAACAGTGAGATTGTACCAAAATAAAGTAAGTATTTATTCTAATTCAAATTTTCAACTTTAGGGAAATGATCTTGAAAACCAAAAATGTTGTCCTAGTGATCTTATACCTGATGAATAAGATGGTACCTTATATCATCACAAATCTATGGATTTGTGATTACTGGCTTTTCCATAGCCATGTTCTCTACCACTCTCCATCAGAACATGATGGTTAGATTTCTCTTCCATATCCATATTTTCACCTATGTGGAAACCCAGTGATTAGTTTATTTGGGTAATCGTTACATTTCATACTTTAGTTTTTAAAGCCAAGTTTTGGTATTCCTTTTTTACGATGTGGGTTTCTATAAAAGAAACTTTCGAATAGTAAACCATTTATAACCCCGACGAATTTCGAGGGCGAAATTCATTTTAAGGGGGGTAGAATGTAACAGCCCAAGATTTTATAAAAAATATTCTTTTTAATGTCTTGTGTTGTACGCTACACCAAAAAGAGCTTGCACAACACACATCCTTGACTTGCCTTGCATTACACGCAATCGCGACCTTCCTCGATAGCGTGTGTTGTACGCAACACCAAGTTTCGCTAAACAACGATATGCTATTAAGATATTATTAAAACTAGCTGTTGTGAATAGTAATAACCACTTTTTGAAATTTTGTAAATTTTATTTTTCAAAATGGACTTCATTTATGGATTCGGAGTATCGAATTTAGCCTAAGGTGAAATTTTTGTACTTTTCGGATAACTTTCATATTCCGATGAATAGTGAAAATTACTAAATTATAATTAAAAACAACTTTTTTAATCGAAATAATTAATAGTGATAAATCATTAATTTGAGTGGTTTTAAAGTATATTTAGAATATATTTTTACAATTTAATACAATGTTGGTCATTGGATGTAATTGCACATTTAAACCAGACATAAACAAGTGTCAATCTTTTGATAGATATTGTTTCTTAAAAACACGCTATTTGTTTTAACAGCGGGATTTAATTGTAAAATTAATTAATGCAACTTCTATGTTATGAATTTGGTAAAATAGACTTCATTTTTGAATTCGGAATATGAAATATAGCTTAGGATGAAATTTTGGCATTTTTCTGAAAACCTTCAATTTTTGATGAATAGTGAAACTACTAAGTGGTAGGTTAAAAACTGAATTTTGCATAAAACTTAATTTTACCGCTTCTGTGAATGAAATTTCGAAAATCCGAGAGACACGGTTATTATCAAGGACTAAAATGTGGTTCAATGAGATGAAAATAATTTTTTGGTGAATAGTAACTTTTTACTTTTTTTTACCACGGTTAATAGTAAATAGGGTAACTAAGGGTAAATATGATATTAATATTACCCTAACACATGTCCTAATTCTATTGGACAAGTGTAATGCGACCAAAAACAAACTTAGGAATACAATATGACCATTTAGGCCCACTTGGATTAGATTAGGACATTTATTATTAATTTATTTAAAGAAGGGTTAAAATAGTTAAAATCAAAGTTTAATAAGTAAATCATTTGTAATATGGGGTTATACATAAGATAAATTCGACTATAAATATTCATTAGAAAGCTAAAAAGATTTCTTACATAATGGTATTTTATTTGTAATTTTTAGACATCAAATAATGTAATTTATTTATGACACAACGATGATGCAGTAATTATCTTTTTAATGAAATATTGACATAATTGATGTTATAAGCACCAAAATAAATGTAATTTGAGATTTTTTATGAATTCCACTAATTTTGTAGGTTACTATGATATATTAATGTTGATTTAATCAACTTGGTTCGAACATTTAATTCTGTTATGACTTTCACAAAAATCATATATCAAATAGTGTCAAAATTGACACAAAATAGTTTTTAAATCAAATATTATATTATTAATTGTAATTTTATTCCTAAAAATCTAAGGTTCGGCCAAATGACTTAGATAAGGATATATATATTAATAATAAACAATTTGGGGTTCGTTTGGCATGTTATAGTAAGTGTATTAACCATATAGTGAAAGAAAACAAAAAGACACGGTAAAAGTTAAATTATTTAACTTAGAGTTAAATCTAATTGATAAGGTTTAAAATAATATCCAAACATGTCTAAATTTGATTGGTTGATGAGATTACAACCCTATCTCATCTAATCTTCGAATATGAGTCATTTTTGGAGGTTTTTTAAGTGGGGTTAGATTTATTATAAATTAATATTTTTAAGAATTCCTAAGGTGCCCCTCTCCTCCCCTATAAAAGGACACCTCCTCCCCCTCCTCCTCACACCAATTTGAGCTCTCAAGCTCGGCCAACCCCTGCCAAAATCTCTTCTACACTTCCCTAGCAACATCCTAGAGGTTCTGGGCTTCCTCAAAGACCAATTCTAGTGCCCTAAGAGGAGGTCTCAAAGAGGCGCTTCAAAGAAGAGGTAATTACCGTTACCAATTCTTTTATCTTTATTTCTTCTTCCACTTCTTCTTAGGTTGTTTCATTATGAAGTAATAACATCAGTATCACTCATATACTGATATGTTATTATAAGTATGAAACAACCCTATTTCACCATCTATCCATCCTACGGAAAAAGAAATCACCGCACGTGCGTACGTACGGAATACCGTCTCCACGCCGTGGTGTAATCTATTTTCCACCACCACCTTACAAGGATGGGTATAATGGTGTAAAGAATAACTATACATAGTTATTACAACATCATATTGATTCTGATATATTGTATAATTCACTCCAATTCAATTCAATACTTATAGAAATGATATCATCGCTCGTGCGTACGTACGGACTACCGTCTCCACGACGCGATGAGATTCATTCTCCATATTAACCATTTAAGAATGATTATAAAGTATATATAAGAAATAATAATGAAATATATGACATTATAAAGCTACTGGATTTATGTATATATATACATATGTATGTCATCTACTTACTTCCATTTCAAGACAATAAGGAAAGGAAAACAACGTTCATGCGTACGTACGGACTACCGTCTCCATGAACGGTGTTTTTCATTTTATTTATCTACCTATTATATATATACTGAATATATATGATATATAAATCATATTTTATATTCTGGAAGTAAGTAAATCATGATATAAGTAATAATGATGTCAAGAACAACAAGTCAAAACACCTACGATAAATGAAATGATTTTACCCAAAACGCTTCTTTAACATGGAATTTACAAAAGAACGGGTAATATAATGTCATAAGTGAACCATATATGATATCATAACAATGAATATGATTCTGTAATAAGTCAATGACATTATTTAAATCATTATACAGGAGGTTCGGACACATACGAAGCAAATCGGACCTAAGGTAAGGGAAATATCACAATCTCATTTTTATCCGAGATTGTTTGTACTTTGAAATTTACTGGGGTATATTTTATCATCCACATCCATGTTTCCTCAATATGTAATGTTATTTACAACAACCTACAATTGTTTAAATCCAATTTTACCCTTCGGTGAGTTTTTAGTAAATGATATGAAAGGAATCTTTTGTCGTTTTTCGTACGAGGTACTTTTTGACTTTTCCGACAAAAGTACGAAGAATGTTTTTTTTTAACTTATACGGAATGAATGGATTTTTAAAACATTACTTCAAAGAAGCTTCCTTTACAAGTTTTCAAGTTTATTTTTAATTAACTTCTTTTATTTTAAAATTGTATGACATGTTATGAAAGGAAAAATGTTTTTGAAGAAGAAAGGATATTTTCCTCAAGAATTCAATTCAAGTGTTTTATCAAAATTATTTTCCATCTAAGATAATAAAGGGTTCTGTTTCTATCCATATTTTTACATTGGTTTGACTATGTTGTGATGGAATTATGTTTATGAATTCCTTTATCTTATATGAATTGATTTATGATGTCATGATGTTTCAAGAATCCCATTTTTATTACATGGGTTATGCAATGATGTATGATTTATGATTTTGTGGCACACATAAGAAAGGATTCATTAAGAGATGGGTGGGACCGATATCTCCCTCCAATGCATTGGGTAAAGATTTTATATCTCATGAGATATACATGGCTGGAATGGTAGGTTATACCGGTTCAGTGAAACAGGACTGAAACGAGGATTACTCGATTCAGAAAGGGACTTTGTCCACTAAGATAGTCTTGGCAATGAGTCTTGACTAACAAGAAATGATTCTCTATGATTATGTGTGTATGCCACAATGAGTAATGTTTTAAGTTATGATTTCATTTCACTACTATGATTTATCCCATGTTATGAAATTATGCTCTCTTTTGCATGTTAAGATTTCCAAAAAAGTTATGTTCTTATGAAAATTATGTGATTGATATTTCTTTTGTTTACCCTTACTGAGCATTTGAGCTCACCCTTTTATGTTTTCTTTTCCCCAGGATATAAAGAAAGGTTTTAGGTAAAAAAAAAGGGGATGACCTTTATGGGAGATATTGAAGAACTCTCACCACGATTAGAAGATTACGTTCCGAGTTTCCAAAGACACTAAACTATTACGATCCTTTAGTGTGTGTTTTTGTTATGTACTAAGTATTCCGCAAATGTAATGTAATGTCCATGTACGATAAGCTACGGGTCTCTACATTATAATCACTAATTTATTATTTCCAATCAGGATAAGAAATAGTGATATTACATTACCAAGAATAGTAATATGTTCATGTGAGTTATAGATTTATGTTCTTATATCACTTCTGATAATATGAATAGTTTATTTAAATTATAATGTATTTATATAGTAAATTAATGTATTTCAGTATTCACCAAAAATTAAAGTTAATTCTATGAGACTCTAAATAAAATCCTGAACACAACCGTGTATGACAGATTTTTAAAATTCAAATCATAGAGATGGAAAATTTAAGTTTATGGGTAAGGTTATGGCTATCTCCTATAAGTAACCACGTTTTTTTCCATAGAGGCTAAGTGATTCATGAAATATAGGATATCTAATTAATACATTGTATTTAAGAGGAACATACCATAAAACTCTTTGGGGTGATACAATAATAAATTTAAATTCATTATAATTCATATAATATAGTTATGTATATACTTATAATATCATACGTGATCCACTCATATTATTTCAAACCCCTATATTAAAAAATCATTATTATAATATTCTTTTCTAGGTGTTAACTATTTTGTCCATAAGGATAATTTTGATATGGTTGTTCCAGTATTTTTACATTGATCATAGTTCAAGAATATATCTAATCTAAATCGTGATATAAATATTCTATATATTGATAATTTATATATTTATAGTAATTAATAAATAGTATGGATAGAAAATAGAATTGAATCATTCATAGAGATTGTAGCATGTATGTATGCATGGACGCTATTTTCCGTTTTTTATTGATGGGATAAAAAGAAAGGGCAAAAATAATTTATTATTCCACAATAATTATTATATAATTTATATAATATATATTTATTATATAATTTCATATTATAATCCATGTAAACAAAAAAATGAAAATCGAATCACATCTCTTCTTTGAGGTGGTATTCCACACGTACAAACGAGCAAGGTTAACATTTTACAACAGATGGAAATGTAGCATGGTATATATGATATTATAATTATAGAAGAATAATTATTTCCTAAATATCATATATAGACATTAAAACCATCATAATAACCAACCATGAAATAGGGTGATGGAAAATTAATTGTATCGCTACATGGAGACGGTAGTCCATACGTACGCGCTAGAGATAATTTCACTTCTTATTTAATTGAAAGGAGGTTGAATAAAGGTAGTTATATAATAATAATATTTTAGTATATTTTTGACATTGAAGTAATTATTTTATGTCGAATTAAACATATATACGTGGTAAAATAAGAAATTATTTGAAATAGGTCATATAGAATGATTCCCTCTCCATAAGTACGCCTCCTTTATAAAACCTATTAAGGACCATTGGAAAATACATTTAAGAAGAAATGAAAATCTAATTATAGGATAGGTATTTGGAAAATAGAATTTGTTAATTTCATATTGAGAAATATTTATCATTGTCTTGTAATGAATAGAAATGGTGTGTGTCCTTTTATAAGTGTGGGAGATAACACACTTGGAATTTCATATAATATTAAAGTATAATAAAGTCATACTTATACCAAAAGAATATAAATGGATAAATATTCTAATTTGGGATATTATTATGTTGAAATATGTCTCTAAAATAGTATTTATGCATGTTTAATTGTAATGAATACCCTTATATCAGGGTTTAGCCCCCCCCCCCACTAGTAAACATGTATTAAGATTTACGGTGTGAAGTATTTTGCTATTTTACTTTTAATTATGGGTGGAAAATTGGACATACTAAAAAATTAAATTCTTATTATAAATAATCATACCAATTTATTAAAATTTATTTGCTAATGTGGAAGATTTTAATTTAAAATTAAACCCCATAAAATATGACAATAAGAAGTTTTCTAGATAAAACATTTTCTTATCTATAATAATTTTTTATACCAAAAACCAAAACAATTAAATCTAATGAACATAATTTCGTTATTTATAGTAATAATTAAATAATATTACTTTTAAAACCATTTTAAAAGAACAATTTTACTTATAAAATTCTTTAAACAAAAAAAATAATATTTAATATTAAATAGTAATTTTCACTAATCATTCAAAAAATATGTATACAAAAAACTATAAAATTCACTCTAATATAATTCTATTGTTCTTGTTATAATTTTTTATTTTATTTTTTTCAAATATATTTTATAATTGTGGAAAATTTTCATTATATTATTTTCTCAGAGAAAGCATTAAATCACATTTTTTAGGAAAAATTCATTTTTAAAACATATAGTAACTTTCATAAATGATGAGCACTTATTTGTCAATATATATTCACTATCTAATATCATTATAAATTATATTCTAAAGATTTACTTATTCTTATTAGTTACTCTAATTTAACATCTTGAGTGTAAAGGTATACTATATTATAGTTCATTTAGAATGTTTTTTTGGTATATCACAAGCTATTAGAGAAATTAATTTTATTTGAAAATAATATATCATAAAATCTAATGGTTTTACATTATATCCCAAATAAAATGAATTTATCCATTTAAATTACATCCATATGATACAAAAAAGAGGTTATGTTTGATAAAAATTATCCTTAGGTTCCAATGTAGCTTCATTGAATTTTTTATTTATCCATTGATCATTAAAATTAAGAGTAGCCTTGTTCTGTAGAACATTATTTATAAGATCGAATATTTATACTAGTTTTTATGCATAGTAAAGATCATTATCCATCAGTATAACTTATGAGTTCAATACATGTGAAATATTAATATACACTTCCTTATAAGATATACATAGAACACATCTTGAACATCATATAGGTTCAATGGAACTGAAAAATGATAACCTATATTCCCTACTTGATCCATAATATTAAAGGTGAAAATATTACAATGTCTCATATTTCCATTATTTATGAATCTTATTAGATTATTCCATATTTAAATTCAATGAAATTTCATTCACCAACTTTGAATTTCATATTCCACTGATGATTTTTCACTTAAATATTCTACTGACTCTGTGTTTCCTTGATGTACTGCTAAATTGATTTAAAATTCCTTTCCATTTCCTCATATATCGTTGGTCCCAATATCTTTTTTAATCATAATTCTACCTAAAAGTCAAATTTAAACACATTCATTAATATTTGGATTTATAATGATCCATATGAATGCTAGAGTTAAAGCTATTTTTGTATGAAGAATCAACTAGAGGAGTGTGTTGATCCATAGTACGTTTGAGATCCATAAAACATGACCTTTTTATATACTCAATGGGTTTTGTGATTCTATCATACTGACCATATTTTTTAGGATGATAATAATTTATAATATAAAACTATGAATCCAGATAAAATTGAAGGGTTCACCAGAACTCCATGGTAAACATCAAATCTTGATCATATACAATAGAATTTTGTACTCCATTGTACCTTAACATATCATTAATTTATATATTGGAAATCTAATGATCTTAGATTATTCACTAATGGAAATGATGTTTATAGACTTTATAATGTGATAAAATAAATCCTTAATAGAATTATGGCCATTATATGTTTTGGGGAGTGAGATGAAAAAACACATGGTGACTTTTTAACTTTTCGATTTAAGTATGGATAATGGTTGTAACAAACCCTTGGACAAATATCTTATAAACATAAATTTATGTAATAGCAATGAATGAGATACATACTCTGCAAAATATATCTTTATTTTTTCCTAATATAAATACCTTTTCAAATCTCAGGACATCTTCATACATCCAGGATGAATATAGAGTGATGAACTATGAACTTCATTCAATAGATTCCTCAAATCTGGTATTTATGGGACACATACATAGTTCCTAAACTTTATTATTCCATCACAATAAATGTTAAACTTGAGAACATTTCTCAAATTCTTTTTTATCTAATCATCTTATTTAAGACCCTCTTTAATATTCACATTGATAGATGGTTCAATAATAATTCTATTATGATTGGATTTCTCCCCTACCTTTAATATTTTCGAATCCTTAAATTGAATCCATAGTGATTTTATCATTTCTGATCCTCCTCGTGGTAGCAATATCCTTTCGACACAGAGCATCTGCCAACTTGTTAATTTTCCTGAGGTGGTAATGTATTGATCAGTTAAAAACATTTATCAACTCTAATCATCTTCTATGGTTCATATTTATCTCTTTCTGAATGAATATATAATTTAAAAATTTATGGTCATTAGATATATCAAAACATTATCTGTAAGGATATCTCTAATTAATATTTTACGACAGTTATCTCTAAATCATGAGTTGGTTAATTTTTCCAGTGAACCATCAATTGTTATGAGCCATAATATATCACCAAATTGTTATTCATGGGGCTTCATCCTAGTATCATAATTGATGAATCACTATATATCCCAAACACTTATCTATTATAGAGTAGTGTTTGAACTAGTTCGTTCACTAAAAATCTATTTAGTCCCATGATATTTTATTCAAATTAGTCTCTCCAATGTCAATTGGATACCATCAAAGTTAACATGGTGAGTAGATTATATAGCTATGAAAAAATTCTCCATAAATCATTGATAATATCCATCAAATCTAAGAAAACATTCAATCATAGACATAGTTTTTATTCTGATTTGGCATTCAATAACTTATATCTTTGATGGATCTTCTAATATAACCTCACTTTAACATATATGAACCCAAAAATGAATCTTTTTGTAACAAAATTTTATACTCATAAATTTTTCCTACTAATTCTTTTTTAATTGGGTATTCAGTATATTACACAAGTGACCATCATACTCTTCCATGATTTTGGAATTTATAGGAATATAATCAATAAATACTACCACAAACTGATCAAGGTAATCTCAAATGAATAAGTTTATTAAATCCATGAAGATACTTGTTTCATTAGAATAACAAAATGGAATCACTATTAATTCATATTTTATATTGATCATACATAAGTTTTTAATGGGTATGTATTCACTTTTTACCATCAATTGATAGTATCCAAATCATCTATCAATAATGAAAAACTATTTATCTCCAAGTAATTAATCAAACAATTAATACATACATGTAAGAGGATACTTATTCTAGATTGTGATCTTATAAAGATATTGATAATCAACATAGGTTCAAATTTATCTCTCTTTATTCTTAAAAAATAACAAGTACAGTATAAGGTGATAAACATGTCCAAAGGAATCCCCTATCAAGACTCACTTAGAGTAGCTTCTTTAGAACCTACAATTAAATCAGGTCCATTATATATAAAGTATTGGAAATAGGTGTAGCATTGGGTATGAATCTAATTAATAACTAAACTTCATGATTATAAGCAATACTATGAAATTATTCCATAAAAGCATTAAAAACTATCACAAAATAGAAAAATATTTTATACTTATTTTATCCTTATCAATCTAAGGTAATCACCCCTTTTTAAAATGAATGAATATTCGAATAATAGATGTAATTTCCATCAAAGAATGATATTTATCAACACACTGATAGATTATTTTAGGTTGGTTTCGAATATCAATTGTGACTTCCCTTACTTAGAATTTTTTTTTGTCATTTTCTAAATAAATTCAATCCATCGTAATTATAAAATCAAATTTAACTAGAGGTAAAATAAAAAGATTTACAGGAAACACATTCCCATAAATATTAATCAAATAAGAATTGTAGATATTGGATGGAATCATCATACCATTACAATTTTTTACTAATAAATCAATATTTAATCATTGAGTTGGTATTATTAAACCCTTGTCAAATTCATCAGATATAAGAGAGTTGGTATATCCATAATATAATATAACCTTAACAGTCATTAAGTGGATCGTAAGTATATCTTTATCCACATTGTTATCATACCTCATATCCACAATAGTGATCATGTGAGATTCGCTTTATCACTGGTCATAATAGGTTGATAATGTTTTTCATCATCATTAAACATTTGTATTTGAGCACTGGTTACCATAATTCCAATAATCCTTGAATTTGAAACACTAGGGTGTAGAGGGGACATTTTATGGATTTTTCTCTATTTTCACAAAATTATCAAATTTATTTCCATCACATTAGAATTAAATTTCCCGATGGCCTTTTTTCTATACATAAAACAATTACCAGCACCCTTGAGGAAATTTCTGCCATGTTTTTTGCATACATAGAGAATAAAAGAAATCTCATCTTCTTTTCTCCAGGGTTTTTATTACTAGAATTTTCCATAAATCCAAACATCATTTTCCTATGAAAACTATGAGATTGACAGTTGAGTAAAAATACATTTTCACCTTGATAGCACATTAATTGATTTATTTAAATTTAATGAAGTTTCTTAGGGATAAACACCATCAGATTCATGGAATTAAGCCACTATAGAATTAATACCATACAATTAGGATGGATGATATTATCAGAATCATACCTAAAAAGCCTTTCTAAATAAACCTAATATTTAATAATGGATTAATAATCATTCTACTCTATATTAAAGAATCTATTCTCCATTTTCATATAGAAATCTGAATGAAATTACTTATTGAAAAATATTTTAATATATCATCCAACTCCATGGAATCAATTTATCCATATTTCCTCGTTCCCCTGATAATATTCCACCACTGATCTTTTTCTCCATTAAAATGATAAATAACCAAAATAAAATCTTCATGTTATAAACACTATATAATTTAAAATATATTTTCAATGATTCAAATCCACTAATATGTTAATGGATCATCAATGGACCCACTAAAGGATGGTAGATGTTTCTTCGTGAAGGGCTCTATTTTTTTATAGTTAGGGTTCAAGCCTCATTTTATTATTAAATAAAATACCTATTTTTTCTTGGGTAGAGGGAGACACATTACATATCCCAAAGGCCCATGGCCAAGTGGCCTGAATACAAATAATGAAATCCCATTTTTGGGCCAAAGGTCCTATCAGTGAATAGTAATTCTATTGTACCTGAGGCTATAATAGTAACTTCTATAGAAACACTACCTCTATAGTACCTGCTAGAGTACCACTGCTGCTACAGTTCTAGCTATAGAATGTCTTTGCTTCCTTTTCTTGTTTATATGCTCAGTATGATTCGTGGCTTGAGAAAGTTGTGTAATCAGGGAAAGGAATTTTCCATTATAGCTCCCCTGAAATTCGGTTTCATCAGAGGAAATTAATTTTAGTTTCCATCACATTTTACACTAACATGGTTCCTTTATGTTCTATTAATTGACTTAACCCAAAAAAATCATAGTGTGAGAAACAATAATCATATTGTGAAACCACATATTCCTAAAAACTAATTCCTAATATATCAAAAGCATGAAAAGTTATTTTAAATCAATGACACATTAGGTTTAAATTGGGATCTCCATGTCCATCATCTATTAAAATCCATCAAATTATTTCACATGGAAAATGTGCATAAACCTAAGAATATCTATCTAGAGTGTCTAACTAGGTGTATTGTAATAGAACACTAAAGATGCTCCAGAATAATGGTAATGATATATTTGAAAAAATTATTTTTGTGTTTTTTACATTTAGATGAATCTATTCCAAAACAAAACCCACTTGTATAATCTATAATGGTATGTTTTTTTTGAAAACAAAACTTATTTCATTACTCAATCATAGGATGTCATTCAATACCTAGGATTACCCTGAGGGTTATCACTAATTTTTCTGATCCAATTTTACAAAGTTAACTATACCTTTCTTTGATTCCAACATGTAGTGACCCATAATTTTCATAAATAAATATTACATCTTTTTTATTAATATTCAAAACATATAATTACAATCCATGCCAGAATCATATAGTTTTTGTGTCTTTGGAAATGTGGATACCTAAAAAACATATTTATAATTGGTCTAATTCATATCTCACTACGTAATTCATAACAAGAACCCTTATTAGACATATTATAACTCTATGAGAGTTTATGATAAATTCATCTTTAATTAAATCTATGTTCTTCAATATCTTTCAAAACACAAAACACTTTTTTTAAACAAACCATGAAAAATAATTAAAATATTATTATATAGCAGTCTTCACATGGTCATTGCATTTGTAGATATTAATATGAGAAACATAAGATATGAAAAAATTTATAGTTATTATATATATATATATATTAACTCTTAGTAAATAAGTACTCAATACTGAGAAAATCAATTTTAGGCTTTATTAATATATTTTCCTCCGAAAATATTTTCATCACATTTTTCTCATGGAAATTAACATGTATTTAGTCTAAATTAGAAATTAAATTATATAAAAATTATTTAATTTAGTTAAAATCATAATTTAATTATTTTATTTGGCTTATTTTTTGGGTTTTTATCTAAAAAAATTTATTTTTTAGTGAATAGTGACAATATCAATTTTTTAGACTATTATTTATTTTCTTTAAAACAAATAAATTAAAAGCTACAATTATATTTTGTATTTGGTATTTAATATATATATTATCCATTAAATTTACAATAATTTAATAAATTCAATTAGGATCATCCTTTTACCTGATTTTCATATAAGTCAATTTTTATGGTTAAAAATGGATTTTTCTAGAAAATATTTTTTCTTACATTTTAAAATTATATATATAAATTAATGTCAAAAAACAATCGTAATTTTAATTGATAATTTTTATTCCATGTTTTTAATTACAAGGATAAATTTTATCAATTAATTCCCTTTTATGCTTATACATTTTGAATAGTAACGGTTAAAAGATTGTCACATCTATACAGGGTAAATCAAGTAATTATAGTTTAAAACTATTTTCATATGGATTTATAATAAAAAAAATAGTTTGTTTAATTTTGTTTTTATATTTCATCCATAATCATCCATAATTATAAAAAATTACATTTTTCCATTTGGATTTGATTTTTACCATTATAATATATATGTAAAGGATTATGTCAAAAATTTCGCCCTGTTGATTTTAATATATATAATATTTTTCTCAGGGATTAAAAACATAATTTTCAGTCATAAATTTTTATATAACAGATGAATAATTTTTTACATGGTAATTTATTTCTAATTTTTAGTGATCCAATAATTACCTTGAATTTTTGTGCAACGCCATTATAGAGTCTGTGAAAATAGTAGAAAAGTAAACTAAATTATTTAAAAAATATTAGAAAAATATATTTTTGGTAAGTTATATTTTACAATGAATTATATATATATAATATATTATGTATATGTGGAATCCTAATATTATAATTCCTAATTTTTCTTTTTCCCCATACTATATAATTAATTGAATCAGTCAAAAATGACATTAACGATATTTTATTAAAATAATATTCAATTAATTAAGATGAAATTCATCAAAAACATGAAATATTATAAGGGGATATTATATGCTCGATTATTTCATCTGTTGGATATTTTTTAAAACAATTTTCACTTTATAACTAAAATTATAACAATTTAATATTTAAAATTCATTACAATGGTTAAGGTTAGAAATAGTTATTGAAGTGGGTAATAAAAAACATAACATTTACAATGATATATAATCCTATTAAAATTTCATTTTATGGTTTTATTATGACTATATAATACTTATATTAGAATCTATTTCATTATTTACCCACTCTTTCATGAATGTGACATTATAATAATTTGATATATTGAAACATTACAAGAGTACCCCTCCCCTCACTTATAAAAGGCCACCCCTTATCTTTTTTTCATTACTCCATATTGAGAAATCTAGATCGACATACCACTCAACAATTCTATTTTCCACTTTTATATCCATGTATTATAATATTTATAATTTGTTAATGATGATTATGAGGGTCCTCGTGATTGGATGTAACATAATCCCGGTGAAGAATAGGTAATTGCCTTTACTGAATCTTTGAAGTCACTTTCTTTGCTAATTCCACTAAATATTTTATAATCATAATAAAATAATCACAATATTATCATAAATAATATTATAATTTGTTATGATAATTTTATGATCATTTCCCCCTCTATTTCGTCCTACAAAAAGCAAAAAACATTACTCTTGTGTATGTATTGCTTCCTGTCTCTATGTAGCGGTGCAATTATTTTTCATCACAAATTTTTAAGGATACTTATAAAGATTGAAATAATGATTTTAAATACTATTTTTGAAATAATGATACTTATATAATTATAATATCATATCTACTATCTTACCTTTCAATCCTTTGGAAATTGATAATGTTGCTCGTGCGTACATGTCAATTACCAGTTCCACAAAGTGATGCCATGAATTTTTCATTTACTCTTTATAGGGAAGCTAATAATCATATATTTAAGGAATATATTTGATATATATGACATAAAAATGTTCTTATAATGGTTAATTATTATTCATCTATCTTTTTTCTATCTTTCAAAAAGTGACACCAGTGTTTATGTGTATATATAGAATATTGTCTCCAAAAATGGTATAATTCATTTTTCTAACTATTCCTTTTATAGGATGAATATATATATATATATATATATATTTCTAAAATGTTTAAAAATATTTATTTTATGGAACCATAATCAAATTTTAAAGACCGTAACTAACGAACCAAAATTCTCATGAAAAATGAAGTACTTCACATCTGAAATAATGATTTTAATAATATATTATCAAAAAATGGGTAACAAGATATTATTAATGGATCATATAAAATATTATATGTGTGTGTGTGTGTGTTTTTAATATATATGTATAATAAATAAAAATTTAATTCATTAATTTAAAAGAACTTACAATATAAATTGATCCTCAGGTATGTGATTTCATCTCCATTTCCACTCCATTGGGACATATTTGCTTTTATGATCCTATTTATTTTTATGTGGTGTACAAACTAACCCTTCTATTTTGTTAACATGAATATTTGTATATTCATGATTCTGAAAATTTTAATTAAATTTTGCCTTTTAATGTGGTTATAATTTAAATGATACCAAAAATGTAGGAGTTTATTTTAAAATCTCATTTTTCTGGAGTTCCATATATTTTTCATTGAAAAAAATTATAAAATATCCTTTGTAAAATAAAATTATTTAAGTAAATTCCATTTTTTAAAAATTTTCTTTAATTTGAACCTCGAATAAAAAAATGAACATTTTAATGAAAAGATAGTCTTATTTCTATCTTTCGTCGGGTATATTTTCACTCATTGTCATTATTTTTGAAAATTGCTTAAAAATTAATTTTATTTAATGAAATCATTTGTTATGTACATTGTATGCTATCCATGAATTTTTAAATGGTTTTAAACTAATTTTTATAATGTATTTTGAATGTTTTTCATTCAACATTCCTTCTGAATATTCAAATGTAATTTTTTATCAAATATGAAATTAAATGATTTTCCCACAAACAAAAACATTTTATTCAATTTATCTTATTTTAAAATATTTCAATAGTTTAAAAAACCTTTAATTGCATATTTTTTTATTGTTTAATACCTATTTTCTTTTATTCTCTGATGGATATGAGTTTTTTTCAAATCCTATATTTCGGATGATTTCAATTTCATCATTTATCTCTTATTACTTTTATGTTCTTTAACATTATATTGAAATATTCTATTTTGTGTGATAATTATGAATTATAAATTATATTTTTCTTAAAAATATACATTCTATTAGTATGATGTATATGATTGTTTCATAAAATATATATCATTTTTACATATTTTGTTTTAATATAAAATTTATTCGATTGATTGGGGAAATATTAATATTCTCTATTCATTACTAAATATGGATATTTATTCATATGACTTGTTTTTTATGAATTAAAATGATTATTTAATATATGAGGAAAAAATATTTAGTGATGAGTGGGGATTGTTTATATATATCCGCTAGTTGTATCGAATGGCATCCCAATCCAAATCAGTTGGAAAAATTATTAAATTGGTTATTGGTATATAACTAACCACCAATTAAACTATCATAGTACAAGGCCTTGATGAAAAAATATCATGAAATCTGAGATAATGAAATCCAACAATATGAATTTCTTCCATTTATAATTCTATTAATATTATCAATGAGATTATAGCATTGAAATATTCCTTGGATGCATTTTTTTCTCAATTCATTTATAATGTCCCTAACCTAGAAGCCACATAATCAGTGCCCTGAGCAGTGTCCCCACAAGACCTCAAGCATGAATCCTCGTACTCTAGAGGTTACCAACTAGAATCCAGGGTCCAATGGATCTTGTGGGGAGACAATACCCTATTTAATAGAGTAAGCCAATATAGATAACTAGTGAAATCTATGAAATAATAAAAATAACTAGAAACATGAAATAAAAACTGGTTCCAAAGAAGTGTACAACCAAAACAAGATAATAAATATGTAATTTCATTCTAACAGTTCCAAAATTGAAAGAAACCCAATGATTAAAACAAACATAAGAATCCCTAAAATTGGTCTTGAATCCAAGTCCGGATGCTTATCCATGCACATCCCAAGCCCAACTCGACTCCTAACATAAGGCATTTTCCCTTGTCCTAGCCTACAACCAGGAAATCCACTCGAGTACCCAATGGTAGCATGAATAAGGTGTGAATACAACTCAGTAAACCACCACTATAGGTCTATAGAAAATACCTAGTCTAAAAAATCATGCATGTAAGTACTAAATAAATACTAAACTAGAAAAGTAATCTTGGGTGCCATTTGCTAACCATATTCACTTTAACCATTCGTATCATTATGTCCATATTTATCACATATTTTACCTTCATTACTCACTTAATTTTAATCACAAGTTCAATGTGTTAGGAATTTACACCATTTATAGAATGGATTGTGTTGGTCAATTATCATACATAAGGGAATAGTTATAGTTCCTTAAAACGCTAGGGATAAAAATTTTGTAAACAATACAACACACATACCTAGGATCTTTGTTCCATAAAATTTCATCAAATGAAATTGTTAGAGGTATAGAGAATAAATCACCTTCCCTAATCCTGGAATTATAGATCTAGATTAAGATCCTTAATCTTACCTTACCTTGGGAATAGATCCTCATGTCAAATAACCCACACTTCCAATCCATTTATACATGCTTATTTTTTTCCATTTACCACATAAAACATATCACAAAAAAATATATATATAAAACATTATCATCTCTTAATTATTCATTATGTGAATTAATATCAAGCCACAACCCATTATAAAATTTAACAATTTACATTGCATAGACCATTTAACCCATCTCCCTTTATCATTGCATAACCCATTATATATATTCAACAATTCCCATATATTATCCAATTAAACATAATCATCAACTCCTTTATGTTAACACATTTAATGCATTTATCAATTCACAAGAATTTACCCATTTAACATGTCCACTATTTCTTTTTCATCAACTAACATATTCATTTCATGTAAATTTCATAAATCACTTAGCACAATTTAATTGTTATATAAAACTCAATTAATGCTAATCCAAACAGCCCATTATGCCATTATCAATGTCTAGACACAACTATTCATATTATTTTTTAACTAATAGTAACATTCAAAAATATTTTTCATGGGTTATACCTTATCAAAAAAAAATTGGGGCTTAAAATTATCTTTCCATTGTTCGGAATCATTGGAATACCCAATGAGTGGCCCTAAATTGGACTAGTAAACCTCAACACATCCCATAGGGATCGTGAGGGGTTCAAATTATAAGGCCCCAGCCTTAAACCTTACTTAATCTTGAGTTATTACAAGATTACACATTGAGGATCATTTCGGGTTTAGAGTTTTAGATAATTAGATCATAAAACATGAATTACATTCCATATATGAACAAAGTGGTTACATAAAGATAGTATTCTTCTTTCCCATCAATGGAAACATATTTAAAATAAAACATGGATTCTTTCTTGACACTTCCTTGACACTATCATCATATCATGTACCTTTCCCTTCACCTGTGAAAAAAATTTCCAAAAACTTGGGATGAGCATAAAAAGCTCAGTAAGGGATATAAAAATATGGAAAGGAAACATGGGTACATATATACATAAGAATGAAATCATACTTTACCCATAAAACATAAGCACTTTAACATACCTCATCAAATCATGAATAAATCATAGAAATCATAAGACATAAAGGTAACTTGAGGTATTCATAACATTCTTACGTAGGGAGTAACCCTCTTGGTTACGTTTGGAAAACCCATCACAGTATATTCCCTAAATCTCTTCGGAGAAACCTTAACGTTACACTCCTTCACGTTACCCAATGTATTGTAGAGCTATATCGGGCTCACCCACCCTTAGTTTATCACGGAACCACCCGTCTTCATAATAATGCCCAAGAACCTCAACATAATTGTATCACATAAAACATGCATAAAGGAAACATAACATTTCCACCTTTCAATCACAAGATATCAATACAACACATTGATATAAAAACATTATGAAAACCATTTTTAATACCAAACTAAAAGAAAACTAAATCATGGTATTTATTTTTCTTTTAAAAAAAGGTATGGCTTGTAGAGGAAGCCGAAACTCAAATAATGGTCAGAGAGGTGGATAAGTCGTTGTCGCCGCATACATACAACAAAAACATTCCCTTTTTTTGTTTAGTAAAACTCTTCGTATAAAAAATATTCCTTTTGGATAAACGTAAAGGTCAAAGGGGTTTATACACTGTATAAAAGAAGGTTGTGTATAAAACAAAATATGCCTCAATGAAAGGAGATTGAGACGAAGTCCCATACCTCGGGTCCAACTTGACTCGTTCATTATTTAATCTCCTGAATAATAAACTTGAGTTAATTTCTACTTGTTTAAGAACCTTTTTCAAGTTCATTATTCCTTTCATATCACTTATTTCCATGTCATGAACACTATTTTATTATTTAAGTTAATAACGGTCGTTTTAACGATCATTGGTACTTGAGTCAAAAATAATCCCTTCATAATTACATGTTGTTCATGTATCCATTATATCCAGAATTATAATCATTATGTATATATCATATATATCCAGTATATACATGAATTTATAATATTACATAATCATTTAGAGGTAAGAAATAAAATGCACCGTTCATGGAGATGGTAAGTCGTACGTACGCATTAACGCTACTTTCATTTCTATTTCGTATTTTATAGAATGGAATCATAATTATATAAAGTTATATTATAATTCCAGTATAATATCATATATAATATCATAGTTCCATCCTTTATACGTCCCACATATGGTATTTAACGAATCAAATCACTTTGAGGGGGCGGTAGTCCGTACTTCCTTAAATGAAGTATCGCGTTTACCCATAATAGAAACCTATGCCCAAAATGAAAAATACAGAAGATTAAGGAAAACATAAACATATTATATATCATATATAAATATAGTGACATCTTAATGGCCACCTTTGAAGGTGTTAAAAGAATTTTGAACAATCATCATTTCGGGAGGCATAAATTCACCATCCACGGAAACAGTATGTCCTTAAACCATTAGATGTAGGTGTGTGTAAGTTTAGCTCAAATCCTTCTTATAAAAACGTACTAGTATATTGATGATACTGGAGTAGTCACAAAATAAAATAATAAAAAGAGGTTAGGGGGTTGGAGAAGCAAAATCAAACAAAAGGACTCAAAAGAAGACATTACCTTAAAATCGGGTAACTCTCTTAGATTTGAGCTCAAAGGATTCCTTGGGAAGACCTCTGCCCAAAGTGAGGCTTCAAAGAGTAAGAGAGTGATTTGGAGAGCCAAAATGAGTAGGGTTTGGCAGAGCCAAAGGCTTATGGAGTGTGGGTAAGGAGGTAGAGGTGGGGGCTTTTTATAAGAGGAGAGGAGGCGCACTCTTGGAAGGTAAAGAAAAGTCACTTTATTTTTAAATGGTATTCGGATTTAAGAGGTCCCACATTGATGTTTTTAGAGGATAAGGTGATAAGGGTTCTCAATACACCCATCCAATAGGTTTTGGCCGTGTGTAGGTCTTATATTTTACATTATCATTCCATTTTATTTAAATCGTTAAATAATGAGGTCATCGCTGCATCATCATGATGTCATAAATAATTTAATGTATATAATTTCTAAAAAATATAAAACAAATACTATGATGTAGGAAATATTTTTAGCTTTCCAATGACTATTTATAATCAAAAATCTGATCTTTATAACCCCATGTAAAAATTATTTTAGTAAAACATCTAATGTTTGTGTCATTTTTACTTTTACATTAAATAAAAAGTTATTTATGTCATTTCCCAACCAAAGTGGCTCCATGGGATCCCCAAGTTGACCCATGGATTGTCTTGGTCAGCCATTACACATCCAATGAGGGTAGGACATGTGTAAAGCTCATCGCATTTTATTAAAGCATTATTTTTACCTTAAACTACACTAATTACTTCTAATCACGATTAAGAACATAAGAGTTACTATTCACCAAAAAATTATTTTAATCTCATTGAACCACATTTTACTTCTTAATGACAACCATGTATGTCGGATTTTTAAAATTCAAAACACAGAAGTGGTAAAATTTCATTTAAATGAAAAATCAGTTTTTATAAGTACCACTTAGTGGTTTCACTATTCATCAAAAATTGAAGTTTTTCAGAAAAATACCAAAAATTCACCCTAAGCTATATTTGATATTACGAATTCAAAAATGAAGTCTATTTTAAAAAATTCAAAACATATAAGTCACATTAATTAATTTAATAATTAATTCCCGTTGTCATGACAAATAGCGTGTTTTTATGAAACAATAAGTATCAAAAGATTGACACCAGTTTAAGTCCAATTTCAAAGTGAAATTGATTCCAATGACCACCATTGGATTAAATTGTAAAAATATATTCTAATTTCACTTCAAAAACAATTCAAAATATAATCTATTCATATAAATAAATTAGATTAAAAAGAAGTTTTGATGTAAAATGTAGTATTTTTCACTATTCATTAAAAAAAATGAACATTGTCTGAAAAATACCAAAAATTCACACAAAGTAAATTTTGATGTCCCAATCATAAATAATAAGTTTATTTTGACAAACATGGCTTATAAAATTTTCAAAATATAGATTTAAAAATGGTTTTCCATCAAAAGGGAGTAAAACAATCTTTTAAGAATATTAGTGTATTCCATGCATAAGATTGTATTTATTTTCATTTTAAGCCTCTAAAACACTATCTTAATCATTAATAGACATAGATAAAAATATCTATTATTCATTACTTACTTGGGATGTTACATCCTTCCCCCCTTTTCAAAATTGCATCCCAGTAATTTATTTACTTATCGAATAAATGGGGGTACTTATCCCTCATTGAATTTTCAGATTCCCATGTTGCCTCTTCCATCATGTGGTTTTTCCAAAAAACCTTTACCTGATTAATCACCTTATTCCGTAACACTTTCTCCCTGCAGTCAAGAATCTGGACTGGTTGTTCTTCATAAGATAGGTTCTCTTCCAGCTGAACTACCTATGGACTCAAAACATCAGATGGATCTGGCATATACTTTCTCAACATCGAAACGTGAAAAACATTGTGTACTTGAGATAAACTCGGAGGTAAAGCCACCCGGAATGCAACTGATCCAACTCTCTCCAGAATTTCATATGGTCCAATAAACCTTGGACTCAGCTTTCCTTTCTTACCAAATCTCATCACACTTTTCCAAGGAGAAACCTTGAAAAAAAAACATGATCACCTACCTCGAAAGATAGATCCTTCCTCCGGTTATCCGCATAACTCTTCTGCCTGCTCTGAGTTGTTCTCATGTGCTTCTGAATCTGCTGAACTTTTTCTGTCATCTCTTCTACCAATTCTAGTCCAATCAACTTCCTTTCACCCACTTCATCCCAGAAAGCTGGAGTTCGACACCGCTTCACATATAATGCCTGAAATGGTGTCATCTGTATACTGGAATGAAAACTGTTATTATATGAAAATTCAACCAAAGAAAGATGCTGGTCCCAACTTCCCTGATAATCCATCGAAGAAGCTCGTAGCATATCCAACAAGGTCTGAATTGTTCATTCTGACTTCCCATCTAATTGAGGATTTAAAGCTGTACTAAAATTTAATTCAGTACCCAACGACTTCTGAAGGCCTTTCCAAAAATTAGAAGTGAACCATTGATCACGATCAGATACAATGGAGAGGGGAAATCCATGTAACCTGACTACCTCTTTAAGATACAAGGGGAAGTTGATCTAGGGAAAAAGTATCTCGTATAGCAAGGAAATGAGCAGATTTAGTCAAGTGATCAACAATAGCCCAGATTGCATTATTACCTCGAGATGTCTTCAGTAATCCCACAACAAAGTCCATGGATATATTCTCTCATTTCTACTCTGGCACTGGTAAAGGTTGAAGCATCCCTTTTGGTAACTTCCTCTCTGCTTTAACCTATTGACAGGTCAAACACTTCACAGTAAAATCAGTAATATCTCTTTTCATTCCATCCCACCAGTAACACTCCCGCAGATCTCTGTACATCTTAGTACTGCCAGGATGAACTAAAAACGGAGAACTATGAGCTTCACATAACAACTCTCTCTTCAACTGTTAATCACAAGGCACACACAATCTCTTCCCAAATCTCAAAACACAATCATTATCAATGTTGAATTCAGGAAACTTACCTTTCTGAACTAGCTCTACCTTTTTCTGCAACTCACTATCTTACTTTTGTGCTTGCTGGATTCTATCTGATAGAGATGATCTCACTGATACCTGAAACAAAATAGAAGAACTTCCAGCACCAACAATTTCTATGCCAAAGTTCATCAAATCCTTAACCAAAGGATCGCGTTCTAAATGCAACATTGCTAAGGAAGCATTACTTTTTCGACTCAAAGCATCATCCACTTTATTTGCTTTTCCCAGATTGTAATGAATTGTACAATCATAATCCTTGATTAATTCCAGCCATCTCCTCTGTCTCATGTTTAACTCTTTCTAAGTGAATATATACTTTAAACTTTTGTGATCAGTATATATTTCACACTTTACTCCATACAAATGATGCCTCCAAATTTTTAAAGCGAAAACAACAACAGCTAATTCCAAATCATGTGTAGGGTAATTTACCTCATGAGTTTTCAACTATCGTGAAGCATAAGAAATTACCTGATCATTCTGCATTAGGACGCAACCAAGTCCTTTAAATTAAGCATCATTGTATATAACAAACTCACCATTTCTGGAAGGTAGTGCCAAAACTGGAGCATTCACCAATCTTCTTTTCAATTCCTGAAAACAATCATCACATTATTTTGTCCAGATGAACTTAACACCCTTCCGAGTTAGCTTAGTCATTCGACTAGATAACTGTGAAAATTTTCTAACAAACCTTCGGTAATAGCCTGCCAAACCAAGGAATCTACTAATCTCAGTTACATTTGTGGGTCTTGGCCATTCTTCAACAACCTTTGTTTTTGCAGGATCAACAGTTATCTCATCTTTAGAAACAATATAACCAAGGAAAGAAATATGTTGCAACCAAAACTCACACTTGCTGAATTTTCCATACAGTTTCTTTTCTTTTAAGGTTTGCAAGATAACCCTTAAATGTATTTCATGCTCCTCTTTACTTTTAGAAAACACCAAAATATCATCAATGAAAACCTCCACAAACTTATCCAAGAACTCATGGAAAATTCTATTCATTAAGTCCATGAATACAGAAGGTGCATTGGTTAGCCCAAAAGGCATTACTACAAATTCATAATGGCCATATCTTGTATGAAACGCGGTCTTCGGAACATCTTCTTCCTTTACCTTCAGCTGATGGTACCCCAATCTCAAGTCAATCTTTGAAAAATACTGAGCTCCCTGGAGCTGATCAAACAAATCATCGATATGAGGCAAAGGATATTTGTTCTTAACAGTGATGTTATTCAAGGATCTATAATCAATGCAAAGTCTCATTGAACCACTTTCTTTTTAACAAATAAAACAGGAGCACCCCATGGTGATGTGCTAGGTTTAATTAAACCATTCTCTAATAAATCTTGCAATTGCTCCTTCAACTCTAAAAGTTCAACTTGATCTATTCAATAAGGGGGTTTTGAAATTGTCTTAGCATCAGGAACTAAGTCAACAGTAAACTCAACTTCCCGATCTGGTATTATTCCAGGCAACTCATCAAGAAAAACATCAGGATACTCATTTACCACTGGCACATCATTAATCTGAACAGTTCCTTTATTTTCAACGATGTGTGCAAGGTAACATTCATTTTCATATTTTACATGTTTCTTGGCCTCTTGATAAATTATCAATAGTAGGGGTTCATTCTTGTACACAAACTGAAAGTCTTTTTGAAAAGAAACTTCTTTAGCTCTACAGTCAATCTTAGCATGGTAAATAGAGAGCCAATCCATACCCAGGATAACATCAAACTCTACTAGAGGTAGAACAATAAGGTTTTCAAGTAGGTTCTTTCCACAGATAAGGATAGGAAGATTCTTATAAATTATTTTTGCCTCAACATTTCCCGCAGGTGTTTTTACCACAAGTTCAGGAGTCATTTCTTGAGATGGTATTCCCATTTTACTAGAAAAGGTTTCAGAGATGAAAGAATGTGTAGACCCTGAATCAAACAACACACTGGAATAATCTGAAAAAACAAAAAAAGTACCTGATACAACTTTATTTGATGGCCCGACATTTGCTGAAGTAGTTGCAAAGGATTTCATCACCCCTTTATGCTTGTATTCTAACTGCTTCCCATCACCCAAGCTCTTTGTCGGACACTCGTTTGCATAGTGACCCATCTCATTGCACTTATAACATTTCACTAACTGTAAATCAAATTTGGTCTTACCATCACCCTGATCTTTTCCAGTGCAATCACGAGCCTTATGTCCCATCTTACCACATCGGTAGCACATTCCAAAATTCAAAAGACATTCCCCAGCATGACTTTTGCCACATTTATCAAAAACTGGAAACATAGTTTTCTTACCGTCAGACTTTTTTGAATAATTATTACCTTTCTCCTGCCACCTCGGTCTCTTCTTCTATTGTTTGTTATAGAACACTTGATCATCGGAAAACTCCATTTCCACCTTCTCAGCACATCGAACAAGCTTTTCATAACTTTTAAACTCACGAGAAGCTAATGCCCTTTGATATTTTGGCTTTAATCCTGAGTAAAAACGATTGATTTTACTATCAATGTCTCAGATAAAATTTAGAGCATACCTTTCCAATCGAGTGAACCTTTCTTCATAGGCAGACACTTAGTCTTCCTCTTGCCGCAATTCCAAGAATTGCTTTTCCATCCTAAGTCGAATTGCCGTAGTAAAATACTTCTCAAGAAACATACCTTTGAATTCATCCCAGTCGAGAGCATCAATCTCATCAGCGTCCCTGATATTTTTAACCATCGACCACCACTGATCTGCTTCACCCTCCAAACGATAAATAGCAAGACTAACCTTTTGATTGTCTGAACACCCCATGACATCAAAAATCTTCTCCAGTGCTTTAATCCACCCTTCAGCTAGTACAGGGTCAGATGATCCTCTGAATGATGGGGGATGTTTCCTCATGAAATGTTCCACCACTGACATGTTCCTCTACGGTTGATCTGGCTGATCTCATGTATGGATACCACCTCCATTTATCGCATGAGTCAACTGTGCCATTACCACAACAAACTATTCAGTTCCAATTCTGACCATCTCAGGATGCTGATTCGGAAGGTTATTTCCTTCTGCATGCCTTCCTAGCACTGCTTCCCTGTTTCCTCTGCGGAAAACCATTATGAACAAACATGTCTTAGATGAAGAAACATGGTAATCCTCAAATACTATATCACTTCAATTTGACCATAAAAAAATATTTTTGGATAATCATTTAATAGAATTATAACTCCTAAAGTTATCTAAACCGACCTCTGATACCAACTATATGTCCCTAGCCTTAAACCTTACTTAATCATGAGTTATTACAAGATTACACATTGAGGATCTTTTTGGGTTTAGAGTTTTAGAGAATTAGATGATAAAACTTTCATTACATTCCACATATAAACAAAGTGGTTACATAAAGATAGTATTCTTCTTTCCCATCAATGGAAACATATTTAAAATAAAACATGGATTCTTTATTGACACTTCCTTAACACTATCATCATATCATGTACATTTCCCTTGACCAGTGAAAAACATTTCAAAAAACTTAGGATGAGCATAAAAAGCTCAGTAAGGGATATAAAAATATGGAAAGGAAACATGGGTACATATATACATAAGAATGAAATCATACTTTACCCATAAAACATAATCACTTTAACATACCTCATCAAATCATGAATAAATCATAGAAATCATAAGACATAAAGGTAATTTTAGGCATTCATAACATTCTTACATAGGGAGTAACCCTCTTGGTTAAGTTTGGAATACCTATCACAGTATATTCCCTAAATCTCTTCGGAGAAACCTTAACGTTACACTCCTTTGCGTTAACCAATGCATTGGAGAGCTATATCGGGCTCACCCACCCTTAGTTTATCACGGAACCACCCGTCTTCATAATAATTCCCAAGAACATCAACATAATCGTATCACATAAAACATGCATAAAGGAAACATAACATTTCCACCTTTCAATCACAAGATATCAATACAACACATTGATATAAAAACATTATGAAAACCATTTTCAATACCAAAATAAAATAAAATTAAAACATGGTATTTATTTTTCTTTTAAAAAAATGTATGGCTTGTAGAGGAAGCCGAAACTCAAATAATGGTCATGGCGGCGTAGAAGTCGTTGTCGCCGCATACGTACGACAAAAACATTCCCTTTTATTGTTTAGTAAAACGCTTCGTATAAAAAAGATTACTTTTGGATAAACCTAAAGGCCAAAGGTGTTTATACACCGTATAAAAGAAGGTTGTGTATAAAACAAAATATGCCTCAATTAAAGGAGATTGAGACGAAGTCCCATACCTCGGGTCCGACTTGACTCGGTCGTTCTTTAATCTCCTGAATAATAAACTTGAGTTAATTTCTACTTGTTTAAGAACCTTTTTCATGTTCATTATTCATTTCATATCCCTTATTTCCATGTCATGAACACTATGTAATTATTTAAGTTAATAACGGTCGTTTTAACGATCATTGGTACTTGAGTCAAAAATAAACCCTTTATAATTACATGTTGTTCATGTATCCATTATATCCAGAATTATAATCATTATGTATATATCATATATATCTAGTATATACATGCATTTATAATATTACATAATCATTTAGAGGTAAGAAATGAAATGCACCGTTGATGGAGACGGTAAGCCGTACGTACGCATGAACGCTACTTTCATTTCTATTTCGTATTTTATAGAATGGAATCATAATGATATAAAGGTATATTATAATTACAGTATAATATCATATATAATATCATAGTTCCATCCTTTATACTTCCCACATATGGTATTTAAGGAATCAAATAACTTTGAGGGGGCGGTAGTCCGCACTTCCTTAAATGAAGATATCACGTTTACCCATAATGGAAACCATAAAGGTATTCCCAAAATGAAAAATACAGAAGATTAAGGAAAACATAAAAATTTTATATTTCATATATAAATATAGTGACATCTTAATTTCCACCTTTGAAGGTGTTAAAAGAATGTTGAACAATCATCGTTTCGGGAGGCATAAATTCACCATCCACGGAAACAGTATGTCCTTTAACCATTAGATGTAGGTGTGTGTAAGTGTAGCTCTAATCCATCTTATAAAAACATCCTAGTATATTGAGGATACTGGAGTTGTTACAAAAGAAAATAATAAAAAGATTTTAGGGGGTTGGAGAAGAAAAATCAAACAAAAGGACTCAAAAGAAGACATTACCTTAAAATCGGGTAACTCTCTTAGATTTGAGCCCAAAAGCTTCCTTGGGAAGACTTATGCCCAAAGTGAGGCTTCAAAGAGTAAGAGAGGGATGTGGAGAGCCAAAATGGGTAGGGTTTGACCAAGGCAAAGGCTTTGGGGATGGGGGTAAGGAGGTAGAGGTGGGGGCTTTTTATAAGAGGAGAGGAGGGGCATTCTTGGAAGGTAAAGAAAAGTCACTTTATTTTAAAATGGTATTAGGATTTAAGAGGTCCCACATTGAAGTGTTTCGAGGATAAGATGATAAGGGTTCTAAATCCACCCATCCAATAGGTTGTGGCCATGTTTTGGTCTTTGATTTTACATTATCATTCCATTTTATTTAAATCGTTAAATAATGAGGTCATCGCTACATCATCATGATGTCATAAATAATTTAATTTATTTAAAGTATAAAAATTATAAAAAAACTACTAAGATATAAGAAATTGTTTCATCTTTCCAATGACTATTTATAATCAAAAATCTGATCTTTATAACCCCATGTAAAAATTATGTTAGTAAAACATCTAATGTTTGTGTCATTTTTACTTTTAAATTAAATAAAAAGTTATTTATGTCATTTCCCAACCCAAGTGTCTCCATGGGGTCCCCAAGTTGACCCATGGATTGTCTTGGTCGGCCATGACACATCCAATGAGGGTAGAACATGTTTCAAGCTCATCTCATTTTATTAAAGCATTATTTTACCTTAAACTACACTAATTACCTCTAATCGCGATTAAGAACTTAAGATTTACTATTCACCAAAAAATTATTTTAATCTCATTGAACCACATTTTACAACTTAATGACAAACATGTATGTCAGATTTTTGAAATTAAAAACACAGAAGTGGTAAAATTTCATTTAAACGAAAAATCAGTTTTTATAAGTACCACTTAGTGGTTTCACTATTCATCAAAAATTGAAGTTTTTCAGAAAAATACCAAAATTTCACCCCAAGCTATATCTGATATTCTGAATTCAAAAATGAAGTCTATTTTACAAAATTCAAAACACATAAGTCACATTAATTAATTTAATAATTAATTCCCGTTATCATGACAAATAGCGTGTTTTATGAAACAATAAGTATCAAAAGATTGACACCAGTTTAAGTCCAATTTCAAAGTGAAATTGATTACAATGACCACCATTGGATTAAATTGTAAAAATATATTCTAATTTCACTTCAAAACCAATTCAAAACATAATCTAATCATATAAATAAATTAGATTAAAAAGCAGTTTTGATGTAAAATGCAATATTTTTCACTATTCATTAAAAAATGAACATTGTCTGAAAAATACCAAAAATTCACACAAAGTAAATTTTGATGTCCCAATCGTAAAGAATAAGTTTATTTTGACAAACATAGCTTATAAAATTGTCAAAAGATAGATTTAAAAATGGTTTGTCATCAAAAGGAAGTAAAACAATCTTTTAAGAATATTAGTGTATTTCATGCATAAGATTGTATTTATTTTAATTTTAAGCCTCTAAAACACTATCTTAATAATTAATAGACATAGATAAAAATATCTATTATTCATTACTTACTTGGGATGTTACACAAATCCCCATTTAGAAACCCATTTTACCAAATCATACTATAGATATCCAACACACATCAACATGGATAGAAACACACAACCACACAATAAAAAATCAATAAAATACTTTGGGATGTAACTTTTATACCACATAACTCGAATATGTAGATGAAAACACACTCAAACTTTTTCATAGAACTATATTCAAGCACCCTTTAAAGCCCCAACCTATGATCCGCTTGGGATAGTGTCCTTTAGGTGTTTGTAAGAAGATGAAAAAAATTTAAAATCCCACATCAGGAATATAGAATCAAGAAGATTGATAGAATTTCCCTGACCTTCGATCCACAACCAACGACACTCCAAATATCCTAGAATGGAAGGACTGTCACCCTCTGTAATCTTGGGTCAGAATGGTTCATCCCAATGGTTTATAGATGAGAAATTTTGGGAGAAATCATGTGAGACACTAAAAATCTTAATGGGGGGAGTTAATTTTTTACTATTAAATGGGGTGCATGGTTTAGCTGCATAGTTTAAAAAATCATGTGAAAAGTTTTCCCTGGCCTTTGTCCAAGAGGGGTTATGACAAATGGTTAACTCGTAAGGCCTATACTATTTTAAAAACCATGAACCAAGCATGCATAATGCCTAAATCTAGGCCCACATGGTTTGGCTTCCCCCCTGGCACAGTTTTACTGATCCATTCACCCCTCTTGTTGGCATGCACAGTTTGGATGCATGGTTATCTCTAAACATGCTTCAACCATCCAACATGCACTGGATGGACAAATTTATTTTTCATTCGTATCCCAAACCCTTGGAACACCAAAAAAGCTCCTCAAACACACAATAAAAATTCCATTAAACAATATTACGAGATTAAAATTTAAATTTAAACAATAACAGACCTCTATAAGGGATAGAATCTTACAACCTCCCGATCTTATAATGCCTCATCATTGATTTGCACTTCCAAGCATCATTGAGCTTCTGAAGAAAATATATTATGCCACTGAGCCTGCATATTCGACTCTCTCTACCAAGTTTCTTCCTAAACATTATCATGCTTCAATGAACCTCAAATCAAAGGCATAGGCTTTTTCCATTATACCTTTTCACTATGATCCACAATACGAAATAGATTCTGTTTAAAGGATTCATCAACCTCATGCATAAAGTACTCAACATCAATCCCATGATATGGGTTTGTGTGACACTGCAGAAAGTATGACACATGAAAGATATCATGCATACCACTACATTATTATGGATGATCCAATCAGTATGTCATCAGTCCATTCCTAAACACAATATAAAACGATCCCACATACCTTGTGCTAACTTGTAATTTTCATAAATATTATGGTGACCCAACCTTGGAAACACCCAAATAGAAACATGATCCCCACCACAAACTAAAAAACTCTATGACATAGATCCGTATATGACTTATTCCAACTATGTTTAATTTTAATATACTTCTATATCAACAGAACCGTTTATGGCATCCCTTCCATAAGACATTGTCCCAACAACTCTGATTCCCCAACCTCTAACCAATACAATGGGGATCCACATGATCTTCCATAGAGCACCTCAAATTGTGGAATTTGAATCATATTCAGGAAACTATTGTTGTAGGAAAACATAACCAATGCTAGATTATTTTCCCACCATCCCCAAAAATATAAGACATAGGACCTCAACATTCCCTCTACTACCTGAATAGTATGCACCGATTTCCCATCTGTCTAGGTGTGAAAAATCATACTAAAAAAACATGGGAACCTAGCTCCTTATGATATACCTTCCAAAATCATGATTTGATACATGGATCATGAAATGAAACTATTGTTTGTGGTATAGTATGAAATCATTCTATATCTCGAATGTACAACGTTCCAAACTGATCTATAGTGATATTCTCTAGAATCTGCATGAAATGATCCACCCTATCCAACTGATCCATGACTACCCAGATTACATCATTGTTTTAAAGCATCCTCAGAAGGTATATAATAAAATTCATTTTCACATTATCCCATTTCCATTCTATATTAGGAAATTACTACATCAAACCACCCATCTTCTCATGTTCATCATTCACCTACTTGAAGGTAAGGCATCGTGATACAAAACCTGCAATATTTTTTTTCATCTCGGGCCACCAAAACTCTCTACATGGATAAAAATATATTTTGGTCAGACCGGTATGTATTCCCCACTAAAATGGATGAATCATGTCCTTAAACTCTTCTCACATACATTTTTTCACAACAACCGGACCAATAACACATACAATACCATAATCTCTAATGGTCCAACCAGAAAGTGACTCTCCACCTATATGATTTTCCCTCGAATCCAAGAACTTTGGATCATCAAACTGGTTCTCCCTGATCTAGACTATAAGAATGGACCCAACTTCCAAGGATTCAAGGATCATCTCGTCTTATCCATCGTTCATATCTAGATGCATTTTAACAAAGAACTCAATCACCCTCTACTCAAAATTGGATTCCTCAACTACCTGATTTTGAGTCTTTCGACTCAAAGAATCTATATGACTATTCCCTTTTCAAAGTTGGTAAACCAAAACAAAGTAAAAAAGACTACATATAATCAAACCATCTTCACTAATGACTATTCATATCACATTAATAGAAGATAGTATTTACTTTTATGATCTATATACACCGTGAAATACTCTAAAAACAAATAGTGTTACAACACTTTAGGGAATAAATCACCATGGCCAACTCGATATCATAAGTAGGGTAATGTTTTTCATGAAGAATTAATTGTAATGAACCATACAAAATAGCATGATCATCCTTCATCAACACTTTCCCCATACCAACACCAGATGCAACATAAAAAAATTATACCCATTAATTGGCTCAAGTAAGATTAGAATTAGTGCGGTAGTTAACCGCATATTGATCTCTTGAAAATAGTCCTACCATTTTACAAGACACTCTATTTTATTACCCATATTAGTTAAACACAAAAGTGGGGACACTAAATATTATAATTCATTGATGAACCTTTTTTAATAGCCATCCAATTCCAGAAAGCATTCCACATGAGAAGCATTCTTCGGTTTCTCCCTGGACAAAACTTCATACACCATCTCCAGATCTATTGATACACCTTCCTCACATATAATGTGGCAAAATAAATGCACCCCATATATCAAAAAAAATTTTTGGATAGATCTTCATATATACTATTCACTCTTAGTGTAAGTAGGATGTTGTCAAGATATTTTTCATGATCGTCATGTGTCTTAGGGTACACCAACATGTCATCAATAAAGAAATCTACAAAATGATCCATGTATGGTTGACAAATTCAATTTATTAGGGCTATAATCACTTCTAATGCATTTTTTAATCAAACAATGTCATAAAAACTCGTACAACCCATACCTAATTCTTAAAGAAACAGACGATATATCAGAAGGTCTCACCCTCATCTGATGATTCCCAAATCACAAGTCAATTTTTAGAAAAAACTAAATAGCTCTTCATATGGTAAAATATATCATTGATTCATGGAATAAGATATTGATTCTCAAACATCAACTAATTCATCTTCCTACAATCAACACCTAACCCCAACAATCTAGAATTCTTGGAAAATGACACCAGAGACCCCCAATGTGACATACTAGGATGAATCAACCCTTTGATCCTTAATTATTCCAACTTAGTTTTAAGCTCCTCGAGTTCTGTTGGTGCCATTTCATTTGGTGGAATGGAAATCGGTTCTTGTCCTAGAAGAATCTCAATTTTCAACTCAACACATATGAGGTGGAAACCCTAAGAATTCCTCATGAAAAAAAATCATAGAACTGATTCACTATAGGAGGAACAACAAGCTTCTATACTACCCTCATCATCAAGCATAAGATAGACCTCATGGTTAGTGATTTAACCCATCTACTAGTAGACTGGTCCTGCATGGCCTTCCAGGACATTCCATTCACCATGATGGAAAGATGTGTCTCCCCCAATGGATGTAAATGTTACCCTATGATTGTAATAATAAATATGGTCTTGGTACATAACTAGCCAATCCATAGCAAAATCCAGATCAAAACTCAACATCTCAAGCAAAAACAAGTCCCATATGAAATGGTGTTGACCAACTTCAAGAGAACACCCCTTGAACTGACTAATTTGTTTTCCCATTACCCCAATGAATTATAAATCGACATAACCCCACACAAACATTCCACTTCTAGAACCAACACAACCACAAACTGAGAATAAATAAAATTATATGTGGTACCAAAATCAAATAAAGCACTAGAAATGGGAGAAGTTGAATGTATGGTACCTCGAATACATGACCTTGCCTCGCCACCTCTAGGTGTAGACTGAACTCTATGAGGCTTACATTACCCTCTACCCTAGGCCCTGGTCTAAATTCTTAGGGTTGCACTGGGGGATTAGAAGATGGCTCCCCATTCACCCGGTTTCCGCTCTCAGCTTCGCCTTCTTGCCTCCTAGGGTTTTAGACCTCCTCGGTGGCGATGAGTCTCCTCCTCCACTCTTGCTTCTTCGGATTCCTTTTCGTGTTCTCTATCTTTCCAAATTTGCTTCCCTCCTAGGGTTTTCTTCTTCTTCGTTCTGGTTCTCACTGCCATGGACTCGAGTGGCTCCCAGCGACCGGTTCTCGGGGGCCTTTACCCAGATTCATTCCGTTTGGTTTTTTTTGTCCTAGCTCTCTGGAGAGGTCTCGTTTTTTCCTATTTCACACCTGCTCTACCAGCCTGGTCTGACACAAACGACCCCATCTTTGTTGGTTGTGTTGGACTTTCAGGTAGGTTTGGGATTGTGGTAGTGGTAGTTGCGGGAAGGCGGGGTTATCTGTTTGGTGGTTGCTTTTTTCTTGGTATTGGCTCATTTGGCAGGGTTTGGGGGACAAGGAGGCGGTCGCCTGCCGAGGCCTTTGTATGCTCCGTTCTCTACTCTTGCTCCAAGACTCCACCGCTCTTCTCCCCGTCGGACTTGCGTGGTGGTCTCCAAGGTGTTTTGGGATATGCAGATTGAGCGGTCGAAGGGTCTCCAGGAGGCGTCTCATGGTGGCCTCGTCTCTGTCCTTCGGTCCCCCTTGGGCCTCCTGCTGTGGTGTTTTTTGGCGATGATGTTGGATTCCGATGGGCGGTTCTCACCGGCGAGCTGGCAACGATGCCGAAGCTTTCCTGTTGGCAACAATGATGATGATTCGAGGTCTCGTGACAGATGCAAGTCCTCCGATGATGGATCTGGTTTGTTTCGTCTTGTGCACGCTCACCGACGACGATGGTAACAAACAACAATGACGTTTGGAGTGACGGCGACGACGTGATGATGATGGCGGCGGGGATGGGATGATGACGGTGTCGATGCGATGATGCAGCGGACTTGACATGCCTCGTCTGTAGGATTTGTCAGGCGGCTCGAGTGATTTGTGGGATCTGTCCTTGAGCGACGGTTCCCACGACGATCGCCCGCCTTTGCATTTTTGATTTTTGTGTGCCCTGTATTTTGAAATTTGAATGCGTGTCTCTCCCGCGGTATGGTGTAATTTGGTCATTTGCGGTTCCCACTCTCCCCTCAGAGTGGATTTTATGAAAATAACCAAAAAAATGGTTTGGAGGTATGGTTAGGGTTGCACTGCACTGCGGACATGAGCAAGCTCATCCCAGAGTACCTTGTTCGAAACCTCTACTGGAACAGAAAATCGAATTCCAATTTTCTATTTGATAATGTGTAAGCAACCCCCAACCTACATTCAATATTGGTATTGATAAATTGTCCTTTCTCACCTATCAAGGGTTCTTATAGAACCTTTTATCATGCCCCATTCTACAGCATTATCGACACATAATTGGTGGTATGGTGCACTGACAACACATGTGCCCCTATGTGCCACACTAATGGAAAAACATTTGGTAGCCACTCTAGAAGAAAGTTCTTCTCTACTGAACACTCTAAGCACTTCGAACCTGTTGTAAAATTCCAAAATTACATTTCCTACCATCAGAAGATGCACCCCTAGTTCACCCAACTGGAACAACAAACCCACTACATGAAGCTTCCATTAAGTTCCCTTCTTAAAAGGGCATAATACACCACTTCTTCAAACCTATTTATGAAAAATATGTTCACCTAGGACATAATATCTTGTCAATTCTCATTTTTAAAATTTCTTTTCGTCATGGCCTCATACCCTTCCTATGTTGGAAAAAAGCATTGTAAGTACGTGGAACAACCTACATAATCCGTCACTAACATCATTCCCTGGGTTGACCTCATAAATTATTCAATTCACTCATTTCCCAAGGTCTCTATAAATAGATTCTCCATATACATTTCCAAAAAGTATTTCCACAACAAACCATTAGCATGTTGAGTCCGAACCAACATATCCCCTAGCACATTACCATTCCCTGCAACATATATACTTCCAACTTGACTCGCATTTCAATTGGTGTCTCCAAGTGATCAACAATCGACTGGATTGACTCCATCTAGATTATGAAGGCTCATGTCTACCCTATCTGGTAAAATTTATTGAGTGATATAACTAAAATTATCTGGTCAGATCATACTTAATCAGCACGACCCGATTTGGTGCCTTTTTATCATCTGGATAAAATGTGTTAAATTATGATAGAACAAATCATTTCCATGATTATCTTGGACTAATGAATCTTCTTAACCCACAATTGGTGCATCATTCTCAGTGATATCCGCATGTCACCCAACCTATACATGTCATCATGGTGGGATTTTGTATAATTCCAAACATGAGTATCAAAACACGTAACATAAATCTTCCACAGTTTGCAACAAAGAAGGCTCCCCTCTAGCCATAAACAGTATAATTTGCGTGCATTGTACAGACGAACTATCACTTATAGAACACTCCCCTAACCATCCCTACCCCGGGTCATGGCTAACCAGGGTAAACCCACTTACATAGTTTAAATTCATTAATTAGACACATTTTTAAACTATTTCCACTATCATGACACAATGTATTTTCTTTTAAGTACATTTCCCATTTCACAACTTGTTACAACCAAAATTTTAACTAATTTTTTCTTTAAATTAAATACAATTCTTTAACCACTCTTTCACATTCAATCTGTTTACCCATTTGAAACATCCTTATTATACACCCTTTTCTTCAAGTTTTTCTAGAAGGTAAAATGAATCCAAACCTTCAAGTCCCACAAACCCATCCCATGTGTACCTATAATGATGAATTTCTCATATATCCCTATGTTCTTATAATGATTCATGACTACACAAACTCATTACATATCATCCATGAGTAAAATATCATGAAACATTCACATCACATGACAAGTGCATCCCCCAATAGTGAAATATCATCCAACTGTAACAATTAATAACTTGGGTTCTAATAGATAACAATATTTAGTTAAAAAAATTATATCATTATTTCCATTTTCTTCAATTATGCAACCTTCATTAATAAATTCATTTTCATCACATGTTCCATTATTAGGTATTTACTCCAATTATGCAATGGAATAATCCATACAATTATCATGCATAAGGGAATAATTCATGTTTCCTACATCAATTAGATAAAACATTTCATAAACAATACATCACATTTACTTTTGAGCCTCAATCAAAGAGATTTCTTCAAATGAAAATGTTATAGTTATAAAGCCTTAGTCCCCTTACCGAAACCATGCATTATAGGGGAGGAGTTTAGATGCTCATTCTAAACTGACCTATGGGCATACATCCTCAATTCCAATACTCCACTCTACCAATCCATGTTCACATGCTTATTATTCCATTTACTACATATACCATATCACAACACATACAAAATAAATAAACATAACATTGAAATATCATAATTATTCAACATGTCGATTAACATCAAGCCATAACCCATTATCATATTTACTAATTTACATTGTATAGCCCATTTAACACATTTCCCTTTCTCATTCATTAACCCATTATGTATATTCAAAAATTCTTATACATTGACCCATTTAGTCATCCTTTACCTTATGTTAAACAATTTAACACATTTATCAATTGAAAAGAATCAACCTATTTTTCATGTTCATCAATTCTTTTTCATTGACCCACTTTTTCATTTCATATACATTTTATAAATCACTTTTGCACAATTTCCTTATTAAATTAAACTAAATTAGTGTTAATCCAAACAATACCTTATTCTATTATCAATGTCTATACACTAATATTTTTATTCCCTTTTAATTCCACCTAACATAACAACATGTTCGTTTTGGGTTCTACCTTATCCTGAAATAATTTTGGGATTAAAATTTTGTTTTCTATTTTTAGAATCTTTGGTGCACCCCATAGATGCCCTAAATTGGTATAGTCAACCTCAAAAAATCCCATAGGGATTGTGAGGGGTTAAAATTTCCATTTAGCGAACAGTTTTACAAAATATTACTAGATAATTAAAACACATAATAGGTATTAAGAAAACACCAACCCATGCAAGATGAAGTAAACAAATACTATGGGATATAAATTATGGACCACCTACCTTGAATCTGAACATTAAAGCATGGTTAGGATTATCATTACACCAATATTCAAGCACCCTTTTATGACCCAACCTATGATCCACTAGAAAAAGTGGGATTTAGGGATTTAGAAGAATACGAACAAATTTACAAGCCCTAATCTATAAATGAGAAGTCTTAGGGGTGTTAGAATTTCCCAGAGATTCGATCCACAACCAAAGAAACTCCAAACAGCCTATAATTGAATGATATCCACCCTTAAAAAATATGGATCAAAATGGGTTTTCATTGGTTTTGATTGAGTTTAAATGGGGGGATAAATTGGGTGAGATACTTAAAATATTGAGGGGGGATTTATTTTATCACTTTTCCTGGGGTACATGGTTTTGCTATACGGTTCTTGAAACCATGAGAAAATCATGCACCTTCCTCTGTCCAAGAGGGGTTAAGCCACACAGTTACCTAGGGAAGCTCATAAAATTTTAAAAAACAAGCACCGGCTATATGGAATTCCTCTTTCTAGGCCCACACAGTCCCCCCCTGCATGGATTGACATATCCATGCACCCCTCTGCCAAGCTAGCGCAGTTTGTGAACACAATTATCTCTATCAACGCATCGACTTTGAAACATGCACCGGATGGAAAAATTCCTTTTTCATTCATGTCATAAACCCCCTAAACTCCATTGAACCACCACATACACTCGGTAATCATTGCATTAACCAAAATTAATAGTTTTAAACCAAAATCTATACACGATCATACCTCCAGGAATTTTAGGATCATAAATTATTCATAAAATGGCATGTGACTTCAGTTAGTCACCTCTCCCTATTTATTAATTCTTATTTACTGATGATAGAAATTTTTTTACATAACCCTTATTGAGAATCTAATCCCATCATTTATTTTCCCCCTACCAAAGGATATGTAAGTAAGATATTATGATTAATATCAATAATGTGATAATTTTTATTATTCTATATATTTTATATTTCCAACATAATATGGGAATTTGGTATGTATCTAGTTAATTAATACAATTAAACTAATAAATCATGTTTGGTGATATCACTTGTATCTTTTACCAATGTAATAAAGATGATGATGACTCTGAGTTACTAGATTTGGGGTCTCTAGAGTTGGTATTAGAAGAAATTTAGTATAATCCTTGGGAACTAGAATATAAATGAACATATTAAACATGAGAATTATGACAATCCATTACTGTATTTGTACAATTTTACAATGAAATATATTCTTATTTTTCTGATCAATATTCATGATGATTATGAGTTAACTCAATCTGTTCCATTATTTAGTGATGGATCCTAGGAAAAGAAAGGGAATCAATATTTATAGAAAATGTAGGGACTTCCATGTTGGGAAAGATAATAGAGTTTGTATTGGAACTGAGCATATCATGTTTATATTAGGGTAGAAAAATTATTCTATAATGAATAACATTTTCCATATAGAGTAACTTTATGTTCTATATTGTGATTCACCTATATTTTATCACTTACTGTGATAGAAACCTTCAACCTTTAATGCAATTACTAATCAATTAATAGTTGAACAATGGATTAAGTTTCTCAAAAATATATTTTTGTTTTGGGATGTAGTGAATGTGAAACTGTCATTCTGGGAGTATATTGATTTAATGGATATGTTAATCAATAGTGGTGGTAGATTAAGAACATTAAAGGGGATGAAGTTATTGAAAGAATGAAATAGAGAAATTGAAAGTTTATTTTATTCAAGATATAAATCCACTAAGAACAGTGATATGAAATGGAGAGGAATTTCTTCACATTAAAGAAGGAAGAAAAAAGTGTTGTAGTATATGGGGATAACATTACAAGATTATGTAGGAATTATTCTACCTTCATACACAATATGAAAACAATTTTTGACTATATATTTGATGGGATTAAGATTAATTTATAATGTAAACCTGTTTCTAAAATGTTTTCATCATATGATGACATATTTTCAGGTTTCATTAACAAATGAAGATAAATTTATAGATCCTATATCTTCAAGGAATAAAAGAGATGAATATTTAGGATGAGAACAAAGAAAAAGAGAACATATCAATGAATAATAATGGAGTGAATCAATTTCTATCATGCAAAAAATGTGAAAATAATCATCCTAAAAAATTCATGAAGGGCATGAGATGTTTTATAAGTGAAAAGATAAGGGTCATATGGATAATTTTTGTAATGTATAGAAAGAAACCGCAATTATCTATTGCATAAATTTTAAAGATAGGTGGAATTATTAAAACTAAATATTCAATAATCATGGGAACATACCATAGAATAAAACAATGAGAGGAGGCCAAGATAATGAAATTACTATAGCTGATTTTGATGTTCCATGTGATGTGGTAGAAGGGACACTTATCATCCATTATAGATGTAAAATAATTTTATTTAATTCACATTACAAATACTCTTTTATATCTAAATAATTTTCAAATGGTATCAAATGTCAACCACAATTAATATATATATATATATATATGTAGTTTGTATTAAAAAATATTATTTTTAGGGTGATCACATCTTATATTTGTTGAACATTTCTAGTAAAAGTTTATGGGAGTGTATTTTCTAAAAATATTTTTATTATTCCTCTAGTTGAATTTGATATAATGTTGGGAATGAATTATTTATTTCGGTGTTTTACCCATATAAATTTTAAATGAAGAGAAAATATATTAAATATTCCTACTCAACTAGTAATAGTCTTTAGATGTAAGTAATAACATAAAATTTCAATAAAAATCACTTTCATCATAAGGTTTTTACAACCTATTCATGAGATAAATATATCTCAAATGGTTTGAGAGATACTGAACATTGAATAAATTCCTTTTATAAGATACATGATTCCTCTGGAATTGGGGATGACCTCATTGATTTAAGGTTCAAACATTCTAATCGGTTTCTAACGGGTTTGTTCGTAGATCTGGAAACATCCAATGATTCCATATCCATTTGGACCTACTTTCTAAAGGTAGGTGCTCATTAGTTGTGAACTGATGAGGTTTAGGAATTTTCATTGGTCGAGAGGATGGGAGGTCGGACTCATCACACCTTTTTTAGGGGAATTATTGTCTACTCCAAGACTATATTTATAGATTTAAGTTATGTTCGTGAATCCTTATAATATTACCAAGTGTAAAATGATATTTTCATTAGATCTGACAATCAATGATTAAATATATAGGGAATTTAGAGAATCTTTTATATGTATTCGAGGTTCTTCATCGATGGATAATCATCTGTATTTGTTAGAGCTTCTTATTCAATGGTATCCTTCAATACATAAAAGTCTCTTGGTCATTAGGATGAACATACTGCTTTTTAATCCACTCAGTGGGGCACTTGAAGTTTATTTTCATTCAGAAGGACATGAATTATTTCAAGGTTGGGAATGTACCCACAGATGGGCTACCTATGTATCCTTTGTCTTAGAAAAGGAATGAGAACCCACGTAGTTCGTGAAAGGTAGTATGATCTTTATTCACAATTGATGGCTCAAAGAAAGATTTCATAATTACTTTTACATTCTAAGCTCACATGAGTCATGCTCGGTGTGAGAAACAAGAGGTATTGGTAAAATCAGACAATTGTGCCACGAAAGATTCAATCATGAGAAATGATGTGGGTCTTATGTATGTATGACTGCCCAGAATAAATGAAGATTAAGAGTTACTTCAAGGAAGAAATCCAGGAACAGGGTCCATAAAGGTATATGTGCTTTATGGAGATTTGGATACTCTAATCTTGGGGCTTACTCCTAAGGAAGATTCCCATGTTAGGAGAGGACTTATTATTCGGTTTTAATCCTGAGAAATAAGCCCAGATCAAAAGTAAATTAGGACTGGTTAAGAGAAATTAATATTGGGGTTTACTCCTGAAAAGGAGGCCCATGTTAAAGGGATTTAAAAATTAAAGGGACTTTGGACTTACTCCTATGGAGGATGCCCATATTTGAGACTGGGGCTTACTCCTGAAAAGGAAGCCCCGGTAAATAGAATTATGGTTGGGGCTTGCTCCTAAGGAGGATTCCCATATTTTGGAATTTTATGATTGGGGATTACTCATGAAAAGGATTCCCAGATTAGGGGACATGGGGCTTACTCTCGAAAAGGATGCCCAGATTAGTGAGGACCTGGGGCTTACTCCTAAGGAGGATGCCCAAAATTAATGGTTATTATGACGGGGGCTTACTCTTTAAAAGGAGGCCCATGAATAGGGTTCTCTCATCTTAAAGGATGAGGTTGAATGAATGAAATCTCTAATTTTAGTGACATACAGATGTGTAAATCACTAGGTTTTGAGTGATGTTCCACAGAGTTCCTTTCAGATAAGGAAGCAAAATCAAGAAATCATGCCATAAATGGCTTTGAAGAGTTCCTTGAAGATTGAATCTTGAATAACAGAGGTGGAATGGCATAAGAGAGGTGAAATGGGCAGGAAATGCACCCAAAAAGATAGGGGCACGCAAGTCCTGGTAGGCGCGCAGGTACTGCGTATGCACACAGGTCCCTGGGTGCACAGGTATACTTGCGTAGCACATGGGTACTTGCGTGATTGTTAAGAAGTAGGGTAATACTTGTGCGATCCTTGATCAAAGCCTTTATAATTATACAGAGGTACTTTCAGAAGAGTGGCACGCAAGTTTTAATGAATAGGTAAGTAGGCGCGCAAGTATGTTCATTTCCATTAAGGGTAAAACACCATAGCTGCGCAAGTGTTAGTGAATTCTAACACTTATACCTTACTCCTCTTGTTTAGACCTTCCATTCTCAGTAAAGAATTACCTTAGAAGTGTTCGAAAGACATAAAGAAGAGACTTGGGTGTTCAGAGCTCTGTATCTGAATTCTGAAAAAATTCCACCCTGAAATGGGGGGCCCACCAGGGGTATTTATAGGCTGGATAAGACCCCGGGTGGTTATCACTTAGGGCATGCATGTCACTTGCGTGACCATTAGGCGACGTGCAAGTATAATTGCATGACAGTAAGAGAACTTGTGCGACCCTAGGTCCTTTGACTCCTTTTTCATTCCTTTGTTGATTTTTGAAGTTTTCTTCAAAGGACGAATCACTTTGTGCCAAGTCATTTCCCTTTCCATTCTTTTAGACAATGTGATGAAAAGGAGCGTCAACAAAAGTCCCCCCTCAAAGTTGGATCTGAACGAATAAGGATGTGATTGTGAAAAAAAGAAGAAAACCAAAGGGAAAAAGTTGTGCAGGTGTTCACCGCACAACCATCATCGCGCCAGTGCGAGTCGCGCAGGTGGCTGGTCGGGCCTATATATATGCGCTTATTTGTCGCGCATTGCACCAAACTTTAGATTTTTGAGCTCTCTCCACGCAGGTCATCTCCGCCGTGCAAGTTGCTCTCTTTTCTGTTTTTTCTTTGTTGTCATGCTGCTGTCAAGGTATCTGGACCTACGCGGTGATAATTGCGCGCCAAATACTTGCGCGACACATTATACTTGTGCGACACATCCACACTTGCACGCCAAGTTTAGACTTGCACGCCTTAATGCCTTTGCCATTGTTTTAAAATTCCTTCAAAAAATTTATGAAAAATAAACCCATTTAATAGTTAATTTATTCAACCTTTGTGCAGATTCAATGTCTCCCTAGAGAATCGGAATAGCTGATGAACTAGAAAGCAAGAGACATGATGATATGATGAGTATCATTGGACATGATTATTATACCATCTGCGACAACACTCTCTTAGATTTGGCTAAGTATATGAAGAAGTATCAATGCGACTTCCCCCAAAGAATCTACCTACCTCTATAGGGTCATGGTCATCTGCAAGGAGTCAACGTTCCAGATGAAAAGAACTATATGTCTGAGATGCACTTGCACTGTTACTCCTCTATTTCAGTTATGCTGTGCATTAAGAGCAACAAAAATGGTGTGAACTTCCAAAATTTTCCTCCATGTCATTTCCATGCAGATATGAAAATGGACAACCTATGGGATGAAATGTTTTCTGCTGTCGGTTGGTGGAGAGAAGACAAACATGGAATTAGAACAATATCTGAAAAGATTAATCTCTCCAAATGGCTCTTTACTTCCAATGCTTCATTCTTAAATCCATGTATCCATCTTCCAAGTCTCTTTGATAGAAATAATGTCACTGTTAGATCAGCATAAAATTTTCTCAAACCGTACTCAAGAACATCCTTTAACAATTGTTCCAAGAAGAGCTGGTATCACTGCATCTCTTATTGTATCCAGTTAAATGAATGAATTCCAGGTGGTTGCTGATGAAGATCGGGATTCCATAAATCAAATGAAGAGTTATGTTGAAATCCTTTTGTAATTATTGAAAATGAGAAGAGACTCCAGTCTGTTGATGACCTTCTAACTCTTCTTCATCAATGAAAAACACTTTCATCATCAATCATTTGTTGATACCTTCTTTTGCTACCTGCTTTAAATTTTACCTATGCCAATGGGCCTAGTAAGCATAGTTTTATTTTTACTAGGATTAATGTAAATAACCCTACAAACTTTGAATCTTTTAATTTCTCAATATTACCTAAATCATACAAAATGTATGTTTAGTGATCTGGAACTTGACTTTTATTCAGAGTTCCCTTGTCTTTTGTGGGAAGTTTAAAGTCATGCATGTTAGACATAAAGAGGCTAATGTTTAAGATCGAAATAGCTTTGACCGAATGAATTAGAATTGACTCAATTCTTTGACAATTTATCTGAAAACATCTTAACATACTTAATTATGAAGGGAAATATGTAAACTATGACTTAAGAAAATTTGAATCTAAGGAATGATATGAAAAAGAGCTAAAAGTATTTAGATGAAGTAGTTCCCAAGAATGAAGTTACCATTATTTAACAAACCTGTTAGAGGGTTGAATTATGCAGGGCCACCTAAGGGCATTGGATGCATAGTCAAATAAATAGAATCTTTTGGCTGAAAGGTCCATTATGGAGACTACTTATGAAAGGCCTCCTAAGGGAACATGCTGCATAGTCAGGAAAAAGAACTCTCAGAAATTTACTTTTCTAGTGATAAAAAGCCAATGAAATTTTATGGAGATTCAAATTTTCCAAAGTATAGAGTTTTCTGTATGGAAAGAGGTACTTGAATATGGAGAAGATATTTCCAAACAATATTATCGAAGAACTGGATGGATATCACTCCTACGAAGGTCTAACCCAAACCTAGGGAAGGTGAATATAAACCATAGACTTGAATACTTTCAGATCATGAAAAAGGATATAGGACAAATATGTTAAGGATGGCTATTTTATGTGGATCCCTACATATTATCAAGACAAATAAATACAAAAGGGGTTTTCCTCCCAAGAATGAAGTTACCAATATTTAACAAACCCGTTAGGGGGTAATATTATGCAGGTCCACCTAAGGGAATTGACTGCATAGTCAAATAATAGCATCTTTTGGATGAATGGTCCGTTATGTAGACTATTTATGCAAGGCCGCCTAAGGGCACGTGCTGCATGGTCGGGCAAAAGAACTCTTAGAATTTCAGGCCTTTTGTTATTAGAAGTTAAGAAAAGGGTTATGAAGATCTGAAAATATCTAAAGTTAGTATTGTGACACATAAAGATGGGTATTGTCCAATATATGTAGAGATACACAGATCAATGCTAACCATAATCATGTTATGGATGGGTCCTGAATTGAAATGTTGGACTTCACTGTGTATCCCATAAGGATGGGAATCAAGCCATACGTAGTTCTTGAACTACAGTTTAACATCATGCAGGACAAAAGGAATGGAGATTTTAGTTTAGGGTCATAGAGATCGGACCATTATAAGAAATACCCAGTGTGTGCTTTCATGGGGACTTTTCAGCAAAGGGACTGAAAGTGGAATTTGGGGTTAGGCCCAAAAGACTTGGGGCTGGATTCGAGAGACACCAGAATGTTACTACTTATCCCATAAGGATGGGAATCAATCCCACATCATTCTATAAATACCCTATGTACAAATTTGGTTCGTACATGTGAATGGTGAAAGGGGACTTTAGTGCAATGATGTTTTAACCCAAGATAAAAGGATTGGGTATTTCCATGTATGCACGTAGTCTTTGGAATATAACATGATTGAAAATCAATATAAATAATGATTCCCTCTCAGGTGAGGGTATCAAAGAATGTTATAGTTTATTGTCACACAAGACAGAAATGTTGTACAATTTAACGTCATATAGCAAGGATGAAAGTGAACCAATGTAAAGATATTGATTTTGGGGTGGTTTCACGAATCAACATCGTACAAGATGGAGGTGAACCGATGTGAAGATATTTGTTTTGGGCTTGAACCTCAGGAGGTTTCCTACATACCCAGCCTAGAAGGCAAGGATCAAAGTCCGCGTAGTTCAATTAAAGAATGAATTAGTGATCATGTTCTCCTTGGGGACAACGACCTAAAAAATAGTATTGGGACTTACACATGGTTAGTAGCCCAGAGAGAGTGTTATGGTTGAAGTTTGATCTAAGCTCACGTGAGTCATACTCAGTGTGAGAAATAAGAGGTAGAAACAACCCTAACGATGCACAGTTTAATGTCATGTAGGACATAAGAAGGGACTATGCGGTTTTAATGTCTTGTAGTTAGGACTATTGGTGCAACACAGTTTAATATCATGTAGCAGAGACAAATTACAGTTTAATGTCTTGTAGGACCTATTAAAGGACTTTCTGTACAGTTTAGCTTCATGTAGTTAGGACGATGGAGACAATACAGTTTAATGTCATGTTGGACAAAAAGAGGACAGTGCAGTTTAATGTCTTGCAGAGAGGAAAAAAAGAGGACACAGTTTAACATCATGTTGGATGTATTAGGGACTTTTTTCACAATTTAACGTCATGTTGGAAAAAAGTGAGAATAGTTTAAGGTCATATGCATAGACCACTACTGTATAGTTTAACGTCATATATCAAGGACGATAAAGGGGACATAGTTTAACTTCATGTTGGACGAAAGTGCGAATAGTTTAAGGTCATATGCATGGACCCTGGATGGTGCAGTTTAATGTCATGCTAGACGTAAGGGACCTCTATATAGTTTAGCATCATGTAGTTTGGATGTCACAGTTTAACGTTGTGTGGGATGAAAGAAATGAAAATATTTTAAAGTCATATGCATGGACCATGGATGATGCAGTTTAACATCTTGCTGTACGTAAGGGACTTGATAATAGTTTAGGGTTATATGTTGGACCGTTACTATATATTGTGTTCATACAAAATATTTCTTCATAAATCTGGCATTGGTTGAAGTAGTGATGAGTTCTCCATCCATTGAGATTAATAAATAAGCTCCATTGGAGTAGACCTTATGTATTGAGTAAGGTCCTTCCCATTTTGGCTCAAGCTTGGGAGGTTTCTTTCCTGGTATCATTGTAGTTCTAAGAACTAATACCAATTCTACCTGAGTGAATGAACGAAGACGAACTTTTTTGTTGAAATCTTGTTCAATTAGATTCTGATAGACTTCCAAGTGGGGAAAAGTGCACATTCTTTTCTCATCTAACCGTTCCACTTCATTCAATCGCTTTTGAGATTTCTCATCTGTAGATGACTGATCACAAATGGCTACTCTGAGCGAGGGTAATTGAACCTCAATGTGAAAATCTGCTTCCGTTCCATATACCAATGAATATGGATTTAACCGCGTTGCAGTGTAGGTGGTGGTCCGATAATCCCATAAAGCATGAAAGAGTTTATCAGGACATGAATTCTTATCTTTATCCAGCATATTTTGCAGTATATCTGACAGAGTCTTGTTGAAGGCTTCTATATGTCCATTGGTCATTGCATGATACCGAGATGAATGATTGGATTTGATGTTGTATTCTTGATACAACTTCTTCACCTCGGATGAACAGAAGTTGGTGCCATTTTCTGTCAATATGATATGAGGGACATCAAATCTGGTAATAATGTTAGGCTTGATGAAGCTAATAATGCATTTAGATCTGAATTCTTTGAGAGGTATTTCCTCTTTTCATTTGGAAAAGAAATTATTAGCGGTAAGAAAATACTTAAACTCCTTGTCCGTAGCTGAAGGGTAAGGTCCCACCACATCCATTCCCCATGTGGAAAATGGTCATGAGTATCTAGCTGTATGAAGAAACTCTGGAGGTTTATTAATGAAGTTGGAATGTACTTGTCGTGAATGACACTTCTTTGTGAAATCAAAACAGTATTATATCAATAAAGGCCAAAAGTATCCAAGCCTTTGAATCAGATCAGACAGTCTATGTCCAGACTAGTGGGCACCACAGACTCCTGCATGTACTTCTTCCATGAAATCCATTGTCTCTTCACCATCAAAGCATCTAAAGAGAACTCCATCAAAACCACGCTGGTAGAGAACATTCTCTAGGTGAGCTGTTCTATCATATAGAGTAAAATTGACCACACATCGTCGGATTTGTTCTTTCTCGGCTCTATCAGGTGGAAGTGTTCCATTTTGAAGTTATTCCCTAATAGGTGTCATCCATCCTATAGTATGACCATATGGTTCAGGAATGGGACTAATTTCATTGATCTCCTCTGTTCAGGTTCAAACATAAGGTGAAATTACATGACGGTAGGCAATATTGATGGTTGTCTCATCCCGATTTGGATCTGCCAGAGCTGTGGCTATATTATCCAGTGCATCAGCTTGAGCATTTTGTGATCTTGGGACATAAGAAAATGTCGGTTCCAAAGGGAATTCCGCCATTAACTCTTTGAAGTAATCATACAAATGGATTAGTTCTTCTTTTCTGATGGCTTAATCCCCATTGACTTGTTTGATTACGAGGTCTGAATCACCTTTCACATTTAAGTGATTCACTTGTGCTTGAAGTGCCAACTCTAAGCCTATGATGAGACCTTGGTATTCTGCTTCCTTATTGGTAACAACTTCCCACAATAAGAAGGAATAAGTTAACACTGCCTTTTCTGATGAAATGATCACAATTCCTAAACCAGCCTTTTTGAATTTAGGATTTTCCATTTTCCTCCCTATTGGACTTCTGGATGCACCATCAATGTACATTTCCCATGTCTGATGACTATCATGAACAGAGAAGACATCCTCATCAGGGAGTTCAATATCCGAAGATGTATCTTCCACTAAAGGGTGGTCATCCAGGAAATCTGTCAGAGCTTGGCCCTTTATTGCCTTTTGAGACACATATTTAATATCAAATTGGTGCAAAATAACTACCCACCTTTCCCGACGTCCTGTAAGCATTGGATGATTAAGTATGAATTTGAGCAGGTTATTGCGAGATACCAATTGGACCTCGTTATGTTTCAAGTATTGTCTCAACTTCTGAACTACAAAGATTAATTCCAGGAAGTACTTCTCAATATTTTAATACCGGGTTTCTACTTCAATCATAGTCCGACTGAGATAGTAGAGGTTGTTTTCATTCCCAACATCATTCTTCTGAGAAAGAAAGACACCCAATGATCGCTCTAGAGCTATCACATAGATGATAAGTGGTCTTCCTTCAACAGGTGGAATAAGTACCGGTGGACTCAAGAGGTATTTCTTGATAATATCGAATGCATCTTGATATTCTTCATTCCACTAGTAAGTGACTCCCTTCTACATCAATTTGGTGGAGGGTAAACTTTTTCCTGCCAAATTTGCGATGAAACACCGAATATAGGCTAAATTTCACTAAATCCCTCTCAATTCATTCAAATTTCAAGGACGTAACATACCAAGGATTGACTTGGTCTTCTCAGGATTGACTTCGATACCATGATGGCGTACAACAATTCCAAGAAATTTTCCTGAGGTTACCCCAAAAGCACATTTTAAGGGGTTCATCTTCAAATTATGTTGTCGAAGCTTGCGAGATATGAATTCCAAACCAGCCAAGTGATTAGAACTTTGTTTGGATTTAACCAAAAAATCATCCACATAACATTAAAAAAACTTCACTAAAAAGGGTTTGAAGAGACGATTCATGGCATGCTGATATGTTGCACCTGCATTCTTTAAGCCAAAGGGCATTACCCGATAGAAAAACACACCCTGAGGGGCTCTGAAAGCTGTATATTCCTCATCTTATGGATCCATTCAGATTTGATTGTATCTAGAATATCCATCCATGAAGGAAAGTGCTTCATAACTAGTTGTTGCATCAATCAGGATTTCTGTAATCGGAACTGGAAAATCATCCTTAGGACAATGCCGATTAAGATCTCTAAAATCGATGAAAACTCTAATTTGTCCATTCTTCTTCTTCACATGGGCAATATTAGCCAACCACTTGGGATATTTAAATTCTCTGAAAAAGTTTTCTTTGATAATCTTATCCACTTCAACTTCAATTTTGGAAGCACAAGTTGGGTGTGTTCTTCTCGTAGCTTGCTTAAATCCTCGATGTTCTTCTGGTAAACCCAAATTATGAGTAGCAACATCAGGATCAAGACCGGGAATTTCTGTATAGTTTCAAGAAAATATGTCTCGATTTTTCTTTGAAAAGGAAATATATATCTCTTGTTCTTCAACAGTCATGGATGCACTGATTAAAGTGGGGTGTGGATCTTCTTTTCTACCCAGATTTATTTCTCTGAGTTCATCCACGGTGGTAGAGATACCCTCTTCAAATACTGGAGGAGCATCTCTGAGATCTTCCTCTTGTTCTTCAACAAGTGTTATTTCGTCCATTTCTACTTGAATATTAGATGATGAAGCAAAATTTTCATAATCAGAAGAGATGTTAAAATTTGAACATCTTGAAGAAGAGGCTTCCATTTCCGACCCAATTGATGATGGAGGGTCTTCCTTGGGTAATAAAGAGGAGATGATGGATTGAGAATCTACATCATTGTTCACCTTTGACGTTGTTATAACTTCCTATGGCCTGATTGGCGAAGTATAGACTTGTTGGATTTCAGCAGATGTAATGAAGACATCTCCATTTGAGCTTTCATCATTGCCTTGTAGATAATTAATTTCTCCCATGTTGTCTAGATCAATTAATGTAATTGACATTATTGATCTGTCCATAAGAGTATTTGGATTTGGGTCTATCCTGTTAATTTGACTGATAGGAAGAAAATAATCTATACTCACATGTGGAAATGGATTTACTAGAATCATTTCCAAACAATATGGAGCATTAACTTTGGTAATCTCCTTTTTTGTGGATTCCTCCCTTTCCATCATGTGATAGAATTCCGCCTCAATGTATTGAGATTCACATGTCTTAAACGGGGCCTTATCACCATACAATGTCCCAACTTGACCATCGAAACACTATTTGAGACATTGATGGTATGATGAAGGGATAACCAAATGTTGATGTAGCCAGGGTCTTCCATGCAAGATCTTGAAGGCTGAGTCTTGATCAACAACCATAAAATCTGAATTGGATACACGATCTCCAAAATGAGTTTTGAGTGTAACTTCTCCAAGTGGTTCCTGTTCATTTTTTTCATATCCTTGTAGCATCATAGTCGAAGGAGATAAATCAGATTCTGTGAGGCCTAATCAATGAAGTGTACAATTGGGCATGAGGTTTTCTTATGAACCATTATCAATGAAAGATCTTCGGACGTCTACGCCATTGACCTTTCAGATAAGTACAAAGGTCTAATATGCCCATGCACAACATCATCTTCATCTTCATCAGTAAAAGATATTATTTCCTGACATTTTGTGGGATTATTCTCTACATGGTAGACTTCAGCTGCATCAATTTTAGTTTCAATCTCCTGAGGATTTGATAAATCCTCGATGAGTGCCTCCCGAAGATCCTTTGACAGATTCAAAGCATCCAGAATTGATAACTTGGCTGGTACTTTGGCCAGGTGTTTCAATACATAATACTTTTGATCCAAGGGTCTGTGTTTCCCAACAGGAACATGTGGTTTAGCAAGTGCCTTGGAAGTTGATTCTTTGGAATTTGATGCATCTTGTATCGGGATAGGAGTTGGAAATATTCCTGGTTTTGGAAGATTAGACCGATTAGATACATTTACATGTTGATAGGATGAAGGTGTAACCCTCAACCGATCCTCCAAAATAACTATTTCAGGACTGAATTTGCTATTGGTGGAAGAACTCGCTTGTTCTTGTTGAGCTCGCTGAAGGGCTCTACAACGAGTTTCTGCTACGTACACAGTTCTAGCAGGGGTAGAATTGGAATAGTGTCTTCTGAAGGATCAATGTCTTCCCCTATATCACGAGCCTCTAGAACATCCTCTGATTCCTCTGTTTGATACAGGGAATTTAGGCTCATTGAAATTGAAACTGTGATTGGCATATAGATCATTTAATTGAATCATATTAACAGAACCAAATATTAACTCTTCATCTGATGAGGACTTTGCTTGACTAGCCAATTTAGGTTGTACCATTTGGTGGGGCGGTGCCAGTTGCTTCGAAGTAGATGGCATGAAATCTTCCAGAGTCAAAGAAAACTTAGGCTTTGAAACATACTCATCTTCTTCTAATTGTACCTCTTTCTTGGAATTGTGCCGTTTCTTTGAGGATTTTCCCTCTGATGAATAGGGTTTTGCTGCGGCATTCATAGCATAAGGCACAATTGGTTTCTTCAATTGTGTTCACAAAATAGCATGAGTTCGGTTAATCGCCTTTCTAACCATCCAATAATCATATTTTTGTGCATTTTTTCTTTTGACTTCATGACATTCGCCTTCCTCCTCTGGAACTGTAGCAGTAACACATGCTACCTGAGCTGAAGAACCTCTCAGTTTGACTTGTCCCGAGTCGACCATCTTTTTTAGGAGTTCTTTGGAGAAAAAACACTCTTGGATGGGATGACCCAACATTTTATGAAACGAGCAATAGTTGGGACGGTCTTCATATCCTTCCTTGTTTGGCCTCTTGGGTATTGGAAGTTGAACCAAATTATTTTCCAGAGCCGAAATGAAATAACCAGGAAATTGATCATTTCGAAAAGAGTAAACTTTTCCTTAAAAATCCTCAAATTGTTTTCATCTTTGATCTATTTGATTATCTTGAAAAATATGCCTCTGTTTTTGGCGCTTAGGAGGTGGAGCCCTTCGAGAAGATTAAGGTTTTGAAGTAGAAGTAGGTACAGGTGCTTGTTAAAGCATAACTGTAGCAGTTTCTGCTTTACCCATTCTCATTCCTGGAGCTGATGGAATTTCACGAGATTTAGCCTTAGTCTGTATAAGAGAATATTCAATCTGTTGGGTGATTGAATTAATGTCTCGAAACCCTCCTGTGTATTTCACAGGTATCAGCGGTGTGCGTAATTCTTCACGCAGATTGGCCACACAGATTGGCAATAGTTTCTCTTGAGGGAGTGCTAAGCTTAGGGAATATGTTAATCCCTTCCAACAGGCAATGAAATCTGAGACACTTCCATTCTCTCTTTTCTTATAGTTTGTAAGATAAAAAACTGTTGTCTTTGGCAACGTTGAGCTGAATTGGAGAAGGAATCTTTGGAGAAGATCCTCCCATCCAGTAATTGACTGGGATTGCAGTCTTGTATACCAGACCAAGGCTGGTCCTTGCAAGGTTCGTACGAAGCATATGAGTTTCACTACTTCTTTTTTGCTCCGTATTTCCCAACATAGGATTGCACCAAGACATGTAATGCGTCAAATGTTGTTCAGGATCGCATTATCCATTGAAAATAGGGAATACGGGGTTCCTAAAACTTGATGGGGGAGGGATTGCATATACCCATTGAGGGTAAGCTCTCTTTTCTTGTTGAACCTGAGCATGCTTTCCCTCAATAGATTCCAACTGAGCTGTTAATGACTCAATAGTAGTTATTTAATTTTTAGAAACATCCGGTTGATCTTGGACCCGAACAGGTGCACTTGGAGCTTGGACAGGTATGGCAGCTGGTACTACAACTGATGGCAGCACTGCCAATTATTGTTGCACTTCACCCGTAGGATTAGACCTGTGAGGGTGTACTGATAAAGGATGATATTATTGATCCATCTCAGTAGCTGCAACAAATTCTCTTGGCTGACTGACTCCAGCACGCTTAGGAGGAAGACTACCTTGAAGTAGTTCTTCGTTCAACCTCCTCAATTCTTTCATTTCTTCCTCTTGTTGTTCAAATCATTTCTCTAGTGAGAGAGATTGGCCTTCTCCAGAGGAAGTATATGTAACCCGATTCTTTCCCTTCCCCATGTTTGATCCCTTTCGGAGAGGGGGAATAGGGTTATTTGAAGGAACACCCAGATTTTGGGTAAACCATTGATTTCATGTATGCACACCTTCTTCATTTGTGTCTGTGCATACAACTTCTTGAAAAGGAACCTCTTCATCTGATCCCTCTGAGTGAGCCTCATATGGTGGATTAGAAACAACAAAATTGATGACATTAATTGATTCATAATTCATTGCATCCCTTCTATCAGCATTTCTGTGATATTGTCTTCTGACATGCCCCTGACAAGACATTGCCTTTTGTTAGTTTGATCCCTCAGGAACTTCTTGGAAAACCGTAATTTGGAGAGAATCTCCTGATAATTTGAATCTTTGTTCCTCATGAGGCTTCTTCCCCAATCGAGAAAATACCGAATTTCTCTGAGGAGGGGATTGATGATTTGAAAATGTCCCCAGTCTAGTGGACTGGGGTTGTTCTTGCTATCTTGGATCTACTCCTCAAATCCTATTTGTTGATTCTGAGGGTTGAGTTAAAAGAATCCCCAGTCTGGCAAGCTGTGGTGGCTCTTGACATGCTATGTCTGAGACTTTCTTAAAATCTCTCCGGATCTTGCAGGCCTTAGTCTGGAAATTAGCTTGATGCATCAATCGACATCCACTTTTATCACCCGGCTCGAAAGACCGTTGGATGATTTCCGAAACTTCTGTCACTTGATGATGTACTATCTCCATAAGAGAGGCATGTTCAATATTCTCGTTTTCTTGATGCAGGAGTAATTCAGTAACTTGTTCTCTATATTCTTGATTTTGAGAAGAACTAGTTGAGTCCTGTTCTTTGGAAAACTTTTGATTACACACAAAACCCATTGACTATGGCCAGCCATGGGAAATAACATTGCTTGAGACAGTTTTCGGTGGGCTTTGCTGACTGGAGAGCACAGTGAAATGTAGTTCTCCATGAACACCCCATCCTTTGACATGAATAACAGATGGGTCATTTTCAATTAACTGGCGCAATTTTCTTAGTGCACCAAGGCATAAACGCTGAAGGACTCTCGGCTTCTTTTCAGCCTTCGGATATCGAGAGACTAATAGAGATACCAAATCAATCTAACGTTGTAACCCTTCAATTATCTTAACATGATTTTCATATTCATCATAAGATAATACTTTCTTTTTCAACTGAAAAAGAGTTTTCCATATGTTGAGACGAATATCATGAATTCCATCTTCTGTCAACATCTCTAGAATGCCATACTGAGAGTCAGCCAGAGCCCAAAACATGACTGGCACTTCACCTTTCACCAGTTGTTTTCTCATGTTCAACATTTCCTCTTTATCATTCAATTAAGATTATTCTACCTGATTTGACCAGAGATGGTGCTTCCTTGTTGCTTCACTGGAATCAACAAGATTGGTAGAGAAATCACTGATCAAAATAGAAGATTCATGACTTAGGGGTGGTTCATAGATTGACCTACACCCTGGGCTATCTTCTGATTGAGAAAGTATTTCACCTTATAGCGACGAAGCATCAGACAGGAATGGTTTTGCATTTGCAAGTTCCTCAAGATAAGAGGTATTTCTCGGCACTACATTGTCTACTAGAGAATTTTCCGGGAAATGTGCATCACTAATGCGGAGAGGACATTCGTAGTGAAATTCATCATCATGGGGAGGACCACCATGGTGGGTTATAGAAAAAGATGAAATCTCTTGCTCCTTGGTCTTCTGACCACACAGAGTGTTCCCGTGGCTCTCATCTGAAGATGAAACTTCGAGATCGACCAAAGTTCCATGGAGAAAGCCTTCATGAGGAAGTGTCTGTTGAAGACCTTAAGAATTAATGTTGCCACTATTAGGGAATGAGGGAGTAGAATCTTGGATTCCAACAGATAACTGTCTGAGGGCTTCAAGAACTCCAGTATCAAGGAAGGCCTTGTTACAGATTGGCTCTTGGTCTCTTAACCGTGCTGGATAGGTTAGGCTGATGATCTCCACTCAAATCAGGTGTATATGCCTTACATGGCTGTCCGTATGATATGTGAGAGTATGCCACACAACCCTCTTGGACTGGAACAAATTTCTGTGTCTGTTCCAGAGTGAACTGTTGATGTGTCACTCCACTGGTAGGGATATATTTATGTGTCTTTCCCTAAGATGTTGCTGAAACTGCTATAATATCCTGGAAAGCATCCAGAATATGAGCATGGATTTCCTTCTGCTCTTTCACCATTGAAAGAATATGCTTGGTGACTTTTGCTGCCAAAACGGGGATATACGTCCATTCCATGCTTGGAGTAGGTGTGTGTGCCTGGTCTTTTCCTCCTTTTACTGTCAGTGAATCTTGACAGTACTAAAGTGTAGTGGAAGAGAGTTGAGTCAGCCTCCTGTTTTTCACAGGAGCTTTCCGACTGACTTCTCCGAGTGCTACCAAGCGATATTGTTGGTATACTTGATCAATACTAGCAGGTATATGTGCCTGATGATTGCACTTCGCCAAATGTGGTTGAAGAGCTCCATCATATGTAGTCAGACAAGCCTGCTGACTAGCTGATGATGTAAAAATAGGTGTATGTTCATGCCTATAGTACTCCGCCAGAATTGCCTGGCTGGATTGGTGTGATGCTGCCAGACGAGTCTGCTGGACAACGAAATTAAAATGGAGGGGTGTGTGTGCCCAATCATTTCTTTCCACCAATTTAGGTTGCTGGAATTCTTCGGAGATGGCAGAGATGAGAACCTGCTCACTGTTAACCGGATTTCGCCTCTGGCGATTCGTCTTGCCTGCTTGGGTTCGAGGAACCTAATCCGAATGCCTGGAGTCGATTCCCTCATCATGTTGAGGGCGCACTGCCGCACAAGTCTGGCGGCGATTATTAATGGGAGCCCTCGGGAAGGAATCTTGTCTCCTTGAATTAAGGCCCTGAGGGAACTACTCATTCACCTCCTCAGAATATGGTCGTGAATGGTGATTGCGTTCCGGGGATAACGACCCGAAACGGTTGGAGACGGTGGTTATCACCACCTGCTTCTTGATCACTGGTCATCACTGTCTAGACGACCAGGGTGAATTGTTCACTTGGAGGGCTCTTCGAGCAGCCTCTAGAGTTAGAATAGTATCGTTTTGACGGTACTCATTAACCAACACATTTGATACCTAGCATCCAAGACGTTGAGTAGGTAATTTCATCCTCAGAGCGGACAACGATCCCGCAGGAGTAGCAGCAGTGGTATTTGCAGCAGCGGTCTTCACAGGTGTGAACTTGAGAGCAGCCATTTCTTAGAATGTAGAAAATCTTAGAAAAGAGTGCATGTTTGATATAACAGACGTAATTAAGATAAATTCAGCCACTACATCTTTTGGATGACCACATATATCAAAGATTTTTTGTTGGCCCTCTCATTGAGTTTTAAATAGGGGCCTAACAAATAAGTAAAACATCATTTTAACTTGGTTAAGGATTCACGTCGGTTTCACCATTTTTTGTTTCCTATGGAATTGGGGATGACCTCGTTGATTTAAGGTTCAAACATTTCAATCATTTTCTAATGGGTTTGTTCATAGAACTGGAAACATCCTGTGATTCCATATCCATTTGGACCTACTTTTCAAAGGTAGACGCTCATTAACTGTGAACTGATGAGGCTTAGGAATTTTCATCGGTCGAGAGGATGGGAGGTCAGACTCATCACACCTTTTTAGGGGGATTATTGTCTACTCTGGGACTCTCTTTATATATTTAATTTATGTTCGTGAATCCTTATTATATTACCAAGTGTAAAATAAGCTTTTCTTTAGATATTCAATCAATGATTAAATATGTAGGGAATTTAGAGAATCTTTTATATGTATTTGAGGTTCTTCATCGATGGAGAATTATCTGTATTTTTTAGAGATTCTAGTCAATGGTATCCTTCAATACATAAAAGTCTCTTGGTCATTATGATGACCATACTAGTTTTAAATCCACTCAGTAGGGTACTTGAAGTTTATTGTCATTCAGAAGGGCATGAATTATTTCAGGGTTGGGATCGTACTCACATATGGGCTACCTATGTATCCTTTATTTTAGAAAAGGAATCAGAACCCACATAGTTCGAGAAAGGGAGTATGATGTTTATGCACAATTTATGGCTTAAAAAAAGATGTCATAATTAATTTTACACTCTAAGATCACATGAGTCGTGCTCGGTGTGAGAAACAAGAGGTATTGGTAAAATCAGACAATTGTGCCATGAAAGATGCAATCGAGATAAATGATGTGGGTCTTATGTATGTACGACTGCACATAATAAATGAAGATTAAGAGTTACTTCAGGGAAGACATCCAGGAACAGGGTCCATAAATGTATATGTGCTTTATGGAGATTTGGATACTCTAATCATGGGGCTTACTCCTAAGGAAGATGACTAAGTTAGGAGGTGAATTATGATTGGGTTTTACCCCTGAGAAATAAGCCCAGATCAAAAGTAAATTAGGACTGGTAAAGATATATTAAGACTGGGGTTTACTCCTGAAAAGGAGTCCCAGGTTAAATGGATTTGAAAATTAAAGGGACTTGGGGCTTACTCCTGAGGAGGATGCCCATATTTGAGACTGGGGATTACTCCTGAAAAGGAAGCCTAGGTTAAGAGAATTATGGTTGGTGCTTACTCCTAAAGAGGATGACCATATTTTGGAATTTTAAGATTGGGGCTTACTCTTGAAAAGGATGCCCAGATTAGGGGACTTGGGGCTTAATCCTGAAAAGGATGCCTAGATTAGTGAGGACCTGGGGCTTACTTCTAAGGAGGATTCCCAAAATTAATGGGAATTATGACTGAGGATTACTCCTGAAAAGGAGGCCCATGAATAGGGTTCTCTCTTCATAAAGGATGAGGTTGAATGAATGAAATATCTAATTTTAGAGACATAAAGATGTGTAAATCACTAGGTTTTGAGAGATGTTCCACAGATTTCCTTTCAGATAAGGAAGTCAAATCAAGAAATCATGCCATAAATGGCTTTGAAGAGTGTCTTGAAGATTGAATCTTGAATAAGAGAGGTGTAATGGCATAAGAGAGGTGAAATGGGTAGGAAGGGCACCTAAAAAGATAGGGGCGCACATGTCCTGGTAGGCGCGCAGGTACTGCGTAGGCGCGCAAGTCACTGTGCGTGCAGGTATACCTGCACGACACATGGTTACTTGCGCGATTGTTAAAAAGTAGGGTAATAGTTGGGTGATCCTTGATCAAAGCCTTTAGAATTATCCCGAGGTACTTCCAGAAGATTGGCGTGCAAGTTTTAATGAATAGGTAAGGAGGCGTGCAAGTATGTTCATTTACCTTAAGGGTAAAACACCTTAGGTGCGCAAGTGTTAGTGAATTCTAACACTTAGACCTTACTCCTCTTGTTTATACCTTCCATTCTAGGTAAAGAATTACCTTAAAAGCGTTCAGAAGACTTGAAGAAGAGACTTGGGCTTTCAGAGCTCTGTATCTAAATTGTGGAAAAATTCCTCCCTGAATTGTGGGGCCCAGTGGGGGTATTTATAGGCTAGAGAAGACCCTGGGCGGTTATCACTTAGGGCACGCAAGTCACTTGCGTGACCATTAGGCGGCGCGTAAGTATACTTGCGTGATAGTAAGGGAACATGCACGACCTTAGGTCCTTTGACTCCTTTTTCATTCCTTTGTTGATTTTTGATGTTTTCTTCAAAGGATGTATCACTTTGTGCCAAGCCATTCCCCTTTCCATTATTTTAGACAATGTGACGAAAAAGAGCGTCAACAATACCAATTATGTATTTCCATAAGAGTTTCCAAGTCTTCCCCTAAATAGTGTAATTGAGATTCAAATAGGACTCATACTCAGCTCTACACATGTTTCAATGGATCCATATAGAATGTCGTCAGTTGAGTTTCAATAATTAAAGAAGAAACACCAATATAATTAAAATAATGGATTTAATTATCCTAGTTCTTCACCATGGAGTTCACAATTTATATTTAAGAATAATATATGTGGGTCAATGTGTATTTGTATTGAATATTGGGAACTTAACAATATAAATATTAAAAAAAATATACTCCACCTATTATCGATGATGTTTTTGGTCATTTATGAGGAGGTAAATGTTTTTCCATTATTTATCTTCAATCTGGATATTATAATTAAGGTTCCAGAAGAAGGTTATACCAAATACTTTATTCCATATAATCTATGATCATTATTAACATATTGTTATTAAATTTAGACTTACCAATGCTCATTATATCTTAATGGATTTAATGAATAAAGTGTTTAGATACCTTGATCCATTTTTTGTTGTTTTTATAGATTATTTTATTATATATTCATAGATTAAAGTAGAAAATGAAGAATATTTTGTACTTTTACTGAAGAACTTGAGGAAGGAAAAGTGGTTTGTAAAATTTACCAAGTTTGAATATTTGATTCAAAATGATTCTTATATCAATGGATCCTTCAAAGATGGAAGTTGTTGAGAAATGGAGTTGACTAATAGTGGTTACTGAGATCCAAATACTTCTTGGGTGATATGGATACTACAGACACTTTGTGAGAGATTTCTCATGACTACATTATACACTAACCAAATTTACTTAGAAGAGGGTTAATTTGTTATATTTAGATGAATGCGAGGACAATTTCAAATAACATAAGATAAGGTTGATCAGCATTATTATTCTGACACTACCCTACATTGTAAAAGGGATTTTGATTTATAGTGATTCATCAAATAGGAGATTCAGACGAATCCTCATACATAATGATATGGGGATAGCGTATGCCTTCTTCAAAATTTAAAATTCATGAGAAAAATTACATAGAAGATGATTTGGATCTGGAAGTCTTAATTTTTTCATTGATGATATGATATAATTTTTTTATTGTGAATGTTGTGATATATATAAAAATCATAAAATTTTGAATTATATATTTACATAAAAATAATTTAATATATGTGAGTGAATATGGTCATAGTTTATCAAATATTATGATTTCTCAATACCATACCTCCCTGGGAAGGTGAAAATTGAAGATGATTCTCTAACGAATAATGTACCTGATAATTTATCTATGATGAGGATTTAAAGGGATATAATATTTAAACATATATAGAACTTAGATCATTAAATCATTAAGAAAGAATACATATCTTATCTTTCTCATATAAATTTTCAATCATCCATCCATGAGAGGATTATGAATATCCAAAAGGATGACGTTGAATTATATAAGAATATTAGGAACGTTCCCATGTTCAATATTGACCATACTAGAATGATAAGTTTCAAGAACCAGATATAAGACCTGTAAATATGAGAGATGATAATGGTTTTATTTGATGAAGCTCATTTTTCATCATTCTCTGTTAACACATGATGTTAAAATAATTATAGAGATCTTAAAGATTATTTCTAGTTAGATAACATAATCGTGATATTTTAGACTTTTTATCTCGGTTCCTATTGTGTTAGTGAGTAAAGGTTGAGAGACAAAAGTCTAGAGATTTTTACAACTATTACCAATAAAATAATGGAAATGGGGAAACATTAAAAATTGGATTGATTATCACAGTCCCCCAAAAAATATAAAGGGAATTAATCTATTTGGGTAGAAGTCAAATGCATTATGAAATCAACACATTGTTTCATTATTTTATAATATTTTTCTCTTGATCATCTTACTCGGTTATACATTATATAAGTTATGAGATCACTTGAAGTACCAAGTTCAATCATATCTAATACAAACCGAATATTACCTCCAAGTAATTAAAAATCCTTGAGTTGACTATGGAAACAATGTTGAGTTTCATTACTGCATGTCATCCCCTGACAGATGCTTAGTCTAAAAGAAAATTTTAATTTATAGAACAGAAGTTAATATCTCACTCTACAGATTTCAAAGGATCCTGGAATAAAAAACATCCTTTGGTATAATTTTAATACAAAAAAATATCTTCCAATCAATCATTTATATATCTCTGTATGAAGCCCTCTATATAAGGAATTGAATAACTCCTACTTATTTAGAAAAATATGGATAAATAAAGCTTTTGTGACCTGATATAGAATATGAAAAGGAATATTTGGTTGATCCATTCAAAAATAATTCAAGGCATCCCAGATTCCCCAAAAGAGTTATTCTTACCATCATCAATGATATCTAGAGTTCAATGATTGTTGTAATGTATTCTTATAAAAATTTTTGTGGAAGAAGATTATGAGATTTTGAATGAAGGGAAGGTTGAGTCATATATATATATTTACCTTTGATATTATTTATTGTATTGGGATAATAGCTTATAACTCGGTGCTTCTATCGATTCTCTCTCGAGTTCATGATATGTTCTTTGTATCCCTATAGAGAAAGTACGTACCTAATCATTCACATGTACTAAACCCATACGTCAACCACTGGAGAAATATATATTTTTATAAGGTATAGTTGATAGAGATTCTGGATTATAGAAATAGAGTAACATGAAGAAAGACCACAAACATGGTCAATGTATTGTGGTGAAATCATAAAATTGAGGAAGCAATGTGGGATCTTGAGGATGTGATGAGGAAGAAAAGTGTTAAATTTTGTATAAAACATTCCTATAAGGGAGTAGAATATAAAACTCATGGTATTTATAATATATTCATTATTAAATAAATATAATTTCATTAATATCTTTCAATACATAAAATATCATGTTTAAATGAATTATGAAAAATTATCCAAATATCATTACATGATAGTCACTGCATAGTTGTTATTTTGGTGGGTATTAATAATATTAACCAAATAATGAAACATATGCATACAATATTTTTTCAAATTTATATTTAAACTCTTTGGAAATAATTACTCAATTTTTACTAGATCCATTTCATGCTTCAAAAATATATTTTCCTTAAAATTACTTTTCTACCATTTTGTGCATGAATATTAAAATTAATTTCATTAACTTTTATAATTTCGGTTTCTGAAAAATGATATCATTTGTTAAATCATGGTATCATTAATATTTTATCAATAAAATTTAGGATTTTTTTGATAAAAATTTATATATTTTACTTCAATGTGAAAAACAATTTTTATGAAACATCCAATTATTTTTATTTATAACAAGTAATTTAAAAAGCACAATTATATTTTGGATTTCATATTAATGTGATATAAGATAATTTTTATTTAATTTTTTTTTATTAACTTCAATTTATATCAATATTTGACATTATTTTGAGATAAGTCAATTTTTAGGCTTTAAAGCATAATTTTTTGGAAAACTGTTTTCATTGCATTTTTCAAAATTATTTTAAATTTTATTTTTGAATCATAAAATCATTTTATTTGTTAAAAAATATTCCATATTTTGGAATCAATATTATTGAATTTAGTAAATATAATCCTTTTATTTATAGAAATTATGAATAGTAATAGTGGAAAAATTATCACCTTGATAATGGGTTAATTTGTAATTGAGGATAAAAACCAATGTGATAAAGCATCAAATTCATCAAAAAAATATTTATCTCATTGAATTAGTATATCTCATCCATAATAGTCCAAACATAAATAAATATGAACTTTTTCAAATTTATCAATTTTTTTGATCGTTATTATATTTAGGTAATATATAATGTGAAAACTCACACTCTCTTGCATTAAAAATAATTACAATTTTCTGATAGGAATGAAAAAAACTAATATCTGTTTATAAATATTCATTTTGAATTTTTATAAATTTTTTTGTTCTTATAATTTATTTTATATTTTTAGTGATTAAATAATTACCCTAAATGCTTGTGCAACAGTGACATAGTGCTTGTGCAATAACTAGAGAAATAAGTAAATTATTATAAAAACACTAAAAGAACTTTTTTGGTAGTAAATTATATTTATAAATGATTTTAATATATAAATATAGAATATAATAAATGTTATAAATAATTATATTATAATTACATATTTTTAATTAGGTATTTAATGTCAAATTAAATGAAAAGTGTTAAAAATAAAATTAATGAAATTTTAGGAAAATACTATTTTTTATAAATATTTCAAAATAATTTAAATTTTCAATTTAGATAGGGTAATAATTTTTTTTCTAATATTTCATCCTTTATCCATTTATATGCTAATTTTTACCATATAAGTACATATATATCCCTATAATATTTAGAAATTCATTACCATTGTTATGGTTAATAATGGTTATCAAAGGGGTTAATAAAACCGATTTGGTTTAAAATTATATATAAATCAATATTATTATTAATATATTATTATATTTAGACTATATACTCCATATATTCCAATCCATGTCATTTTCGAACCACATGTCTATGAATGTTACTTTATTGTATTTTGATATTTTCAAAATTTACAATAGTGCCCCTCCCCTTAATTCTAAAAGGACAACCCATATCTCTTTTATTTACACCATAGTGAGCCATATATATCAACCAAAAACTTATAAATTATCTTATCCACTTTATTATCCATTATTAAGTGGGCATGGTATTATTATAATACCATTACAAGGGTCCTTGATATGGGATCTGAAGGAAGCCTATAGAAGAAGACATAATCATCTTTACCAACTCTTTCATGTTTTGTTTCTTATACTTAATGTAAATCTTTTGTAATAATCCAAAAAATAATAAATTCAGTATCATAAATATACATATATCTTATTATTTTTATGTTTCTATGATTTTCTAACTCTTTTCCATCGTACGAAAAGTGATAACATCACTCATATATATGTACGGATTACTGTCTCCACATAGTAGTGTAATTTATTATTAATCACCACTTTACATGGATGGTTATAAATATTGAATTACTAAATATATATGATATTAATGAAATAATTATTCTAATATAATTATTATACCATGTATTCCTTCTAACTTTTTAAACCATTAGAAAATGATAATTGTTCTCTTGCATACGTGTGAACCACCTCCTCTACAAAGCGATGTCATCTGTATTTGATTTCCACATTACATGGATGGTAATAAATAAATGTTTAATGAATATTAAAAATTTATATGACGTAAAAATGATCATATAAAAGTGTTATTTATTGAAATTTATTTCATTTAATACTTCAAGAAGTGAAAAAAATGTTCATGGGTATGTACATCCTACTGTCTCCAAAAACAATATAATTCAATTTTCTATCTTTAACTTTTAGGGATATATATATATATATATTGTACATGATATTGATATCATGATTAATATTATATATATTAATTGAGCTTAATCAAAGTAAAAGGATCATAACTACCAAAACAAAATTCAAATGAAAAACGAAACCTTTAACCCCCAAAATAAAGATCTTAATAAAATATTGTAAAAAATGTGCAACAAAATGTTATAAATGGATAATATAAGATAAAATACATATCTATATGGTTTTCTTTATTTATGATAAATATATTTTTTTATATATGTTGTTAAGAGAACATACAAGGCTAGTATAACTATAGGTAAGGGATTTTATCTCAAATTCCACTCCATTAAGACATATTTAATATTAGGAACCTATTTATTTTTTATGAGGTGTATATATTTCCCCTTATTTTTATTTAAAATTAATATATATATATATTAATTATTCCTAAATATTCATTTAAATGTTTATTCTTTCAAGGGGTTATAATTTATAAGTTACCAAAGAGGTATTAATTTATTTTACATTAATATTTTTTTGGGATTCCATTTATTTTTCATTGATGGAATATTAAAATAACTCATTCATAAAATATATATATTTATGTATTACAAATGTTTTATTTCAAATTTTACTCTATCTGGAACATTTATCAAACAATGGAGAATCTAAAAGAAAAACTGATCGAATTTCTCTTTTTGATCGGGTATATTTTTCTTCCATTTTTTTTTTAATATTATATTAAAAAAAATATTTATATACTCTAATTTTTTATTAAGGAAAATATATGTTATACATGAATTTTTAAAAGGTTCAAAAGGAATATTAATAATGTTTTCTAAAAGGTTCCCTTTCAAATATCTTTACAAAAAGTCAAAATGGTTGTTTTTTAATGTTCATGGTGCTAACATATTTACCTACCGACATAATTGTTTTATGTTATTTAGATTATTGTACATGTTTTCAAAATTTTCAAAAATAAAAAATATTTAGTCAAATATTATTTTAATAATTTCTTTCTATATTACTTTAATATCCAACTTACATTATTTTATTACAAAAACATTTTTATAATGAATTTACGGTTATCCTTTATCTATTATTAATTTTCAAGTTCATAACTATCTGTTAAGAAATTGAAATTCATGAGATTCATTTTAATTATAAATTAAATTTATCTTAAATATACTTATTATTTTTATCACGTATATGATTATTTCCTAAACTATATAACATTTTAACAAGTGGGTTTTTACTATGAATGTTGTTTGATTGAGTTGGAAAATATTAATAATCTATATTCATTACTCAATAGGGATATTTATTCATAATGAAGATTATTTATAAATAAAATTGATCATTAAATATATTATTAATGCACTGTAAATATAGTTAAAGGTAGGTCTTGGTTTTAGATATCCCATCAATGCATCAATAGATCTCATGAGACAAATCAGTTTCCCAAATTTATTAAATGGTTTTTTGGTATATAAATATCCATCAATTAAATTATCTTTTTATAAGGCCTTGATGGTAAATATATCATGAATTTTGATATTATAATATCCAACATTAATAATTTCCTTCATTTAGAATACATTTATTATTATCCATGAAAATACAAAATTTATATTATTTGTGGATGCATTTTTCTCTGAAGTTATGTATTAAATGGAATGTGTTTTATGTTTATTACCAATTCATATTAATTATTCATTATGTACTCATGATATATTTCATGGTTTGTGACCCTTACATATAATATTATATCACCCATTATTTATTTTCCTTATCCCCATATATAAAGTAGGATATTATGAATAATATCAAGTAAGTAATAATGTTTGTTTTAATATGTAATTTATATTTCCAATGTAACATGGGAATCTGGTATTTACCTTCAATACTGGTAAACAGATCAATAATATATAGGGATATCCACTTTATCTTGTACCAATGTAATAAAGAAGAAACCAACACTGGGTAATTGGATTTGGAGTTTCTATATATATCATACTTAAAACCATATTTTATAACATGGGGAAAGTGAACATAATTAAGAAGGGGAGAGATCGAATTCCCAGAAAAGGTAAACATGGTAAATATCAATGTTCACTTAAATATGACTAGAGATTAAGAGTATGTGAACATTATGTTAATATTTGAAAACAATTCCCAACAAATCATAGATTAAAATCCTGATCCATTTCCTATTGTTTGTAATTTCATAAGACATGAATCATAAAGAAATCAAAGAACATGGTCCATGAGATCGTAAAATTTTCATTATACATAAGTTTTTGGGGGAAATATAAATATATAAAATAATTTCCTTAGACAATGATAATAATAAATAATTTTATATTGGAATGGGTTCATGCTCCATTCCATTATATCCTTAGTTAGGTTTCTCCAATACTATAATAGGGGATACAATACCTTACATAATTGAGCTCACTCCACATTTAAGTCCATATTATCTCATCAAATATCAATATTTTCCTAATTAATTGGAGGTTTATATAATTCAGGACCCACATGTCACGTAATTAAAACTAGAAATATTGGTGGAACAATATCAAAAAACATTTATCATATCATTACACATTGAAATAATTTCAACTCAGAATCATTTCATTATTTCATCATTGTATAACATGTGGAAAATAAATGGGTTTCTTTAAGGTTTCATCATAAATTAATTTACCTCTCAGAAAGAAATGGGTTTCATATAATCAAAATTTTATTATCATCATCACAATAAATATAAAGAATTAAATTGGATGGTTTCATGATATAATACCCTTAGTAAACCATAAGTAACATATATGGATATTATTATATATGAAAAATACTATTAAAAGTTCAATGAAACATTTCATGAGTAAAATACGCTTTTCACTTTTAAATCACTTACTTAAAATCTTAAAATTTCACAAATATTTAGTAAAAACGTTTCATGGAAACAAACCTCGGAATAGATCTATAATGATTCTTGGAAATTATGTTCCTATTGTGTATGTTAAAATAAATATTCCATTCATATTTTTAGGAAAAAAGTGAAAATTACAAATTTATTATAATTACAAAAAGATTCATTTAAAATAAAATTTTCAATATTAACTCATGCATAATTATTAATTCAAAAGATAATTGGTGAATATAAAAAAACAGTCCTATTTTTTTAGAAAACATGGATCTGAAATAAAATGCATTTTCGACTGAAGAGACCATAAATTCAGTTTTCCTTAAAAAATTCTTTTTGTATCATGAGTTAATAAAGAGAGGATATTGAAAGGAAAAAAATATAATTTTTAGAAATAACTATAATATAATCAAATTCATGATATTCTTGAGAGATGCACCATTAAAATTTATTATAGAAAACTTGATACTAAAAAATCTCGATAAACAATGAGATTGTAACATAAATCACTTAAATCAAGTACCACATGGTCCAAAAGCACACTAACCTCATATATAATAAATTTTAATTAATTATAATTATAAAAAATAATTATTTACACACTTATAATTTAATATATGATAACTTTATGACATTTCAACAACCATTTATTAATAATTCTTTTTAAAATTTTAATTTCTCAGTGATAATTGTTTAGTTTTTCATGAGAATTTTGGTTCGATAATTATAGTCCTTGTACATTGATCATGGTTCAATAATATATATAATGTAAATAATGATAGAAATATAATATATATTCATTATATATATATATATATATATTCTTCCAAAAATATTATGGATAGATAAATGAATTGAACTGTTTATGGAGATAGTAAGTTGTATATACGCAGGAGCACTTTTTACACTAATCAATAAATGGAATGAAGGAAGGTTAAATAATAATTAAACTATAGAGATTAATTATTATATAATACATATAATTTATATTTATTAAATCTATCCTTATTATCATCCATATGTATTTGAATGAAAAATAAAATCTCATTGCTTCATGGAGGTTGTTTTCCACCCATAGGCATGATCGATGTTATCATTCTCCAATAAATGGGGAAGTAAAAAGGTAGATATGATATTATAGTTACTAAAGGATAATTTTTTCATAAAATAATTCATAAAATTTAAATGAATTATAATATCCATTAATGAATGATGGTGATGGAAAATGAATTTTATTGCTACGTGGAGGGGGTAGTCCACATGTACGCTCAAGTGATACATTAACTTCCCATTTGATGGAAAAGAGGTTAAATAAAGGTAGTTACATGATAAAAATAACATATTAGTATAAAATTGATATTTATGTTATTATTTTATCGTGAATACTAAATATTATATGAGTAAAACAATAAAATAATTGTAAATATGTTAGGTTGGATGATTACTACTCCTTCAGTATGCCACCTTTAGATCACATATTAAAGATGCATGGAATAGTATTTTAAGAAGAAAAGAAACTCAACTTCAGGGATTGTGATGTTTATAAGATAATTGATACAGTTTTGGTAAATATAGTTTTCTCAATGTGGTATAGTGGGAACAAATGAGGCTTGTCCTTTTATAAGTTGGGGAGAGGAAACCCTTTGAACTTCTTAAAAGATTAAAATAAAATAATGTAATACTCATGTAATATTCTTCGAAATGTATAGAGAACCAACATTTGAATAGTATATGGTGTATATATATATCTATAATATATTATTTAGATAAATTAAATTGTCAAACACACCATTATATTTTGGTTAACACCCCCGGTAAACCACTTTTATCTTTAACTATGGTGATAAATTTTAGTGTTTTTACTATTCATTATGACCAAGAATAAAAGTTAAAATATTAACAAATTTGGAATTTATTATAAAAAATATGTAATTAAATTTATAAATTTCATTGAATATGTTTTGTATAATTTAATTAAAAATTCAACCTACAAAATGCATCGAAAACTTTTTTCAAGAACATGTTTTGTTAAGAATAATTGTTTTTAGCAATATAAAAAATAAAATTAATTATATTGTCCTTAATTGGATTATTAATAATATAAATTAATTTATTTTAATTTTATAACCATTTTCAGTCTAGATTTATTTTCTAAATTCTTTAAACAATAATGCATTTTTCAATAAAAATTAAAATTTTTACTAGTCATCAAAAAATAATACTTTTCAAACACGTTTCATAAATTACATCAAAGAAATTTTGAGATTCTAATTTAAAAAAAAGAAAAATTATTCAAATAAATTTATTTAAATTAGAAAAAATAATTATATTATTTTCTCAAAAAAAGTAATGCAAATCCATTTTTAGGAATAATTTTTTTAAATCATATAATGACTTTAATAAAAATTATTTAATTATTTACCAATATATTTTATTTATCTAAAACATTTACACATTTTATTTTATAAATTTGGCTATAACTATTTATTCCACCAATTTGATATATAATTTGTAATGTTATACTATTTTATAGTTCATTTAGACTTTGGTTGGTGGTGTCGCAAGTAATCATAGAATTTAAATTTATTTGAATTGAAATATATCATAAAATACCGGGATGTTACAAAACCCATGGGAAGGTATGTCAATTTAATATCATTATTTCAAAGTGTAAAACCCCTATTTTAATAAATTAATAAATAATTACCCTCTATTTTTCTTTAAATAAAAACTCGACATCCCATTCTTCTTCACTCAAAACCCATTGAGGAAAAATTTCTTTTATCTCTCTCCCACTATAAATCACTATTATAGTGTTCTCAAGATCATAATAAGAACGTAAAATGATTTTTTTCATGTCCTATCAGGGTAAGGGATTATCTTCATCTTCCATTTGATTCATGTGCATTCTTTCTATTAATCCTTTTTATTTCCAATTTTCCATGTTGAAATTTATTTTTAAATATCCCTTTACTATACTTGTGATTCCAATGTAATGATATACCACCACCATATCTTATTAAACCCTAAAATTAACATTTATTTACACCTATTAATCTATATAAATTATCTCATGGTTTTCCATTCCCAACATTTATGTTGTGAATACCTTTAAACATTTATACTCCAGAGTATTCACATAGTTGTTATTATCCTTAATTGATTGGGTACTTCCGTGTATACAACTCGAAGTCCATATTTGTGGGATTAGAATTAATGAAATTTTTTGTTGTTGTGTGATCTATACAAATATCATGTTTATGTTAATTATATGAATGCGGCGGTTTGGGATGAAATTATATATCCCTCCGATGTATTGGGAAATTTTTTAATCTCATGAGATACCATATATGTTGCACGTGCGTTTAGCCTAAGCATACTAGGTTATGATGTCATGATGGTTAGCCATGACTTACAATACAATGTCTTGGTTTAAGTTGGCTCTACATTACTATGATTTGTTGCTATTATTATCTTATTTCATGCTTCAATTTTCATGATAATGATCCTCCCCCTTCTGTGTAGTCATGTTATACCATATCAATTAGATGTATTGACTCACTTTAAGTTATTATTTGATAATTCCCTTATTTGGATTTATAACTATCCCTTTTCATTCATAAATCACCATTTTATCAAATATATAATTAAAAGACAAATATAATTTAATGGCCTGTCATATATTTTTTAATTAATTTTGTTGTATCCATGTTTCATGTTATTATTTTATGCATCAAATTTCCCAAAGCAATTATTCCTCTTGATATTTTGGAATTTTTTTCATGTAACTTATAATAATGAATCATAAAATAAAGTGTATAAAATATTTAAATTATAATAATATCCCTCATATTTAAAAAATTATCATTGATATAAATGTTTACCATGGATAAAACTAATTTTATCTTTATTTTCTTATAAAATGTTTTATTGAATCTGACGAATCAAAACACATTTTTATTAAAACCATGATCCCACATTGTTCATAAGAACTCATATTTTGAAAAAAAAAAATATATCATTTAAGATAAATAAAATGAAAATACACATCCTTTATTTAGATTCATTTTAGAAGTAAATTTATCCCTTTTATTCAATTTATTAACACAGAAACATTTTTATTCATAGTTTGAATAAAAACAGTAAGCTTCATCAATACATACGATGATTTATAACTATTATAGATTTATAATTGTTTCAAGCCATACATTTGTTATTATCTATCCTTGAAAACTGAATAATTAATAATTCAAAACTATTATCTGATGTGGATTCTCAATCGAGTATCTCAAACCTCTTATGATATTCTAGATAATTTCATCCAATGGAAATACTTCCCCTTCTTCATTTTTTATTCCTCAGTTTTTAATGACTAGGTATGACTATCGGTTATTCCAATATTATTCATTTATCTTAATCTTTAACACATCAATACTATCAAAACAACACTAGATTCTTGAAATCACATGATAACCATACAATATAAATAATAAAATTGAGTTCATTGATCAATTTTTTATTAACATCTCATGATCATAATGGTGAAATAAAACCAATAAAATGATTAATTTTTCATCATATAACCAATATGAAAATGATTAGTATAAAATAAAATTTCATACAAACTTTATATAAAACTCTATCTCGAAATAGTATTTTTTTATATGGATAACCAAGAAACATCCAGAAGACTCTCAGATACATTGGTAGTACACCACCCACTAAAGTCTTTGTATGAAAGTATTGGACCACACATACTCCAAAGTTATGATGGAACTTTCTCCTAAAAGATAAATGGAGAATAAGGAAGAAGAGATGTCCATATTAGAAATAAATAATCACTAAATTTTCCTACATGGGAATCCAATCCTTATATAGAATCCCTATAGTAATCATACTTTTTCTTACATTACTATTACCTAATTTCAAAGATAAACAACATAATATTATTACACATAGAGTATACAATAGTTTAGTGTCTGGGGAAAACTTGGACCATACATAATAATTATAACATCAAGCATAAACATTTATTTATTTTCTTCTTCACTAGCTTCTTATTGGAACTTGTCATGTCCTTAGTACATGTAGCCACCTGAGGATATACCTCAAAAGGAGTGAGCTAGAGGCCCAGTAAGAGAATAGATAAGAACAATATAGTATGGGGAGAGCATAATCATAACATAGGAATAATATCATGAACATGAGAGGAAGAATAAATATAAGACTTGAAATGTGGAAATGCATAAAAATGAAACATCATGTCTTAGTGGTTGAATACCACACATACTTATGAAGAAGGCTAGAATTTTGTCCACATCATTTCAAATTTACTCATGAGATTCATCACTTTAACCAATGCATTGGAGTGCTATATAATTCTGGGCGCACCCATCATATTCAAACATTTATATTATGCTATATAATTCTGGGCACACCCATCACATCATAACATTATCATTATCATGCTTGACACATGGAAAATATATCAAACGTAAAAATAACTAACCCCTTTAAAGGAATGTTTTACATATCATAAGAACACATTCATAAACTTTGGTATCCCAATATAAATATGGAATACTATACATGTTACAAGAACCATCCACTTTGTGAGAGAAGTAAAAAGGGGTGTTCTTAAACGAAGAGTTATTTTGGAAAACATTTTGTTGACATTAAAGTAGTGAAAAGCATGTATATCCTAGAAAAGTAAAGTAAATTATGAATAAATGATCTTTAAGGAGTAACCATATCGAAAAAATGGAGTGAAAGAGGGAGAACCTGAAGGATGCAAGTTGGGTTCGAGAATTTCCCTTACCTTGTACATGAATTCGTCCTTCTCTTTAATGTCATGTATAATGAAATTATATTTATTAATTAGAAATACAGAACCCTTTTTTAAAATAATATGGTTCATTATGGTTTTATTAAGTGATTTTATGTGTTTTTGGATGAGTTATAGAGTTTAAAAAACATTGTTCGAGAATTTTTGTTTTTATGGTTTTCTTGAGTGGTTCACTTGTATTCCTAAATTGAAGATCAGGTAGAACATGGGTAAACATACAGAACTGATATTTCATGTAATTAATGATATTACATGAGTTTTAATGATCTTATAATGAATTATATTATATCTATGTGGATGAATAATTAGATAAGAATTAAATTATGATTGTTTGGGTTAATTTAAGCGATTTTTTGATCATAATGAACTTGTTTTATTTTATCACTAGAAATATGGTCATAAGATAGTTCCAGAACTTTGAATAGGAAATAATGCATATAACATGTTCTAGTTCAACCATAATAATGTTTTCATGACCAGATCTAAAGGTAGAAATGGAAGAAGAAAACTTTTCATTCTTGAAGGGTATAAATTAACACTTCACGAACAACATTCTATTTAATAAAATAAAAGGAAGAGGGAAAGAGGGTTGGATGATATAATATCCCATTTGCATCATAAAATTCCAGTAAATTTATAATACTATAGTTAAAATACCATTTGAATGAAGATATATGGGTAGACATCAAGAAATGAAGTTGAACTTGAAAGGAAATTAAAGGAGAAGAGAGAGAGAAATTACCTCTTAAATATTCCTCGTTAGATTCTCCTTAAGAAAGCTAGGCTTGGTCTTTTGACGAGACCAGATGATCTTGAACATTGGAGGGGAGCTAGGAAGGATGTTTGGGCAGAGTTTAGAGAAGTCTTGTAGCTTGAGAGGTGTGGGGAAATGAGGGTGTGAAGGGTGGTTTTTATTGTGGAGGGGAGAGGGGTTTCCTTAATATAAAACTCATTAGTTAATTAATCTCCCCTAAGAAAAGGAATAGTGAGTCTTAAATGACCAAGAATAATAATTTAATCATGTGATCCCGAACCAAGTGGGATTACATCATCATAACATCACACTTGACTCTATAATTATCTTATTTCTTGTATTTGGTAAATTGTGTTATTCCACTATTCATAAAAAAATTCAAGTATCTTAGAAAAATACCAAAAATTTACCACTACCATTTTTTGACGTGTAGAATCAAAAAATGAAGTCTATTTTTTCATAACTAATTTTCTAAATATTATTATTTTAATATTTAATTAAAATCATATTTTACTTAAAAAACGGTTTTTAAAATTAAAACTTATTTTATAGTGATTTCAAAAATTACGTAGGGTCTTATAACATTATATAAAAACTTTAATAAATTGATTTGATAATTAGTGAACACATTTTAAGAAAATAATTTTTCTTTTAAATTAATTAATTAATTATGATTAATTATGTATGAATTAAAAAATACCAAAAAGTTTTCTATGGTCAAATTGTCACATTCTAAGATGTATAAATTTTATTTATTTATCCATGGGTAAGGTTACTCTTATGTTGGATGATTTACTATTCATAAGGGTCATATTTATATTCACAAGGCTATGTTACTATTCATAATGTTAGCTTACTATTCACCAAAAATTATTTTCGTTTTATTTGACTTAAAAAATCATCTAAAACACAACCCTGTATATCATATTCTCAAAATTCCCAATACAAAAGTGACAAAATCATGTTTATAGGTCACTTAGCACTTAGTAGTTCATTATGAAGTGTTTTCATGTGATTTTATGACATATTTGTAAGAAGGTAATTTCCATTGAAAAACTTTGGGTCGTTAATTCTTCCCCCCTTATGAAATTCCACCCTCGAGATTTCAATTAACAAAAACAGGTGAGGGTACCACTCTTCATTACCTCTTCCTGTTCCCATGTTTCTTCCTCAAACATATGGTTTCTCCACAACACTTTGAAAAGATGGGTTGTCTTGTTGCATAGAACCTTATCTCTCTAATCCAAAATCGTTACCAGCTTCTCCTCATAGGAAATATCACCTTCCAGCTGTACCACCTATGATTTTAGTACATGTGAGGGGTCTGGTATGTACTACCTCGAGAGCGATACATGAAACACATCATGAACTTGATCTATATTCGGTGGAATTGCAAGCAGATAAGACATGGCTCTTATGCGGTCAAGGATCTCAAAGGGGCCAATGTACCTTGGGCTTAGCTTCCCTTTCTTTCCAAACATCATGACTCTCTTCCTTGGTGATATTTGCAGGAATTCTTTATCTCCAATGTCGAACTCCAATTCCTTTCAACGGTTGTCATCATAGCTCTTTTTCCAACTCTGAGCATCATCGATGTGTTTGTAGATGACTTGAACCCTTTCTGTCATCTCTTGAACAAGATCGGATCCAAGTATCTTTCTTTCTCTAACTTTATCCCAATAGGTTGGAGTTCTACATCTCTTTCCATATAGATCTTCATATGGAGCCATCTGAATACTTGAGTGGAACCTATTGTTGTATGATAACTCAACCAATGGAAGATGCTAATCCCATACACCTTTTAATTCTAGAGAGCAGAATCTTAGCATATCTTACAGTGTTTGAATAGTCCTTTCAGATTGGAAATCTGTTTAGGGGTGATAGGTCATGCTGAAATTTAATTCAGTACACAAATCATGTTGAAGCCTCCTCCGGAATTTAGATGTGAACCTTGGATAACGGTCAGAGACAATTGAGAGTGGAACATCGTGCAGTCTCACCACTTCTTTCACATATATCTTTTCAAGTTGTTCAAGAGAGAGATCTTCCTGAATAGTGATAAAATGGACTGTCTCTGTGAGTCGGTCAACCACAACCCATGTCACATTATTTCCCTTTGACATCTTTGGGAGAACCGTGACAATGTCCATAGTAACATTTTCCCATTTACACATGGGTATGGGCAATGGCTGCATCATACCTTTGGACTTTTTTCGCTCAGCTTTAACTTTTAGACATACCAAGCACCTTGATATATATTCCGCAATCTCCTTCTTCATGTTATCCCACCATAAGTGATCTCGGAGATCAAGGTACATCTTGGTACTCCCATGATGGATAGAGAATATTGAGCTATGTGCATTGTCCAATAGATCCTTCTTTATCCCATGTCATGAAGTCACACAAAGATGTGTTCCAAACCAAGTCACACCATCATCATCCATATAGAACTTCTGCATCTTCCCTTACTTTATAGAATTCTACCTCTTTTGTATCTCCACATCATCACTTTATGCTTCATTAATCTTATCTTGGATGGATTATTGCACAATCATTTGGGAAAAGTAGGATGTATCCCATGCCCTTATGATTTCCAAATCTAGTCTTTTCATATCCAAGAGTATAGGGTCTTTCTCAATTCTCCACATGGATAGAGTAGAAGGTTCTTTTCTTCTTTGAGCATCATCTACCTTGTTCACCTTTCCCGGATGATTGTGAATAGAGAAATCGTAATCCTTTATTAGATCTAACCATACCCTTTGATGCATGTTGAGCTCCTCTCGTGTGAATATATACTTTAGGCTCTTATGGTCGGTGCATATGTCAAACTTCGCACCATAAAGGTAGTGCCGCCAAATTTTCAGGGAAAAAATCATGGCTACCAGCTCTAGATCATGTTTTGGGTAGTTCTTCTCATGGATCTTAAACTGTCGTGAGGCGTAAGCTATCACATTGTCATTTGTCATGATTACACAACCCAATAATATTTTTTAAGCATCACTATATATCACAAAACATTATCTACTTTTCGATAGTGTGAGTACAGGTGCAGTGATAAGACTTCTCTTTATATCCTTGAATCTTCCCTCAAATTATTCCATCCAGACATAATTTACCCCTTACATTGTTAACATAGTTAGATGGCTTGAAAATCGTGAGAAGTTTCTCACAAAATGTCGGTAGTACCCAACTAATCCATGAACACTAAATATTTCTATAACACTAGAGGGCTTGGTCCATTCCTCAATCAACTTTTTCTTTGAAGGATCCACATAATTCCCTAACTTGTGATCACATGTCCCTTGAATGTGACTTGCTTCATCAAAAAGTCACACTTGCGGAACATGGCATACAACATCTCCTTTCTTAATGTTGCTAAAAGAAGTCTTAGATGTTCTTCATGTTCCTCCTTTATCTTGGAGTAGATGATAATATCATCAATAAACACTATCAAAAATTTATCAAGGTAATGTCTAAAGACTATATTCATCAAATCCATGAAGATTTGAGGGGCATTAGTATGTCCGAAGGGAATCACCAAAACTCATAGTGCCCATACCTTGTTCGAAAGGCAGTCTTCTGAATATCTTCCTTTTTCACCTTTACCTGATGATATCCACAATGAAGATCCACCTTTGAGAAGTATTGATCACCTCTTAATTGATCAAACAAGTCTCCAATCCTTGTAAGAGGGTACATTTTCTTTATGGTGATATTGTTGAGTTCCTGATAATCGATACACATCCGCATTGTACCATCCTACTTCTTAACAAAGAGCACCTGTGCACCCCAAGGTGATGCACTAGGGTGTATGAACCCTTTTCCCAGATGCTCTTGCAGCTGCTTCTTTAACTCATCTAGTTCGATAGGATCCATCCTATAGGGACACTTCAAGATAGGATTTGCTCCAGTTATGAGTTCAATTGATAACTCTACCTCATTATTCATGGGAATTCTGGGTAACTCTTCGGGAAATACATCGTCATATTCTTTCACGATGGGCATTTCCTCAAGGTTGGCACTTTCCTTTGACTCAACCATTTGGGCGAGGTATGTTTCTGCATAGGGAATCATCACCCAAACCATTGAAGGATTTTTCAAAGGAGATTCATGATATTCCTATAATTTTTAGAGGATCATGGGATGGTTCAGAATATGAAAAGATATTTCATTTTCCCAATAGTTGATATGTGCTCTATATAACGAGAGACAATCCATTCCCATTATAGTGTAAAATTCCACCAAGGGAAGTATTACGAGATTTTCTGGAAGAATATTCACACATAAGCCAATATGAGAAGAGTTAAACACATGGGTTCCAATCATTTCACCACTTGGTGTTTTTAAAAATATCACTACTTCAAGGTTTATGAGCTTTGATTCTATAGTTCTAGCAAACATGAAAGATATAAAGGAATGCGTAGAACCAGAATCAAATAAGACTTTCTCCATTATTGAGTGAATAAGAAGTGTACCTTGTATGAATTCATTATCATGATCCAATTATGTAGTAGTGATGGCTTAATCCTTCCCTTTTTTCCTTTGGCTTCTGTGGCTGCTGACACCGATTACCCTGAGCACTCGTGGTTTGGTGCACTAGTTGGCATAGTGCCATAGCTCCCTATAGTTGTAGCATTGAACCATGAGTGTTTCTTTACTTTCATCACATGCATTCCCCTTCCTCTTTGTGTCTTTTCAACACTCTTTAGCATGATTTCCATCTTTCTTACACTTTAATAATTTCCCCATCCTTTTGAGGTAGTTCCCAGGGTACAACTTTCCACATTTTTGGAATGTGGGTCATTGAGTTTTCTTCCCACCTTTATCATTCGATCCACCAGCTTGAAACTCCATCTTTGTTTTAATATCACCATAGACTTGGGAACACTCTCCAAACTCCATATCCACTTTGAGAGCACACTTAACAACTTCTTCATAACTCCCAAATTCTCAAATCTCAAGAGCCTTTCGAAGGTGTGGTTTTAATCCACTAAAGAATCTATCAATTTTGCTATCATTATTGATAAAAAACCGAATCATACCTTGAATTCCTTGTGAAATTCGCTTCGTAGGTTGTGACAGAATCTCCTTCTTTTTGATTGAGCTCTATGAATTCTCTCTCCATCTTCGTGTGAAGAGTTCATGGGAAATACTTGTTAAGAAACATTATCTTAAAGTCTTCCCATTCCATCTCTTCAATTTCCTCCCTTGTCTTGTTGTTCTTAATAAAATCCCACCATTGATCAGCTTCTCCATCTAGATGATAAACAACTATGTTCACCTTCTCTGTCTCAGAACAATGGAGAACAAAAATGATCTTCTCCATGGAGTTGACCCACTGTTCCGCAACTAGTAGATCAGAAGATCTATTAAACATCAGTGGTTGTTTCCGCATAAATCATTCGATAGCCAGTTTATCCCTATTTAGTGTGGGAGGATGTTCCCCATTATTATGGTTATTGTTCACTACCTGAGATAATTGGGTAAGAATCGCCATGAACTTCTGAACTCCACCTCCCAAATCATTTGGGATGTCATTCGGGCAATCGTTGCATTGGCCCTCACAGGAGTTGTTGGCCTGATTTCTCCTGATTCCCACCATTTTCTAAAATAGAAAAGTTAGAACAAAAAAAGTAAAGAATTCGTGAATACATAACTCATTAATTTTAAAAATATATACTAAAAGAATAACATATGGGATCCCTATGTAGAGATTCTTGTGTGCATATTTGTACATAGTCTCATGCTAGAGGTTTTCCCCAGGGTTCACTAATCCTAATTCCTAAATTAACTAAACCTGTCCTCTGATACCAACTATAGAAACCCTATCTTTTCATACACTACTATTAGATAATTTTAAATATAAACAACATAATATTATTACACAGAGAGTATCCAAAGTTTTAGTGTATTTGGAAAACTAGGATCGTACATAACAATTACAACATCAAGCATAAACAATTATTTAATTTCATCTTCACTAGCTTTTTATTGGCAGTTATCCTCTCCTTAGTACATGTATCCACCTGAGGATATACATAAAAAAGGTTGAGATAGAAGCCCAGTAACAGGATAGATAAGAACAATATAAAATGGGGTGACTATAATCATAACATGGGGAAAATATCATGAAGATGAGAGGAAGCATAAATATAAGACTTGAAATGTGGAAATGCATAAAAAATGAAACATCATGTATTAGTGGTTGAATACCACACATACCTGTGAACAAAGCTAGCATATTTTACACATAATTTCATATTTACTAATTAGATTCATCACTTTACCCAATGCATTGGAGCGCAGTATAATTTCAGGCGCACCCGTCACATTCAAACATTCATATTGCGCTATATAATTCTGGGTGCACCCGTCACATCATAACATTGTCATTATCATGATTTCCATATGGAACATATATCAAAAGTAAAAATAACTAACCCATGAAAGGAATGGGTTATATCTCATAAGAACACATTCATAAACTTTGGGTTCCCAAAAGAAAGAGGTAATAGCATACATGTTACAAGAACCGTCCACTTTGAGAGGGAAGTAAAAAAGGTGTGTTCTAAAAAGAAGAGTTCTTTTGGAAACATTTTTATTGACATAAAAACCATTAAAAAATAGTTATATCCTATAAAAGTAAAGGAAATTATGAAAAAATGATCTTTAAGGAGTAACCATAACAAAAAAATGGAGTGAAAGAGGGAGAACCCGAAGGATGAAAGTTGGGTTCGAGAATTTACCCTTACCTTGTATCTGAATGAGTCCTTCCCTTTAATGTCCTGTATAGTGAAATTATATTCATTAATTAGAAATAAAGAACCTTTTTTACATTAATATGGTTAATTATGGTTTTATTAAGTGATTTTATGTGCCTTTGGATTAGTTATATAGTTTAAAAAACATTTGTTCGGGAATGTTTTTTTTTGGTTTTCTTGAGTGGTTCACTTGTATTCTTAAATTGAAGTTCATGTAGAACATGGGTAAACATACAGAAATGATATTTCATTTTATTAATGATATAACAGGAGTTTTAATGATCTTATAATTAATTATATTAGATCTATGTGGATGAATCAATATATAAGAATTAAATAATGATTGTTTGGGTTAATTTGTGCGATTTTTCGATCATAGTAAACTTGTTTTATTTTATCACTACAAATATGGTCATAAGTTAGTTCCAGAACATTAAATAGGATATAATACATATAAAATATTCTGGTGAAACCATAAAAATGGTTTCATGACCAGACCTAAAGGTAGAAATGGAAGAAGAAAACTTGTCATTCTTGAAGGTGATAAATTAACACCTCATGAACAACGTTCTCTATAATAAAATAAACGGAAGAGGTAAAAGGTGTTGGATGATATAATATCCCATTTGTATCATATAATTCCAGTAAATGTGTAATAATGGATTTAAAATACCATTTGTATGAAGATATTTGGGGAGATATGAATAAATGAACTTGAACATGAAAGGAAATTAAAGGAGAAGAGGGAGAGAAATTACCTCTTAAATCATCCTCTTGAGATCCTCCTTAAGAAATCTAGGTATGGTCATTTGATGAGAAAATAAAGATCTTTAACATGGAATAGGGGCTAGGGAGGATTTTTGGGCAGAGTTTAGAGAAGTATTGGTGCTTGAGAGGTGTAGGAAAAATGAGGGTGTGAAGGGTGGTTTTTACAGTGGAGGGGAGAGGGGTTTCCTTAATATAAAACTCATTAGTTTATTAATTTCCTCTAAGACAAGGAATAGTGAGTCTTCAACGACCAAGAATAGTAATTTTATCATGTTATATAGAACTAAGTGGGCTTACATCATCTGAACATCACACATGACACTATAATTAGCTTATTTAGCTTATTTGGGAAATTATGACATTTGACTATTCATAAAAAATTCAAGTAGCTTAGAAAAATCCCAAAAATTTACCCCCACCATTTTTGGAATGTATAATCCAAAAATAAAGTCCATTTTCCAAAAATAATTTTCTAAATATTATTAAATTAATATTTAATTAAAAGCATAATTTACATAAAAACAGTTTTTAAAATTAAAACTGATTTTATAGTGCATTCAAAAATTACATAGGGTCTTATAAAATTATATAAAAACTATAAGACATTGATTTGATAATTATTGAACACATTTTGAGAAAATAATTTTACTTTTAAGTTAATTAATTAATTATAAATAATTATTTATGACTTACAAAATACCAAAACGTTTACTAAGGTCAAATTGCCACTTTCTAAGATATATAAATTTTATTTAATTATTCCTGGGTAAGGTTACTATTATGCTGGATGATTTAATATTCATAAGGGTCATATTACTATTCATAACGGTATGTTACTATTCATCAGGGTAGGTTACTATTCACCAAAAATTATTTTTGTTTTATTAGAATCCAAAAATCATCTTGAACACAACCATGTATATTAGATTCTCAAAATTCCCAATATAGATGTGAAAAACTTATGTTTTGAGGTCACATAACACTTAGTAGTTCATTATGTTTTGTTTTCATGTGATTTTATTACATATTTATAAGAAGGTAATTTCCATTGAAAAACATTGGGTCGTTACCATCCCTTAATGTAATGAAGATATTAAACCATTGTGTACCAATGCTTGATATGGAAGATATGTTACTATAACAAATTCCCATTAGAGTGTTATGATTGTTTAATATTTCAATTATCTTAATAATTTTTTCAAAAAATAAATGAATTATATCTATGATTTAAAACCAATTAAATAACCATTTTTAATATATAGAATTACATATTCACCTGATATAACATATCGTAGTCTATTAAATAAATTGTACAATTAAATATAGGCATCTCTATGCCTTCTAAAATATGTTACAATGGTATTCAATGATATACATAATATGTTTCCCCTTATATGGTATCCACAAGAGGGGTGAATTGATGTTAAATGAAATCATAAAATTATTCCCACTCATGATAATAATAATTATAGAAGATTCATGTAACTAATTGATCAATGTGACCACAAACAATATAATTAGTGGAAAATAAACAACTTAGAGGTTATGGAATATCTGAGATAAACATCTCATATGGAATAAAAACAATTCAGAACGAAAAATGAGATAGTGTTCCAGATAATGATCTATAAAGTATTAAAATATATTATCAAAGGATATATGTAGTTCAAAATAGATGAACACTTTGATTTTAATCCAAAATGATAGGAATTTAAATACACATATTTAATGGATATGTGTTTTTATGTCCTTGATGTTTATCTATTTAAATTATTTGAAGATACAAGTCCAAAACCTATACTTCATTGATGTATTTTGACTGTACAAAGATCGATCCTCGAGATCCTATTTGATCCAAATATTGGGCTAAATTTAGGTCCCGATACTTCATAGAACTATATTCTCAAAATTTAAATTTTTTATCCCATAAATATATTCAGTCACATATGATCTTAAATAAATTATTGTAACTAGAAATATTAGATATTTTACGATGAAAAAATCATACATAGAATCTTTAAAAACACTGTGGAAAATATTAAAAATATAACCTATCAAAACACAATGATAGTACACCACTCTTGAAGAATATTTTCCAGAATTTATAGCATATATTCCTTGAATCCTTTATCACCACTTATATGTATTTTTTTAATAAACTCTCTAATGGTTAAATTTGAGTTAATTGGATACATATTTCAACTTAAACAAAATAAAAAGTTCAAATCTATCTTCCATTAAAAATACATTAAGTGATGTCACATTGTTCTTGAACATGAATGGTTTAAAATAATATCACAAGAACATGTTATTAAGAAGTTAACATATGGATAATAATTGAACTAACAAAACAAAAAATCAAGTACATGTAAAAAAGAGTGTTTTTTGATTCATTAAAATAATTGTTCTCAAATAAATTATTTTTAAAAAATGTCTCAAAGGCTCCCCCATTTTTATAATCACAAAACATGATAAATACAAAAATTAAAAGGAAATAAAATAAAGTTTAAAAATCCAGGTCCTCACAAAAAAAACACACTCTCCATTAGATATATAATTAATGTTGATAAAAATTTCCCCCTTATAGGAGCAAAAGAACATTCTCTTCCAAAACAAATTATCCCCCTTAAAAAAACAATCTCCCTTTATTTTATCCCATTTTATTTGTTAGAATTACTCTATAATTAGGACTATAAAAAATAAAATAACATAGGAAAAAAATAGTGTTCAGTGAATATAAATGCTAATTTATTAAAAAAGGTATAACCATCAATTTATTAAGAAAGAACCATGTAATAATAAATTAGATATGTAGGTAGTGCATGAGAATTAAAATGAAGTAAATTATTAAAAATGAACTCAATTATATATAAGAACATATCATAAAGAATATAAATAATATAATAATTGATTTAATATTAAAAATATTATGAATAAATCAAACCATGACGAGGGGATCTTTGGGGGGAACAATGTTAGATAAAGAGATGATGTAAAGGATACCTTTAATAATTTAGTACATTTCATAAGTTGTAGTTATAAAACCATCCAATAAATAAATTATAATTGTTTTGGAAAATTATTCCATAATATATGAAGTTCCTTCACAAATATGTTTCATAGTTATACATAAAAATTAATTTCCCATATCTTTCCCAATGTGTTTTAAATACAAAATAATGGTTAATAGGAAAATGAAGTTGATCAATTAATTTTGAACATGTGTATCTTATGTTTACTATATTTTATTATTTTGGAACATATATGATATTCCAATATATCAATGAGTTCATTTTTAGTTCTTATAACACCAAGAATAATATCACTTTTTTCTGTAAAAAAATATTCATCAATGAAAAAGGATACCAAAGATTAAAATATATAATGATATAATCATAATTTCATCATTCCGTTTAGTAAATATTTCAGGACCACACAAAGAAATATAAGTGCAAGTAGAATGAAAAGTTTATCTAGAACATTATCTACTAGTATGATCATAGAGTAATCTAAATTTTAAGAAAAATGGTTTTTCTAAATATAAACATATATGATGTTTTTAAACTATTTGTACTCAGACTTACTTCCGAAAATGAAATCAATAATCTGATACACATAATTTCTTGGGTATATAAATGTACTTATAACCCACATCTATCCAACCCTGCATTTTTGGAGAGCTTCTCTCTCTTTCAAAATGTAATCCCAATAAGTTCTAGATGATTAAACTCTATTCAAGGAAAAATTATTTTTCCACTTAACACCCCCTCTAACATTTAATATTCAATGCTACACTATTTGGATAAAAACAATTGTACTAGATATTTATATTTCTGAAATATTTATAACCATCATCGGATGATATTCTTGATGGTTTCAACTATATTAGAAACTTGTTAAAACTCTTCCTTGAAAAAGTAAAATTAGGAATAGACCCTTTAAGACTTACAACTTTAGGATTATGTCTCATAAATTTGTTCTAATCATTAAAATTTTAAATAAATATAGTATTATCATAAAACATATAATTAAGTTGATAAATACTACCATTAAATTTAGTAATATATGCCTTAAACAAATTATTATCTTTCTATAACTTCTTACATATTTTCACCAGAATAGTCACACACTCATCAATATCTTCATAAAATGCAATTTAATTTTCATAAATTGATGTATAAGGGTATGCTGAATGTAAATAAAAATAATCAACTATATCAATAGATATCTTATCATTAAATCATGAATCATTCTAGAGAACATTCACATAAAACTATTTATGTTCAAACTTTCATCACTTTTTTACATCATCACTGTTAAAAGATAGGTATTTACTTCACTATATGTGTCAGTAGTATCTCGTAAAACATCCTTCACATTATTATTAGTCAATCTTATAGACTTAATATATTTATTATTCAACCTTAGACAATATGGTCATATATTTCCAAATTTCTTGCACCCATAACTGATAATGTTCACTAAATCATTCTTCTCATCCCTTCTCACATACATCTCATGTATATCTATTCTTCCATTCTGATAATCATTTTGGAAATTCTAATTTTCGATAATTCTATTCATGTTCCCTATAATTTTAGGAAATTATAATTCTCCAAACTCTATATTACTACTATCTAATCAATGGTTACATGTAAACATATTTCTATTGGATGTAAAAGTATTAGATTTAAATGTAGTATAAAAAAAGAAACTGAAATCTTCAATTTATCCTTCTTTGTATACTATTTTAACATATTCTCACACAATATTAAATTTTTTATAAGGTCATAATGTGTCATTATAGTAAGATGTTTCGTATCATAAATCATTATTCTCTCATATTCTCACTCATTCGTATGAATGGAATTGATCATATCCACTAACTGATTAATTTTAATATCTTTCTCGCCAAGATATTACAACTCATTTACAATAGTTATAAAACACTAATGCATTTTATAAAATAATTCTATCATTATAAAATCAAAATATTGATAAACCACTCTCAATATTGTTTTTAGAGTCTCCAAAACAATAGAAATTCCAAATTTAATTACATCTAGATTTCACTATACCACATTTACATTTTCATAGGAAGATATCTGACTAGAGATATTCTGAATTAATTAACACAAAAAAGTATAATAGAGATTATAATTTTCTATATATTAATTTTTTTCCTCACAATTACTATGTGAAATATACTTCTCAAAAGTGTTAAAATTTATGACCACCATCAGAAAGGCATCAACTCTAGTATTTCAAAAAAAAAATCCTCATTCAATCTCTCTAGTACTCATTTTAGAACCATCAAAAATAGGTTTCCATCTTGTATTTTGATTTTAAAAGGTTTTTAAATTTATCCCATACACTATAAAAATTTAATTTATCGTGTATACATTTATATAAAGAACATGATAAAAAGTATCAAAGAATAAAAATAATGTGATAGATGTTGGAACCAGGCATGCAGCGGAAGCCCCAAACAGGTGGGTTTTTTAAAATGTTCCACTGAAAATCGATGTAAACTTGTCGATGTCTATGAACAGTATCCCGGTCTTAGACGAGGACCATGCTTGTTAGATTTTAAGCACAAAAATAAACTGTAAAATATCGGGTTTAATTCAGAATCTGTATATGATGTCTGCTCGTCATTGGTGACCCCTTCTCAAAGAATCCGAAGCTTAATTCCTAAAGATCATCCAAAAATGCTTCATGAAATCCATAGGAAAGATGTTCTCTGTAATCTAGGTGCTAGCATGGAATACCGATGACGCATTTGACGATGCAACAATCACTGCATCACTTCCCCAGTGATGCCCAAGAGAGAGCTTCGTCTGAGCTCCATGGATCTAGAACATCTATCTCTCTATATAATGGGACAGATGAGGGGAGAGAGAACCCATGTAAATAGATTTTTATAAAATCCCCTATTCTTCTATTTATGGTGCTCAATTAAAATACCCAGTATAGCCTTGCCGACCCCAGAATACTTAATGCACTATCAATGGAATTTTAAGACTACTAAACTGAGTCAAAAATATTATTATCTTTCACTTGTAATATATTGAAATATATTACATGATAATAATTATGTCAATAACTTGACTCATCACTCCCATATAAATTAATTGAACCTTGAATAATTTAATATTCGTCAATTATTATTTTTCATGTATTTACATAAAACTCATAAAAATATTTAACAAAAAAATTCAATACTAATTATTATAAACTCAAATAATATTAATTTATTTATTAAATTGGTGATCATTGTTCTTTTGAAAAATCCTTGACACATGTGGTGGGTCCCACCATGTCGAAAACTCGTATTCAACTGAATAGGGAAGATTCTTGAATACGCTATTGTGTGTGACCGTCTAGAACCTTATCTGGACAATAGTGAATAGTATTTAAAAACAAGAGAGGGATCTAGAAACACATCATATCCCCGGAATAGATACGGATTTTTACAACAGCGGCAACCAACCTACAAACATGCACTGTGTAATATAATCTCTTTGTCATTAATATATCATAAAGAAGGACACAATCATGTTTCATCGCCCTTTTCATGCTTTATTATTTGTTGATTTAACGGGATGGATTAACCCTCGACTTCCATGGAAATGGTCTTATAAAGGTACTGACTTCCAATTCAACATCGCATGAGATATATTACTTCCATAACCCAGAATAGAAAAATATTTTCTTGACCATTCAACCAATGTCATGCCACCAATGACGCACCAAACACAAACTACCTCACAACAACTTCATTGCCATGGTTTTTGTCTTACATCAAAGTACACAATCAAATGACATAAATTGGTAATGAACTCAAGTGAGGATACCATTACACATTATTGTAGATAGAAGCATTCAATGACACCTAAAACATGTGGCATTCCTATCGGCGGGTCTGTCCTCATGGTCTCACTACTAGAGATCACCATGTGTGAACTTCATGAGAATAAGTCTTGATTCTTATGAGCCCCCAACAACTGATAGTCAAACATCTACTGTGTCCAATAGGTAATATTTATCTAGACTATATAACATATATTTAAGATTAATTTCATAGTAGCTAGAGGTTCTCATTATATCTGGGAATTTCTATAACCTTTTGATATGACAATTAATCTTTGGACTTTACCATTTCAATAGTGGACATAGAAAAGTCTACACTATAATGGTAATATGAAATCATGTATAGATAACAGTATACATGATATGGTAATCAGAAGTACTGAATAGTTGGGTCTAGGGAACCCACTATATCAATATTCCCACTTGCACTAGAGCCAACTTGATATCTATCCTTATTTACTACTCACATGATTAACATCATGTTTCTGTTGAATAAGGGATTTTGCTACTATGTTGACCATGGTTCCGTTACATGGTAATTATACTATTGAAACCTTATCTCATTGAGTGAAACTTATCAAGAGATGGTATCCTGAGTATATACCTTTTTTCCACTGTCATAACTTGACATCTTTGTTATTAAGATTATCATAATTTACATTGTGATAATACATTTCTCACTAGGTGTGATTCCAGGAAATGGAACAAATCCATGAATTTACCTACTTATTTTCTACCTTAGAAGCTTCAATGTACTCATTCATTGTAGGTATGGATACCACTGGCTGATATAATCTTGACTCAGTCATCATATTTAGCCTAACAGTGATAGTAGATCACATTGATCGATGAAATAATAGTTTTTATCCCCGAAAACTAGTATCCTTTCTTCACCACATTCCAGGTACATATCTTCTATACTTTCTAAAGTACAATTAGACAGTCTTGAATACATCCCTTTCAGTACTACTGGATATAACATATATTTTCCAATTATAAAATTTACATTGGAAATATCGGTTCTTGTACTTATTATGGCATACATGATTGATCCATCGCATCGATGTATGGATTTCAACTCAAACTTTTTCTATTCCATTTCCGAGAAATGTCAACATGGAGAGATTTTTCCCTATGACAAAGGAAAAAATTCATCTCTTGAATTATTCCAACTTGTATTTTTCAATACAATGTCACTATATGTATGATTAACTAGGACTAAGAAACCTATAGATCTACCTCAGTAGATTTTATTCCCTAGAACTTAGGTGGCAACATTAAGTCAATTACTAGAGAATAAATTTCATCTTAGTATTAACTAAATGAGAGTCCAATGTCTGTTTCCATGTGTTTTTGAATATACTTCTTCTTGAGAAACATTGGAGATCCCACAAACCTTTTGTAGAAACATGGAATTCATTTGTTGCAAATATATATTCTATGATCATGTTTCATAATTTAATTATAAACTGAGTTTTAGTAAATTTTTTTCCTTTTTTAACATTCTGTGATGTGACCATCCCTTTATGGTTTTGTCGTATAGACAACATCCACGATTGGTGGTCATGACATCCAATGCTAAATAATTTTATCACAGATATTAGATATGATAAGTAAAATTATAATAGATTTAGGAATAATGACTTGGTCAAACCAATCTAACATTGTTGGTACTATGCATGTACCACGAATGTATCAACTCACTTGAATACCCACCATGGTAATCAAAACAATAATCCCCTTTTCACTTTGATACATGGAATCCATTAGTTGAATTTTAGATGGTCTTATCAATTTTAGCTAATTTTCATTCACTGCATACATGTAGTAATTATTATTCAAATTGAATAATAGATCACTGAACGTGGTGAATATAAAGACCATCACAATGGTTTTATCCTTCCTATGCAGTATGTGTCTCTAGAACATACTTTTTTCCACATGCGCTTGTGGAACTAGTTCCTATGAAAACTATTTATGCATCATGAGCATTGACTAAACACACATCAATATAGCTCCCACTATCTCTAATAGAGATTCGCACCCTCTTATAGAAATACAGTCTATAACATGACAATATAATTTCCCTTATAGGGATTGATGTAATATCCTAATAAATCGTTAGGATAAGTACCATAGATTAATAATGTGTTTATCTTTGATGCATGTTTTTTTATGTCTGAAAAAACTATTTTCTTCCAAACACATGTCATTATGACATAATGAATATACATCATACTATGACTCATATGATATCCATATTTCATTATAATTGGCATATGATCATGGGATTACACCATTATTTGAAAATAATTTCATTAAATATAATGAATGTTTCTTCTAGTTACAACATTGATATTACTTACATGAATATTTTGATGTGAAAAAATTAATTTAGGAATTCTTTCACGCTACATGATTATCAATCTATATTGATATGTAAGACATCAACATCAATCCTCCTCGTTAACATCAATGTCATGATGTTGATAATGTAATGTGAATTTAAAAATTACTCCATGCTACATTATCAAGATTGATGAATGCTTGCTCGAGATATTCTTTGGTATCCCAAATCGAAGCAACTCATATCTCCTGAACATCCATATAAAATACTTTATTAATCATTATTAACATAATGGAATCTTATGAAGTATATATACCTCTAGATTATACATGTATTAGTTCATTATTACTTGTTGAACTATTTCCAAAAGCTTTGTGACATACATTTATTTTTAATGGATGTTTTTTCCAAACTGAAGACATTGATAATACCAAAAGTAATTAGCTATACTGAGCCTATATACCATACTTGGTATAATGATGATGTTCAATTTTAGTTTTACTTGACATAGAATTAGTTTTTCATGACTGGATATAAGTCTTACATTTATATTCATCACTAATTGCCAATGATTCATGTATTACTGAACTAGTGATTAGGTGTACGAAGAACAACATTCATTCTAGAAACTGAATGAATGCCTCCTAGAATCCAAGGATACATGAGATTAATTTTTTTGGTTATACTAAATAAAAGTTCAACACTAATATTTCACTTGTAAATTAATAAGTCGAGTACTCCTCACTATTGGCATAGACATCACCCTTTCACAGTCACTTAGAGAATACACCTGACTTCTAATAATGTTTCTATACATACATGGTAATTGTATTTAAATACACATATGTAAAAAACATATAGTATTAACCACCCAAGTAGTCAAAGGAATCATTACATTGATGAATATTCCTGATTTAGAAGCGGCAACTTGTTCTTTTATATTAGGTTATTGCTTTTAAACTTCTATAGTATTATTTTATAATATTCAATGAAAATAACCTTTGTTAATACCTCATTAATTAAAGGAAGTTGAAAATGTGCTATTGGAATTACTTTCCTTTTGGACATATCACATTGGCTTTAAATTTATTAACCATAATAATTAATATGAAATTATCTTTCATATTATTATTATCTTGGCGGACATTACCTAAATTGGTAATGAAGGTTTTACTCGATACTTTTTCATTTTGTTACCCAAAACGAGACTTCAGTAATGTTGTGAAGATGATATGTGAATGGTATCCATTTAAAGACCATGATCAATCATTAAATTTACACATGTAGGTGTACATAAACATATTCATATCATTTCTTCGCTTTCTCCTTGAAAACAAATCACAGATGAGACTTCCAGTTTATATCATCCATATCCTGGTGTAGCGATCGAAACTCACACTAGACATTGATGAATACATGATGATATAACCATCATATGATTTTTACATTAGTCTCTTCTAAGAATTTTTCATCCTCACTTCTTAAGCAAGTTTAACAGTGCCAGGGACACTGACACCTTGAGATTCCAATATCATAGTGATATTCACACACACATATACTATTCATGGATACTCGTGTCTGTGTGCACATTTACTTTTTCCAATATTAAATAATCATTTAAACTTGTGTTATAACAGGATATTTTTATAAAAAATGGATTTTAGTAGATGAGTGCCTTTAATCAGATTACAAGTTTAGACATTTTGATTAATTACTTAAATCATTTAATGTCTCCCACTATTTTATCGGTTTCTAGGAACCATGTGTTCTAGAATTGGAATACTCAGTCGCTTGAGTATTCTAGTGTCAACGATCCCTCAAATTTCTCTAATAGTCTTCATGCTATGGCTGTGCCACTACTTGGAGGGTTCAAAGTAGCCTTTTCGCTGGCTAGCCACTTTAACTTGCGGCTCCTTGATCAGTTAAGTGAAGTCTGAGCTTCTTTAAAATAAGAACTTGATTTACTCAATGCTTCCCTATAAAATTAAAAAAAGTTAGATATGGATATTTAATTTCTTCAATTTTAGTTAAGTCGACCCCTCATTCTTATAAGTACTCCCTATTAGTAAGATGCACTTTCAGTTATGGCATGACCGGCACCTCAAACAACCAATTTTGTTCATATTTTAATGACGGAAGGCTATTATGACATAATATATTTTTGAGGGTTTTATTATTTTAGTGTGATGAAAAAAACATTTTCTATTTTTATAAGAACGTACTATGTGATGGAACTCAAAACTTACCATGAAAGAAAAATAAATTTCATCACGTCACATTTTCATTTTATCTTGCATACTTGTTTATGATTATTCTATATGATCGTAAAATAAACTACACATGAAAAAAATAATAAACCAGGAAAAAAATTACATTTAATCCTTAGTCGGTTCTAATGGTTGATCCGTTGTGAGAATAATAGACTAATTGATATCCTATTGACATGTACCTTATATCGAGTGGATTTCTACTTAAATAACAACATCTGCTCATCTGATTCATCGAACTCCTGTCTAGTGTGTTGTCGTCACTTGGGGCGAAGTGTGTCACACCTCATCTCGTAATTATACAATAGTACTCGCATGCAGGAAAGGGTGTATCAGGGTATAAATACAACTCTAACAATGGTAGTGCATGCCAATATACCTATAATGACACTTGAGATGACGTTCAGATCGTCTTTTTATTTAATTAAACTAATTTTTACAAAATCATTTCAATAAATAAATAATTAGATAAAACATTAAATAAATGAACCAGACATGCATTGGTCGGCCTCCAACTCATGATCAGTATATGGATTAAACTCGTATATATTAAATAAATGCATAATAAAACTTAAACATGCATTAAAATAGTATCAGAGGGAATATAATTGAATTAAAACTCCACTCTTGGTTTAATTCAATTTAACGTTGTTCGGTCCCGATTAATTATTCTAATTTTAAAAACATGAAATTTAATTAATTAACTAATTTAATTGATCTTAAAATTAAATTTATTATACCGCATTTTAATAACTAAAAATTAATAGTAATTTATTTAATTATAAAATTAAATGAAACTAATTAATTTTAGATTAAATTAAATCACTCAGGCCCATGAATCTTCGAGTTGGGCATGTGCGGGTCCGATCGAACCTGTGTAAGCACAATACGGTGATAACTACCCCATTTAGAAGAATTCTGATATGGGAATGTCCACTTAATCTAATTTCGGGATGGGCAGAAACGTCTGGTCTTGTTGTTGGGAAAACCCCAGTAAGTGCAAACCAAAAGGAACCAGAGAAATTGAACCTCACAGTGGTGTTCCCTACTCCGCAGGTACCGGAAGAGTAGCGAGTACTATGGGGAGGCGGTCTAGGTTTCTCTTACGACAATCGAGGAAGTCAAAGGGTTCTGGCAGGGTCACTCACCCGCTGGTCATATACATCCACCACTTGGGAGAAAAGCTGGTAGGAGAAGGCGGGAGCTGCCTAGGGCTGGCGACTTACTGCTGCTACAATGGAAAGGAAGAGGTGGGTATGGGACTTCGGGATGGCCCGCTAAAGCACGGTGCCTGCGTGCTGTAGGAGGCGGGTACCAGGAGGGTTCTTCTAGGGTGTTGGGTCTATGCTCCATGGATTCATAGGGAAGAAAACGCGCGGAAGGTGTTCTGGGTGGCCCACGGGGTGTGGCGCAATTGCCTCGTAGGAAGGAGATAAGTCGGCTTGGGTGGGAGGACATGTAAGGACAGAAACTTTTATCAATGAAAATTCCTCTTGGTCTAATTATATACCTTATTATGAAAAATTGTTAAATAAAATAATCACTTCCTTGGTTTTATGTTTTTGGATTTCAAAATACCATTAATAATTTTTACCATTTCTAATATAGTCATTGAATAGTAATCATGTTATTAGTACAAATATAGGGATTTAATATATCCAATTTACTCAGAAAAAATAAGTGATGGCATCATCCAATAGAATTTCCTCATAAAAAATCCCATTTTTCGGAGCTTGGAAAGGAGGGGGAATCATTGGGTTTCGCACTTGACCATGATCAACATTAGCTTCAACATGCTATGCTCGAACAGAACCACCTAAGGGAGAAGTGTATGTTGGTAGATATTACCACCCGTGTGATGTTATCTGATCCAACACAAGAGTATGTTACCATCGAACACCTTACCCTTCAATCTTATAGAGGTGTTATAAGGGGTCATGTAACAAGACCCTAGCACTATGATTATATTAATTATTTTTGTATATAATATTTAATATACATTCATTTTATTATTGTCAATTTTTAAATAGTTTTTAAATCACATATAGTATTTTTAGTTAATATTCAACTAAGGAGTATATTTTGATAAATTAATGGTTTTTTCAATTAAATATTATTTTAGTAAATTTTTTTATCAAATTACGTTTCATTAAATATAAATGATCTTATAATTTTTATGAATATAATTGGAATTTTTATTAAGGATTGAAAGTTGCTTCTGTCAAAACACATAAATTTTAGATAAATTTCTTTTTTAATATTAAAAGTGAAAATTCACACATTTTAAAAATTATTTTGATAAAATGATTATTATTTTTTGAATCAGGAAGTTGAAATTATCCAACGGTTAATTTTTCATAATTTTTTTAAATAGTTTAATTTTTGGGTAAAAATTGAATACCGTTTAAATATATACTGTGTTTTATGAAATCCTAATGACCCAATATGGATGTAATAAAATCATATAAACGTTATTTTAGGCCAATATATGTTTTAAAATTAAAATAATGTGATTTTTTATTTGTTTTATTTTTTTAAAAAAGCTTTAGTGGACCCTCCAAGACCTATAAAACAATTTGGATTTTTAAATTGATTTCCTTGAGAGTGTGACTCACCTCCACATAACTGACCCTATTTTTTAATAAGTTATGCCATTGGCCTTATTGAGATATTGTTTTCCACTCCCCTTTGGAAAAATCCATGGGAAAAACCATGGGCTGGTTTGTGGTTTTGATTAGTTTAATGTGTGGTGTCCCAAACAAAAATAATAAAGAATTCCCCCACTTTTCCTATATAGTCCCACCCAAGATTCCACTTAATCTTAACTTAAAGCCATTGAAATTATTCCGAAATCTTCCCTCAAATCTCTATAATCCTCCAAAATCACTCTTATCTCTCAATAAGCCTCTCTCAATCCCCTCATAAGCCTTTGGGATCACACTTCCAAGTAAGGTATTTCTTCCTTTCTCATTTTTGTCTAAATTTCAATATTCTGTTATGCCCTTTTATTTTCAATTAAAAATTTTTTGGTATGATTTTTCACATACCCTATACATACCTCATTATATTTAAATGATAAGAGAGCTCTTTCTCTCTCATTAATGCCTCCCATGTACACCTGTTACCATGCAAAAATTATGTAAGGGATTTCTTCCTTTCCCATTTTTGTCCAAATTTCATTATGTTGTTATTCCATTTTATTTTCAATTAAAAATGTTCGGGTATGATTTAAAACCTCCCTAATACTTTCCTATTTATGTTTTAATGATGTGATAACCCTTTCTCTCTCATTAATTCCTTCCATGTACACCTGTTACCATACCGAAATTATGTTAAGAATTTCTCTCTCCTCATTTACATTCAAACAATTCTTTTGTCGTATGAATCTAAAATTCCATTACATATGTTGGGAAATGTATATATATTAACCCCTTACTTTCCATTTCATGTAAATATGATGATACACCCCTTTCTCTCTCATCAACCATTTCTTTGAATTCTTATGTCACACCGTTATGCTGCCCAAATTGCACCACGATTTTCCAAGAAAAAGTCATTGTGTAGTGAATACCATGCCCATCTCTCTATCAAAGGTATTCACCTTTGTGAATATTTACTTATTGATTATATAGTTTCATGTATTAACTCTATATTAATTTATTTTTGAATAAATGATTATGTTTATGGAATCCATGTTATATTATCCATGTGGCACAATTATGCATGAAATGAAATATTTATGTAGGCTGTACCCTAATAGTGCTCCAATGCATTGGGTAAAGATTAGTATCATGATATTTCAGGTGAAATGATGGTTTAATCATGCGAATTCATGTTCAATTTGGGTTTACTCATGATAATTCTAGTGTTATGAGGTTATACTAATGCTCCATGTGCAATGAGCTTTGGCTCAAACTAATACCATGTTAAGTGTTGCCACATTTCCGTGTTAGGATAATCATACTATATCATGCCTTTATTTTCTTGTTTCTCTTGCTCTCCATTTATATTCCTATTTCCTAAAATGTATTGTAATCTTCATGTTATACCTTTTTTTCTCCCTTGCAGGGCTTTATAGCTCACCCTTTTCTTATGCATGTCTTCAAGTTATCACATACAATGCTAAGTATGAGGGAATGTAGTGGTCATGTTAAGGAAGTTTTCAATAAAGATGTTGTGTTTCATGTTTTATATCATTATGTAATGTTCCTAAGACCCAAATACACTAGACCTATTGATATTCTATGTTGTATCAAATGAATATTTTATGTCATAAATCATATTTATGTGTGGAATAAAAAATAGGGTTTTTATAGTTGGTATCAGAGGACTGGTTTAGTTATTGTTGGGATTAGGATTATAAAACACTAGTGAAAGAATTAGAGATAAAACTAAGTATAATAAAAATATTCATAAATTTTTGTGATCATTGAGTAAGTGGTTTATCAATAAAATACATCCCTGTCAGGATACGAGTAGGTAAAGGTGGCTCTGACAGAGATGTACCAAGTAGTGAAAACTCCGATAAGAAGTTTTGGGCTTGACCAAGGGTATCCTATTACAGACATTGGGCCTTGCTTCACTCTTGGTTACCAAACTCCATGGGGATATGGTTTGGTAAATTCACAATATTAGTATGAACCATTGTTAAGGGAATAAAAAAATTCCCCTAAGAATATATGTTGGGAAGTAGATCATGGATAACATAGATTGACACCTATAAATTAATAAGTTAAGGAATTAAAATTAATTTTTATGTTATCCCATTAATGTCTTTGGATTACCCTTTATCAATTTTACTATTTAAGATACTCATACCTAAGTATATATTTGATATAGTAAAGCGAGAATAAAAACGTGAAAGCTAGGGTTGTCGACCATAGTTCTACACATTCTTTTATATCCCAGAAGTGTAGAAGAACAATCCCAACACAACCACAAATCATGGAAGTAAAGATATTGGTGAGTAAGAAAAATGGGGCAATCATTGCATCCCATGAATATAAAACTTCCTCGATCACAATCAATGTATTGAACTTCTCGAAGAACCACATCATACTACCTATGGTAAAATTGGATAAAATTTTTGGCATGTATTGGATTTCCTTATATTGAGCCAACATAAATTGTCATGATAGGGAAATCACTCTCCATGTGGAGAATCGACCCCTGATTTTGTACAAGTGAAAGGAAGAGGATGAATCTTATTTAGCTCCATCGTCTCAAGAGTTGATATTAGTGGACAATGATCATGTTTATCTTGATCAGATGATTGAGTCCAAGAAAGAAACCATCCTTGAAGCCATGCTTATTGCAAGGGAATTCATTGATTTATTTCCTGAGGAATTCAATGGTCTTCCTCCAAGAACAGATGTTGAATTCTCAATTGATCTTATACCTAGGGCCTTGAAAATATCCAAGACTCTATACAGAATGGCTTTTGTGAAGCTTGAGGAGCTGATGATAAACTACAGGAGAATATAAATAAATGGCTTATATGCCCAAGTGCTTCACCATGGGGTGCATCGGTCCTCTTCATTAACAAGAAGGATTAGTCAATGCACATTTGCATTGATTATCGTGAGCTTAAAAAAATAATGATAAAGAACAAGTATCCTCTACCAGGAATTCATGACTTTTTGATTAGCTACATGGAGAAAAATAATTCTCCAAGGTAGATTTCTGGTCAAGATATTATCAGGTAAGGTTGAATAAGGAAGATATCCCCAAGACATCTTTTCTTACGAGATACGGGCACTATGAATTCAGAGTAATGCCTTTCGGACTTACTAATTCTCTAGAAATCCTCATGGAATTGATGAATAGAGTCCTTAGAGATTACCTCGACCAATTTTTGATAGTCTTTATAGATGATATTCTAATATACTCCAAAACCAAGGAGGATCTTGAGGAGAATCTAAGCATTGTACTAGAGACCTTGCAAAAGGAGAATCTCTATGAAAAGTAAAACAATTGCGAGTTATAATTTAAGGAGGTCTCATTGTTGGCTCATATCATCACAAGCAATGGGATATCTGTGGATCCCTTGAAGATAGCTTCAATAGAGGGATGGTTAAGGCCAACATCGGTAACATATATCCATAGCTTCTTAGGGATAGCTGGATATTATCGACGATTTGTGAGAAATTTCTCACAATTGTCCAACCCTCTTACCAATCTAACTCGGAAGAGACTAATGTTTTCTTGGAGTGAGTAATGTGAATAAATATTCAAGGAGTTGAAAATTAGGATTATTTCTGTGCTCTTTCTCACACTACCCACAAGTGGAAAACATTTTGTGGTATTTAGTGATGCTTCAAAGAAGGACATGGTCTGTGTGTTGATGCAAAATGACAAACTCGTTGCCTATTATTCAAGGCAATTGAAATTTCATGAGCATAATTTTACAACACATGACTAGTAGTTGGATCTAGTGATAGTTTCTTCTAAAATATTGAGGCATTACCTCTTTGGGGAGAAGTATTAAATATACCCAAAATAGAAAATTCTCAAGTATATATTCACATATAATGATTTGAATATGCTCCAACGAAGATGGATAGAGATGATCAATCATTGTGACTGATCAATCCATTACCACCCTAGGAAAGAAAACAAGGTGGCAGATGCTCTATGTAGAAAGGATCCAGTGATTCTGTAATTGATTGGAATTGAGAAGGATCCAATCTTCATAGATTTGATGAAGATGTACATGGGAATCATAAATATGGGAACATCATCAATCCTTTCCCAAATGATTACGCAACCTTCTATTTCTGGGAAGGATAAATGAAGCTAAAAATGATGACATGAGAATTCAAAAGAAAGTGGAAACTATCAAAAAAGTCAAATTCTCATAGTTCAATGTTATTGAAGAAGTAATTGTGAGATTTGTGAAACGACTATGTGTTCCATCATGTCCGGAGCTAAAGAATGAACTTTTGGGTGATTCACATAGTTGGAATTTCTCCATCCACCTAGGAAACACAAAGATGTATCAATATATATGAGATCATTATTGGTGGGATAACATGACAAAGGAGATCACTGAATATAAATCAAAGTGCCTAATGTGTCAACAAATGAAGGCTGATAAATAGAAGTCTAGGGGGTGATGCAACCATTACCCATCCCAACATGGAAATGGGATAACATCACCATGGGAATTGTCACTAGAACTCCAAATACAACCAAAGGAAAAAAATTATATCTAAGTTATTGTTGATAATATTAAAAAGATTGCACACTTCATTGTGATTCGGGAGAATTTCTCACTGGATCGACTGACAAGGATAGACATCAGTGATTGGTAAGGGTGTATGGAGTACTTCTATATATTTTATCCGATCGAGATCTAAGATTCACCTCTATGATTTGGAAGAGTCTTCACCATGCTCTAGATATTGAGCTAAACTTGAGTACGGCTTATCATCATTAAACTGATGGACAATCTGAGTATACTATCAAAAAACTTGAGGACATGTTGAGAGCATGGTCAATGGAATTCAAAGAAGGATGGGATCAAAATCTTACTCCGGTTGAATTATCCTACAACAACAGTTTCCACTCGAGCATCTAAATGGCACCATATGAATCCCTTTATGGGAAAAGGTGCAAAGAACTCGCATGTTGGGATGTATTCAGTGAGTATAAGCTGCTAAGACCTAAAAGGGTCGATGAAGCGTTGGAGAAGGTGAAAACCATTCAACAACACACCAAGGCAGCTCAAATTCGACAGAAGAGTTATAAAAATAACCATAGATGAGAAATTGAGTTCAAATATGGTGACATGTTATTTCTACACATATCTTCGTGGAAGATGTTCCTGAGGTTTGGAAAGAAATGGAAGTTAATTCCTAGGTACATTGGCCCCTTTGAAATTTTTTATTGTGTAGGGGTTTTGGCCTATCAACTAGCACTTACAACCACCCTTTCCAATGTACATGATTTCTTTCAGATATCCCTCTTAAATAAGTACATATCAGACCCTTCACAAGTACTCTCTTCAGAGGTAGTACAATTAGATGATGATCTCTCTTACGACGAACAACCAGTGATGATCATAAATTGTAGAGAAAAGGATCTACGAAATAAGATAATTCCCCTCATCAAGGTGTTGTGGTGAAAAACAATGTTTAAAGATGTGATGTGGGAATTGGATAACGTGATGAAGCAGAGTACCCCACATATTTTTTAGAATGGGAAAATTAAATTTTGAGGGAAAAATTTCTTAAGGGGGGAAGATTGTATCGACCCAATCATTTATCAATGAAAATTCTTCTTGGTCTAATTAAATGTATTATAATGCAAAATGGTTATATAAAATATGTACTTCCTTGGTTTTTTATTTTTGGATTTCAAAATACCTTTAAGAATTTTTACCGTTGCTAATATATGTGTTGAAAAGTGATCATGTGATTAATATAAATATATGGATTTAACCAATCCAATTTATTTAGACAAAGGAAGAGATGGCCTCATCTAGTAGACTTTCCCCATACAAAGACCAATTGTTGGAGCTTGGAAAGGAGGTGGCATCATTGGTCTTCTCTCTTTACCAATCCCCAACTAATATTCAACTTGTTAAGCTCGAACGAAACCACTTATCTGAGAAGTGGAAGTTGATAGAGATTACCACCAGATCGATGTTATCCGAGCCACCCCAATAGTATATCACCATCACAAACCATACCCTTCGGTCATATGAAGGTGTTATAAGGGGTTGTATAACAAGTCTCTAGCAATATGATTATGTATATTATTTTTTTATATAATAAAGAATATACATTCATTTTATTATTAATACTTTGTAAATAGTTTTAAGGCACAAATATTATTTTTAGTTAATATGCAACTAAAGAGTATATTTTGATAAATTAATGAATTTTTTAATTAAATAAAATTTTAATAAAATATTATTAAATTACCTTTTATTAAATATAAATTATCATATAATTTTTATGAATAAATTTGTAATTATTATTATGGTTTAAAAATAAATTTCTCAAAACCCATTAATTTTTTATAAATGTTTCTTTTTATTTTAAAAGTTAGAATTATCAAACTTATTAAATTATTTAGATAAAATGAATATTATTTTTTGAATTATGATGTTGAAATTATCCAACGGTGAATTTTTTATTATTTTCTGAGACAGTTGATTTTTTGGGTAAAAATTAAATACCGTTTAAATATATAATGTGTTTTATGACATCATAATGACCCAATAGTGATGTAATAAAATAAAATAAATGATTTCTTTGTCCAATATATGTTTTACCTTTAAAATAATGTGATTTTATATTTCTTTGATTTATTTTTCAATGCTTTAGTGGACCCTCCAAGGCTTATGAATCATTTTGTCTTTTTAAATTGGTTTCCTTGAGAGTGTGACTCACCTCCACATAAGAAACCCTATTATTTTAAGAATTTGGGCCATTTTCCATATAATGTTTTTTCCACTCCCATTTGTAAAAAACCATTGGCAAAAACCATGGGATGCCTTGTGGTATTGATTAGTTTAATGTGTGGTGTCCCAAACCTAAATAATAAATAATTCCCCCTCTTTTCATATATAAACCCACCCAATATTACAATTACTCTTCACTCAAAGACTTAATAATTCGTCCACCCTATTCCTTACACTCTATAGAGTCATCCCAGGGCACTCCAAGCTCCCTAGAAGCCTCTCTCAAGCCCCTTCTAAGCCTTTGGGATCACACTTCCATGTAAAAAAATTCTTTTTTTCTCATTTTTGTCTAAATTTTATTATATTGTTACGCCATTTTATTTTTAATTAAAAATGTTGGGGTAAGAGTTTTTACCTCCCCTATACATCTGTCTTATATTTTATTGATTAGAGACCATTTTCCCTCTCATTAATTCCTCCCAGGTACACCTGTTACCATGCCAAAATTCTGTAAGGAATTTCATCCTTTCTCATTTTTGTCCAAATTTCATTATGTTGTTATGCCCTTTTATTTTCAATTAAAAATGTCTGGGTGTTATTTAGAACCTCCCCCATACATACCTATTTTTTTTAATTGAATACATAACTATTTATATATCATTAATTTCCTCCATGTACACCTTTTACCATGCCAAAATTCTATAAGGAATTTATCTCTCCTCATTTACATTCAAGTAAGTATTTTTTATTATGAATCTAAAATTACATTAATTATGTTGGGACATGATTCTATATGACATCCTTACTTTCCATTTCATTTACACATGATGATACTCCCCTTTCTCTCTCATGAACCATTTCTATGAATTCGTATGTCACACTGTTATGCTGCCGAAATTGCACTACGATTTTCAAAGCCAATGTCATTGTGTAGTGAATACCATTCCCATCTCTCTATCAAGGGTAATCACCTTTATTCATGTTTACTTATTGATTATATAGTATTATTTATGAATTCCACCTTCCTTTATCGTGGAATAAATTATTATTTTTATTGAATCCATGGTATATGTTCCATGTGTCACACTTATGCATGAAATGAAATGTTTAAGAAGGGTGAGCCCTGATAGTACTCCAATGCATTGGGATAAGATTAGTATAATGATATGTCAAGTGAAATGAGGGTTTAATCAGGATAATTCAAGTGCATTTATGGTTTACTCATGATAATTCATGTTTAATGACAGTTTACTCGTGCTCCATGTGCAATGAGCCTTGGCTCATGTGAATACAATGTTAAGTGTTGTAGCCACATTTCAACGTTATGATAATCATGATATGTCATGCATTTATGTTCATGTGTATATTTCACTCCATTTATATTCCTATTTCCTAAAATGTATTATAATATTGATGTTATACATTGTTTACTCCCATAATGGGATTTATACCTCACCATTTTCTTATGCATATCCTCAGGTTATCCCATGAAATGCTAAGTACGAGGGAATGTAGTGGTCATGTAAAGGAAGTTTTTAACAAATATGTTTTGTTTCATATTTTAGGTTGTTATCTAATGTTAATATTCCCCAAAGACACTAGACCTCTTGATCTTCTATGTTGTATCAACGTAATATTTTATGTAATAAATCATGATTAAGTGGGGAATAAAAATATGGGTTGTTATAGTTGGTATTAGAGGACATAATTAGTTATTTTGGGGATTAGGATTAGAAAACCCTAGTGAAATCCATAGGGATAAGACTAAGTATAAAAAATCATCCCTAAATTTTGGTGAGTATTGAGTAAGTGGTTTATCAATAAAATACATCACTATCTGGATACAATTAGGTAGAGGCGGCTCTGGAATAGATGTACCTAGGAGTTAAAACTCCGACAAGAAGTTTCAGGCTTGACCCGGGGTATCCTGGTACATGACAATGGGTCTTGCTGCAGTCTTGGTTAGGACACTCTCGGGGGATATGCTTTGGTAAATTCACAATATTAGTATGTATCATTGTTAAGGGAACAACAAAATTCCCCTATGAATATTTTTTGGGAAGTAGATTACAGATAACATAGATTGAAGCTTATAAATTAATAAGTAAAGGAATTAAAAGTAGTTTATATGTTATCCCATTAATGTCTTTGGATTCCCATTTATGTTTTTAACTGTTTAAGATACTCATACCAAAGTATATATTGGATATAGTAGAACAAAAATCAGAAAGTGAAAGGTATTTTTGTCATCCATAGTTCGACACATTCTTTTATATTCAGAATGTTTAGTAGACCAATCCCAACACCACCCCAAATCATGGAAGTAAAGATACCGGTGAGTACAGAAATGGGGAAACCATTGAATCCCGTGAATATAACTCCTCCCTGGTCACAATCTGTGGATTTATCTTCCTAGCGAACCTCATCATACTCCCTATGGTAGAATTTGATGCAGTTCTTGCCATGGATTGGATTTCCTTATATAGAGCCAACAAAAATTGCCGTGAGAAGGAAATCACTCTCTATGTGGCGAATCAACCCCTGATTCTGTACAATTGCAAAGAGGAGGATGAATCTAATTTATCTCCATCATCTCATGTGTGGATATTACTACCCTATGAGAAATCATATGTTGATCAGATGATTGAGTCCATGGAAGAAATAATCCTTGAAGACATGCCTATTGTGAGGTAATTCACTAAGGTCTTTCCTAAGGAATTCTCTGGTCTTCCTCCTATAAAAGATGATGAATTCTCAATTGATATTATACCTGGGTAATTTACAATATCCAAGAAACTATATAGAATGGTTTTTATGGAGCCTGAGGAGTTGAAAAAACAACTACAAGAGAATCTGGATAAAGGGTTTATTTTCCCAAGTTCTTCACCATGGGGTGCACTAGTCCTCTTCATCAAAATGAAGGATTGGTCAATGCATCTTTCCATCGATTATCGTAATCTTAACAAAATAACAATAATGGAAAAGTATCCTATTCCACAATTTTATGAATTGTTAAATCATCTTCATGGAGCGCAATACTTCTCCATGGTGGATTTGCAGTTGGGATATTATCATGTAAGGGTGAAGAAGGAAGATATCCCCAAGACAACTTTTTGTACAAGATATGGGCATTGTGAATTCATAGAAATGCCTTTCAGCCTCTATAATTCTCCAAAAATCATCATAGACTTGATGAATATAGTCTCTAGAGATTACCTTGACAAATTTTTGGTAGTCTTTATAGATAATATTCTAATATACTCCAAAACCAAATAGGATCATGAGGAGAATCTAAGAACTATGTTAAAGACCTTTAGAAAGGAGGATCCCTATGAAAAAGTATAAAAAGTGTGGGTTTTGTTTGAAGGAGTTGTCATTCATAGTCCATGTAATCACAAGCATTAGGATATATATGGATACCTTGATGATTGATGGAATAGAGGGACGGCTGATGCCAAAATCAGCAATGGATATCCTTAGCTTCTTAGGATTAGCTAGATATGAATATGATTTGTGAAAAATTGCTCATGATTGTCCAAACCTCTTACCAAGCGAACTTAGAAGGGAGTAAAGTCTGTTTAGAGTAATGAATGTAAAGAAAGATTCATGGAGTTGAAAAGTAGGCTTATCACTACGCTTGTGCTCAAAGTACCCATAAGTGGATATCATTTTGTTGTATTTTATTATTATTCGAAGAAGGGAATGGGTTGTATGTTGATGAAAATTGACATTGTCATTGCCTATGCTTCAAGGAAATTGAATGTTCATGAGTAGAATTATATAAAACATGACCTGGAGTTTGGTACAATGATCTTCAAATCAAATATTTGGAAACATTACCTCAACAAAGAGAAGTGTGAAATATACAAGGATCATAAAATCCTAGATTATAAATTCAAAAAGAAAGAGCTGAATATGCAGAAATGAAGATGTATAGAGCTGATCAAAGATTCTGAATTTTCAATCCATTACCACCCTGGGAAAGCAAACAAGGTGTTGAATAATCTAATTAGAATGGATTCAACAATTCTGTCATTGGTGAGAATTGAGAAGGATCAAATCAATATAGATTTGATAATGATGGACAGGGAAATAAAATTGAAGGGAACACCATCAATACTTTGACAAATGATTTTTCAACCTTATTTTTTGAAAATGTTAAAGGATACTTAAAAGGATGATGAGAGAATTAAAAAGAAAGTAGAAACTATCACAAAAGGGAAATCCTCATAGTTCAATCTTAATGAAGAAAGAATTGTGAGAATTTGGAAAAGGCTATGTGTTCCATAAAGACCGGAGCTGAAGAAGGAACATTTGGGTGAAGCACATTTTTCAAATTTCAGCATCCACCGAGGAAACACAAAGATGTATTGAGATATCCAAGGGAATTATTTGGGGGATAACATGAAGAAACTGCAACACCTGAGACTTTTATGAAAAATATTTTTTTTTATGTTATATAAATCATCAAATGAATCTCTCACTACACACAAAACTAGCTTGGCTTACTTTACACGCAACCACGGCCTTCCTCAATAGCTTGCGTTATATGCAATACACAGTTTCACTAAACAATGATATGCTATTAAAATATTATTAAAACTAGCCGTTATGAATAGTAAGACTCACTTTTTGAAATTTTATAAATTTTATCATTCAAAATGGACTTCATTTTTGGATTCGGAATATCAAAATTTTCCTAGGGTGAAATTTTGGTATTTTTCTGAAAACATTCATTTCTGGATGAATAGTGAAAACACTAGGTTACTATTTAAAAACCGACATTTTATTTAAATAATTATTTATTTTATTTAAATTTATTTTAGTTCAAAATTGATACATAATACATATATGAGTTCAATGCAATTCATTGGAGTCATTTTATAATAATTTTAGATATATAAAAATTTTATTGAACTTTTCACCGTCTTTTACCCACCTCCTAGAGGAATTTGGAAATTCCCATAAAACTTAATTTTACCACTTCTGTGAGTGGAATTTTGAAAATCCGAGAGACATGGTTAATATCAAGGACTAAAATGTGGTTCAATGAGATGAAAATAATTTTTTGTGAATAGTAACGTTTTACTTTTTTTTACCACGGTTAAAAGTAAATAGGGTAATTAAGGGTAAAAATGATATTATTATTACCCTAACACATGTCCTAATTCTATTGGATAAGTTTAATTCGAACTAAAACAACCTTAGGAATAAAATATGACCATTTAGTACCACTTGGATTAGATTAGGACATTTTTTATTAATTTATTCAAAGAAGTGTTAAAATAGTTAAAATAAAAGTTTAATAACTAAATCATTTTTAATATAGAGTTATAGATACGATAAATTCAACTATAAATATTAATTAGAAATATAAAAATATTTCCTATATAATGATATTTTATTTGTAATTTTTAGACATTAAATAATTTAATTTATTTATGACATAATGATGATGCAGTAATTATCTTATTAATGAAATATTGACATAATTGATGTTATAAATACCCAAATAAATGTAATTTGAGACTTTTTATGAATTAAAATAAATTTCTAGGTTAATATGACATGTTAGTATTGATTTAATTAACTTTTTTAGAACTAAGCATTCTGTTATAATTTTCAAAAAAATCAATTACCAAATAGTGTCAAAATTGACATAAAATAGTTTTTAAAACAAATATTATATTATTAATTGTTATTTTATTCCTAAAAATCTAAGGTTCAGCCAAATGAATTAGATAAGGTTTTTTATATTAATAATAAACAACTTGGGGTTCTTTTGGCTTGTTATAGTAAGTTTATTAACCTTATAGTGTAAGAAAACAAGAAGACACGCTAACAGTAAAATTATTTAACTTAAAGTAAAATCTAAATGATAAGGTTAAAATAGAGCCCTAAACTTGTCTAAATTCCATTGGATGAGAGGATTACGACCCATCCCCACCTTAGCTTCGAGGTAAATCAATTTGGAGCTATTGAAAACCGAATATGTCTTTATAATAAAATAATATTTTTTGTTTTTCCAAAGGTGCCCCTCTCCTCCCTTATAAAAGGGCACCTCCTCCCTCTCGTCCTCACACAACTTTGAGCCTTCATGCTCGGCCAACCCCTTCCAAATTATCTTTTTCACTTCCCTAGAAACATCCTAGAGGTCCTGGTCTTCTTCAAAAACCAATTTCAGTGCCCTAAGAGGAGGTCTCAAGAGGCGCTTCAAAGAATAGGTAATGTCCATTACCGATTCTTTCAACTTTATTTCTTCTTCCACTTATTCTTCTTTTGTTGGTTAATTATGAAGTATTAACATCAGTATCAAAAATATTATGATATGTTATTATATGTATGAAACAACCCTATTTCACCATCTATCCATCTAACAGAAAATGAAATCACCGCCCGTGCGTACGTATGGAATACCGTCTCCACGCCGTGGTGTAATCTATTTTACACCACCACCTTACTTGGATGGGTATAATGGTGTAAATAATGACTATATAAGATTATTTTAAATTGATATTGATTCTGAAATAGTATACATACACTCCAATACAATTTCACGATCATGGGAACGATATCATCGCTCGTGCGTACGTACAGAATATCGTCTCCACGATGTGATGCGACTCGTTCTACATGATCTTCATTGCATAATGATTATATAAGTGAATTGAATGAATAAATATGATATATATTACACTAATACCATTTTATAAATGAGGTATCTATAACTTAAAAATAAGAATGAGAATTTATTCGACAAAACACGCATAAGAACAAAAAGTAATAAACACCCAAATAACAAGTAGCAATGATATATTACTAATAAGAAGCTAAGAATATGACCATATATGATATCATAACGATGAGTATTATTATGGAATAATTCAATGACATTATTTAAATCATTATACAGGATTTTTGGACACTTACGAAGCAAATCATACCTAAGGTAAGGGAAAATCTCGCAATCTCATTTATATATGAGATTGTTTATACTTCAGAAATTACTGGTGAATATTTATCATCCACATACATCTTCCTAAATATGTAATATTTATATCCTTACACAATTTTTTAAATCCAATTTTACCCTTCGGTGAGTTTTTAGTAAAAGATATGAAAGGAATCTTTTATCGTTTTTTTCGTACGAGGTACTTTTTGACTTTTCCGACATAAGTACGAGAAGAATGTTTTTTTAAATTATACGGCATGAATGGATTTTTAAAACATTATTTCCAATAATATTCCTTTAAAAGATTTCAAGTTTATTTTTAATCAACTTATTTTAGTTTAAAATTGTATGACATGTTAAGAAAGGAAAAATGTTTTTGAAGTAGAAAGGATATTTTCCTCAAGAATGGAGTTTAAGTGTTTTATCAAAATTATTTTCCATCTAAGATAATATAGGGTTCTGTTTCTATCCCTATTTTTACATTGATTTGATTATGTTATGATGGAATTATTTTTATGATGTCCTTTTATCTTATATGGATTATGTTATGATTGTATGATGTTTAAGATTCCCATTTTTATTACATGGGTTATGCTATGATGTATGGTTTATGATTTTGTGGCACACATAAGAATGGTATCATTATGAGATGGGTGGGACCTATATCTCCCTCCAATGCATTTGGAAAAGATTTATATCTCATGAGATAGACATGGTTGGAACGGCAGGTTAAACTGGTTCAGTGAAGTAGGACTAAAATGAGGTGTGAAATCGGTTCAGAAATGGACATTGTCCACTAAGATAGTTTTGGAAATGAGTCTTGACTAATAAGAAATTATTTTCGATGATTATGTGTGTATGCCACCAAGTTTCATGTTTTATGTTATGATTATTGGGATTACATTTCCCTATTATGATTTATCCGATGTTATGAAATTATGATATCTTTTGCAGGTTAAGATTTCCAAAATGTTATGTTCTTATGAATATGATGTGATTGATATTTCTTTTGTTTACCCTTACTGAGCATTTGAGCTCACCCATTTGTATGTTTTTATCCCAGGTCAGGAAGAAGGTTATTAATTAGGATATTCCAAAAGGGACTCTAGATATGATGAAATAAATGGGAGACAATGTAGATGCTTTATGAACCAGTTGTTTATGTTTCCCAGTTTCTAAAGACTCTATACCTATATGGTCCTTTCCTGGTTTTGTTATATTTTGTAATAAGTGTGCTTTAATTCTGAAGTGATAACAATGTATGTAAATTATGGGTCGTTATAGTTGGTATCAGAGGAAATGTATAGTCAACCTTTGGAAACTAGGATGTGAAAGCCTTAGTAAGAACCCTAAGGATAAGTCTAAGAATAGAACACATTCTTAGTGTTTTAAAAATGTCTATGAAAAACCTATGATAAGACCTTAAGTGTGAAATTTTATTCTTGATTATGTTGTTTTCCTATTATAATTAGTGTTTCTCACACTATTCTTCTTGGTTTTAGTCAATGGCTGGAACCTGAAGGAATCATGTTAATGAAGAATGCGATGGGAAATGCAAGGATTGTCCTCCTGAGCAACCAAATGTTATGGGAGTTGGAATGAAAAATCTTGTATCCATGCTCACACAACTTTCTCAATCTATGAATCATTCAGGACTTCCAAACGAGCAAAGGAAGGAGTAACATTCGGTTGAATCTTTCATGAGGCAGCGTCCACCCTCATTCAGCGGGTCTACTGATCCATTAGTGGCTGAACAATGGATCAGTACCACTGAAAATATATTTTTAGTTCTTCAATGTTCTAAACATGATAAATTCATCTTAGCAGTTTATCATTTGGAAGGTGAAGTTGATCAATGGTGGAATATTATCAAGAATATGAGGACAAGGGATGAAATTGAGTCCATGGAATGGGACGAGTTCAAGAACATATTTTTCAATAAGTACTTCCCTCGTATTATTCGAACAAAGATGGAGAAAGAGTTTTTTTTTGAACTAAAGAAAAAGGATGATGAATCTGTTGGTACCTATGAAGCAAATTTTACAAGACATGAAAGGTACGCTTCTGGTATTATTATCCAACCTAAGAGTAAGATCGATCGATTCTTTAGTGGATTAAAACCATTTCTTCAAAGGGCGTTAGCCATAAGGGACTTGAATAAATACGAGGAAATCGTTTGATGTGCTCTCAAAGTTGAGATGGAGATTGGAGTAACCCAACAGTCATATGGGTTTGATAAGAAGAGGGAAATGGAATTCAAAGGAAAATATAAAGAGCACACTGAAAAGAAGATGAGTTTTCTCTTATGCTCAAAGTGTGGAAAGAAACATGGAGGGAGTTGTTTTAAAGGGAAAAGGAAATGTTTCAAATGTGGAAAGGAAGGTCGTTGGGCATTTGAATCTCTCAATGATGGGAAGAAGATGTCTAGTGACGAGAACAAAGAAAAGGATACACAGAGTGCACCTCCTACACTTCAATGTTACAAGTGCAAGGAAATGGGGAATTATGCCAATAAATTCCCTAATCCAAGGGTTGTTGATGATGATCGACGTCAACAAACTATTAAGACAAAAGAAAAAGGAAAGCCACATGCAATTTCTATTAGCGATGTGGAGTATGATAAAGAAGTGGTGAAAGGTACACTTACCATCCACTCTAAAGTAGAAAATGTTTTATTTGATTCTAGATCCACCAACTCTTTTATTTCTAAAGAATTTTCTAAGGGTATCGCTGTATTACCTCAACAATTAGATGTTGAGTTAGCTGTGACAACCCATAATGGCACAACAGTCGCATCAAAAGTTTATAATTCTTCTCTGATTGAAGTTTGTGGGAAATTGCTTCCTGAAAATCTTGTGATCCTTCCTATAGTGGAATTTGATGTGATTTTAGACATGGATTGGCTTTCTTTATATGGATCTCATATCAAATTCCAAAGAAGAGAAGTCACATTTCATATTCCAGATCAATCTATGATCGTCTATCGATGCAAGGATGAACATAAGCATACAGTGGAAATTTCTTCCATCTTATGGGTCTTTATTCCACTAAATGAAGGTTATTTATCTCAAATGGTTGGTGATAAACTCACGATTAATAATATTCCCATTGTACGAGAGTTTGACGACGTCTTTCTGGAGGAATTTTCTGGTCTTCCACCAAATCGTGAAGTTGACTTTTCAATAGAACTCGTACCGGGTGCTTTACCTATTTCAAAGACACCTTATAGAATGTCCCCAATTGAGTTGCAGGAATTGAAGAAGCAACTCCAAGAGAATCTTGATAAAGTATTCATACACCCTAGTGCGTCACCTTGGGGAGCACCTGTTTTGTTTGTTAAGAAGAAAGATGGATCAATGAGACTCTGTATTGATTATCGAGAACTTAACAAGATCACTATCAAGAACAAATACCATCTCCCGTGCATTGATGACTTATTTGACCAACTATGCGGAGCTCAGTACTTTTCCAAGATTGATCTTCGTTCAGGGTATCATCAATTAAGGGTCAAAAGGGAGGATATACCAAATATGTCTTTCCGTACAAGGTATGGACACTATGAATTTATAGTGATGCCATTTGGTCTTACTAATGCCCCTACTATCTTCATGGATCTGATCAATAGAGTCTTTAGATACTATCTTGATCAGTTTGTGGTATTCATTATAGACGATATTCCAGTCTATTCAAAGAGAAAGGAAGAACATGAAGATCACTTGAGAATTATATTGAAGACCCTGATAAAAAAGAAGATTTATTCCAAATTTACCAAGTGTGAATTTTGGCTTCAAAAAGTTGCATTTTTGGGTCACATAATCTCAAAAGAGGGGATATCTGTGGATCCAGCAAAAACAGATGTTATCGAAAGATGGTCGAGACCAACAAAAGTAACTGAGATCCGAAGTTTTCTTGGCATTGCTGGATATTATCATCATTTTGTGAAAGATTGTTCACGATTATCTAATCCACACACCAGGTTGACTCAGAAAGGAGTTAAGTTTTTTTGGACAGAGGAATGTGAAGATAATATCAAGGAGTTATAAAGAAGGTTATCCAGTGCACTTGTGCTCACACTGCCTTGTAGTGGAGAATGGTTTTTGATCTATAGTGATGCATCCAAGAAGGGATTGGGGTGTGTTCTCATGCAAAACAATATGGTGATAGCTTGTGCCTCATGACAGTTGAAAATCCATGAGCAGAATTACCCAACTCATGATTTGGAGTTAGATGTGGTAATCTTTGCATTAAAGATTTGGAGGCATTATATTTATGGAGAAAGGTGTGATATTTATACTGATCATAAAAGTTTAAAGTATATTTTCACACAAAAGGAGCTGAATATGCACCAAAGAAGATGGTTGGAGCTGATTAATGATTACGACTGCTCAATTCATTACCACCCTGGGAAAGAAAACAAGGTGGCAGATGCATTAAGTCGACAAGACCATGCTAGCTTATCCATGATGAGGATCACAAAAATCCAATATATATGGATTTACAAAGGATGGATCTTGGAATTATAATGGAAGGGGGAAAATCATATATTTCTCAAAAGAATGTTCAACCATCTATACATGTGAAGATTAAAGAGGCATAGAAAGAAGATTTAGAGTTACAAAAGAAGGTGAGAAATGTTCCTGAATTAAACCTTGATTATGATGGAATAATAAGGTTTAGGAATCGGTTTTGTGTTCCTCCCATCCTCGAATTAAATAAGGAGCTACTGGATGATGCTCATAGTTCTTCATTCTCTATTCATCCTGGAAGCACAAAGATGTATAGGGACCTGAAAGAGTACTTCTGGTGGGATGGAATGAAATGAGATGTTGTTGAATATGTCTCTCGATGTTTGGTTTGTCAGCAAGTTAAAACTGAGAGACAGAAGTCTAAGGGGATGTTACAACCATTATCCATACTCGAATGGAAATGGGAAAACATCACTATGGATTTTGTCACCAGACTTCCTAAAACATACAAAGTCAATAATTCTATTTGATCATCTTACAAATTCTGCACACTTCATTTCTATTAGAGAAGATTTCTCTCTGGATCATCTTGCCAGGATATATGTAAAGGAAGTGGTAATATTCATGGAGTACCACTTTCTATTATATCTGATTGGGATCCGAGGTTTACCTCAAAGTTCTGGTGAAGTCTTCAGCATAATCTGGATACAGAGTTGAGTTTCAGCACTGCTTATCATCCTCAGACAGACGGTCAGTCTGAGAGGACAACTCATACTCTAGAAGATATGTTGAGAGCTTGCTCTATGGATTTAAAAGGTGGTTGGGATCAACACCTACCTTTGGTGGAATTTTCTTATAATAATAGCTTTCACTCCAGTATTCAGATGGCTCCTTATGAATCTCTCTATTGAAATAAATGTAGGACTCCAACTTGCTGGGATGAAGTTGGAAAAATAAAGCTATTTGGACCTAATCTTGTTGATGAGATGGCAGAAAAGACCCGATCTATTCAACAAAACATAAGAGCAGCTCAGAGTTGAGAAAAAAGTTATACCGACAACTGAAGAAAATACCTAGAGTTTTAAGTGGGTGATAAAGCATTCTTAAAAATATCTCCTTAGAAGGGAGTAATGAGATTTGGAAAGAAGGGAAATCTAAGCCCTAGGTATATCGGTCCTTTCGAAATACTGGATAAATGTTGGGAAGGAAGCTTACTGATTGGAGCTTCCACCAAATATCTCTCAAGTTCATGATGTGTTCCTTGTATCTCTCATGAGAAATTACATAACTGATCCTTCAGATGTACTCAGCTCAGAATTTGTACCGCTGGAGCAAGATCTTTCTTATGAAGAATAGCCGATAAAGATTTTGGATCGTTGTGAAAAAGTCCTACGAAACAAGACCACTCGCTTGGTGAAAGTTTTATGGAGGAACCACAAATTATAATAAGCTACATGGGATCTTGATGATATGATGAGGTAGAGGTATCCTCATTTGTTTGTTATAAAGTGATGAATTTCGAGGGAGAAATTCATTTTAATGGGGGTAGAATGTAACACCTGAGACTTTTATGAGAAATATTTTGTTTTTATGATATATAAATCATGAAATTAATCTTTCACTACACACAACACTAGCTTGGCTTGCTTTACAGTCAACCACGACCTTTCTCGATAGCTTGCGTTGTACACAATACCATGTTTCACTAAACAACGATATGCTATTAAAATATTATTAAAACTAGCCGTTATAAATAATAATACCCACTTCTTGAAATTTATAAATTTTATCTTTCAAAATGGACTTCATTTTTCAATTCGGAATATTGAAATTAGCTTAGGGTGAAATTTTGGTATTTTTCTGAAAACATTCAATTTTTTGATGAATAGTGAAAACACTAGGTTACTATTTAAAAACCGAATTTTTATTTAAATAATTATTAATTTTATTTAAATTTATTTTAGGTCACAATTGATACATAATACCTATATAAGTTCAATACAATTCATTGGAGTCATTTTATAATAATTTTAGATATATAAAATGTTTATTGAACTTTTCACCGTCTTTTACCCACCTCCTAGGAGAATTTGGAAATTCACATAAAACTTAAATTAACCGCTTCTGTGAGTGGAATTTAGAAAATCCGAGAGACACGGTTAATATCAAGGACTAAAATTTGGTTCAATGAGATGAAAATAATTTTTGGTGAATAGTAACTTTTACTTTTTTTTACCACGGTTAAAAGTAAATAGGGTAATTAAGGGTAAAAATGATATTATTATAACCCTAACACATGTCCTAATTCTATTGGATACATGTAATTCGATCTAAAACAACCTTAGGAATAAAGTATTACCATTTAGGCCCACTTGGATTAGATTAGGACATTTATTATTAATTTATTTAAAAAAGGGTTAAAATAGTTAAAATCAAAGTTTAACAGATAAATAATTTTTAATATAGAGTTATACATAAGATAAATTCGACAATAAATAATCATTAGAAAGATAAAAATATTTCCTACATAATGATATTTTATTTGAAATTTTTAGACATTAAATAATTTAACTTATTTATGGCACAATTATGATGCAGTAATTATCTTATTAATGAAATTTTGACATAATTGATGTTATAAATACCCAAATAAATGTAATTTGAGACTTTTTATGAAGTAAAATAATTTTCTAGGTTACAATGACATGTTAGTATTGAGGTAATTAACTTTTTTAGAACTAATCATTCTGTTATAAGTTTCACAAAAATAAATTACCAAATAGTGTCAAAATTGACATAAAATAGTTTTTAAAACAAATATTATATTATTAATTGTTATATTATTCCTTAAATTCTAAGGTTCGGCCAAGTGACTTATATACGGTTTTATATATTAATAATAAGCAACTTGGGGTTCGTTTGTCTTGTTATAGTATGTTTATTACCCTTATAGTGTAAGAAAAAAAGAAGACACGGTAAAAGTAAAATTATTTAACTTCAAGTTAAATATACATGATAAGGTTAAAATAGATACCTAAACTTGTCTAAATTCTATTATATGAGATTATTTAGACCCATCCCCACCTTAGCTTCGAAATAAATAAATTTGGAGCTATTAAAAACCGAATATGGCTTTATAATAAAATAATATTTTTAGTTTTTCCAAAGGTGCCCCTCTCCTCCCTTATAAAAGGGAACCTCCTCCCTCTCTTTCTCACACCACATTAAGCCTTCATGCTCCGCAAAACCCTACCAAATTTTCTTCTCCACTTCCCTAGAAATATCCTAGAGGTCCTGGTCTTCTTCAAAGACCAATTTTAGTTTCCTAAGAGGAGGTCTCAAAGAGGCACTTCAAAGAAGAGGTAATATCCGTTACCGATTCTTTCAACTTTATTTCTTCTTCCACTTCTTATTCTTTAGTTGTTTCATTATGAAGTAATAACATCAGTATCAATAATATGTTGATATGTTATTATAATTATGAAACAACCCTATTTTACCATCTATCCATCCTACGGAAAACGAAATCACCACGCGTGTGTACGTATGGAATACCGTATCCACGCCGTGGTGTAATCTATTTTCCACCACCACCTTACTTGGATGGGTATAATAGTGTAAATAATGACTATATAAGATTATTTTAAATTTATATTGATTCTTAAATAGTATACATACACTCCAATAAAATTCCACGATCATGGGAATGATATCATCGCTCGTGCGTACGTACGGAATACCGTCTCCACGATGTGATGCGACTCGTTCTACACGATCTTCATTGCATAATGATTATATAAATGAATTGAATGAATAAATATGATATATATTACACAAATACCATTCTGTAAATTAGTTATCTATAACATAAAAATAATAATGATAATTTATTCAACAAAACACGCATAAGAACAAAGAGTAATAAACACCCGAATAACAAGTAGTAATGATATATTACTAATAAGAATCTAAGAATATGACCATATATGATATCATAACAATGAGTATGATTCTATAATAAGTCAATGACATTATTTAAATCATTATATAGGAGGTTCGGACACTTATGAAGTAAATCAGACTTAAGGTAAGGGAAAATCTCGCAATCTCATTTTTATCTGAGATTGTTTATACTTCAGAAATTACTGGGGAATATTTATCATCCACATCCATGTTTCCTCAATATGTAATATTTATATCCTTCTAAAATTGTTTAAATCCAATTTTACCCTTCGGTGAGTTTTTAGTAAAAGATATGACAGGAATCTTTTGTCATTTTTCATACGAGGTAAATTTTGACTTTTCCGACATAAGTACGAGAAGAATGTTTTTTTAACATATACGAAATGAATGGATTTTTAAAACATTATTTCCAAGAATATTACTTTACAAGTTATAAATTTTATTTTTAATCAACTTCTTTTAGTTTAAAATTGTATGACATTTTAATAAAGGAAAAATGTTTTTGAAGTAGAAAGGATATTTTCCTCAAGAATGGAGTTCAAGTGTTTTATCAAAATTATTTTCCATTTATGATAATATAGGGTTCTGTTTATATCCCTATTTTTAAATTGATTTGATTATGTTATGATGGAATTATTTTTTTGATGTCCTTTTATCTTATATGTATTATGTTATGATGGCATAATGTTTAAGATTCCCATTTTTATTACATGGGTTATGGTATGATGTATGGTTTATGATTTTGTGGCACACATAAGAATGATATAATTATGAGATGGGTGGGACCTATATCTCCCTCCAATTCATTGGGTAAAGATTTATATCTTATGATATAGACATGACTGGAACGGAAGGTTAAACCGGTTCAGTGAAACAGGACTGAAACGAGGAGTGAACTTGGTTCAGAAATGGACATTGTCCACTAAGATAGTCTTCGCAATGAGTCTTGACTACTAACAAATGATTTTCTATGATTATGTGTGTATGCCACCAAGTTTAATGTTTTAAGTTATGATTATTGGGATTACATTTCACTACTATGATTTATCCCATGTTGTGAAATTATGAACTCTTTTGCAGGTTAAGATTTCCAAAATGTTATGTTCTTATGAATATGATGTGATTTATATTTCTTTTGTTTACCCTTACTGAGCATTTGAGATCACCCTTTTGTATGTTTTCTTTCCCCAGGCCAGGAAGAAGTTTATTAAGTAGGATATGCCAAAAGGGACTCTAGATATGATGAAATAAATGGGAGACAATGTAGATGCTTTATGAACCAGTTGTTTATGTTTACCAGTTTCTAAAGACTCTATACCTATATGGTCCTTTCCTAGTTTTGTTATATGTTGTAATAAGTGTGATTCAATTACGAAGTAATAATAATGTATGTAAAGTATGGGTCGTTATAGAAACAGATCACTGAATATACATCAAAGTGCATGGTGTGTCAACTAGTGAAGGCTGAGAGATAGAAGCCTAAGGGGATGATGCAACCAATACCCATACCATCATATAAATGGGAAAATATCACCATGGACATTGTCTCCAGACTTCAAAATACATCCAAAGGTAACAATGTTATTTAGGATGCTGAGGATCGTCTTACAAATACTGCACACTTCATTGTGATTCGGGGGTATTTCTCACTGGATCAACTAGAAAGGATATACATCAGAGATGTTTTAAAGGATGCATGGAGTACCACTATCTATTGTATCTGGTTGAGATACATGATTCAACTATATGTTTTGGAAGAGTCTTCAACATGCCCTGGATATTGAGCCGAACTTCAGTATGGCTTATCATCCTCAAATTGATGGCCAATCTGAGTGGAATGTCCAAACACTTGAGGAAATGTTGAGAGCATACCCAATGGACTTAAAAGAAGGATGGGATCAACATCTTCCTCCGGTTGAATTATCCCACAATAATAGTTTCTACTTGAGCATCTGAATGTCACTATATGAAACCATTTATGGTAAAAGGTATAGAACACTGGCATGTTGGGATGAATTTAGTGAGCGTTAGCTGCTAGGACATGAAATGGTTGATGAAATGGTGGAGAAAGTGAAAACCATTCAGCAGCATATCAAGGCATCCCAAAGTCAACAGAAACGTTATGTCGATAACTATCGAAAGAGACCTTGAGTTCAAAGTTGGAGACATTGTATTTCTACACATATCTTCATGGAAGAATGTCATGATGTTTGGAAATAAAGGTGAGTTAAGTCCTAGGCACATCAGCCCCTTCTAGATTCTTTATTGTGTTGGGGTTATGGCCTATCGACTAGCACTACCATCTACCATGGCCAATGTACAAGATGTATTTCATGCATCACTATTAAGGAAGTACATAACAGACCCTTCACATGAACTGTCTTCAGAGATAGTACTGTTCGAGGATCATCTTTCTTACTTGGAGAAAATAGTGAAGATCTTAGATCATAGAGAAAATGTTCTACAAAATAAGACAATTCCCCTTGTCATGTTATTGTAATGAAACCACAAGTTTGAAGAAGTGACGTGGGAATCAGAGGAAGTGATGAATCAGGGTAGCCACATCTTTTTTAATATGGGAAATGTAAATTTTGAGGGAGAAATTTCATAAGGGGGGAATATTGTAACAACGCAATATTTTATCAATGAATAATACTCTCGGTATAATAAAATGTCTTATTATAAAAAATAGGTATATAAAATTCACACTTCATTGGTTTTATGTTTTTGGATTTCAAAATAACGTTAATAATTATTACCATTTCTAATATATATATTGAAGAGTGATCATGTGATTAGAATAAATATTGGTCTTTAACAATTCCAATTTACTCAAATAAAGGAAGCGATGGCCTCATCCAGTACACTTTCCCCATACAAATCCCGTTTTTCATAGCTTGGAAAGCTAGTGGTGTCATTGGGATTAGCTCTTTACTAAACCCAAGTCAAGATACAACATGTTAAGCTTGAATGGAACCGCCTACAGGAGAAGTAGAAGTTGATAGATATTACCACATGAGCGATGTTATCCGAGCCACCCCAAGAGTCTGTCACCATCGCACACCTTTCCATTTTGTTGTATGTTGGTGTTATAAGGGTTTATGTAACAAGACCCTATCACTATTACTATGTATATTATTTTTGTATATAATAAGAAATATACATTCATCGTATTATTGTTACTTTGTAAATAGTTTTTAAAGAAAAAATTGTAATTTTGGTTAATATTCAACTAACGAGTCTATTTTGATAAATTAATGGATTTTTGAATTAAATAGTATTTTAATAAAATATCATTAAATTACCTTTTATTAATATAAATGATCAAAAAAATTTATTAATACAATTGTAATTTTTTAAAGGTTTGAAAGGTGTTTTTTTCAAAACCCATAAATTTTGGATAAATGTCAGTTTTTATTTTAAAAGTGAAAAATCACATATTAAAAAACTTCTTTAGAAAAAATGAATATTATTTTTTGAATCAGGACATTTAAATTTTCCAATGGTAAAAGTTTCATAGTATTCTGAGACAGTTGAATTATTGGGTAAAAATTAACAATCATTTAAATATATAATGTGTTTTATGACATTATAATGACCATATAGTGATTTAATAAAACACTATAAATGATATTTTTGTCCAATATATGTTTTAAAATTAAAATAATTTGATTTTAGATATGTTTTAATTTTTTTAAAAAGCATTGGGGGACCCTCCAAGACTTATAAAACATTTTGGATTTTTAAATTGATTTCCTTGAGAGTGTGACTCACCTCCACATAAGAAACCATATTATTTTAAGACTTTCAGCCATTATCCTTATAAAATATTTATTTTCACTCCCATTTGGAAAAAACAATGGACAAAAACCATGATACGATATGTGGTTTTTATTAGTTTAATGATGGTGTCCCAGGCCTAAATAATAAAGAATTACCCCTCTTTTCCTATATAAACCCACCCAAGCTCCCACATCCTCTTAACCCAAAGCCTTTTTAATTCATCCAACTTCTTCACTAATCTCTCTATAATCCTCCCAAGGCACCCCAATCTCCGAATAATTTTCTCTCAGTCCCCTCACTAGCCTTTGGTGTCACACTTCCAAGTAAGGGATTTATTCCTTTCTCATTTTTATCTAAATTTCATTATGTTGTTATGCCCTTTTATTTTCAATTAAAAATGTTGTGGTATGTTTTTAACATTCCCTATTCTTCCCTCATTATATTTTAATGATGATAGACCTATTTCTTTTTCATTAATGCCTCCCATGTACACTCATTACCATTCCAAAATTCCGTAAGGGATTTCATACTTTCTCGTTTTTTTCTAAATTTCATTATGTTTATATGCCCTGTTATTTTTAGTTACAAATGTTGGGGTATGATTTAGAACATCTCCCATATATCCACCGTTATGTTTTAATGATTATAAACCCGTTTCTACCTCATTAATTCTTTCCATGTACACCTGTTACCATGCCAAAATTCCATAAGTAATTTCTCTCTCCATATTTACACTCAAGAAATTGTTTTGTATTATGAATATAAAATTAAATTAATTATTTTGGGACATGTATCTATATTACCCCCTTATAGTCAATTTCATTTACATATGATTAGACACCCCTTTCTCTCTCATCAACCATTTCTATGAATTCTTATGTCACACCGTTATGCCATGGAAATTGCACTGCGATTTTCCAAGACAAAGTCATTATGTAGTGAATACCATGCCCATCTCTCTATCAAGGGAATTCTACTTTATAAATGTTTACTTATTTATTATACAGTTTCATGTATTAATTCCATGTTAATTTATCATGGAATAAGTGAGTTTGTTTACTGAATCCATGTTATATGATCCATGTGCACACTTATTCATGAAATGAAATGTTTAAGAAGGGTGCTCCCTGATAGCGCTTCAATGCATTGGGTGAAGATTAGTATCATGATACGTCATGTGAAATTATTGTTTACTCAGGATAATTCAATTTCAATGAGGGTTTACTCATGAAAATTCATGTGCACTGAGGGTTTACTCGTGCTCCATGTGCAATGATCCTTGGCTCATGCTAATACCATGTTAAGTGTTGTTGCCACATTTCCCTGTTATGATAAGCATGCTACATCATGCCTTAATGTTCATGTTTCTCTTTCTCTCCATTTGTATTCCTATTTCCTATCATGTATTTTAATATTCATGTTATACCTTTTTTGATCCATTAATGGGCTTTATAACTCACCATTTTCTTATGCATGTCCTCAGGTTATCCCATGCAATGCAAAGTAGGAGGGAATATAGTGGTCATTTAATGGATGTTTTCAATAAAGATGTTGTGTTTCATGTTTTAGGTAATTATGTAATGTTCCTAATCCCCAAGGACACTAAACCTATAGATCAGCAATGTTTTATCAAGTGATGTTTATTTGTAATAAATCTTGTTTAAGTGTGGAATAAAAAGAAGTGTTGTTGTAGTTGGTATCAGAGGATAAGATTAGTTATTTTTGGTATTAGGATTAGAAAATGCTATTGAAAGCCTTAGAGATATGACTAAGTATAATTAAAACATCAGTAAATTATATTGAGTATTGATTAAGTGGATTATCAATAAAATAAATCCCTATATTGATATGAGTAGTTAGAGGTGGCTCTAGAACATATGTACATAGGAATAAAAACTCCAACAAGAAGTTTTGGGCTTGATCTTTGGTACCCTAGTACACGACAATGCACCTTACTACACTCTTGGTTATGAAAATCTCGGGGGATTTTCTTTGGTAGATTCACAAGCATAGTATGAACCATTGTTAAAGGAAAAAAACATCCCCTAAGAATATATGTTGGGAATTAGATCACAGATAACATTGATTGAAGCCTATAAATTAATAAGTTAAGGAATTAAAGGTAATTTTTATGTTATCTCATTAATGTCTTTGGATTATCCATTATATTTTTAACTATTTAAGATACTCATTCCTAAGTATATATTGGATATAGTAGAATGAGAATCAAAAAGTGAAAGGTAGGGTTGTCAACCATAGTTCTACACATTCTTTTATATCCCAAAATATTAGTAGAACAATCCCAACACCACCACAAACTATTGAAGAAAAGATATTAGGGAGTACGCCAAATGGGGAAATCATTGCATCCCATGAATACAACTCCCCCCTGGTCACAAACTATGGATTCAACTTCTCGAAGAACCTCTTCATGCTCCCTCTAGTAGAATTTGATGCAATTATTGGTATGGATTTGATTTCCTTATATAGAGCCAACATAAATTGTCATGAGAGAGAAATCACTCTCTAGGTTGTGAGTCAACCCCCGATTTTTTACAAGTCCAAGTAGGAGATGAATCTTCTTTAGATCCATCATATCATGCTTGGATATTACTACCCTATGAGAACGTGTATCTTACTCAGATGATTGAGTCCAAGGAAGAAACCATCTTTGAATACATTCCTATTGCGGGGAATTCATAGATGTGTTTCCCGAGTAATTCCCTAGTCCTCCTCCTAGAAGAGATGTTGAATTCTCAATTTATCATATACTTGTGGAATTACAAATACCAAGGACTCCATCTAGAATGGTTTTTGTAGATCTTGAGGATCTGATGAAACAACTACAAGGGAATCTGGATAAAGGGTTTATACGCCCAAGTGCTTCACCATGGGGTACACTAGTCCTCTTTATCAAGAAGAATGATGGGTCAATGCGCCTTTGCATCAATTATCATGAGATTAAAAAAATCTTGATAAATAACAAGTATCCTCTTCCAAGAATTCGTGACTTGTTCGATCACCTACATGGAGCACATTACTTCTCCAAGGTATATTTGCAATCAAGATATTATCAAGTAAGGGTGTATATGGAAGAAATCCCCAATACTGCTTTTCGTACAAGATACGAGCACAATGAATTCATAATAATGCCTTTTGGAATCACTTATTCTCTATCAATCATCATGGACATTATGAATAGAGTCTTTAAATATTACATTGAAAACATTATGGTAGTCTTTATAGATGATATTATAATATTGTCCAAAACCAAGGAGGATCATGAGGAGAATATAATTACTATACTAGAGACCTTTCGAAAGGAGAATCTCAATGAAAATTATAGCAAGTGTGAGTTCTGGTTAAAGGAGGACACATTCTTGGGCCATACCATCACAAGTAATGGGATATCTATGGATACCTCAATGATAGCTACAATATAGGGATGGATGAGGCCAACATTGGTAACGGATAACAATAGCTTCTTGAGGTTAGCTGGATATTATCGATGATTTTTGAGAAATTTCTCATGATTTTCCAACCCTCTTACCAAGCTAACTCAGAAGGGAATAATGTTTTCTTGGAGTGATGAATGAAAATAAATCTTCAAGGAGTTGAAAAGGAGTCTTATCACTACGCATGTGATCACACAACCCAAAAGTGGAGAAATTTTTGTGGTATTTAGTTATGCTTCGAAGAAGGGAATGGGTTGTGTGATGATGTAAAATGAAAAATTCATTGCTTATGATTCAAGGCAATTGAAAGTTCGTGAGAAAATTATCCAACACATGACCTAGAGTTGGCTACAGTGATATTTGCTTTGAACATTTGGCAGCATTACCTCTTTGGTAAGAAGTGTGAAATATACATGGATCACAAAAGCCTCAACTATATATTCACAGAGAAAGAGTTGAATATACACCAATGAATATGGTTAGAGAAGATTAATGATTGTAACGACCTAAAGTTTCGTTAATAGAAATCCCCCTTGATCTAATAAAATGTCTCTTTATGTTTATATAAAATGTCAACTTATTTGGTTTTATGTTATGAATTTTTACCATTGCTAATATAGCCGTTGAACAGTAATCACATGTTTAGTATAAATATAGGACTTTAACAAATCCAATTTACTCAGAAAAAGGAAGCGATGACCTCATCCAGTAGAATTGCCCCATATGAAGCCCATTTGTCAGAGCTCGGAAAAGAGGTGGCGTCTTTGGGCTTTTCCCTTGACCAATCCCAAGATAAGCTTAATCTTTTCAAGCTCGAACGTGACCGCCTACGGGAAAAGTGGATGTTGATTGAAATTACCACTCGAACGATGTTATCTGAGCCACCCCAAGAGTCTTTCACCATCGCACACCTTACCCTTAGGTCTTATGCGGCTGTTTGAAGGGGTTATGTAACAAATAAGTAGTACTATGGTCATGTACATTATTTTTATATATAATAATGAATATAATTTCTAGTAATTTTTGATCCATTGTAAATAGTTTTTAAAGTACAAATGTTGTTTTTAGTTATTATTTAATTAAGAAATCTATTTTATTAAATTAAGGGATTTTTGAATAAAATAATATTTTAATAAAATAATAATATTATTATTAAATTAATATTTATTAAATATAATTATCTTATAATTTTATGAATGCAATAAAATTTTTTATTATGGTTTGAAAGCCATTTCTGTCAAAACCCGTGAATTTTCGATAAATGTCAGTTTTTATTTTAAAAGTGAAAATTCACATATTTATGAAAATATTTAGATAAAATAAATGTTATTTCTGGAATCCGGACGTTGAAATTATCCAACGGTGAATTTTTCATAATTTTTTGAGACAGTCAAATTTTTGGATAAAAATTAAATACCGTTTAAACATATAATGTGTTTTATGACATCATAATGACCCAATAGTGATGTAATAAAATACTATGATCTTTATGTTCGGTCAATATATGTTTTAACATTAAAATAATGTGATTTTGGGTTTGTTTTACGTTCTTTTCAAGGCATTAATGGACCCATCAAGACTTATTCAACACCTTGCCTTTTTAAATTAATTTCCATGGGAGTGTGACTCACCTCCACATAAGCAACCCTAATATTTTAAGAAGTTCAGACTTGGCCTTATAAAATATTTTTTTTCTCTTCCCTTTTCCAAAAAACATGTGCAGAAACCATAGGATGGTTTGTGGTTTGGATTAATTTAATATAAGGGGTCCCAAACCTAGATAATAAAGAATTCTCTCACCTTTCCTATATAAACCCACCCAAGCTCCCACTTCCTCCTCACTCAAAACCTTTGGAGTTCGTCCCACCTCTGCACTATTCTCTCTAGAATCCTCCCAAGGTTCCCCAATCTCCCAAGAATCCTCTCACAAGCCTCTCTCTAGCCTTTGGAAGCACACTTCCAAGTAAGGGTTGTTTCTTCCTTTCTCATTTTTGTCCAATTTTTGTTAAGTTGTTTTTCCCTTTTAATTTCAATTATAAATGTTGGGGTATGGTTTTTCACCTCCCTCATACTGCCCTATTTATGTTTGAATTATGGGAGACCCTTTCTCTCTCATTAAATGCCTCCCATGTACACCCATTACTATGCCGAAATTCCGAAAGGAACTTCTCTCTCCTCTTTTACATTCAAGCAATACTTTTGTATCATGAATCTAAATTCCATTACAATGGTTGGGACATGTATCTATATGACCTCTTTACAGTCTATTACATGAAAATATTATGAGGAACCCATTTCTCTATCATCAACCATTTTTACGAATTCTTATATCACGCCGTTACGCTGCCGAAATCGCACCGATTTTCTAAGCCAATGTCATTGTGAAGTGAATACCATGCCCATTTATCCATCAAGGATATTCACCTTTATGAACATTTAATTATTTATTGTAAAGTTTCATGTATTAATTCCACATTCCTTTATCGTGGAATAAATGATTATGTTTTATGAATCCATGTTTTATGATCCATGTGGCACACTTATGCATAAAATGAAATGTTTAAGAAGGGTGCACCCTTTTAGTGCTCCAATGCATTAGGTAAAGTTTAGTATCATGATACGTCATTTGCAATGAGTGTTGAATCATGCTAATTCAAGTGAAATGAGGGTTTACTCATGCTTTATGTGCAATGAGGATTTACTCATGCTCTATGTGCAGTGGGCCTTGGCTCATGCTAATTCCATGTTAAGTGTTGTTGCCACATTTCCATGTTATGATTATCATGATTTATCATGACTTTATGTTCATGTTTTTCTTATTCTCTATTGATATTCCTATTGTCTAACATGTATTGTACTCTTCATGTTATTCCATGTTTACTCCCTTACTGGGCTTTATAGCTCACCCTTCTCTTATGCATGTCCTCAAGTTATCCCATGCAATGCTAAGTACGAAGGAATGTAGTGGTCATGAAAAGGAAGTTTTAAATAAAGATGTTGTATTTCATGTTTTAAGTTTTTATGTAATGATCCTAATCCCCAAAGACACTAAACCTCTCGATATTCTTTGTTGTATCAAGTGATGTTTTATGTAATAAATCATGATTAAGTTGCAATAAAAAGAAGGGTTGTCATAGTTGGTATAAGAGGATAGGTTTAGTTATTTTTGGGATTAAGAAACCCTATTAAAGCCTTAGATACAAGAATAAGTAAAATAAAAACATCCCTAAGTTTTGGTAAGTACTGAGTAAGTGGTTTATCAAACAAATACATCCCTATCTGGATACGAGTAGGTAGAGGTGGCTATGACACAGATGTATCCTAGGGGTAAAACTCGAAAACACCGCTTTGAGCTAGACTCAAACGGGAACTAGTGCATGAAAACGGGCCTTGCTGTACTCTTGGTTATGACACTCCTGGGGGATATGTTTTGATAAATTCACAAGCTTAGTATGAACCCTTATTAAGGGAAATAAAAAAATGCCCCTACGTATATATGTTAGAAAGTAGATCATGAAAAGCCTAGATTGAAGCCTATAGACTCTTGAGTAAGGAAATAAAAGTTTATTTATAAGTCATCAACTTTTGTCTTTGGATTACCCTTTATGTGTTACCCCTAACTTTCCTTTTATTCCATCCAATGGCCGGTAATAGGAGGACACGCGAACAACCGTTGTGAAGATCTGTGTAATGACTGTACTAATGAAATTACCAATCCAATGGGAGTGGGAATCGTGAAATTTGTCATGCTTCTCTCTCAACTAACTCAAGTTTTGAATAGAAACACGGGTCAAGAGGAACTTTCAACCCCCCTAAGAATGAACAAGTCGCTATCGAGAGCTTCATGAGACAAAGGCCTCCTACTTTTAGTGGACCATCCGATCCCACAATCGTTGAACAATGGATCAACTCCATTGAAAAGATCTTCTCCATCCTTCAATGTTCTGAACAAGAGAAGGTTATCCTAGCTGCTTATCGTATGGAGGGTTGTAACAGCCCGAGATTTTATGAAAAATATTCTTTTTTATTTCACTAATGTCTTGTGTTGTACGCAACACAAAAAGGAGCTTGCACAACACGCATCCTTGACTTGCCTTGCATTACACGCAATCACGACCTTCCTTGATAGTGTGTGTAATACGCAATACCGAGTTTCACTAAACAACGATATGCTATAAAAATATTATTAAAACTAGCCGTTATGAATAGTAATAACCACTTTTTGAAATCCAGTAAATCTTATTTTTCAAAATGAACTTCATTTTTGGATTCGGAGTATCGAATTTAGCCTAAGGTGAAATTTTGGTACTTTTCGGATAACTTTCATATTCTGATGAATAGTGAAAATTACTAAATTATAATTAAAAACAACTTTTTTAATCGAAATAATTAATAGTGATAAATTATTAATTTGAGTGGTTTTAATGTATATTTAGAATATATTTTTACAATTTAATACAATGTTGGTCATTGGTTGTAATTTCACATTTAAACCAGACATAATCAAGTGTCAATCTTTTGATAGATATTGTTTCTTAAAAACACGCTATTTGTTTTAACAGCGGGATTTAATTATAAAATTAATTAATGCAACTTTTATGTTTTGAATTTGGTAAAATAGACATCATTTTTGAGTTCATAATATCAAATATAGCTTAGGCCTAATTTTTGGTATTTTTCTGAAAACTTTCAATTTTTGATGAATAGTGAAACCACTAAGTGGTAGGTTAAAAACTGAATTTTGCATAAAACTTAATTTTACCGCTTCTGTGAATGGAATTTCGAAAATCCGAGAGACACGGTTAATATCAAGGACTAAAATGTGGTTCAATGTGATGAAAATAATTTTTGGTGAATAGTAACTTTTTACTTTTATCTACCACGGTTAAAAGTAAATAGGGTAATTAAGGGTAAGAATGATATTAATATTACCCTAACACATGTCCTAATTCTATTGGACACGTGTATCTCGACCAAAAATAACCTTAAGTGTAAAATATTATCATTTAGGTCCACTTGGATTAGATTAGGACATTTATTATTATTTAATTCAAAGAAGAGTTAAAAGAGTTAAAATCAAAGTATATTTACTAAAACATTTTTAATATAGGGTTGTACATAAGATAAATTCGATTGTAAATATTCATTAGAAAGCTAAAACGATTTCCTACATAATGATAGTTTATTTATAATTTTTAGACTTTAAATACTTTAATTTATTTATGACACAACGATGATGCAGTAATTACCCTTTTAAGGAAATATTAACATAATTGATGTTATAAATTCTCAAATGAATGTAATTTGAGACTTTTTATGAATTCCAATAATTTTATAGGTTACTATGATATATTAGTGTTGATTTAATCAACTTGGTTCGAACATATAATTCTGTTATGACTTTCACAAAAATCATATATCAAATAGTGTCAAAATTGACACAAAATAGTTTTTAAATCAAATATTATATTATTAATTGTTATTTTATTCCTAAAAATCTAAGGTTCGGCCAAATGACTTAGATAAGGATATATTTATTAATAATAAACAATTTGGGGTTCGTTTGGCATGTTATAGTAAGTATATTAACCATATAGTGAAAGAAAACAAAAAGACACGGTAAAAGTTAAATTATTTAACTTAGAGTTAAATCTAATTGATAAGGTTAAAATAATACCCTAAACTTGTCTAAATCCTATTGGTTGATAGTATTTCGACCCATCCCCACTTTAGCTTCGAAATAAGACCCTTTGGAACCATTATAAACCGATTTTGATTTTAATATAAAATAATATTTTGAGATATTCCTAAGGTGCCCCTCTCCTCCCCTATAAAAGGACACCTCCTCCCCCTCCTCCTCACACCAATTTGAGCACTCAAGCTCGGCCAACCCCTGCCAATTTATCCTCTCCACTTCCCTAGAAACATCCTAGAGGTTCTGGTCTTCCTCAAAGACCAATTGTAGTGCCCTAAGAGGAGGTCTCAAAGAGGCACTTCAAAGAAGAGGTAATTACCCTTACCAATTCTTTCATCTTTATTTCTTCTTCCACTTCTTCTTCTTAGGTTGTTTCATTATGAAGTAATAACATCAGTATCACTCATATACTGATATGTTATTATAAGTATGAAACAACCCTATTTCACCATCTATCCATCCTACGGAAAAAGAAATCACCGCGCGTGCGTACGTACGGAATACCGTCTCCACGCCGTGGTGTAATCTATTTTCCACCATCACCTTACAAGGATGGGTATAATGGTGTAATGAGTAACTATATATGATTATTATGAAGTAATATTGATACTTAAATAATATATATATACTCCAATACAATTCCACGATCATAGGAACGATATCATCACTCGTGCGTACGTACGGAATACCGTCTCCACGATGTGATGCGACTCGTTCTACATGATCTTCATTTCATAATGATTATATAAATGAATTTAATGAATGAATATGGTATATAATACACTAATACCATTCTGGAAATGAAGTATCTATAACCTAATGATAAGAATAAGAATTTATTCGACAAAACACGCATAAGAACAAAAAGTTATAAAGACCCGAGTAACAAGTAACAATGAAATATTACTAACAAGAAGCTAATAATATGACCATATATGATATCATATCAATATGTATGATTCTGGAATAAGTCAATAACATTATTTAAACCATTATACAGGAGATTCGGACACGAACAAAGCAAATCGGACCTAAGGTAAGGGAAAATACCACAATCTCATTTTTATCCGAGATTGTTTATTCGTAAGTATTTACTGGGGTGTATTTTATCATCCACATCCATGTTCCCTCAATATGTAATATTGTTTCCATACACTTACAATAGTTTAAATCCAATTTTACCCTTATGTGAGTTTTTAGTAAAGAATATGAAAGGAATCTTTTGTTTTTTTTGTACGAGGTACTTTTTGACTTTTCCGACAAAAGTACGAAGAATGTTTTTTTAACTTATACGGCATGAATGGATTTTTAAAACATTATTTCCAAGAAACTTCCTTTACAAGTTTTCAAGTTTATTTTTAATCAACTTCTTTTATTTTAAAGTTGTACGACATGTTATGAAAGGAAAAAATGTTTTTGAAGAAGAAAGGATATTTTCCTCAAGAATGAAGTTCAAGTATTTTATCAAAATTATTTTCCATCTAAGATAATAAAAGGGTTATGTTTTTATCCATATTTTTACATTGATTTGACTGTGTTGTGATGGAATTATGTTTATGAATTCCTTTATCTTATATGAATTGATTTATGATGTCATGATGTTTCAAGAATCCCATTTTTGTTACATGTGTTATGCGATGATGTATGTTTTATGATTATGTGGCACACATAAGAAAGGATTCATTATAAGATGGGTGGGACCTATATCTCCCTCCAATGCATTGGGTCATGATTTTATATCTCATGAGATAGACAGGGCTGGAACGGAAGGTTATTTCGGTTCAGTGATACAGGACTGAAACGAGGAGTGAACTCGGTTCAGAAAGGGACTTTGTCCACTAAGATAGTCTTGGCAATGAGTCATGACTAACAAGAAATGATTTTCCATGATTATGTGTGCATGCCACAAAGTTTCAAGTTTTATGTTATGGTTATGGGGATCTCATTTTCACTTCTATGATTTATTCCATGTTAAGATATTATGATCTCTTTTGCAGGTTTTTGATTTTCAAAAAGATATGATATGATTTTTATTTCCTTTATTTTCCCTTGCTGAGCATTTGAGCTCACCCTTTTATGTTTTCTTTTCCCCCGGATATAAAGAAAGGTTTTAGGTAAAAAAAGAGAAAGATCTTTATGGGAGATGTTGAAGATCTTTCACCACGATTAGAAGATTACGTTCCGAGTTTCCAAAGACACTAAACTATTACGATCCTTGTGTTAGTGTTTTTGTTATGTACTAAGTATTCCGCTAATGTAATGTAATGTCAATGTACGTCAGGCTTCGGGTCTCTATAGTTGGTATCAGAGGAAAGGTTTAGTCAACCTTTGGAAACTAGGATGCGAAAACGTTAGTGAGATCCCTAGAGATATTTCTAAGGTATGTCTAGGGATGTCCCTAGGGATAAGTATACGTATAGGTTATAGTAATAGAATTACGCTAACGATCATAGAATTAAACCTAAGATGTTGGATATTGAAGGTACTCCCCCTTTATTATGTTGTTTTCCCTAGCATGATTTTTGCCTCTCACACTATTCTTTTTGGGTTTTAGACGATGGCTGGAACCCGAAGGAACCGTGTTGATCAATGCAATGGACAATGCAATGATTGCCCTCCTGAACAAACAAATGTTATGGGAGATGGAGTGCAAAATCTTATTGCTATACTTACACAATCTATGAATCATTCTGGACTTCCAAATGAGCAGAGAAGGGAACAATATTCTATTGAGTCCTTCATGAGGCAACGTCCACCTTCTTTCAATGGGTCTTCTGATCCACTTGTCGCTGAACAATGGATCAGTACTACTGAAAAGATATTTTCAGTTCTTCAATGTTCTGAACATGATAAAGTCATCTTAGCAGTATATCGTTTGGAAGGTGAAGCTGATCAATGGTGGAATCTTATCAAGAATACGAGGCCAAGAGATGAAATTGAGTCCATGGAATGGGACGAGTTCAAGAACTTGTTTTTCAGTAAGTACTTCCCTCGTATTCTTCGAACAATGATGGAGAAAGAATTTCTTGAACTAAAGCAAAGGGACGATGAATCTGTTGGTACCTATGAAGCAAATTTTACAAGACTTGCAAGGTATGCTTCTGGAATTATCATCCAACCTGAAAGTAAAGTTGATCGATTTTTCAGTGGCTTAAAACCAAGTCTTTGAAGGGCATTAGCTATAAGAGACTTCAGTAGCTATGAAGAAATTGTGCGTTGTGCTATCAAGGTAGAAATGGAAGTTGGTGTTACATATCCATCTCATGGTTTTGACAAGAAACGAAAGATGGAGTTCAAGGAGAAATCTCAGAATAATGGTGAAAAGAAGATGAATGTTTCCTTATGCACAAAGTGTGGAAAGAAGCATGGTGGAGATTGTCTTAAAGGGACTAGAAAATGTTTTAAGTGTGGAAAAGAAGGTCATCGAGAAGCTGAGTGTCGAAGTAATGGAAAAAGGGTTTCTAATGATGTGAATAAAGCAAACACTGCAGAGAACGCACCGCCAACACTTCAATGCTTCAAGTGCAAGGAAATGGGGCATTATGCTAATAATTTCCCTAATCCAAGGGTTAGTGATGATCAACATGAGCAACCACTGAAGGCAAAGGACAAAGGGAAATCACATGCGATCACTATTGGAAATGTTGAATATGACAACGATGTGGTGGAATGATTAAGTGTTTATGTAATGGGATTCCAAAATAATGTTGTATCATTGAGTATTGCAATATTTATTGATGTGGTATTCAAAGTGATTGAGATATTTTTTGGAAATAAGATGATATGCGCATAATGAAGACGAGAAAATGAAATGTTTAATAGTATTCATGAGCTCATGATTGATATAAGGACTAAGTGATATCATGGTTTGAGTATATAGAATTTTGAGGATTTTGGTAACTTTTAACTGCACTCATGTTTTCACTAAGGTATTCAAGAGAATACACGATTAAGGACTTTGAATGTTTGGAATGTGACCAAAAAGACATATCTTATGATATGTGGGGATCAACGACAGTATTAAATCTCTAGTAATCGTTGTCACTATATTATGAGAGTGGACTGCAGTATTATGTATAAGCCTAAAGATTAGACTGGATTATGTTGGACATAAGTTAGTTTTGTTTAAGGATAGAAGATTTTCGATATTATTGATGGGATGTTATAGTAACGTAGTTTTAGAAAAAGGGACAACCTGGAGGACGGGCGACAGCCCATCGCTTTGGACAAGACTGTAGGAATCGAACCCACAACCGAAGTGCGACTGGCCTTTATCGCCTACCACTAGCCTACAGGAAGTCCCTGTTTAGTAGAAACTATTTTTATTATATTAAGCAGTATGATATATGAAGTATAAGTCCATTTTAGGAACCATATGTGATTAATCTCACTATAGAATGACTTATGTATATTTAATAACTTTTTCTAACCTTTTGTTTGAGACAGATGGAATGACCCATCATTCTATCACATAATCTGCTAACACTTCACAAATAACAAATTCAACTTCATTTATTTAAGAGATGAAGTAGAAATTGTTCAAGGCACGAACAAAAGTGAGATTGTACCAAAATAAAGTAAGTATTTATTTTAAGGAAATTTTCAAGTTTAGGGAAATGATCTTGAAAACCAAAAATGTTGTCCTAGTGATCTTATACCTGATGAATCAGATGGTACCTTATATCATCACAAATCTATGGATTTGTGATTACTGGCTTTTCCATAGCCATGTTCTCTACCACTCTCCATCAGAACATGATGGTTAGATTTCTCTTCCATATCCATATTTTCACCTATGTGGAAACCCAGTGATTAGTTTATTTGGGTAATCGTTACATTTCATACTTTAGTTTTTAAAGCCAAGTTTTGGTATTCCCTTTTACGATGTGGGTTTCTATTAAAGAAACTTTCGAATAGTAAACCATTTATAACCCCGACGAATTTCGAGGGCGAAATTCATTTTAAGGGGGGTAGAATGTAACAGCCCGAGATTTTATGAAAAATATTCTTTTTTATTTCACTAATGTCGTGTGTTGTACGCAACACAAAAAGGAGCTTGCACAACACGCATCCTTGTCTTGCCTTGCATTACACGCAATCACGACCTTCCTCGATAGTGTGTGTAATACGCAATACCGAGTTTCACTAAACAACGATATGCTATAAAAATATTATTAAAACTAGCCGTTATGAATAGTAATAAACACTTTTTGAAATCCAGTAAATCTTATTTTTCAAAATGAACTTCATTTTTGGATTCGGAGTATCGAATTTAGCCTAAGGTGAAATTTCGGTACTTTTCGGATAACTTTCATATTCTGATGAATAGTGAAAATTACTAAATTATAATTAAAAACAACTTTTTTAATCGAAATAATTAATAGTGATAAATTATTAATTTGAGTCGTTTTAATGTATAATTACAATATATTTTTACAATTTAATACAATGTTGGTCATTGGTTGTAATTTCACATTTAAACTAGACATAATCAAGTGTCAATCTTTTGATAGATATTGTTTCTTAAAAACACGCTATTTGTTTTAACAGCGGGATTTAATTATAAAATTAATTAATGAAACTTTTATGTTTTGAATTTGGTAAAATAGACATCATTTTTGAGTTCATAATATCAAATATAGCTTAGGCCTAATTTTTGGTATTTTTCTGAAAACTTTCAATTTTTGATGAATAGTGAAACCACTAAGTGGTAGGTTAAAAACTGAATTTTGCATAAAACTTAATTTTACCGCTTCTGTGAATGGAATTTTGAAAATCCGAGAGACACGGTTAATATCAAGGACTAAAATGTGGTTCAATGAGATGAAAATAATTTTTGGTGAATAGTAACTTTTTACTTTTATCTACCACGGTTAAAAGTAAATAGGGTAATTAAGGGTAAGAATGATATTAATATTACCCTAACACATGTCCTAATTCTATTGGACATGTGTATCTCGAACAAAAATAACCTTAAGTGTAAAATATTATCATTTAGGTCCACTTGGATTAGATTAGGACATTTATTATTATTTAATTCAAAGAAGAGTTAAAAGAGTTAAAATCAAAGTATATTTACTAAACCATTTTTAATATAGGGTTGTACATAAGATAAATTCGATTGTAAATATTCATTAGAAAGCTAAAAAGATTTCCTACATAATGATATTTTATTTATAATTTTTAGACTTTAAATACGTTAATTTATTTATGACACAACGATGATGCAGTAATTACCCTTTTAAGGAAATATTAACATAATTGATGTTATAAATGATCAAATGAATGTAATTTGAGACTTTTTATGAATTCCACTAATTTTCTATGTTACTATGATATATTAGTGTTGATTTAATCAACTTGTTTCGAACATATAATTCTTTTATGACTTTCACAAAAATCATATATCAAATTGTGTCAAAATTGACACAAAATAGTTTTTAAATAAAATATTATATTATTAATTGTTATTTTATTCCTAAAAATCTAAGCTTCGGCCAAATGACCTAGATAAGGATATATTTATTAATAATAAAAAATTTGGGGTTCGGTTGGCATGTTATAGTAAGTATATTAACCATATAGTGAAAGAAAACAAAAAGACACGGTAAAAGTTAAATTATTTAACTTAGAGTTAAATCTAATTGATAAGGTTAAAATAATACCCTAAACTTGTCTAAATCCTATTGGTTGATATTATTTCGACCCATCCCCACTTTAGCTTCGAAATAAGACCCTTTGGAACCATTATAAACCGATTTTGACTTTAATATAAAATAATATTTTGAGATATTCCTAAGGTGCCCCTCTCCTCCCCTATAAAAGGACACCTCCTCCCCCTCCTCCTCACACCAATTTGAGCACTCAAGCTCGGCCAACCCCTGCCAATTTATCCTCTCCACTTCCCTAGAAACATCCTAGAGGTTCTGGTATTCCTCAAAGACCAATTTTAGTGCCCTAAGAGGAGGTCTCAAAGAGGCACTTCAAAGAAGAGGTAATTACCGTTACCAATTCTTTCATCTTTATTTCTTCTTCCACTTATTCTTCTTAGGTTGCTTCATTATGAAGTAATAACATCAGTATCACTCATATACTGATATGTTATTATAAGTATGAAACAACCCTATTTCACCATCTATCCATCCTACGGAAAAAGAAATCACCGCGCGTGCGTACGTACGGAATACCGTCTCCACGCCGTGGTGTAATCTATTTTCCACCATCACCTTACAAGGATGGGTATAATGGTGTAATGAGTAACTATATATGATTATTATGAAGTAATATTGATACTGAAATAATATATATATACTCCAATACAATTCCACGATCATAGGAACGATATCATCACTCGTGCGTACGTACGGAATACCGTCTCCACGATGTGATGCGACTAGTTCTACATGATCTTCATTTCATAATGATTATATAAATGAATTGAATGAATGAATATGGTATATAATACACTAATACCATTCTGGAAATAAAGTATCTATAACCTAATGATAAGAATAAGAATTTATTCGACAAAACACGCATAAGAACAAAAAGTTATAAAGACCCGAGTAACAAGTAACAATGAAATATTACTAACAAGAAGCTAATAATATGACCATATATGATATCATATCAATATGTATGATTCTGGAATAAGTCAATAACATTATTTAAACCATTATACAGGAGCTTCGGACACGAACAAAGCAAATCGGACCTAAGGTAAGGGAAAATACCACAATCTCATTTTTATCCGAGATTGTTTATTCATAAGTATTTACTGGGGTGTATTTTATCATCCACATCCATGTTCCCTCAATATGTAATATTGTTTCCATACACTTACAATAGTTTAAATCCAATTTTACCCTTAGGTGAGTTTTTAGTAAAGAATATGAAAGGAATCTTTTGTTTTTTTTTTGTACGAGGTACTTTTTGACTTTTCCGACAAAAGTACGAAGAATGTTTTTTTAACTTATACGGCATGAATGGATTTTTAAAACATTATTTCCAAGAAACTTCCTTTACAAGTTTTCAAGTTTATTTTTAATCAACTTCTTTTATTTTAAAGTTGTACGACATGTTATGAAAGGAAAAAATGTTTTTGAAGAAGAAAGGATATTTTCCTCAAGAATGAAGTTCAAGTATTTTATCAAAATTATTTTCCATCTAAGATAATAAAAGGGTTCTGTTTTTATCCATATTTTTACATTGATTTGACTATGTTGTGATGGAATTATGTTTATGAATTCCTTTATCTTATATGAATTGATTTATGATGTCCTGATGTTTCAAGAATCCCATTTTTGTTACATGTGTTATGCGATGATGTATGTTTTATGATTATGTGGCACACATAAGAAAGGATTCATTATAAGATGGGTGGGACCTATATCTCCCTCCAATGCATTGGGTAATGATTTTATATCTCATGAGATAGACAGGGCTGGAACGGAAGGTTATTTCGGTTCAGTGATACAGAACTAAAACGAGGAGTGAACTCGGTTCAGAAAGGGACTTTGTCCACTAAGATAGTCTTGGCAATGAGTCATGACTAACAAGAAATGATTTTCAATGATTATGTGTGCATGCCACAATGTTTCAAGTTTTATGTTATGATTATGGGGATCTCATTTTCACTTCTATGATTTATTCCATGTTAAGATATTATGATCTCTTTTGCAGGTTTTTGATTTTCAAAAAGATATGATATGATTTTTATTTCCTTTATTTTCCCTTGCTGAGCATTTGAGCTCACCCTTTTATGTTTTCTTTTCCCCAGGATATAAAGAAAGGTTTTAGGTAAAAAAAAGAGAAAGATCTTTATGGGAGATGTTGAAGATCTTTCACCACGATTAGAAGATTACGTTCCGAGTTTCCAAAGACACTAAACTATTACGATCCTTGTGTGTGTGTTTTTGTTATGTACTAAGTATTCTGCTAATGTAATGTAATGTCAATGTACGTCAGGCTTCGGGTCTCTACAAGGGTGAAGCTGATCAATGTTTGACTTTGATAAAAAATATGAAGCCTTAGGAGGAGATCGAGGCATCAGAATTGAAGGATTTCCAGAAGATGTTTTTCGATAAATATTTTCCGCGCACCCTCCGGCTTAAGATGGAAAGGGACTTCCTTTCCCTCAAGCAAAAAGATGAAGAATCTATTGGAGCATACGAGGAAAACTTCACAAGGCTTGCACGATATGCTTCCGGCTTTGTCGTTACCCCCGAATGCAAGGTTTACCACTTCATTGGTGGGCTGAACCCTAGCTTGCGGAAAGCATTAGCGATCCGTGATTTCGACAACTATGAGTAAATTGTCCGAAGTGCCCTCAAGGTCGAAATGGAGATCGGGGAATCAAAGGGGTGTCATGGGGACAAGAAGCATAAGGTGGACTTCAATTCTGGTGGTCCAAGTGATAAATCCAACAGTGCTAAGAAGATCCAGCACCCCACTTGCCAAAAGTGCGGAAAGAAGCACCCTGGAAATTGCCTTAAGGGGACGAGAAAATGCATTAGGTGTGGAAGAGAAGGGCACCTAGCTGTTAACTGTCAGCAAGAAAGACCCTCGGGTGCAACAGAGGAGAGGAACGCTGCATTCGAACCTCAACGCAGTTTTCAATGCTACAAATTCAAAGAACTGGGTAATTTTGAAAATCAGTGCCCTAATCCAAGGGTTTTCAGAGACAACCAATAACCTCCAAGGCAGCAAGGAAGATTTTTTGCGATCACTTCTGCTGAAGTGAACCCCGAAAACGAAGTGGTGACAGGTACACTAGTTATTCATTCAAGAATGGTGAACATACTTTTTGATTCAGGTTCTACGCATTATTTTATATCTCGAAAGTTTATTAGAACAATCCCAACACCACCACAAATCATGGATGTGAAGATGTCGGTGAGTACGAAAAATGGGGCAATCATTGCATCCCATGAGTATAAGTCCTCCCCTATTATAATATGTGGATTGAATTTCTCGGTGAACCTTGTCATACTCCCTCTGGTGGAATTTTATGCAATTCTTGACATGGATTGGATTTCCTTATATAGAGCCAACATAAATTGTCGGGAGAGGAAAATCACACTCTATATGAAGAATCAACCCCCGATTCTTTACAAGTGTCAGGAGGAAGATGAATCTCCATTAGCTCCATCATCTCAAGCATGGATATTACTACTTTATGAGCACACGTATCTGGCTCAGATGATTGAGTCCAAGGAAGAAACCATCCTTGAATAAATTCCTATTGTGAGGGAATTCACTGAAGTGTTTCCCGAGGAACTGCCTGGTCTTCCTCCAAGAAGAGATGTTGAGTTCTCAATTGAATGTATACTTGGGGTGCTACCAATATCCAAGACTCCATATAGAATGGCTATTGTAGAGCTTGAAGAGCTGAAAAAACAACTACAGGAGAATCTGGGTAAAGGGTTTATACGCCCAAGTGCTTCACCATGGGGTGCATTAGGCCTCTTCGTCAAGAAGAAGGATGGGTCAATGAGGTTTTGCATCGATTATTGCGAACTTAACAAAATCACGATAAAGAACAAGTATCCTCTCCTAAGAATCGATGACTTGTTTGATCAGCTGCGTCGAGCACAATAATTCTCCAAGGTGGATTTGTGGTCGGGATATTATCAAGTAAGGGTGAAGAAGGAAGAAGTCCCCAAGACTTCTTTTCGTACAAGGTACGGGAACTATGAACTCATAGTAATGCCTTTCGGACTCACCAATGCTCCAGAAATATTCATGGACTTGATGAATAGAGTCTTTAGCGATTACCTTGACAAATTTTTGGTAGTCTTTTTCGATTATATTCTAATATACTCCAAAACCAAGGAGGATCATGAGGAGCATTTAAAAACTATACTAGAGACATTGCGCTAGGAGAAGATCTATGAAAAGTACAGCAAGTGTGATTTCTGGTTGAAGGATGTCTCATTCTTGGTCAGTGTCATCATAAGAAATGGGATATCTATGGACCCCTCCAAAACAGATGCAATTGAGGGATGGCCAAGGCCAACATCGGTAACAGATATATGTAGCTTCTTGGGGTTAGCTGGATATTATCGATGATTTGTGAGAAATTTCTCACGATTGTCCAACCCTCTTACCAAGCTAACTCGAAAGGGATTAAAGTTTGCATGGAGTGATGAATACGAAGAAAGATTCAAGGAGTTGAAAAGGAGGATTATCACTACACCCGTGCTCACTTTACCCACAAGTGGGGGGATTTTTGTGGTATTCAGTGATGCTTTGAAGAAGGGATTAGGATGTGGTCTAATGCAGAATGATAAAGTGATATCCTATGCCTCAAGGAAGTTGAAAATCCATGAGCGAAACTATCCAAAACATGATTTGGAGTTGGAGGTGGTGATCATTGCCTTCAAAATCTGGCGGCATTATCTCTATGGAGAGAAATGTGAGATATATACTGAGCACAAGAGTCTTAAAAATATATTCACATAGAAAGAGTTTAATATGCGCCAGAGAATATGGATAGAGCTCATCAAGGATTATGACTGTTCAATCCATTACCACCCTCGGAAAGCGAACAAGGTGGATGATGCCCTAAGTAGAAAGGATCCAGCGATTCTATCAATGCTGAGAATTGAGAAGGATCCAATCTTCTTAGACTTGATGAAGATGGACGTGGGAATCATAAAGAAGGGAACATCATCAATACTTTCACAAATTATTGCTCAACCATCTCTTTTGGAAAGGTTAAAGGATGCTCAAAAATATGTTGTGGGAATTCAGGAAAAAGTGGAAGCTATCAAAAAAGGGAAATCCTCAGAGTTTAATGTTAATGAAGAAGGAATTGTGCGGTTTGGGAAAAGACTATTTGTTCCATCAAGTTCGGAGCTGAAGAAGGAACGTTTGGATGATGCACATAGTTCAAATTTCTCTATTCACCCAGGGAGCACAAAGATGTATCGAGATCTCTGAGAAAACTTTTGGTGGGATAATATGAAGAAGGGGATCGCTGAATATACATCAAAGTGCCTGGTGTGTCAGCAAGTGAAGGCAGAGAGGAAGAAGTCTAAGGGGATGATGCAACCATTGCCCATACCAGAATGGAAATGGGAGAACATCACCATGGACTTTGTCACCGGACATCCGAGGACATCCAAAGGCAACAATGCAATCTGGGTTGTTGTGGATCATCTTACAAAGACTACACACTTCATTGCTATTCAGGATGATTTCTCTTTGGATCGACAGGCACAGATATATATTAGAGAAGTGGTAAGGTTGCATGGAGTACCACTATCTGTTGTGTCTGACCGAGATCCATGATTCACCTCTAAGTTTTGGAAGAGTCTTCAACATGATCTGAATACTGAACTGAACTTTATTACAGCCTATCATCATCAAACTGATGGCCAATCCGAGCGGACTATCCAAACACTTGAGGATATGTTGAGAGCATGCTCAATGGAATTTAAGGGAGGATGGGATCAACATCTTCCCCTGGTTGAGTTCTCTTATAATAACAGTTTCCACTCGAGCATCCAAATGGCACCATATGAAGCCCTGTATGGGAAAAAGTGTAGAACACCGACATGTTGGGATGAGGTCAGTGAACGTAAGCTGCTTGGACCAGAAATGGTCGAAGAAATGGTGGAAAAGGTGAAAACCATTCATCATCATATCAAGGCATCCCGGAGTCGACAGAAGAGTTATGCAGATAATCGTCGACGAGACCTTGTGTTTAAAATTGGAGACATGGTTTTTCTATTCATATCTCCATGGATGAAGGTCATGAGGTTTGGAAAGAAAGGGAAGTTAAGTCCAAGGTACATCGGCCCCTTCGATATTCTTGATCATGTCAGGGTTGTGGCCTATCAACTAGCACTTCCACCTTCTATGGTCAAAGTACATGATGTCTTTCATGTATCCCTCTTAAGGAAGTACATACCGGACCCTTCACATGTACTCTCTTCTGAGGTGGTACAATTGGAATACAATCTTTCTTATGAGTAGAAACCAGTTATGATCTTAGATCGTAGAGAAAAAGTTATACGAAATAAGACAATGCCCCTCGTCAAGGTGTTGTGAAGAAAACAAAAGTTTGAAGAAGCGACTTGGGAATCAGAGGAAATGATGAAGCTGAGTTACCCACATTTTTTTAGTGTGGGAAAAGGAAAATTTCAAGGGAGAAATTTCTTAAGGGGGGAATATTGTAACGACCCAATGTATCATTAATGAAAATCCCTCTTAACCTAATTAAATGTATCTTTATGTTTATATAAAATGTCGACTTCTTTGGTTTTATGTTATGAATTTTGACCGTTGCTAATATAGTCGTTGAACAGTAATCACATGATTAGTATAAATATAGGACTTTAACAAATCCAATTTACTCAGACAAAAGAAGCGATGGCCTCTTCTAGTAGAATTTCTCCATATGAAGCCCATTTGTCAGAGCTCAGAAAAAAGGTGGAGTCTTTGGGCTTTTCACTTGACCAAGCCCAATCTAAGCTTCATCTTGTCAAGCTCAAACGTGACCATCTACGGGAAAAGTAGAAGTTGATTGAAATTACCACTCGAGCGATGTTATCCGAGCCACCACAAGAGTCTGTCACCATCGCACACCTTACCCTTAGGTCTTATGTAGCTGTTTTAAGGGGTTATGTAACAAATAAGTAGTACTATGTACATGCAATTTATTTTTGTATATAATAATGAATATAATTTCTAGTCATTTTTGATCCATTGTAAATAGTTTTTAAAGTACAAATGGTGTTTTAGTTGTTATTTAATTAAGAAATATATTTTATTAAATTAAGGGATTTTTGAATTAAATAATATTTTCATAAAATAATATTATTATTATTAAATTAATTTTTATTAAATATAATGATCTTATAATTTTATGAATGCAATTAAAAGTTTTATTAAGGTTTGAAAGCCATTTCTGTCAAAACCTGTGAATTTTCGATAAATGACAGTTTTTATTTTAAAAGTGAAAATTCACATATTTAGAAAAATATTTAGATAAAATAAATGTTATTTCTGGAATCAGGACGTCGAAATTATCCAACGGGGAATTCTTCATAATTTTCTGGGACAGTCAAATTTTTGGGTAAAAAATAAATACCGTTTAAATATATAATGTGTTTTATGACATCATAATGACCCAATAGTGTTGTAATAAAATACTATTATCATTATGTTTGGCAAATATATGTTTTACCTTTAATATAATGTGATTTTGGGTTTGTTTTACTTTCTTTTCAAAGCATTAATGGACCCCTCAAGACTTATTCAACACCTTGCCTTTTTAAATTAATTTCAATGGGAGTGTGACCCACCTCCACATAAGAAACCCTAATATTTTAAGAATTTCGGACATTGACCTTATAAAATATTGTTTTACTCATCCCTTTTCCAAAAACCATGGGCATTAACCATGGGATGGTTTGTGGTTTGGATTAATTTAATATAAGGGGTCTCAAACCTAAATAATAAAGAATTCTCTCACCTTTCCTATATAAGCCCACCCAAGCTCCCACTTCCTCCTCACTCCAAACCTTTTGAGTTCGTCCAAACTCTTCCCTACTCTCTCTATAATCCTCCCAAGGTTCCCCAAGCTCCCAATAATCCTCCCACAATCCTCTCTCTAGCCTTTCGAAGCACACTTCCAAGTAAGGGTTTTTTCTTCCTTTCTCATTTTTTTCCGATTTTCTTTAAGTTGTTTTGCCCTTTTAATTTCAATTATAAATGTTGGGGTATGGTTTCTCACCTCCCTCATACTACCCTATTTGTGTTTGAATGATGGGAGACCCTTTCTCTCTCATTAAATGACTCCCATGCACACCTGTTACTATGCCGAAATTCCGAAAGGAACTTCTCTCTCCTCTTTTACATTCAAGCAATACTTTTGTATCATGAATCTAAATTCCATTACAATTGTTGGTACATGTATATATATGAACTCCTTGTTGTCCATTACAAGTAAATTTGATGAGGAACCCCTTTCTCTATCATCAACCATTTTTATGAATTCTTATTTCACGTTGTTACCCTGCCGAAATCCCTCCGATTTTCTAAACCAATGTCATTGTGTAGTGAATACCATGCCCATTTCTCCATCAAGGATATTCAACTTTATGCACATTTACTTATTGATTGTAAAGTTTCATGTCTCAATTCCACATTCCTTTATCGTGGAATAATTGATTATGTTTTATGAATCCATGTTTTATGATCTGTGTGGCACACTTATGCAGGAAATGAAATGTTTAAGAAGGGTGCACCCTTATAGCGCTCCAATGCATTGGGTAAAGTATAGTATCATGATACTTCATGTGCAATGAGTGTTGAATCATGCTAATTCAAGTGCAAATAGGGTTTACTCGTGCTTTATGTGCAATGAGGATTTACTCATGCTCCATGTGTAATGGGCCTTGGCTCATGCTAATTCCATGTTAAGTGTTGTTGCCACATTTCCATGTTATGATTATGATGCTTTATCATGCCTTTATGTTCATGTTTTCCTTATTCTCTATTGATATGCCTATTTTCTAACATGTATTTTACTCCTCATGTTATTCCATGTGTACTCCCTTACCGGGCTTTATAGCTCACCCTTTTCTTATGCATGTTCTCAATTTATCCCATGCAATGCTATGTACGAAGGAATGTAGTGGTCATGAAAAGGAATTTTTAAATAAAGACTTTGTATTTCATGTTTTAAGTTTTAATGTAATGATCCTAAGCCCCAAAACACTAAACCTATTGATCTTCTTTGTTGTATCAAGTGATGTTTTATGTAATCAATCTTGTTTAAGTTGTAATAAAAAGCAGGGTTGTCATAATGATTATGACTTCTCAATCCATTGCCAAATTGGGAAAGTGAACAAGGTGTTGTATGCTCTATGTAGAAAGGATCTAGTAATTCTGTGATTGTTGAGAATTGAGAAGGATCCAATATTCACAGATTTGATGATGATGGATATTGGAATCATAAAGAAGTGAACATCATAAACCCTTTCACAAATTATTTCTCAAATGTCTATTTTGGAAAGGTTATAAGATGCGCAAAAGGATGATGTGGGAATTTAGAACAAATTTGAAACTATCGGAAAAGGGAAATACTCATAGTTCAATGGTATTGATGAAGAAAATGTGAGATTTTGGAAAAGGTTATGTGTTCAATAAGGTTCGGAGATAAAGAAGGAACTTTTTGATGATGCACATAGTTTGAATTTCTCCATCCACCCAAGAAACAAAAATATGTATTGAGATCTCAAAGAGATTTATTGGTGGGATAACATAAGGAAAGAGATCGCTGAATATACATCAAAGTGCCTGGTGTGTCAACAAGTGAAGGTTGAGAGATATAAGTCTAAGGGGATATTGAAACCATTACCCATAACAACATGGAAATGGGAGAATATCACTATGGACTTTGTCACCAAACGTCCAAAGACATCCAAAGGAAACATTGTTATCTAGGTTATTGTGGATTGTCTTACAAAGACTTCACACTTCATTGTGATTCAGGAGGATTTCTCATGGGATCAACTAGAACAGATATACATCGGAGACATGGTAAGGATGCATGGAGTGCATCTATATATTGTATCTGATAGAGATTCAGGATTCACCTCTATGTTTTGGAAGAGTCTCCAACATGCTTTGGAGACTGAGCTACACTTTAGTATGACTTATCATCCTCAAACTGATGGCCAATCTGAGTGGACTAGCCAAACACATGAGGAAATGTTGAGAGAATCCTCAATGGAATTCAATAGTGGATGGGATCAACATCATCCTCTTGTTGAATTCTCCTACAAAAACAGTTTCCACTCACGCATCTAAATGGAACCATATGAAGCCCTATATGGGAGAAGGTTCAGAACACTGGTGTGTTGGGATGTAGTCCATGAGCATAAGCTGTTAGGACTTTAAATGGTTGAAGAAATGGTGGATAAGGTGGAAACTATTTAGCAGCATATCAAGGCAGCCTAGACTCGACAAAATAGTTATACAGATAACTTTCGATGAGACCCTGAGTTCAAAGTTGGAGACATGGTATTTCTACACATATCTCCATGGAATAAGGTCATGAGTTTTGGAATGAAAGGTAAGTTAAGTCCTAGGTACATCAGCCCCTTCATGATTCTTGATCATGTTGGGGTTGTGGCCTATCGAATAGCATTTCCACCTACCATGGTCAAATTACATGATGTCTTTCATGTATCCCTATTAAGTAAGTACATACCAGAAATTCACATGTACTCTCTTTAGAGGTAGAATAGTTAGAGTATGATCTTTCTTACACGGAGCAACCATTGAAGATCTTATATCATAGAGAAAAAGTTTTAAAAATAATACCATACCCCTCATCATGGTGTTGTGATGAAACCACATGTTTGAAGAAGCGACATGGGAATTGGATGAAGTGATGAAGCAGAGTACCCAAATCTTTTTTAGTATGAGAAAAATAAATTTCTAGGTTGAAATTTCTTAAGGGGGGAAGATTGTAACAACCCAAACTATTATCAATGAAAATTTATCTTGGTCTAATTAAATGTCTTATTATGAAAAATGGTTATATAAAATACGCACTTCCTTGGTTTTATGTCTTTGGATTTCAAAATACCATTAGTAATTGTGACCATTGCTAATATAATCATAGAATAGTGATCACATGATAAGTATAAATATCTGGCTTTAACAAATCCTATTTACTCAAACAAAGGAAGTGATGACCTCATACAGTACACTTTCCATATACGAATCTCATTTATTGGAGCTCGAAATAGAGGTGGGGTCATTGGGATTATCTCTTGACCAAGACCAATCCAAGCTTCAACTTGTTAATATCGAACGGAACTGCCTATGTGAGAAGTGCAAGTTGATAGATATTGCCACTCGAACGATGTTATCCGAGCCACCCCAGAAGTCTGTCACAATCGCACACCATACCCTTCAGTCATATGCAGGTTTTATAAGGTGTTATGTAACAAGACCCTCAACATATGACTATGTACATTATTTTTTGAATATAATAAATAATATATATCCAATTTATTATTGTTACTTTGTAAATAGTTTTTAAAGCACAAATAGTATTTTTAGTTAATATTCAACTAAGGAATCTATTTTGATAAATTATTGGATTTTTTAATTAAATAATATTTTAATAAAACAGTATTAAATTCCCTTTTATTAAACATAAATTATTTTATAGTTTTTATGAATACAGTTTTATCTTTTATTAAGGTTTGAAAGCAGTTTTTTGTCAAAACCCTTGAATTTTCGATAAAAGTATTATTTTTATTTTAAAAGTTAATATTCACATATTTAGATATTTATTTAGAAAAAAATGAATATTTTTTTTATAATTAGGATGTTGAAATTATCCAATAGTGAATTTTTCATAATTTTTTGAGACAATTGAATTTTTGGGTAAAAATTATATTCCGTTTAAATATATAATTTGTTTAATGACATCATAAGGACCCAATAGTGATGTAATAAAAATACTATAAATGATATTCTTGTCCATTATATGTTTTAATAATAAGATAATGTGACTTTAGATTTTTTTTTATTTCTTTTAAAAAGCTTTAGTGGACCCTCCAAGGCTTATAAAACAATTTGAGTTTTTAAATTGATTTCCATTAGAGTGGGACTCACCGCCACATAAGAAACCCTATTATTTTAAGATATCAAGCCACTGGACTTGTAAAATGATGTTTTCCACTCTTCCTTGGCAAAACCCATGGGAAAAAACCATGGGATGGTTTGTGGGTTTGATTAGTTTAATGTGTGGTGTCCCAAACCTTAATAATAAAGAATTCCCCATCTTTTCCTATATAAAGCCACTCAAGCTCCCACTTCCTCTTCACTCAAAGACTTTTTAATTAGTCCAACATCTTCCCTCCTCTTTCTAGAATCATCACAAGGCACCCAAAGCTCCCAATAATCATATCTCAAGACCCTCCCAAGCCTTTGGGATCACACTTCCATGTAATGTATTTTCTGCCTTTCTCATTTTTGTCTAAATTTCATTATGTTGTTATGACCTTTTATTTTCAATTAAAAATTTTGGGGGTATGATTTTTCACCTATTTTATACTTACATCCTTATTTTTGAATGATGATAGACCTCTTTCTCTCTCATTAATTCCTCCCATGTACACTTGTTATCATGCCAAAATTCCGTAAGGGATTTCTTCCCTTCTCATTTTTGACCAAATTTCATTATGTTTTTATGCCCTTTTATTTTCAATTAAAAATTTTGGGGTGTGATTTAAAACCTACCCATACTTACCTCTTTATGTTTTAATGATGATATACCCCTTTCTCCCTCATTAATCCCTCCATTTACACCTGTTACCATGCCAAAATTATGTAACAAATTTCTCTCTCCTCATTTACATTCATGCAATTATTTTGTATTATGCATCTAAAATTCCATTACATATTTTGGTACATGAATCAATATTACCCTCTTACAGTCCATTTCATGTACATATGATTAGAACCCCTTTCTCCTCATCAACCAATTTTATTAATTCTTATGTCACCCCGTTATGCTGCCGAAATGGAACCGTGATTTCCCAAGCCAAAGTAATTGTGGGGTGAATACCATGCCCATCTATCTATCAAGGTTATTAACCTTAATGCACATTTACATATTGATTATATAGTTTCATATGTGAAATCTACATTCCTTTATTGTGGAATAAATGATGATTTTTATTTAATCAATTTTATATGATCCATGTGGCTCACTTACACATGAAATGAAATTTTTAAGAAGGGTGCACCCTGATATCACTACAATTAATTGGGTAAATATTAATATAATGACACGTAAAATGCAATGAGGATTTACTCCTGGTAATTCAAGTGTAATGAGGTTTTACTCATGATAATTCAAGTGCAATGAGGGTTTACTCATGCTTCATGTGCAATGAGCCTTGATCATTCTAATACCATGTTAAGTATTGTTGCCACTTTTCCATGTTATGATAATCATGCTATATCATGCCTTTATGTTCTTGTTTCACTTGTCCTCCATTTATATCCCTATTTCTTAACATGTGTTGTAATGTTAATGTTATACCTGGTTTACTCCCTTAATTGGATTTATAGCTCACCCTTTTCTTATGCATGTCCTTTGGTTATCCCAGACAATGATAAGTATACAGAAATGTAGTGGTCATGTAATGAAGTTTTCAATAAAGATGTTGTGTCTTATGTTTTAGGTCGTTATGTAATGTTTCTAATCCCGGAAGACACTAGACCTCTCAATCTTCTATGTTGTATCATGTGATTGTTTTATATAATAAATCATGTTTAAGTGTGGAATAAAAGTAGGGTTGTTATAGGCCAGGATGGGGAGGGAGTCGCTGGGTTTCTACCAACGGAGGAGGCGTCGCTGTCGGAGGTAGACCGGGTGACTGGGATGGCTTGCCTCCACATAAAGGAGGGAGGCGAAGCTTGTGCCTTTTCATGGGGAGATGGCTGGTCAGAGGCACCAGGTGTAGCGTGGGAGAGGCTGTGGACCGGTCCAGCAGGTATGTTCTGGCCTACAGGTGGTTATTGCGCTGTAGCGGTAGGGGAGGAGGCGGCGGGAGGGTCCGCTGTCGCTGCCCCTGTTGGTTAGTCATGTTCCACATGACACATGGTAGGAGAGGAAAAATTGGGCCATTCTCCCCCCTAACATTTTTTTTCACGACTTGCACAAGAAAGTCAATACCCCCCCCCACATTTTTGTATTATTTTTTAACCTTGACCTACTTTGCAGGTCACCTTTGCACCTTTTTTTCTCGACTTGCAAAAGCAGATCTTCTCCCATTTTTATTCTTTAATAAACATGGCCCACTTGGGTCATCTCCCCTATTAAAAAAATTCCTAAACCTATATAGGATTAGGAAAATAATAATATTATTATAATACTAAAATGTTATTATAATAAAATTATTATAATAAGCAAATTATTATTATAATAGAACTGTTATTATTACAATGAAATTATTATAATAATAATTAAGAAAACTCACCAATAAGTCCTCTTCCAGTGGATGTAATGGTTTTGGATGAATGAAATTTAGGTTTATAGATCTAAAACCTCATATGTATTAACCAGTGTTAAATCTGAACTAAATACTTCAAATAAACCCAGAATGGTCATCTGATGCCGGATTAACACATGGTCTGCAGCGTTGGGACTGTATCGACGCCCACTTAATAAATTAATGAAAATTTAATTTTTCTTGGCTTAAAATCGGCATGCATCCCTCTTATACAACTTATTGGAACTAGGCATGTAGAGGAAGCCCCAAATAGGCTGGTTTTTAATGAATTTCTATCGATGATCGATGTAAACTTGTCGACGTTGGTGAACAATAGATCAGTCTTAGCTGAGAACTATGCGTGATGTATTTTACGGAAAAAAATAAATCAGAAAATAACTGGTTTAATTTGGAATCCGTGTATGACGTCTGCTCATCATTGGCGATCGCTACTTGAAGAATCAAAATCAAAATTACTGTTGATCCTCAACATATTGTTCAAGTAATCTACAGGATCTCTGTTCATCGTAATCTGGGTCATAACACAGAATATCGACGATGCCTTCGATGCTCCAACAATCACCGCATCACTTCACTAGCAATGCCTGAGAGAGACCTCCATCTGAGCTCCATGGATCTAGAGAATCTCTCTATATCATGGGAGAGAGGAGAGGAGAGAGAAGCTTCATGAATAGTATTTGGAAAAAGACCCTCCTCTTCTATTTATAGTGCTAAATTCAAATACATGATATATCCTTGCCAACCCCCGAATACTTAACACACTATCAATGACATTTTATAACTACTAAAATGAGTCATAAATATTATTATCTTTCACCTGTAATATATTAAAATATTCTACATGATAATAATTGAGTCATTAACTCAACTTGTTGATCCCCTAAATTTAAATTGAACATTTAATAATTTAATATTCATCAATTAATATTTTTCTTGTATTTTCAGAGAACTCATAAATACATTTAATAAATAAATTCAATACTCATTATTCTAAACATGAATAATAGGAATTTATTTATTACATTGGTGATTGTTTTTCTTTAGAAAAATCTTGGATCCTAGTGGTGGGGAACACTATTTCTAAAACCCATACTCAACTAAATAGGGTAGATTCTTGAATATGCTTTAGTGTGTGAGTCTCTAGGCCCTTATCTCGGCAACAGTGAATAGTATTCACACACCATGAGTGGGATCTAGAAACACACCAGGGCCCTTGAAGAGATGGATTGTCACAGTATCGACAACCAAACTACAAACACGCACAATGTAATATAATATCTTTTCCATTAATATCTCATAATGTATGACGCAATCATCTGTCATCGCCCTTTTCATGCATTATTGTTTTTTGATTTAACAGAGAGGATTTACCCTCAATTACCATGGGCATGGTCTTATAAAGGTATTTTCATCCATATCAACATGGACTTAGATATATTACTTCCATAACCCAGAATAGACAAATCTTTTCTTGACCATTAAACCAATTCAGTGCCACCAATGACATACCCAACACAAACTACCATGCCACGACATCATTTCCATGGTTTTCATCTTGCATAAAAGTATGCAATCAATTGATATACATTGGTAATGATCTCAAGTCAGGAGACCATTACACATGATCATAGATAGTAACATCCAATGACACTCGAAACATGTGGCCTTCCTATTGGCGGGTCAGTCCTTATGATCTCACTACTAGATATCACCAAGTTCAAGCATCATGAGAAGAAGTCTCAATAATTATTAGCTTCTAGAACCTGATAATCCAACATCTATTGTTTCCAATCTGTAATATGTATCTAGACTATATAACATATATTTAAGATTAATTTCATGGTATCTATAGGTTCTCATTATATCTTGGGAACTACTATAACCTTTCGATATAATAATTAATCTTTGGAAATTACCATTTCAATAGTGGATGTAGAAAATTATACCCTATAATGGTAAAACTAAATCATGTATATTTAACTGTATATATGATATAGTAATCAAAAGTACTGAATAGTTTGGTCTATGACACCCACTATTTGAACAATAGACACTGATATGAAATACTTTTTCTTATACGGTATCTTTAATAGTCAGTGAATTGATGTTCAAAGAAAAATTACAATTTTCCCCACTGAAGATAAAAAGTATTCTAGAATATATAAGTTCTAAACAAATCAAAGAAGATAAAAACCTTCCAGAAATTAATCAAAAAATTAAACTATCCAAGACAAATGTAAAAAATAAAACAAAATTAGTTCATATTAAATAAAAGAAAAACATTTTGGGGTAAAAATATATAAATCTTTTTAAAATATATTATTAATGGATTTAAATAGTTCTAATTTTGAGAAATCATGGATTTTAATCTACATCAGTAGGAGGATCAGTACTCTAATCCATGGGATGCATGTTTTGGTCCCGAGAAAATCATCAACATAAATTATTGGTAGAGACAAGTCATTTACCCAAACTAATTCAATAATGGTTTTTGTTTTCGTTTTCTTCGATATTTTTTAACTAAATTTCTATTATAATAGATTCATATCCTTGGAATAAATTTTATTATGAAGGATAAAAACTAAATAATTACAATTGAAAATTTTATATATTTTTCATTGAATAATATCACAAAAATAATCTCTATTTTCACTCCATAAAAAAATAAAAAACACTCTTAGAGCATAAATATGGTTGACGTCTCTTGAGAAATATTTCCAATAATATTCATCATTTATTCCTCAATTCCTTTGTCCATAGTTATAGGTTTTAGTGGAACAAACTCTCAAATTATAAACTATGGTTTATTTGGGTACTTTTTTCACCTCTAATAACACTTTTCATCCAAATCTAGTTTCTATTAAAAATAATTCACGTGAAATCACAATGTTCTAGAACATACATAGTTCAAAATATAATCTATCGAATAAGTGATTCAAAAGAGAAAATATATATAACATGACTAAAATATTAAAAATTAATGGTATAAAATGAGTGTGTCATGATAAATCAAGATATTTGCTCTGAAATATTTAATTTTAGTAAAATGAGTCAATATTTTAATAATATTGAGTATTCTGATATAAATGAAATATATAATATGATTTTTCTATTTAAGTTAAAATAAATAAATCTCCCGCACGAACTGAAATCTTATAGGACATTAGTCAAAACATTATAACACATTTTGAATCTATATAAGCTCCATTATATATTGTTTTTATCGTGATCTCTTAATTTTATAGTAAAAATGTTGTCGAAATTCGAACAGTATTCTAATTCCTAATTGTTCGATGCTACAAGAAATTATAGAATTTAAAAAAATATGAATTCCCTAATTTATAGATATAAGTAAAGGGGGTCATCAATTAAAATTTAAATTATTCGCATTCTAAAAAAAGGATAGAGGTTATCTCAAAAAAATACACTCTTATATCTACTTTAATATGTTAGTTATAAGATATATAACATACATCATATGAAAAATTATATAATTTCTTCGACCAAAAAATTGAGTGACAACAAGACATATAACATATCAATCTAGTGTATGTTTTGACACTCATTTTATATAGGATGGAAAAACGATTATCAAGAAGAAATTTGGATATCTGAAAGTAGCAAGGAGACTTAATTTAAATATATATATTCCAAAGTATCTACATGGAACATTTATGCATGAAGCTGCCGGCATAGTTCTAGCCCATGCAGGAAAATGTGGAGTCCCCCTATGCAAAGTACCTATGCTGCAGACTTATGAGGGAGACCTACGCGGTAGTATAATTATCACACCACTACATGGAAGAGATACACTGTGAGAATGTTCTAAATACCTATATAGGAAACCTCCTTTAGATTAGCCCCCCTCCTTGCCAGTAAATATGACACTTGGGCTCCCCATTTTTCTACTCAAAAAGTTAGAAGAACTATTGAAGCTCCCATTGTGTGGTAGGTCCACTAATATTTCTCAAGTATATCTCTAAAATAATAGAGAATTGAGAATTATATGTGATAAGAAATATTGAATTCCTTTTATAGATTTACATACAAAATATCATATTAAGGACCCTCCTTCCATAAGGAAAAGTCATCTATAAATGGTCCTTTCCTTAAGAAAAGAGTTGTGTGGGATGCTTCTAATGACATCAATGGACACCTGGGGTTCTCACCCAAGTTTTTTCCCCTATATTCTATTTCCCAAGACATATCAAGATCTCACAGGATTATCTTTCCTTTAAAAAAAATTTAGTTTCTCCTACGACTTGTGTCGTACACCAACATAGTATGCCTATGTAGCATACCAACGTGGTGTACCTATTCGGATCACCTACGTAATCTATCCTTGAAATCCTTAAAAAAGCCACTCATGGTAGGGCTTATCTTTCATTGCCTCCTTTGTTTGAAAGGGACTGTTTCAGTGCGGATGTGCGTCGGGTTACGCTGTTCCGCCAGGACGCGTTCGCGCGTGCACCCGTCAACCCGAGGGGATGGGCGCGCGGCTTGTGGTCCCGCAGTCCCGCTTTCCAAAGGCGGGCGGCATCCTTCCCTTATTCAGGGGCGTCTGCTCCTTGATCGAAACCGGGATGATGGGATGTCGGCTTCTCCTTCCTTGGACATCTCCTCGGAACTCGTCGCCTAATCCGGGTCTCCCTCATAGATTTAAGAATGTTCGTGAATCTCGTTCCCGGCGCCATATCTTCATGGACACCGGTTAATTACGCTGCTTCCGCCCGGACGCTCCAAGGAGTCTGGTCGGGGCAGCAACCTGCGGTGAGGAGGCCGGGTGGCTCTGGGTGCTGGGGGCGTGTCGTAACATTGCGGCTCTGCATGTCTGTCTTACTGTCCCTAATAGGGCTTCTCGAAGGCATGATGGCCTGAGGCATCCCGCACTGGGTGCGGGGAACTGTGTCCCCTGAGGTTTTCCTCAGCTTCCCATGTTTAACACGGGGTAGGCCGCGAGTTTAACGTCCAGCGGGGACGGCATCGGACTGATCAACACGAAAAGTGGATCAGATGACAGAACCCCTTGCGGGGAACCTCCGACGCTGGGGCCAACGCATGGGTGGCTTCCCAAGTGATATGGAGTGGAGTGAAGTGGCATGACCCCACCGGGATGTGGCGGCCCGGGTAAGGATCAGGATGGATGATGGAGTGAAGAGCTTGGACCCCGTAGGGGCTTCCTACATACCGCGCGTTAGCACGGATCAAAGTCAACGTAGTTCGGGCATACAGTTTAACGTCATGTTGGATGTCGGCAAGCCGACTCACGAAGAGGTCGAGGCCGCCGGGCGGAGGATTGAACCGAACCACCTCGCACAGAGGGGGATGGAACGGCCGGGTGGATCACAGTTTCACGTCATGCTGGACGATAAAAGGAGAAATGGAAAAAGGGGCTATGGGGAGGCACAGTGGAGATACACACGGGCAGTCTCCCACAGGGGCAGATTCATAGGTGAATCGACGCAAGCGTGAACCCTGGAGGGGTCCACTGATGGACGAACCGACGTGAATACGACCGGGACGACCAGGTGGTGGGCTTGAACCTCAGGGAGGCTTCCTACGTACCCTGTTTAGAAGACAGGGATCAAAGTCCACGTAGTTCATTCTGTCAGGACTTACGCACTTGAGGCGGCCCGGATGCGGAAAAACTCAGTTGGAAGGGACTTGGACCGAAAGTTGGAGACACCTCGATCCCAGTCACACCCTCTACTGGCTTCGGCAGTGGGGAGGCGCAATGGAGATACACATGCGCGGCCCCCCACAAGAAACTAGGGGTTTGTAATACCCTACCCCCGTAGGGAAAAGCCGCTCCCATTAAATCGTCCCTAAAGAGGGACAATCCCGACATCCCTGCAGAGACGAGCGGGCGGGGGCCACATCCAAACCAGGGGGACCCTGCGTGCGGGGCACGGGATCGGGTGATGCGGACGGTTTAGCGTCTTGCCAGACGAAGTACAGTTTAACGTCGTGTGTTGAGGACGAAGCGGACGGTTTAACGTCTTGCCAGACGAAGTACAGTTTAACGTCGTGTGTTGAGGACGAAGCGGACGGTTTAACGTCTTGCCGGACGAAGTACAGTTTAACGTCGTGTGTTGAGGACGAAGCGGACGGTTTAACGTCTTGCCGGACGAAGTACAGTTTAACGTCGTGTGTTGAGGACGAAGGTGCTTGGCAGTTTAACGTCTTACAGCGTGGACGTGGTACAGTTTAACGTCATGTTGGACAAATGCAGTTTAACGTCATGCAGGACGAATGCAGTTTAACGTCATGCGGGACGAATGCAGTTTAACGTCATGCGGGACGAATGCAGTTTAACGTCATGCGGGACGAATGGATTGCCACTGATGGGTCCGTGTCACTTCGCGCGAGCCTGGAGGGTCGCACGGGAAGACAACGCACGGTGCGGGCACCCAGGATGAAGATCATCGGGCACCACGTAGGCGGGTACCCTCAGGGGGTCAAGGGGGGCGACCCTGGCGGATTGCGCGCAAAAGAGGAGCTTTGCGCGCAAAACAGCGGGTCGGCGCGCAAAATGGCGGGCTGGCGCGCAATCGGGCCAGCCCTTCACGCGCGGATGATTGAGATTGCGCGCACCGGGCTTCGGGTAGCACGCGGGGGCAACGGCTCATTCTCTAACGAATGGCCACTTTGAAAATGGGGGGTGCGCGCAATCGGGCTGGATTGCGCGCACCCGGGGGCAATTGCGCGCAAGAGGCTTCTTTTGCGCGCAAAGGCCTTCGGTTTAAGAACTATTCAAAGGAAAGGAGCCAAGGGGATTGCGCGTGAAGGCGAACCCCAAGGCTCTATTGCGCGAAAGAAAGGAGGTTACCTGAAGATCGGCATTGCGCGCGGAAGGGGTTGGATTGCGCGAACGAGCGACGCTTCGGATTTTGGCAACCTTCAAAACGTCGGGGGTCGCCTTATATTTATAGGCAACCCCGGGCGCGGAATCCGGTCTCGGGCGCGGAATTCCCTTCGTGGGCGCGGAATCAGGACCCGGCGCGCAAGGGAGCCGCGCAGGCCACGGGCGCGCAAAATAGCGCGCCGGCCCGGCGCATTGCGCGCATCCCGGGAGGATTGCGCGCTGCGACTCAACTTTGCGCGCGGGCCTCTGAAATTTCGCGCAAGTCCTCTGGGCCCTCCGGAACGTGCCTCTGACTCCAAATATCACTTCGCTTTCCGCATCCGGAGCTTCGTTTGGGAACAACAGACTTTTCCGGCGTCTACAAAAGCCCCCCCTCGGAATCTGATCGGCGAGAGGTCGCAACGATCGGGTTCCGAGGGAGACGCCGGAATGCCGAAGTCCTGGGCTGCGCGGGACTTAGGCGCGCAAAAAGGGGCGCCGGGCGCGCAATTCGCCGCCGCGGTCGCGCAATCGAGCATTTCGCGCGGCGCGGAATCCCGGCCTCGTCTATAAATAGGGGTCCGGGGTTCCGCGTTCCGTACACAGGCCTTCCGCACGATAAGCTTCAACGCTCTCGTGCGCGAAATCGCCTTTTCCGGTCGCGAAATTCTCCCGATCGGCGCGCAAAACCATCTGGAATTCGCCTGTCTTTGCGCGAAAACCCGGAACTTTGCGCGACATTCCTCCCAATTGCGCGCCGTCCACTTGGATTGCGCGCCAACCTTCAAACTTCTCTACCAGCCTCGTCCGATCCCGCACGCTTCATCCCTTAACCCGCACGACTCCCGAAACTTCTGAGATGGCCGCGCATCGAGGAAATGAGGGGGATGCCGACATTCGCAGAGCAGAGATGGTGGCGAACGAGGAGGTTTACGGAGCCAAGGAGATTGTTTCCAACAATCAATCCATGTTCGACTTGCTGACACCAGCCCATAAGACATATCCACTGTCGGACAACCTACCGCTCTGGAACATCGGCATCCTAGATGAGGTTCCGGTGCCAGGGTTCGAGGTTGATGCGCCACGGACCTGGGTGACTCGGGAGGACGAGCTTCCCCGCTATAACATCACCAACAATGGGCATCCTGCCAGGGAGACCAGGCACTTGGACGTCTATGTCCTGAACCCGAGGACGCGAACCATTGACGGGGGTGAGCCTACTGCAGAGAATTCTCCAGCCCTCTACTCGAGCACATATCACCAGAGTGTCACTGACGACACCAAGGGCTGGATGAAGGACTGGGACTTGCGGTCTGGGGGAAATTTCACCAGTGAGTGGGCCTGGGCGTTCTGGGTACGCCACACTTGCGATCACTTCGCAGAGGAGCTGCGGTACATCGGCCTGTTTGAGGCGGTGTGGACGTCGCAGTTCCACTTCTACCAGCAGTCCGAGCTCGGGCCGGAGCTGTTCACCCGCTGGTCTCCGGATACCAACACCTTCCATCTTCACCATGGGGAGGTCGGCATCGGTCTCTGGGACATCCACTGCATCGGAGGTATCCCGCTGGAGGGCTACCAATACGATGAGTTCCTGCCCACGAAGAACATCTGGGAGGACAGGTCACGGACTCCCATTCTGACATGGCATCTACTTGACCTGGCTACGCAGCGGCTTGGGATCAAGGACTTCCAGAAGGACATAGCCTACAAGGAGTGGTTCGGCCAGTTCTTGGAGCATGACCCAACGGTCAAGATGCCAGGCAGGGGGAAGCAGTGCCCGACCGCAGCTCAGAGGAGCCAGAACGGGTCGTACTGGAGGGTCCTGGAGGTGGGCGACTACCGCTCATGGGGGTACCGCGTCATCGAGGCCCGGGACCCAAATGTCCGGTACGCGGCGTTCCTGGCCGCCTTTCTGAGTGGGTGGCTCCTGCCAGTGCGGGACGCGAGAATGGGCGTTCGCCCGGCGACACTGGCGATGGCGGGCGCTATGGCCGCCAACAAAAGATACAACCTCGGGGTCCCAGTGTTGGCGAAGCTGTATGCCATCCTGGGACGCATCTCACGAGGGGGTCGCCACGAAGGATCTGTGGGCCCTTCCAATTCTTCCATGGCTGGGTGACTGCTCACCTTGGTGGGTACACGTTTCCGAACGCCATCATTCCTCCGGGCAACGGCCTGTGACCCTCCCTGCTGAACATTGCGGGGGTCGCTCCGATGACCCTAAGTGAGGAGGGCGTGAGGATTCGGATTGGCAATCATGCCAATTTCAACTTCAGCCCGTTCCCCACTCCCGTTGGCCAAATGATCGACAACGGGCAGGGTCCGCTGGAGCAGCATGAATACTTCCTGAACATGCGGGGCGGGGTGCTCGTGGCTCGGATCGACGGGAAGGTGATCTGCGAGCCTTACGTGCCAACCCGGTTCGCCAGGCAGTTCGGGTGCCTTCAACGGATGCCGAAGAGGGTATTCACTGCTGTCTGGGAGGAGACGAACCCTGGTGTCCTTCGCCAGATGTGGCTGATGTTCGCCGCCTTTGGCTCTGGCGACGTCATCACTCTCCCTCCTACCGGAGTTGACGCAGGCTTGGCAACCGAGTATGCCGAACACTGGGCCATCGCGTACCCCGAGGGGCTTCTACGGAAGCCAGTTCGGCGGCTCGAGGTCACCCGTGCGGAGACCGGGCGTCAAGGAAGGAGGCGAGGCGCCGCCACACGGGGGAGAACGGAGGCGCGCCAAGCAGCGGAGCCGGCGCGAGCAGGGACTTCGGCGGCGGGTACATCGTAGGCTGCCGCTACGACCTCGGCGCCCAGAGAGGGGGCACGTGCGGTGGTCGAAGAGCGGCCCGGGAAGCAGGTAAGGCGTCTGCTCGAACCCTCCCACGATGCAGTCTTCCCGGCGCTGTGGTCGGCCTGGATGACCCTGCGGCAGTCACTGGGGACCGACGTCATCTGGCGAAAGATACTCAGAGAAGGAATCTATCTGCCAGAGGTCGGGCACCTCCAGATCGCCGACAGGGTGGACTTCAACCGGCAGTATGCGTATCTGACGGCCATGGACGAGTACGTGCGCCAACGTGGTCAGCGTGCGGAGCCATCCCTTCTGGTGAAGGTGATGCTCGGTCTAGAGCCCGCTCCAGAACAGATGCCGCTGGCAGAAGATGAAAGTGGCAGCGACTCCGAGGAAGAGGAGGAAATAGGGGAGGATGAAGGCTCCGAGGGAAGATCCCATCAGGGGAGCCCACGGGAGAGCGGCGAGGTGGCCGGCTCTGACAACGTTGATGTCACTGAGCTCCTCGAGGTCCGCTTCTATCCCTACTCAATCTGCTTCATCCATTCTCTTATGCAGCTTCTAACCCATTTCTCCATCTTTCTCAGGAGCACACGGATGTTGGTCAGGCGTCCTCAGCGGGAGTAGGAGAGGCGCCAGCAGGACAAGGCGGGGGCCAGATGCCCATCATTGAACTGACAAGCGCTGAGGGGTCCCCTGCTGCAACTGTTCCTGCGGCGGCCGGGGCAGCGGAAGATGACGCTTTGAACCCCCGTAAGTCTCCTTACTTTACTGATGGTGCTTGCCATTGATGATCCGTGACTAACCACGGCATGCCTTGCGCAGTGATCTCAGGACTGGAGGCCCGTCGGACTACCGAACCCGGGCCATCTACGGGTGGACCAGTGGCAGACATGCCGCCTGCTCCAGAACAGACTTCCCAAACCGAGCCGTCCCCACCAACTGCTGACCAGGGGGCTACGGACGTCGGTGGTGCTGCCGTCGGAGAGAGGTCGGGGGGTGACGAGGGTGTCAACGCCGCAGGGGCGGGAGAAGAAGGTCGCCCAGATGTTGGGGAACCTATCCCCCGTGAAGACATCCCAGGGGCGGACCCTGCAGCAGACCTGCTGGCTGCCTTCCCTGCCTACCGGCCTGCCGACCCCGAGGAGATGGACGACTCAGACGCAGAGGCGGTCGAGGAGAGCCGGATAGCGCGCCGAAGGGGGTGGAAGTGCATCCAGCGCTTCCTCAAGCGAGACCCATCGGAGTGGCTGGGGCGCATGGGGTCACTCCAAACCTGGCAGCGCTTCCTGTGTGCCAGGGGAGCTGATGCTCAATGCCTCCATCTGACGGTCCGTGATTTTATGGCCGAAAAGATGCGCGAGAGCTGCCGGCGTGCCGACGTCACACAAAGTCGGGACATGTCGGAGAGCACGCGGGCGCTCCTCGCGGCGGAGCAGGAAGTCCGGCGCCTCGAAGGGCAGGCGGTAGAGAAGGAGGCCTTCGTCGCAACGTGTACCGAGCTTGTGGAGCAACTAGCAGCCCAGCTGGTTGACGCCCAGGTACAGCTGACGGAGGCGGGCCAACAGATGGTCACAATTCAGGTCGAGCGGGAGCGCGCATAGGCCAGAATCGACGAACTGCGTGCTGCGACCGCCGATGAAGAGAGGGCACGCAGAGAGCGAGAAGCAGCTCTGGAGGCCACCAGCCAAAGGGTAGCGGCATTAGAAAGACTCATTCAGCACGCTAATCCCTAAGGGCTTTGTTTTTCCGTTCCCAAAACATTTTCTTCCGCTACTTTGATCCATTTGTATGAATCAATATATTTATCTGCATCTTTTGGCTTAACATGCTCAACCACAATTCGTTGTCTTGCGGGAGTGTTAACCAAGCATCAGGCATTCATAATTGGGCCTGGATTTCTGGAGAAAAGAGGGAGGTCATTCCTAGGAAAGGAGACCTCAGACCTAATCAATGTATCATCCCCCCAACTTGTTCCAACACACGAGCGGGACAACACTAGGGGCGTTGAGATTTTATCCGAACATAGGGAAATGAGAAAGGGTGAATCGCGTGTCCCAAATCCAGACATCCACAACGGTCGGCCTTCCAGGAAATGCCCAAGACGGTAGGCGGACAGTGGATCGACCATAAAAACTGCAATATACGGACCGAAGGTCATCATTCATATTGCAGGAGGTGGACCACATGTCATCATGAATGCCGCTTTGGGGTTCCTTCAGGCACAAGGGTGGAAATCCAGATCAACAGGGCATGCGAAGCGTGGGGCGAAGCGACGATTTGTTCGGATAGAATCCAACGCTCTCAAAATTGCGCCACCGTGGGGAAAGCGTATTAGGCGGATGCACTAATCTGGCCGTGAATCACCCCAATTCTCAGACAGAACCTCTTTAACGAGGAAACTGTCGCTTCCCATCATTGCAATGGGGCATCCCGAGCTGGATCAGGGAGAATATCACAACTGCACCACTCTACCCGAAGTCAGGCCAGACGGCCGGCGACGAGGAGGGGCGGGACTTAGCGATCCCTGAGGCTGGACCCGAGTCGAAATGCCCTGGCGTTCCTATGTACTCCATCAGGCTGGAGATCAAGCCACACGTAGTTTTGAAAGTGCAGTTTAACGTCATGCAGGACGTAGAATCCCATTTGGGGAGATCTTAGTTTAGGGTCGTAGAGCTCGGACCATAGGGGTAGATCTTAGTTTAAGGTCTTAGAGCTCGAACCATAAGGGTAGATCTTAGTTTAAAGTCTTAGAGCTCGGACCATAGGGCTAGATCTTAGTTTAAGGTCTTAGAGCTCGGACCATAAGAGTAGATCTTAGTTTAAGGTCTTAGAGCTCGGACCATAGGGCTAGATCTTAGTTTAAGGTCTTAGAGCTCGGACCATAAGAGTAGATCTTAGTTTAAGGTCTTAGAGCTCGGACCATAGGGCTATATCTTAGTTTAAGGTCTTAGAGCTCGGACCATAATAGTAGATCTTAGTTTAAGGTCTTAGAGCTCGGACCATAGGGCTAGATCTTAGTTTAAGGTCTTAGAGCTCGGACCATAAGAGTAGATCTTAGTTTAAGGTCTTAGAGCTCGGACCATATGGCTAGATCTTAGTTTAAGGTCTTAGAGCTTGGACCATAAGAGTAGATCTTAGTTTAAGGTCTTAGAGCTCGGACCATAAGAACCTCAAAGTACGCCGCATCGTGGTCCTATCCCCTGGATATGCAAAGGTGCACTGAGGGATAGTGTCAAGAGTGTCGAGATTTCGCCTGGTCAGAAGGGGAGGTTGAAAATGTGATGTGAATCATGCGGCCATTCACTCAAGGACTGGGGGCACCGGCGTAACGATATGGGAGTACTGCCGACCGTGGCGGAAAAGCAGCATCAATATCGCACTAACCGTTGGTGGAATGAGGCAGCAAATGAGCATCGACCGCTCAATCGAAGGATTCATATCGATTTGCTGCCCGAGGCCATTGGGGGCACCAGCCCGAGTCGGTGGGAGAGCACTGAGGCATTGTGTCCAAACCGTTCACGGGGGCTCCACCCAGGGCGTAGACGATGGGTCCGAATGAAAGGGAGCACGAAGCCTGAAAAGTGGAGGAAACCTGACCAAGCGGATCCTGACCCTCCTGGCAATAAACCAGAGTACTCTTGACACCGGTGGACCACTGCAAGGGGTCGGGGAACACGCCTTGAGGGTGACCTGAAGGCGGCAGATTCCCCAGAGAAGGGGGAATCTCTAAGAGGTGGGGGGCTGGACCCGAAGTTTCAAACATCCGGGCGTTCCTACGTATCCCATAAGGATGGGAATCAAGCCACACGTAGTTCTTGAAGCGCGGCGCAACACAATCGGGCACCAGCGCGGGGAAGAGTGCGGGTCTGACCCTCGCACACAGAAGGAGCGACATTTGATATTTCTTGTTTTTCCTTAAAGATGAATGGTTTTTCTTTGTGCGGCGACATGCCTGTGATTGAGAAATCTCTGGTGTTGCCACAATAATCAAGCCACGGAAGGCATTGATGAATGGCGTGGTTATTAACCAGCGCCCAACATGAGTGTCCCCTGAGGAGAACATCACGATGCAGTGCCGTTTCTCGTCGGGCGGCCAAGACGATCACAGTTTACGGTCGTGTGGTAGGACCAGACAACACAGTTTAAGGTCGTGTGGTTCGGACCATGGAGGAATCCGCTTATCGCGGTACGGCGGACACGGCGGAGGTGGGAACATACCCAGCCCTGCGGTCACGCACGATTCCAGGAGAAGAGTCTTGGGATAGGGGTCTGCGTATGTCCATCACCCGAGGGGCAGAGATGCTAGCCTCCAGATATACTGGGCCCAGAACGCGATTGTTCGGGCGACTCCCTCCTCATGGGGATGAGGGTCCAGCTACGCATGGCCCTTAGGGAGGACATCCGCATATACCCTTGGTGCTCAGATCATGGGAGCCTCGAACGACATCATTACCCTGGTTGGTCTGCCTAACGTGTAGAGGTGTACTGAAGGTCAGTATGAAGAGAGTGTCGAGATTCCACTACAACGCGCAAAGGCGGAGTGTGATGAGGACTGCGCAACCAATGTTCAGAGCCTGAAAGAGCCGACATGGCGATCAAGGACGTTGCTGACCATATTCGCAACACAACATCTGATCGCGTCAGCCTAAGACGGGGCAAGCAAACGAGCATCAACCGCTCAAGCGCAGGATTCATATCGATTTGCGGCCCAAGACCCGCCGGTAAATCGACCCGGAGCGGTAGGAGAGCACTGAGGCATCGTACCCAAACCGCTAACGAGGATCCCTTTGAGTGAAGGCTCGAACAAGAGGAAGCGCGAGGCCTGACAAGCAACACAGGACTTGTCGGGATTGAATCTGACACTACGAGTCATAGACCAAAGTACCCAAAACATGTTAACAGATCACCGGAAAGGGTCGGAGGACTCACCCTAAGAGCAACCAAAAGAGGGCAGATCCCCGTGATCAACCAAGAGACGGGGCTGGACATGAAACACAAGCGTCCAGGCGGTCCTACGTATCCCATAAGGATGGGAATCAAGCCATACGTAGTTCTTGAGAGGCAGTTTAACGTCATGCAGGACGATGAGAGGTGTGAGGTGGTCCCACAAACGGGGGAGGCGTACGGCGCGGCCAGTAGACCAACGCGAATGAGGACGTAATCCCCCGCTCACGCGATACGCCTCGCACAAAAAGGAGGGGAACTTGGGCCAGGGGCCCGACGCGGGATAGAGATTCCCGGGAAATGGGGCTGGGCCTGAAACATGTATGTCCAGGCGGTCCTACGTATCCCATAAGGATGGGAATCAAGCCGCACGTAGTTCTTGAAGTGCAGTTTAACGTCATGCAGGACGAGAAAAGAAGGGGGGAGCAGAAGGCATCCCCAAACGTGGGGGGCGTACAGCGTGGCGAGCAAACCGACGTGAATGAGGGCATAGCCCCGCGTTCACACCATACGCCGCACACCCGGAGGCAACTAGGCCAAGGGCCCGAGATGGGATGGAAATTCCCAAAGGATGGGGCTGGGCCTGAAACATGAATGTCCAGACGGTCCTACGTATCCCATAAGGATGGGAATCAAGCCGCACGTAGTTCTTGAGAGGCAGTTTAACGTCATGCAGGACGATACGCTGGGCAGTTTAACGTCGTGTAGCTTGGACGTGGTACAGTTTAACGTCATGTTGGACGAATGCTAAACAATTTAACGTCTTGTAGCTTGGACGAAGATGCTTGGCAGTTTAACGTCTTGCCGCGCGGACGATGTGCTGGGCAGTTTAACGTCGTGCAGCTTGGACGTGTGCAGTTTAACGTCGTGCAGGACATGGCGCTTGGCAGTTTAACGTCTTGCAGCGCGGACGAATGCTGAACAGTTTAACGTCTTGTAGCCTGGACGAATGCAGTTTAACGTCGTGCAGGACGTGGGCACACTCAGACAAAGTACTGCTTGAGGAACCTAGCGTTGGTGGGAGGAGTGACACGCTCACCATCCATAGTCGCTAGGGAGTACGCGCCATTGGGATAAACCTTGTGGATGACAAAAGGTCCCTCCCACTTGGGGTCCAACTTGGGTGGCTTCCTGCCGGGGATCATTGGCGCTCTTAGGGCTAGCACTAGGTCACCCTACAGGAAGGAGCGGAGGCGAACCTTCTTATTGAAAGCTCGAGCCATTCTGCTTTGATGCCTCTCCAAGTTGTGCAAAGCGCGAAGTCTATTCTCATCCAGTGCTTCCAACTCGACTAGGCGGGCTTCAGCAGCTCTGTCCGGCGCTTGCTGGTCGTAGACCGCAGTGCGCAAGGACGGTAACTGGATCTCGATGGGCAGGACGACCTCAGCTCCATACACCAGGGAATAAGGGGTCATCTGGGTGGAATTGCGAGTCGTCGTCCGATAAGCCCAGAGGGCATTGGGGAGCTTGTCCGGCCAACTCTTCTTGTTCTGACCAACCATCTTTTGCAGAATGTTAGAGAGGGTTTTGTTAAACGCCTCGATCTGTCCATTCGCCTGCGCATGATAGCGAGATGTATGGTTCGAGCGAATGTTATACTTGGCGTACAACTTCTTCAACTCGACTGCTCGGAAATTGGTTCCGTTATCCGTGAGGATAGCGTGAGGCACTCCAAATCGATAGATGATGTTGGAGGTCACGAAGTCAGCGATCGAACAGGATTTGACCTCTCTGAGCGGAATTGCCTCTGCCCATTTGGAGAAGAAGTCTGTGGCGGTCAGAATGAACCGGCACTGGCGAGCAGTGAACTCCTCATCCTCAGGGGCCATCTGAATTTGGTTGTATCCGGAGTATCCATCCATGAAGGAGAGGTCTTGGAACCCTGCCGTGGCATCAATCAACAGCTCTGTCACTGGAAGGGGAAAATCATCCTTCGGACAGTGGCGGTTGAGATCGCGGAAGTCGATGCAGACTCTAATCTGCCCGTTCTTCTTCCTGACCGGCACAATGTTGGCCAGCCATTTAGGGTACTGAACTTCCCTCACGAAGTTGGCTTTGATAAGCTTGTCAACTTCGGCCTCAACCATGGCACCGCGGGACGGGTGCATCTTCCTGGGAGGCTGCTTGAACCCGCGATGGTTCGCCGGGAGACCAAGGCGGTGGACGGCTACCTGAGGATCTAGCCCCGATATCTCGTCATAGCCCCAAGCGAACACATCACGGTGCTGCCTGAGAAAGTCCACGTACTGCTGCCGCTCCTCAGAGGGCATGGCGGCACTGACCAATGTGGGTCTTGGATCGGCCTCGGTTCCAAGGTTCACCTGTATTAACTCATCGACCGTGGCGGGGACGCCCTATTCAAAGGCTGGGGGTGCGTCTTCCACATCCTCTCCACTCGGGGAGGGATCGTCCACGGGAGAGACTGCATTGGAAACTGCATTGGGGCTACCAGATCCTGCTGGGCCACTGGTGCTGGCGCGGGCGGTCGCGGTCATCTCATCAGGAGACTCGCGGACCGTCGAGACCATGGCTGCGTCCAACCGTTGAATCGGGAGGACGTAAGCGTCATCCAGACTTGCCCAGGGATCACTTGCAACAGCGACAGGCTCAACCTCACCTGCCAGGATCTGCTTATCCTTGCTCTTGTAATAGTCCGCGTCCAGATAGCGGGCTTCACACGAGGCAAAAGGAGAGGCATCTCCTTGAAGCACGCCTACTCGACCATTAAGGGAGTATTTGAGGCATTAGTGGTATGACGAGGGAACCGCCGCGTGAAGGTGGAGCCATGGCCTGCCAATCAATGCGTTATACGCAGTGTCCTGAGAGACCACCATGAATTCGGTGTTGACAACCAAGTCACCGAACTGGGTCTTCAAACGTATCTTGCCGACCGGGGTTTGCTCGGTGCGGTCGTACCCCTGGATCCTGAGGTCGGAGGGAATCAAGTCATCCTTAGACAACCCCAATCTCCGGAGCGTCCGAGTTGGAATCAGGTTAATCCCGGACCCCGTGTCGACAAGACAGCGCCGGACTTCAAGGCCATTGAACTGGCCAGTGACATACAGCGGACGAATGTGTCCCTGTATAGGAGGGTCTTCATCCTTACCAGAGAACGAGATAACTGCCTGACATTCGGCGTCCTCGATCGTTTCGGCGTGAAAGGCCTCTGCAGCCGCAACCTCTGTCTCAAACTGGAGGGGGCTCTTCAGGGCTTCAGCGAGTGCCTCGCGCATCTCAGATGACATGCGCAGAGCCTCAAGGATGGAGAGCCTTGCTGGGATATCGGCCAAGTGCTTCAGGACATCATACTTTTTGGCCAAGCGCGATCCCCTGGTTGCAGGAGGTTGCTCTGCGGTTGGCGGCATGACGGGCCTTGCCGGTTGGATCGGCGGCCGACTGGTACTTGGCGCATCTCGTTGTTCACTGGTTGCAGTCCGGGAAATGGTCACCGTACTGGGGTCAGGAGGCCGGGATGGACCCGTGGCAGGGCGGAGCTGGTCGTGACGCGGCTGAGGCGGTTCTGCCTGGTCCCACACCACAAACAGCGGTGGAGGCAAATCTGTCATCCCCGAATGGGGGGGCGGCGCACGTTGTGCTCGGTTTTGAGCCTGCTGCCTAGTCTCAGTGGCGTGCACGGCCTGGCTGGAGGTACCAACGGCTGTGCCCCGGCGACTCCTGCTGCTGCGGTTCTTCCGACGGTGGCGACGACCGGGGACACTAGGGAGGTCCACCTGGTGTTCTTCAACGTCGGGAACCGAAAAGGGATTTACCAGCTCGATGGTATTAACCGAAGCGTACCCAACACCGTCATCGGATGAATCATCCATCACCGGGCGGATCCGAGGAGGGACCCCCATCTCCGGGGGCATGAAATCGCCGAGAGTGCGGGATAGTGGCGGAACCGGCGGGGCGCGCTCTTCCTTCTTGCGCTGCCGCCGTTTGCTCCTCTTGGAAGAGGCAGGCTGGGACGACGATGCCGAAGCAGCACCCGCAGATTCTGGGGGCTCAGGCTGATTCAAGCGCGCACGGATGATTCCATGGGCGCGAATGGTCGTCTTGCGGGCCATCCAGTTATTATACTTCTGGGATCCGCGGTCGGAGACCAGCTGCCATTCGTCCTCATTGCCACTATCGTCATCTGATCCCACGAACACTCCCGCCACTTGTGCTGGAACTGGGCCCAACCTGATTACATTGTTGTTAATCTGGTCTTGGAGCCAATCCTTAAACACATAGCACCGCTGGATGGTGTGCCCCAGGGCCCGATGGTAGGGGCAGTAGCGGGGGTTATTCGTAAGATGTGCCTCCTCTGGCCTCCAACACTCAGGCAGTCGCACAATCCTCTGCTCCAGGGCGCTCCGGAAATAACCGGGGACCTGATCCTCGTGGAATGAGTAAGTCAGGTGTCGCGGGCCCCTGGGAGCGTGGTCTTGACGAGGGGCTGGAGGGGCCGGCCAAGGAGGTGGACCCTGATTATCTCGCCTGGGTTGTGGCGGTACATTACGCGGAGGGGCCGACCGGTTCTGGGGCTGCCGCTGCTGGGCCGGGAACTGAGCCCGTGGAGGCGGATTCCTGTGAGGCTGTGGAGCTGGCCTCGCCGGCAGCAGCTCCAACGGCCTGGGGGCCTCTATCTGGGCAACAGCAGCGGGCTCAGCCCTGCTGACTCTCCTTGCAGGAATCATAGGAGGCAGCGGGTGTGCCTGGCTGGCCTGTTGCAGGGCTTCCTCAAGACGTTGAGCTTTGTCTGAGAAGTCCCTGAACCCTCCGGGGTAATTCTGAGTGATCAGGGAAGGGACCAGCTCGGTCTTGACGTTCCCGACGCACATTGTCAGCAACTGCTCCTGAGTCAATGGCATGTCAAGGGAATACGTGAGACCCTTCCATCGGGCGACGAAGTCCGCGACTCGCTCATCAGGCCTCTGCTTGCACTTGAAGAGGTCTGCGATACTTGTCTTCCGGGTCGTGGAACTGAACTGGTAGAGGAACTGTCTACGGAGGTCCTCCCAGCTGGTTACCGACCCGACGGGGAGCTGGCTGTACCAGACAAATGCTGGCCCTTCCAGTGTCTGGACAAAGCAGCGAAGCTTAGCGGCCTCTTGCTGCGCCGGAGTCCCCAACATAGGCCCGCACCTCGAGTTGAAGTGGGCTAAATGCTGTGGCAGATCTCCAGTCCCGTTGAAGGGAGCGAAAGTGGGATTCCCAAATCCCGGAGGCGCCGGCATGTCATCCACCCATGCTGGGTAGGGCTTGCCGTCCGGTGGGATCGCCACCTGCCGAGTCTCCAAGGCCTCCAAGCGGGCAATGAGTGCCGCCATCGGATCGTCCGGACATGGGTTCCAGTCCTGGCGAGGATCTCTAACCACGAGCGCATTGCATGGCCCTTCAATCGGGTCGTCGACCGGGTCTTCGAACTCGGCAGCTCGTGGGACGGCGGGCAGAGCGGCCCTTGGGGCAGCGGGAGGAATCCGAGCAGGGTCTCTCAGGTAGTCACGCCGCTCGGGAGGGTGTGGCGAAACATACCGCGCCCTCTTGCCGTAGGCAATGGCCTCTCTCCTGTCGGCGAACACGGCGTAATCACGGTTGCCCGGGAGAGTCTCGTCGAGGAGCGGTTGTTCCGGTCCCTGCTGTACTGGCCTAGGATCACTGTAGTCAGGCCGCCGTTCTGCAGCGCGCTCGGCGAGGAGCTGGTCAACCAGCTTCTTCTGTTCGGCGAGCTGCTGACGTAGTGTAGCCTTCTCGGGATCCTCCTCTGCCCTCTGCATGGAGGCAGATGGGTCGGCGGGCTTTATAGTCTCGCTGTGCTCTTTTCCTTTGCTGACGTTTCGGCTCAACGTCAGTGCTTCAGTGGGTGCGGGGAGCCCCAGGAGGTTCCTCTGATGACGAGTGACTCTCACCGATGGCTCTGACGACGGCTTGTCTTTGGGGGGGAAGCCCCCGTCGAGAAGTTCCAAGTCGTTCCCCTCTCCCGACAGGTCAGCCATATTGACCGTTTCTGTCCCTGGAGATATACCCTCAGGGCCACCCAGCGAATCGGGCTGTCGGCGAATCACACTGAAGCGTAGGGCAGCGTACCGCCCCCATCCACGGATATACACGTGGGGAGTGGCTTCCTCGATAACTTTGCGGAGTACTTGAAAACACTCAACGCATCGTTGTTGGAGGGCCTCGTGGTGCTCAAATGACCCGGGGTGCCGAGCCGCGGGGAGCATGGCCAGGTCAATTTGACGGCACTGCTCACCAATATCCTCCAGGTGCGCTTGACTCCCGGGGTATGGCATTTTTAGGCGGTGAAGACAGGAGCGAGTCTCCCGGAGAGTTCGGCGGAAGCATTCGAACTCATCCGGGGTGAGCGATTCGGGTGCATCAAAGCCCGGTCCTGCGACTGGCCAAAACTTCTCAGGGAAGTGTCCCTCTGCAAGGACGGTCCAGAAGTTCCACGACTCAAACTCGGGACCCAGATCTCCTTGGTCCTCTTCAATGGCTGGGAACGGACGGGGAACCGGCAGTGGTGCCGAGGCGGGCCGCCGGGCTGACGGGCTGGCCGGCGGTGAATACGGCGAACAGGCCGATTGGCCTCCATATCCCGGGCCGCCCTCTGAGGGTGGCGGTGCCCTGGCTACCACATCACGATAGGATGGGCCGGCGAGCGAACATCCTGCCGTAGCATCGGTGCTCACCGAGGGTGCACCAGATCGTGGTTCGACCGTCGGTCCCCAGAAAAAGTCTCCGGCTTCTTCGATCGAGACGGAAGGCACTTCCGGAGGGGCCGGTACCAACCGCAAGCTTGATCCTTGGGGGTCTACCAGGCCCTCGTTACTCCGGATATACCTTCAGAGAGAAGCGGGGATCACATCGATCTCGCTCTCGGGGAGCACGAGGCTGACGTGCCGCATTCCTACCCCTGCCCTTGACTGGCGGGATTGGGGAAAGGGCTCTGTCGCCGAATCGTACTCCGCCTCTGAATCAGAGAAGCGAACCGGTCAGATCTCTGTCCGGAATTCTGTAACATTCTTCCCTCGGCGTCGACGCCTTGCCTTCCTGCCCCTGGGTGGTTCTTCGGGGCAGGGCTGATCTCTGTCCTGGCGTCCTCCGGCCGCACTGGTGCTGGGGCCAAGAGGACTGGAAACCAAGGTGCGAGGGGCACCGGGACAGATATCAAAGGGGACGCGGGGAGAGATGATTCCGGGCAGGCCTCCGGGCCGGGATCGGAAGGTGGGATGACCCATGCCTCCTGGATCGGCCACACGGAGTAGATCCCGCTGGTGAATAGCGCTACCGCGAGGTGGTCCGCGGTGGCTACTGCCTGCACCAGCAACCGGGAGAGTCGACCCAACCTGCCTTTGGGGAGGTCGAGGCCTCGATCCAGGTCGGGTATAGAAGTTCCCCTGCTCAGGATGCACAGGGGCCTGGCGACTGGAGCCAACAGTGGCTTGGGCCAATGCGGCCGCTGTTGCTAGGGCCCCAAGGTGGGAATCCTCTTCCACTCGTGCCCGACGTTGGCGTCGGGACAGACGAGTCGGGATGAGCGGCGCGGGTAGGTGGAGAGCCCGCTCTTCGACTTGAGAGGCCTGGCGGCGGTGTCGCTGTGGCCTGGCGGGAGTCCTTACCGTAGATCCCTGGAGCGAATCCCGGATAGGGTGATCCCGGGCATCTTCCACCTCATCCTCATAGGGAAGGGAACTGTCAGAGCGCTCCGGGGATAAGCTCCCGAAGCGGTTGGACGTTGAGGTAGGCAGTGGTGCCTCCCTGCGCGGCCCTCGGGGGCGGCGGTGGTGGCGAGGTGCAGCCTCCTCAAGGTCTAGGCGAGCCATGTCCCTAGTGGGGATGACTCCCTCTTCCTCATATCTCCGCACCAGGGTGTTGATCACCCTTCTCTGGATGACCTCCGAGGGGGAGAGAGGGTGTGGTTGTCCCGCAATTGCGGCTGCTGGGACGGCTGTGGAACGGGCGGGACCACGCGGAGTAGCCGCGTCGGTGTTTCCCCTACCCCTGCGCCAGTGGGCGGGTGGCGATCGGTCACTGGATCGGGCGATCTGATTTCTGAAAGCAGGGAGAAGGACCCATTAACACTGACAGGAAAAAGGAATCAACAACCAACCATTAGCACTACGACGCCTTCCGTGGGGGGAACCCAGGCCCTCGACGTTGCGAGACGGAGTGCCCGATGTCCCTTCCCCAGCCCCTGGCGGGTAAGACTGAATGCTTGGCCGGGCAACATGCCGGTCTTCCAACACCTCTGAAAGCCATCGGTCTTCGTATCGAGGAGAAGAGATTCACGTCGGGTTCACCATTTTTCTGTTTCGGTGCGGATGTGCGTCAGGTTACGCTGTTCCGCCAGGACGCGTTCGCGCGTGCACCCGTCAACCCGAGGGGATGAGCGCGCGGCTTGTGGTCCCGCGGTCCCGCTTTCCAAAGGCGGGCGGCATCCGTCCCTTATTCAGGGGCGTCTGCTCCTTGATCGAAACCGGGATGATGGGATGTCGGCTCCTCCTTCCTTGGACGTCTCCTCGGAACTCGTCGCCTAATCCGGGTCTCCCTCATAGATTTAAGAATGTTCGTGAATCTCGTTCCCGGCGCCATATCTTCATGGACACCGGTTAATTACGTTGCTTCCGCCCGGACGCTCCAAGGAGTTTGGTCGGGGCAGCAACCTGCGGTGAGGAGGCCGGGTGGCTCTGGGTGCTGGGGGCGTGTCGTAACATTGCGGCTCTGCATGTCTGTCTTCCTGTCCCTAATAGGGCTTCTCGAAGGCATGATGGCCTGAGGCATCCCGCACTGGGTGCGGGAAACTGTGTCCCCTGAGGTTTTCCTCAGCTTCCCATGTTTAACACGGGGTAGGCCGCGAGTTTAACATCCAGCGGGGACGGCATCGGACTGATCAACACGAAAAGTGGATCAGATGACAGAACCCCTTGCGGGGAACCTCCGACGCTGGGGCCAACGCATGGGAGGATTCCCAAGTGATATGGAGTGGAGTGAAGTGGCATGACCCCACCGGGATGTGGCGGCCCGGGTAAGGATCAGGATGGATGATGGAGTGAAGAGCTTGGACCCCGTAGGGGCTTCCTACGTACCGCGCGTTAGCACGGATCAAAGTCAACGTAGTTCGGGCATACAGTTTAACGTCATGCTGGACGTCGGCAAGCCGACTCACGAAGAGGTCGAGGCCGCCGGGCGGAGGATTGAGCCGAACCACCTCGCACAGAGGGGGATGGAACGGCCGGGTGGATCACAGTTTCACGTCATGTTGGACGATAAAAGGAGAAATGGAAAAAGGGGCTGTGGGGAGGCACAATGGAGATACACACGGGCAGTCTCCCACAGGGGCGGATTCATAGGTGAATCGACGCAAGCGTGAACCCTGGAGGGGTCCACTGATGGACGAACCGACGTGAATACGACCGGGACGACCAGGTGGTGGGCTTGAACCTCAGGGAGGCTTCCTACGTACCCTGTTTAGAAGACAGGGATCAAAGTCCACGTAGTTCATTCTGTCAGGACTTACGCACTTGAGGCGGCCCGGATGCGGCAAAACTCAGTTGGAAGGGACTTGGACCGAAAGTAGGAGACACCTCGATCCCAGTCACACCCTCTACTGGCTTCGGCAGTGGGGAGGCGCAATGGAGATACACATGCGCGGCCCCCCACAAGAAACTAGGGGTTTGTAATACCCTACCCCCGTAGGGAAAAGCCGCTCCCATTAAATCGTCCCTAAAGAGGGACAATCCCGACATCCCTGCAGAGACGAGCGGGCGGGGGCCACATCCAAACCGGGGGGACCCTGCGTGCGGGGCACGGGATCGGGTGATGCGGACGGTTTAGCGTCTTGCCAGACGAAGTACAGTTTAACGTCGTGTGTTGAGGACGAAGCGGACGGTTTAACGTCTTGTCGGACGAAGTACAGTTTAACGTCGTGTGTTGAGGACGAAGCGGACGGTTTAACGTCTTGCCGAACGAAGTACAGTTTAACTTCGTGTGTTGAGGATGAAGCGGACGGTTTAACGTCTTGCCGGACGAAGTACAGTTTAACGTCGTGTGTTGAGGACGAAGGTGCTTGGCAGTTTAACGTCTTACAGCGCGGACGTGGTACAGTTTAACGTCATGTTGGACAAATGCAGTTTAACGTCATGCAGGACGAATGCAGTTTAACGTCATGCGGGACGAATGCAGTTTAACGTCATGCGGGACGAATGCAGTTTAACGTCATGCGGGACGAATGGATTGCCACTGATGGGTCCGTGTCACTTCGCGCGAGCCTGGAGGGTCGCACAGGAAGACAACGCACGGTGCGGGCACCCAGGATGAAGATCATCGGGCGCCACGCAGGCGGGTACCCTCAGGGGGTCAAGGGGGGCGACCCTGGCGGATTGCGCGCAAAAGAGGAGCTTTGCGCGCAAAACAGCGGGTCGGCGCGCAAAATGGCGGGCTGGCGCGCAATCGGGCCAGCCCTTCGCGCGCGGATGATTGAGATTGCGCACACCGGGCTTCGGGTAGCACGCGGGGGCAACGGCTCATTCTCTAACGAATGGCCACTTTGAAAATGGGGGGTGCGCGCAATCGGGCTGGATTGCGCGCACCCGGGGGAAATTGCGCGCAAGAGGCTTCTTTTGCGCGCAAAGGCCTTCGGGTTAAGGACTATTCAAAGGAAAGGAGCCAAGGGGATTGCGCGCGAAGGAGAACCCCAAGGCTCTATTGCGCGAAAGAAAGGAGGTTACCTGAAGATCGGCATTGCGCGCGGAAGGGGTTGGATTGCGCGAACGAGCGACGCTTCAGATTTTGGCAACCTTCAAAACGTCGGGGGTCGCCTTATATTTATAGGCAACCCCGGGCGCGGAATCCGGTCTCGGGCGCGGAATTCCCTTCGCGGGCGCGGAATCAGGACCCGGCGCGCAAGGGAGCCGCGCAGGCCACGGGCGCGCAAAATAGCGCGCCGGCCCGGCGCATTGCGCGCATCCCGGGAGGATTGCGCACCGCGACTCAACTTTGCGCGCGGGCCTCTGAAATTTCGCGCAAGTCCTCCGGGCCCTCCGGAACGTGCCTCTGACTCCAAATATCACTTCGCTTTCCGCATCCGGAGCTTCGTTTGGGAACAACGGACTTTTCCGGCGTCTACAGGGACCAAGTTGAAATCTCCAACAAAACCTCCTAATTTATCAAACGGTTAGGAAAGGCAGATCAATGTGTCTCCCATTTTGAATTGGATATCAATGATCCAAGGATTACCACTCCTATATTAGTGGAGGTTAGGTATATTAAAAGTGTCTATGGATTTACATATCCATGGTCATATAGATCGTTACCCTAAGGACAATGTTGGGGAGTTCCCGATATCATATTTCAAGGATATGACTATATATTCCCTTCCTCGTCTCTAAGACCCAAAGCCTTTTGTCCCCAAGAAGTAAGTGTAAGGATCACACTATATTTTCCCTTCCACATGGAATGATATCCTCCATCCACTATGGGATAAATTTTAGGGCATCCCTTTTGGAGTAATCCCCTAGCCTTTTATGTTGGACTCAATGACCTTCATATTCATTTAACATTGAAAGGCTCATTACTCTCTTCCCCCATCCACCATCACCTTGGATTCTTTCACTGTAGGCCCGATCTCTTCCAACAATGTATGATAAAGTGTGTAATTTCTTGAATATTTCACATCATATTGTTTTTACACCATGAATGAATCACGTAGGCTTAGATATTTGTGATGATTACAACATCCTCACAATCCACCCCACTTATTGTACTACAAGAACTCTGATTCCCACCATAATTGGGATATATAGGAATCCTTCACTGAGGGCCCAAGCTCAATATAAATCTTCCTAAGTTTTCCAACCATAATTTCCTTAATCGTAGCATCCTTCTTAGGTGTAAGACATGAGTTAAGTCCCCCTTAAATCTCAATGATTTAAGATATCTCTCATGGAACTTGTTACAGGGGAATCCTCTTTAGGAATAAGAACCAACTTATTTATCTCAAATGGTTATACACCCCTATGAGACTTATATAATTATGTGGGCTTTGATTCCTATCCAAGTGGGATATGTTGGAAGCCTCCATGAGGTTCAAACCCAACACTCCAAATCAACCCTTTTCTTTTTGGGCCACATTCCTAGTAGGGTCTATTCCAACATGGAGACTCAAATCCTTTCCAGGTTCCTTGGGTAGCTTCAGTATATGTCTCGCAACAATATTTATCTAGGAACGATCAACCTAGATGACTTTACCAAGTGAAATTAAACTTTATGGTTAGGTCCTTATCAAAATACCTTAAAAGGTATCATGTGTCCCATTAAGCAACAATGAACTATGAGGGTTATGATTTCTTTCACAAGGATATGTAGGTAACCAATATATGCATATGATCCCATCATCAAGACAAATTTTATCTCCATGGGGGATGATAAATTCTAGAGTGCCCCACTGAGTGGCTAAAAATAGAATTATTTTTATAAAAACCAACAAATCATTATGAGTGATATGAGAGGATAATATTTTTAACACCCCGAGATTTTATGAGAAATATTCTTTTTAATTTCTTGGATGTCATATGTTGTATGCTACCCCAAAATTATCTTTCACTATACGCAACACCGTATTAGCTTGTATTATATGCAAACACTATTCTTGGCTTGTGTTGCACGCAAGAGCAACCTTCCTCAATAGCATGTGTTGTACGCAATACCGAGTTTTACTAAACAATGATATATTGTTATAAAATTATTATAATCTAGTCGTTATGAATAATATTAACCAAATTTTGAATTTTATAACAATATCATTCTTCTTACGCATTTTCTAGAACATGGTATGAGAACAAAATAATTTTTTTGGGTAAAATACGTATTTTTCAAAAAAAAATGTGTTTTGCCGCCTTTTGATGGAACACCCACTTTAAATATAGATTTTGAGACATTTATAAGTTCAATTAGACAAAATAAACTTATTCTTTACAATAAGGATATACAAATTTACTTTGGATAATTTTTTTATATTTTTCTGGTAACTTTCATATTTTGATGAATATTAAAAAAACGCTACATTTTAAATAAAAACAACTTTTTTCATCAACATAATTTATATGGTTAAATTATAATATTTAATGGTTTTAAAGTATAAATAGAATTTATTTTTACCATTTAATATAATTCAAGTCATTATCATTAATTTTACATTGAATTCATAGGTAAAAACACTTCAATCTTTTGAAATGTTTTAACTTTTAAAGCTCATCTTCTCAACAGTGGGATTATTTTTAAATTAAATACTGCAACCTCTGTTTATTGAATTTGAAAAAATGGATTCCATATTTTGAATCATTAGGTCCAAATTATTTTAATAGGCTACTTTTTATTTTTATACATTAAGAATTGTAACTACGATAAATTTTATTTACTACACTTAAAGGTAAATCATGTAATTAAAGGTAAATTTAAGATTATAAAATTACCCGAACACCTTCCAAATTTCTATTAGATGATTAAAAGTCGACCCATATCACCTAAGGGTCATAATATATTCATTTCATGGATTTTTGACCATGAAAAGGATGTAATTATTATTAAAACCAAAGAAAGTGACAACATGTCACTCTCTTTTATATTATATGTGTAATTATTTTACTTTAGTGATAAACATCTTACACAGTTGAACATAAATAGTCACCATTAATATAATAACATTATATAAATCATTTGAATTTATTTATAATTTTTATGGATTAAATAATTATCATTAATGGTGAGACAATAGTGATGCATAAATTTTTTATTTAGTGAAAAATCAATAATAGAATTTTTATTAAACTAATTGTGACCATAAAAGGAACAAACACCTGAAAAAACTTATTGGTGCTATAACTGTAATCTATAAGAATACAATGGTCTAATATTGGACCATTTTGATGCTTATAAAAGCGATTATGACACTTAGATTATTTTATTTTAAATGATGTCAAAGTTGTCACATTCATAATTTAATAAATAAAACAATTTAAATGTTATTATTTTAAGGTGAAAAATTCGTGTAAATGTATTTTTAGAGAATATAGTAGATTTATATACATCATATAATTTTAATTTTAATTTTTATGCAACATATAAGTATATTAAATAATTATACAAAAATGTTGTAGCACTTATTTTATGAAGAGAAATATCAAATAAATTATTTTAAAAGTATTAAAATAAATATTATACGAATTAATTAATGTTCTCCAAAAATTTATAGACTCATATGACATGTCAGGATTCTATTAAATATTTTGTTTTGGATATATCTTCTGTGTGGATTTTATTTAAACTCAAATAAATGAATAGTATAAAAAATGACACTATTGTTATTTTATAAAAATAACATATTATAAAATTGTTTAAAAATCACAAAAATATTTAAAAATTATAATTTAAAATTTATAAGGTCTAAAATGTTATAAATTATTCAATTATGGACAATTCACAACACATAAGTAATTATTTATAACAATTTAAAATTTAGAATATTATTTCCCCAAATAAATTTAAATAGAGATAAATCTAGTTGATAATGTTTAAAATAAATTACCAACATGTATAAATCTTTTTGGTTGACTATATTACAACCTTATATCATCTAATATTTGGATTTGAGTCATTTTTAAGGTTTTTATGTTGGGATTGAGTTTATTATAAATTAATATTTGAGAGGTTTCCAAAAGTGCCCATCTCCTCTCTTATAAAAGGGCACCTCCTCCCTCTCCTCCTCACACCACATTGAGCCTTAATTCTCGGTCAAACACTACCCATTTCTCTTATCCACTTCCCTAGAAACATATTATAGGTCTTGGTCTTCTCAAAAGACCAACTTTAGTGCCCTAAGAAGAGGTTTAGAAGAGGCGCGTCAAAGAAGAGGTAATATCCTTTACCGATTCTTTCAAATTTATTTATTCTTCTACTTCCTATTCTTTATTTGTTTCATTAAAAGTAATAACATCAGTATCACTAATATAATGATATGTTATTATAAATATGAAACAACCCTATTTCACCTTCTATCCATTCTACGGAAAATGAAATCACAGCGCGTGCGTACGTACGAAATACCGTCTCCACGCCGTGGTGTAATCTATTTTCCACCACCACCTTACTTGGATGGGTATAATAGTGTAAAGAATAACTATATATTATTATTATAACATGATAATAATTATAATATATTCTATCATCCACTTAAATTTCATTCAATAATTTTTATAATGATTTCATCGCTCGTGCGTACGTACGGATTACCGTCTCCACGACGCGATGAGATTCATTCTCTATGTTAACCCCTCAAGAATGACTATAAAGTATATATAAAAAATAAAAATGATAAATGTGAAATAATAATGATACTGGATTTATGTATATGTTATTTAATTAATTCCATTAAATTTAATAAGGAAACGAAAACAGTGTTCATGCGTACGTACGACCTACCATCTACATGAATGGTGTATTTCATTTCATTTATCGATCTATCATATATATTTATATTCTGAATATATATTATATATAAATCATGTTTTACAATATGGAATTAATTAAATCAGGTTATAAGTAATAATATCAAGAACAAAAATTTCAAACATGTACGATAAATGAAACGATTTTACCCAAAACGTTTCTTTAACATGTAATTGACCGAAGAATGGGTAATATAAAGTCATATGTAAATCATATATGATATAATAAATATTATTATGGTTATTTTATAAGTTAATAATATGGTTAAACCCACTATACAGGAGTCTCTGATACATACAGAATAAATTGGACATAAAATAATGGATAATTATTCCAGTCTCGTTCTTATCCGAGATTGTTTTTACTGGGGTTATGTTTATCATCCATGTCCATGCTTTCTCAAAATGTTTTAATAAAATGTTTAAAATTCTTACATGTATTTTTAAAGTCATTTTTACCCTTTTAGGAATTTTACCACAAGGTATGGAAGGAATCATTCTTTTGTTTACCATACGGCGTACGTTTTGACGTTTTCAGAAAACGTATGAGGAGAATGTTTTTTTAACTTATACAGCATGAATGGACTTTTACAGTTTCATAATTCTTTATTTACATGAAGCTTATTCTAAAATATTTCATTATTATTTTCAATAAGATTTATTTCTTTTAAAATTTCATTGCATTTGGAGAAAATAAAATTATTTTGAAGAAGAAAGGATATTTTCCTCAAGAATTAATTTCAAGTGTTTTATCAAAATTATTTTCCATCTAAGATAATATAGGGTTCTGTTTATATCCCTATTATTACATTGATTTGATTATGTTATGTTGGAATTATTTTTATGAAGTCCTTTTATCTTATATGTATTATGTTATGATGGAATGATGTTTAAGAATCCCATTTTTATTACATGGGTTATGCTATGATGTATGATTTTTGATTTTGTGGCATAGATAAGAATGGTTTCATTATGATATTTGTGGGACCTATATATCCCTCAAATACATTGGGTAAATATATATATCTCATGTGATAGACATGGGTAGAACAGAAAATAAATCTGGTTTAGTAATACAGGTCTGGAACTGCAAGTAATCCCGGTTCAGTAATAGACATTGTCCACTATGATAGTCTTGGAAGCAATGCCCTAGCTACTACGGAAATCATATCATGTGCATAATGGGTTTCTACAATTAAAAGTTTTATTCCTATGCTATTTTATCATGATTAATGTTCTTTTATGATCTATTCCTTACGTACAACCATGATTTATTTCACAACTCAAGATTTTAAAGATTAAACATTATGTTCTTGTTTTTCAGTTCAAACATATATGGTTTGTTTTGTTTTCTCTATGCATACCCTTACTAAGAATTTGATCTCACCCTTTTTATGTTTTTTTCCCTAGGATATAAAGAAAGGTTTTAGGTAAGAAAAAAAAACGGAATGATATTTATGGGAGATGTTGAAGATCTTTCACCATGATTATAATATTGTGTTCCTAGTTTCCAAAGACCCTAAACTATTACGGTCCTTGGGTGTCTGTTTTTGTTATGTATTAAGTATTCCATAAAAGTAATGTAATTTCCATGTATGCCAAGCTTGGGTTTCTATAGTTGGTTTTAGAGGAAAGGATTAGTAAACCTTTGGAAACTAGGATGTGAAAACTTTAGTCAGATCCCTTGAGATATTTCTATGGTATGTCTAGGGATATCCATAAGGTTATGTATAAGTATAGGTTACAGCCCTAGAATTATGATAACGACTATAAATAACCGAGGAATAAACCTAAGATATTAGAGATTGAAAGTACTTTCCTTGATTATGTTTATTTCTAAGTATGAATTTTTCCTCTCATACTATTCTTTTTGGGATTTAGAAAATGTATGGAAATAGGAAGATTCACAATAATGTTGGATATCATGGACAATGGAATGATATTATTCATGATCAGCCAATGAAATTGTATTTGGAAGTCCAAACATCGTTATTATGCCAAATCATAAATCCCATAATATGATCAATAATCTCAACTTTGTAAATTTTCTTGACTCACCTAATAAGAGAAAGATTGAGTTTCATGATTATATTAGAGTAATGAAAGATCAATTTCCATCATTTAAATCACGTGGTAAGAGGAATAATGGAGAATGTTTCAAAGGAACTGAAAGAAGATTTGGGTGTGGAAAAGAAGGACACAAAGCTAGTAATTGCAAAGGAAAAGGTTTAGTTAACACTATGGACAAGGATAATGGTACTGCAAAGACATCAACAATATTTAAATGTTTTAAATGTGGAATGTTTGGGCATTATGAAAACTAATTCCCTAAGGTTAAATCTCATGAAGAGAATCAGCATAGTCTTATGGGTAGTATTTATGTTGATGATGATGAAGAGACTACAAATGATATATGAGATGAAAGAAGTGTTGAGGAATAAAATAATAAATCTCAGTAAATGGTTTAATAAGGTAGTGGAATGATTTTATGTTTATCAAGTGTTATGTTGTATATGAAATTTAATGGTACTGTGAAATAAAGACACATCTAAGGATTGTTAAACTATTGTTTTTACTAAAGTATTTTGAAGTATATGTTGAATGATACTGGTAACCATGAAAGGTTATTTAGATATTTTTGGAAAGAAGATGATATGTGCATAATGAAGGGATACAGAGAAAATAATAGTATTAGTGAGGGCTTGACTGATATAAAAAAGTGACATCATGGTCTGAGTGTACCGTAATTTTGGGATTTTTGTATGTAGAAATAATTAAATTTTTAAAGCATTCATTTTTTCCCTAAGATTCTATGGTAATTCATGTTTTAAGAGAATACATGATTAAGGTATTCACATTTTTGTATTGTGACCAACAAGATATATCTTATGATATATGGGGGATAAATGATGGAATTTACATGTTTGGTAGAATGAACTCTCTAGTAATCTTGCTCATTATACTATGAGATTGGACAGAAGTATTTTGGATAAGCCTAAAGATTGGAATAAATTAAGTTAGACATCATATATTATTTTGTAAGGCTATAACTTTTTGATATTATGAAATGTTATAATAGTATATTTTTAGTAAAAGTATAACTCATATGATGGGTGATAACCCATTGCGTCGGACAAGGATGTGGGAATCGAACCCACAACCGAAGTTTGATAGGCCTTTATCGCCTACCACTAGCCTATAGGAAGTCCCTGGTTAGTAGAAATTAGTTTTATTTTTTTAAGCAGTATGATAGATGATGTATAAGTCCATTTTTAGAACTATATACGATTTATCTCACCATAAGATGGAATTATGTATATAACTTTTTATAACATTATGTTTGAGATAGATGGAATGACCTATCATTGTATCACAAAACCTTCTAACACTTCACGAAAGACAAATTCAACTTAATTTCTTTAAGAGATGAAGTGGAAATTTTTCAAGGCACAAACAATAGTGAGATTGTACCAAAATCAAGTAAGTATTTCTTTTCATTGAAAAATTCTTCCACATTAGGGAATTGATCATGAAAACCAAAACATTTTTTCCCAATTCCCTCATATCTAATGAATCAGATGGTACATTAGATCATCACAAATTTATGGCTTTGTGATTGTTGGATTTTTCATAGCCATATTGTCTACCACTCATCATCCAAACATGATGGTTATATTTCTCTTCTATATCCATATTTTCACCTATGTTCTCCTATGTGGAAACCCAATGATGAGTTAATTTGGGTAACCGTTATGTTTCATACATTAATTTTTTAAATTATGTTTTAGTATTCCTTTTTATGATGTGATTTTCTATGAAAGAAACATTCATGTATTAAACTATTTATAACCCCGAAAAATTTTGAGGGAGGAATTCATTTTAAGGGGGTAGAATGAAACACCCCGAGGCTTTATGACAAATATTATTTCTAATTTCTTTGATGTATTGTGTTGTATGCTACACCAAAATTATCTTTCACTATATGCAACACTGTATTATCTTGTATTATATGTAAACACTATTCTTGGCTTGTGTTGCATGCAAGAGCAACCTTCCTCAATAGCGTGTGTTGTACGCAATACTGAGTTTCACTAAACAATGATATATTGTTATAATATTGTTATGAACTAGCCGTTATGAATAGTATTAACCACATTTTTAATTTTATAACAATATCATTCGTCGAACACATTTTCAAGAACATGGTATGAGAACAAAATAATTTTTTCGGTTATAATACGTATTTTTCAAAAAAACTGTCGGTTTGCCGCCTTTTGATAGCGCACCCACATTAAATATAGTTTTTGACATGTTTATAAGTTCAACTAGACAAAATAAACTTATTCATTGCAACAATGATATAAAAATTTACTTTGGATAAATTTTTTATATTTTTCTGTTAGCTTTCATATTTTGATGAATAGTAAAAATACGCTATATTTTAATTAAAAATAACTTTTTTAATCAAGATAATTTATATGGTTAAATTATAATATTTAGTTTTTTTAAAGTATAAATAGAATATATTTTTACCATTTAATATAATTCAAGTCATTATCATTAATTTTACATTGAATTCATAGGTAAAACATTTCAATCTTTTGTAATATTTTATCTTTTAAAACCTGTTTTCTCAACAATGGGATTAATTTTATATTGAATACTTCAACTTATGTGTTTTGAATATGGAAAAATGGATTCCATATTTTGAATCAGAAAGTCCAAATTATGTTAATAAGATTCTATTTATTTTTAGACATTATGAATAGTAACTATGGTAAATTTTATTTACTACAATTAAAGGTAAATCGGGTAATTAGGGGTAAAAATAAGATTATAAAATTACCCTAACACCTTCCAAAATTCTATTGGATGAATAAAAGTCTACCCATATCACCTAAGGGTCTGAATATATTCATTTAATGGACTTTTGACCATGAAAAGGATGTAATTATTATTAAAACCAAAGAAAGTGACAACATGTCACTCTCTTATATCTTATAAGTGTAATAATTTTACTTTAGTGGTAAACATCATAAACCTTCAAAAATAAATAGTCACCAGAAATATAATAAATGTATCTACATCATGGGAATTTATTTTGAATTTTTAGTGATTAAATAATTATCATTAATGGTGAGACAATAGTGTTACATAAATTGTTTATTTAGTGAGAAATCAATAATACAATTTTTATTAAACTAATAATAACCATAAAAGGAAAAAACACCTAAAAAAACTTATTTTTCATGTACATGAAATCCATAAACATACAATGGTCAAATAGGTGACCATTTAGAGCCTTATAAAAGCGATAGTGACACTTATATTATTTTATTTTCAATGATGTCAAAGTTATCACCTTCATAATTTAATAAATATAACAACATAAATGTATTTATTTTAAGATTCTAAATTCTATTAAAATGTTTTTTATAGAATATATAAGTTTTATCTACATCATAGTATTTTAAAATTAATTTTTAATAAAAAATAAGTATATTAAATATTTATACAAAAATGCTGTTGTAATTATTTTATGAATAGAAATATCAAATAAATGATTTTAAAAGTATTAAAATAAATATTATATGAACTAATTAATGTTCTCCATAAATTTATTAGATTCATATGACATTTTAGGAGTCTATTAAATATTTTTGTTCAAATATATCCTCTGTTTGGATTTTATATAAATTCAAAAAAATGAATAGTGTCAAAATTGACACTATTGTTATTTTATAAAAATAACATATTGTAAACTAATATAAAAATCAAAAAAATATATAAAAACTATAAATTTAAATTTATATCGTCTTAAATTTCATAAAGTATCTAATTATGGAAAATTAACAATACATAAGTAAATATTTATAACAATTTAAAATTTAGAATATTAGTACCGCAATTAAAATTAAATAGAGATAAATCAAGTTGATAAGGTTTAAATTAAATTACCAAAAGTATAAATCTTATTGGTTGATGATATTACAACCATATATAATCTAATATTTTGATTTGTGTCATTTTTGGAGGTTTTTATGTGCAGTTTGAGTTCATTATAAATTAATATTTTAGAGGTTTTCAAAAGTGCCCCTCTCCTCTCTTATAAAAGGGTACCTCCTCCCTCTCCTCCTCACACCACTTTGAGCCTTCATGGTCAGAACAACCCTGCTCATTTCCCTTATCCACTTCCATAGAAACATATTAGAGGTTCTGGTCTTCTCAAAAGACCAACTTTAGTTCCCTAAGAGGTGGTTTAGAAGAGGCGCGTCAGAGAAGAGGTAATATCCTTTACTGATTCTTTCAAATTTATTTATTCTTATACTTTTTATTTTTATTTGTTTCATTTTAAAGTAATAACATCAGTATCAATGATATAAAGATATGTTATTATAAATATGAAACAACCTTATGTCACCTTCTATCCATCCTATAAAAAATTAAATCACCACGCATGCGTAAGTACGGAATAACTTCTCCACGCCATGGTGTAATCTGTTTTCCACCACCACCTTACTTTAATGGTTATAATGGTGTAAATAATAAATATATATGATTATTATAACATTATAGTAATTCTGAGGTATTGTATCATTGACTTCAATTTCATTCAATAATTATGATAATGATATCATTGCTCGTGCGTACGTACGGATTACCGTCTCCACGACGTGATGAGATTCATTATCCATGTTAACCATTCAAGAATGAATATTAAGTATGTATAATAAATAATCATGAAAAATTTGACATAATAATGATACTAGATTCATGTATATGTTATTTACTTACTTCTATTAAATTTAATAAGGAAACGAAAATATCATTCGTGTATACGTACGGCCTACCATCTCCCTGAACGGTGTATTTCATTTCATTTATCGATCTATCATATATATTTATATGAAAAATATATATTATATATAAACCATTTTTTACATTCTGGAATTAAGTAATTCATCTTATAAGGAAAAATATCATGAACTACAAGTCCAAACACGTACGATAAATGAAACGATTTTACCCAAAATGTTGCTTTAACATGGAATTGAAAAACGAACGGGTAATATAAAGTCATAAGTGAATCATATATGATATAATAAATATTAATATGGTTCTATTATAAGTTAATAATATTTTTAAACCCACTATACAGGATTCTCAGACACATACAAAATAAATTGGACATAAGGTAAGCGATAATTATTCCAATCTCGTTCTTATCTGAGATTGCTTTTACTGGGGTTATGTTTATCATCAATGTCCATGTTTTCTAAAAAAATCATAAATTTTTTTCTATTATTATATGTATTTTTAATGTCATTTTTACCCTCTCATGACTTTTACCGCAAGGTATGGAAGGAATCTTTCTTTTGTTTACCATACAATGTACTTTTTTACTTTTCCGACAAAAGTACGAGGAGAATGTTTTTTTAACTTATATGGCATGAAGGGATTTTTACGGTTTCACAATGCCTTATTTAGATGAAGCTTATTCTAAAGGATTTCATGATTATCTTCAACAAAATACTATTATTTTAAAATTCCATAGAATTTGGAGAAAAGAAAATGATTTTGAAGAAGAAAGGATATTTTCCTCAAGAATTATTTTCAAGTGTTTTATCAAAATTATTTTTCATCTAAGATAATATTGGGTTCTGTTTCTATCCCTATTATTACATTGATTTGATTATGTTTTGATGGAATTATTTTAATGAAGTCCTTTTATCTTATATGGATTATGATATGATGGCATGATGTTTATGAATCCCAATTCAATTACACAGGTTATGCTATGATGTATGATTAATGATTTTGTGGCGCACATAAGAATGGTTTCATTATGAGATGGGTGGAACCTGTATCTCCCTCTAATGCATTGGGTGAATATTTATATCTCATGAGATAGACATGGATGGAATGACAAGTAAATCTAGTTTAGTAATACGGGGCTTGAACGGAAAGTAAACTCAGTTCAGTAATGAACATTGTCCACTATGATAGTCTTGGCAGCAATGCCTTGGCTACTATGAAAATCATATCATGTTCTTAATGTTTTCCACAATTACATGTTTTATTCCTATGCTATTTTATCAAGATTAATGTTCCTTTATGATCTATGCCTTACGTAAATCCAGGATTTATTTCACAACTCAAGATTTTATTGTTTAAGCATTATGTTCATGTTTTTAAGTTCAAACGTATATGGTTTTTTTATTTTCTCCATGCTTACCCTTAATGAGAATTTGAGATCACCCTTTTTATGTTTTCTTTTCCCCAGGATATAAATAATGGTTTTACTTAAGAATAAAAAAGGGAATGATCGATATGGGAGATGTTGAAGATCATTCACCCTGATTAGAAGATTGTGTTCCATGTTTCCAAAGACAATAAACTATTACGGTCCTTGGGTGTCTGTTTTTGTTATGTATTAAGTATTCGGAAAAAGTAATGTAATTTCCATGTACGTCAATCTTGGGTCTCTATAATATTGATGGAGAACCTCTAATACATTTAGATGATTAAAATTTCTCTACATGATAATAATTGATTGAAAATTTAGAGGTAAACCTACATTAATCATGGTAATTTAATAAGGATTCATGAACATATCTGAAAACTATAATTGAGTCCCAAAGTAAGATATAACTCCCCCAAAAGGATGTAATGAGCCCAAACAAAAATCCTCTAAAAAAATGTGAGTTCTTTAAGTATTGCAGGTTAATAAACCTAATGAACACCTACCTTTGGAATGAATGTCCCTTTGGATATTTAACCGTTGGATGTTTCTTGTTCCATAAATAAATCTGATGGAAACCATCCGAAAGTAGAGATTCCTTACCATAATCTATGTTCTTGGGGAAATAAAAAATGGTGAACTCAACATGAATCCTAAACCAAGATGATAGTGTTACCAATCTGTTAGGACTATATCAATTGATAAAAGAGGTCCAGATAAGGGAATCAATCATGCATGTGTTCATCTAAAAAATGATTCTTTTCGATATTAAATTGTTTTTACTTTTCATATATACCGAAACATTCTTTCTAAGAACTCCCTTCATTCTAAATGGATTTATTCATGTTTTCACCCATCATTTCCCCAGATACTGCTCAAGATGGATCCTTATCTTCTCGAAGGATGTCATCACCAGATTAGTGTCTTCAACACTGGGTCTATAATGCATTTTTCTAAGAGTACCATCAATACTATACTATCCCAACCTTGGAGGCTACTCGGAAGGCCATCCAAATCAAGAATAACCCATTGTCATCTGGTCAATGACCACTAGTGGTCCAGAAGTAGATGGTTCCTACCACCATATTTAACCATTTTGGAATTTTATCCTTGAGTTTAAATCACCAATACCTTACCTATTCCGAGGAGGATGATCAATAGGCCACCCATGGTCTCATCTTGAAGACACATGCGTCCTTCTCCAAGGCTCCTGTCAACAATAATTACCGCTAATACCACATGGTAGAAAACCATCAGCATGATGAGGCTGTTATTTTTAGTTATATTTCCTAGGTCCCTATGAACCAAGAATGAAATAGGAACCGCCAAGGACAACATCTAAACAATAGAGAAAATTTCCCTACCATTTTCCCTATCCAGAGAAGTCCATCAACCCTACTTGGAGTAAAATACATAAAGGTAGCATACAACAATAAATCATAATTCTTACAGCTAGTAGACTCATTTCACAGCACCCAACCAATCTTTCAATTCAAATCTAGTGGAGTACAATGAGCAGGCACATAAACCTTCTTACAATATATCATCCAGTCAGTAGACTCATCTGGTTGCATTCAAGGAGGCCTGACAACCATGCTTAGTAGAAAACAACTATTATGTATATACACCTACCAACATCCATAACATTTTCCAATAATCTCAATTGGAAGCAACTGGAGAATTCAGTTGTAAGGCTCCGACGACAAACTTGGGGCAGGCTCAATTATCTACCCCCATACATGAGTATTATCAGTATCCACTCATAGGAAAGGAAGGATACGATAAGGTACTTATAACTACTTCAAATACAGATTCAACGCATATTCTCGTTCTAGCCACTGAATTCACCAAACACATTTTGGAAATAGTGAAAGGGTATAAAAAATTCCTTCCCATATCCAGGAAGATTGCTATGATATTATAATTGAAACTTCAGCAGTACCAAAGGGACAAACACACAATTATGTCCCTGTACCTTGGATGAATCATCAGTATTCCATACTGGAGAAGATATACACATATGTTCCAGTCCAATAGGGTTATGGGGACAACTCTCCCATATCATGTGGACAACTGGATCAGGTCTATACACACATTTCATTTGGAGATAATTAGTATGTTCTGATATCCACTCTAAAGAAGTCACATACACCAACTCATGATAACCACATTTCTCATCAATTGGCCCCAACTACAAGTAAGAGATCGTCTGAGAAGAAATCTCACCAAGTAATATTGGATAATCAAGAGTCAATCCTTGATCTGTATCCTCTTAATGCTAGAGTTCATAAAGCCATCAAACATTTATCTATTGTAACTCAAGATCCTACCCTCCGATTACAAAAATATGGGAGTATTAGTAGTAATTCTGAAGTTTCTTATCAGACAAATCATCATGAATTCTTGCTTCAGGACAATTCGGTCAATATCAAGAATCTATCTCTGGGTGAAACCCACAAACACCCTCCATGTGTCTAGAAAACCAAAGATTAAGAGGATTTATACCTTTATTTAATCCACCATGGTGGTCCTCCCCATGATGGAATTTTTTATGAACATTCTATCAATAGTAGTGTTTCGCATTGTCAAGAAAATTCTCTAACTCACAATGTAGTGATGAGAAATCACTCTTATCTTGAGGCACTTTCAAACATAAGGCCAGTCATGTTTGATGCCTTATTATTGGAAGGTGAAATACCTTCATAGATAAAATACATCCAATGTTGATGGTCATTCTCCAAACCTCCCTTCAGTAATTTTCCTTTTAATATAGCAGAGGAAACACTGAATAATCTCATTTCTTATGTTAAAACAATCATAAATCATCCACTCTGATTGGACTAATTTGAGAAACATATAAAAAAAGATGAAGAGGATATGTTGAATATGGGAAAACAACTAGATAATAGTGAAATATCATTCATGTTTTAGCCATTGGAAACCTGTTAATACATCATTACAGAAATAATATTGGAATATTGTATTCATAATATCAACCTGAACATATAGAAGATTCTTCATCATCCAAAATATTATGTATTACCATATAATTAATTTCAAAGAAATTTTAAGGTAATATAAGGGTTTAAGTGAAAATAGACTTTACATATCTCTGGATGTATTAGCATCCAATGATTAAGAAGAAACAGGAGGTCATTCGACACGCATTCCTTAATGCATTAAATAGGTTGTCAGAATTGATCATAGAAACCCCACCTAGTTTTCATATCATAGAATGAGATGTACATTGATATTTTCATTTTACTGCATTCTCTAATCAGTCAATCCTATCAAAATTGGTCGCATTCAATGTTATTGCTTCAGGACGGCTATAACAAACAATATTTTCACATTACTGAATATATTCTCAGTAAGAGCAGGCCTCAATTTGTTTTCCACAAAGTCAGGCCCAAAGAGATCTAGATATTGAGATGATTTGGAATTAGTAGTCTGAAAACATTTAGAAAGGTTCCTACATATAGGATTTAAATTATTGGATTAAAAAAATGTCTGAAATAGTTTGACAGTCTTCCAAAACAGGTGATTTAAGTCAGTGTTGGATAATGCACCAAGAAAATGTCCAGATTTGAATTCATAAAATTAAAAGAGAATCTATGCTAATATCATCTATATCTATTTAGGAACAAGCCCATCCCATTGGGATGGGGGATTCCTTAACCCAACCTTCGATGTCAGCAGGTAGAGCTCAAAGGGGTTGGTAAGAAGAAAAAGAGTATCCTGAGACAATAGGGTTTGGGGCTTCTTCACAACTACAATCCCCTCCTCCGTAGAAGTCAATTTTATCCTTATTGGGGATGATACCACAAAGTTAATGCAAAACTGAACTATCCAAGGATTCCCTTCAAATTACTATATATCAAACTGCCCCTAGGAAACCAAAAAATAAGATAACAAATCCTCATGGATGAGTAAGAATAAGGCAATCTCACACATATATTGATAGAATGCTATTAAGGTATTTGGTATCATTAAATGTCATGAATGACATTATAGAAGATCTTCTAGAAAATGATTCCATTTCAAGGGATTCATATGATAAAGTTATTATTTATAAATCGGTACACACCAAATAAAATTAAGGAGTTGTGTGTACCAAAAATCACATGATTACCCAAAATCTTGGTATTCCCTTAAATAATCAACTTCCACCTCTTTGAATGGAACCTAACAAAGGGAAGGGTAAAGGTTATATCACGTATCTCTTTTCCAATAGAGAAGGAAATTTATTTTGCATTAGTATTTTTTCCAACAAGGGGAAGAGATTAAGATGTTGATAATACTCAATGCAGTGTTACTATGAAGTAGAATTCCTATCATACAGACTCCACAAAAAGATCATCAACTTGCACATCTAGTAGTAGCTTTCTATAAAAGAGGATCTGTCGCAACTACTAATGTGGATAATGATTTCCCTCCATTGGGTACACATCCCAAACAAGGTCAAGAACATCCTTACATGCCTATTTTTAGGGGTTATCCAAGACAAATACCAACAGTACCACTGCCAGTGGTCTTTCCAGTCACCACACCTATCCATGCTCTAGTTTTAGCACATGTTTATGTCCCCCCTTTTCTAGATGTTTCCCAAATACTTATGAATACAATTGAGTCATTAAAAACTCAATTGGAAGCTATAGATGAATGGATTTCCTGAGTAAAACTAAAAAAGAAGGCTTACCCTAACTGGTTATATCCTCTTCATCCCCCAGCAAACATTAAAAATAACACATTTCAAATATTTAGTGGTTTGGTAGATCTAAAGAAGAACTTAATGAATTTTGTGTCTTGTTGTGATCTCATGATGGGAACCCCTCAATAATAAGAAGAAGTAAATCTTAGATGTTTTTTGCAATCATTGTAGGGGATAAAATTTGTATAGTATACATGTTTTCATTCTCAATCATTTACTAGATGGGAAGACCTCTGTCTGAAAATCCCTTTCAAATTCAGATCAATGTTACAGAAGACCTCCAGTTTTTATCTTACAAATAGAAAACAAAGGCAGAATAAATGGGTTTCATATTTCATTACTCGATGTAAAGGAATAACATATTACTTAAACCTACAACATCCTTGGCATAGTTACTACTAATTTGTGTGGAAAATCACCATGATTATTTGTCCACATAACTAATCCAGGTGAAATACACAAGAGGGTTTTAAGACCTTTCTTCAATCACCCAATAAGTGGAGAATTACATTGTGGAAACCACAGATATGTCTCATGTAATCCCATAAACAATTGTAAGGACAACAAGATAAGTATAGACTGCCATAGTTGCACTCAAGAACGAAATTATACCTAATTCTACTTCAAAACCCTCATTATACTATATGGTATCCTCCTCTAGAGTGTCAGCAACAACAACCATCTCATCAAGATGATCAAAAGGATCAATGGTGAAGACAGTTTGAGGAGTTAAAGAACAAATTATACTCATTTCATAATGAATAGGTTCGTGGTTACTTTTTGTATCCTTGGAGAACTACTTAGTGCAGTTACCAAGGCCTAAGAAACTGAAGAAAGAAAGAGATGAGGACCTCCCAAACTATTGTCCCTTCCATAAAATGTGGGGACACCCAATTCGTGGATATTTTTTTCGAATTTCTCCTAAACATGATGGTGGGATATTGATAAGTTAAACATACAATTTCATCATCCCAAGAAGCATGTGTTACCATTACTGATCTAGAGGAAGAATTCTAATGGAAGAAAGTAGAAAGTAAGAATGTGTCGATGTTTAATGATTGGATGGTCAAAAAAAATGATCAATCGAACTCATGAAATTATATAAACATAGTTGAAGCAAAAAACTATGCCTCTTATCACTTTTTTCGTAACCAAGCCATGTTCATCAAAAGATCAGTTCTCTAAAGGACAATCATCAAGAAATAGACACGGTCAAATGGATAAAGAGAAATCAGAAGTAGATGAGCTCATGTCAAGGACAAAGTTGTCCATGAATTTGGAAGATTTCATGTCATCTGCCTCAAAAGCACAGGAACTGCCCCAACAAATGGCACAATAAGAATTGTCCTGCAATATAGAATCATCATATGATGAAGAATTGATATTCAGTTTCGTTAACATTATCCAATTAATATACCTTTATGCAAATGATGTTTCTGACTATGAACCTGAATTTCTTGTACTTTATTAGGGAACTAGGGAATGAAGTCAGCAAGGTTGAGGATATAGAGGAATATGTGGGTATGATAGAAGCCATTATTTTATTTATACCCCTATTCGAACCATTTATGTAAGATAATCTCATGGTAGATAACTTTAGCGGGCTCAGTAATAACAAGGGAATTCTGCCACACATGACAAGGCTGTCTGATTCATGATTATCATGGAAGACCTATTAGAGGCTATATCACCAATTTCTCATAATTTGAGTAGATCCAGTAAGCCTAATCCACTAAGAGTATAATTATTTCCATATTCTACCCCGACACATGGTCCATTTACATCAGGATCATCAACTTTTAAGGCACCTACAAAACCGTTTCTCCCTACTGGAAAACATAGAACTTTAGACCAGAAGTATGACGGTTTAAAGGTACTGGACCATGTACCAGCCAAATTATGAATCTTGTATGCTCTAAATCATTCCAAAGATCCTTGGGAAACATTTATTGAGGCTTTTTTAAGACCTAACTAGTTTGAAACTAAGGTTGTTGCTGTTAAGGTCTGTCGTATAGAGAATAATCCTTCAGAATGTCATGAAATTATATCATTCATAGACCAAGATGAGGATGGTTTTATACATGGACACATCAATCCCTTCTATTTATCTAGAAATTATAAATATACATACTTCCAATGAGCCTTCATTGATAATGGTTCAGGATTCAACCTCATTCCCATCCATACACTTTGCTGATTTGATCTCACTGAATCTAACTTATCTCCCTCCACACTGATGTTGCAAGGTTATGACAAGAATGATCAAGACCCTCTAGGAGATATTACACTCATAACATAGTTTGTATATCTTGTATCTAATTATTATTTCATGGTTTTCTAACAAGACATAGCTTCCAACATTCTTATTGGAAGGCCTTGGCTACATCAACATGCACCCATTCCTTCTTCATACCATCAATGTATCAAGTATTTCTTCAATGGTCAAATTGGTACATTTCATGGTGACAAGGCTGCATTTAAAACACGTTATTCTCAGTATATTGAGGTAGTGTTCTATCAGAAAAAGATAACATGGTCTGTGGAAAAAGATACAATAAGAATCAATGCTCTAAATGATCTGTAAAAGAACCCATCTAAACCCTTCAGGCATCTCAATATAGATTTTGTGTTTCCTATCAATCAAATTGAAAGGGTAGACCCAAATCTAAGAACTTGTTCAGTGAAATCCATAATTTTAGTTGTTGAAATTGAGCCTAATAGCATAGGATAAATTGATGATTTACTAAAAAGTGGTGAAAACATAAATGGACATGTCTTCAATCCGACCACTAAACATTAGTGAGTAATTGCTTCATCATCAAATCTAGAAGAAGTTGTTACTTTAATTGATAAAAAAATGATTCTAATTCTCCACCCATTATTTTTCCTTAAATTATCATTGAAGACCCTTCATCATTAGTATGGTCATAAATGGTTGCCTCTTCTTTAGGATGTCCAAATACCAACTCTTCAACTTACATTAACATTATCGCTTCCTCACTTACCCATAAAATATAAACATGAGAAGTTATGCATGAGAAAGATAAAGAATAGGATGAACTTAAGGATTATCTTCTAGTATTTGAGGGAGGAATCTCCACTACTATGGATGAGATTATAGAAATAAATTTGGCACAAATAAATATCCACACACTAGTCTAATTAGTGTGTCCCTGACTTTAGAAGAAAAAGAGGTGTATACTTCTTTTCTAAAGAGATATCAAGATGTTTTTTGTTGGAACTATACAAGAATTCTAGGCCTTGATCCCGACGTGGCCACCCATTATTTGGTATTTCCTTAAGAACATCATGGATTTAAGTAGGCATTAATAAGAACACACCCAACTCATGCCTCCAAAATTGAGGTTGGAGTCAACCAGATTATAAAATATAATTTTATCAGGGAGGTTCAATATCCTAAATGGCTGGCCAATATTGGGCCAGTTAAAAAGAAGAATGAGAAAATGAGAGTTTTCATTGATTTGAGATATCTCAAATAGGATTGTCATAATGATGCCTTTCCAGTTCTAATCACCAAACCTTTGATTGAGGCAACATTTGACTAAGAAACTCTTTCCTTCAACGATGGATAATTTTTGTATAACAAAATACGAATAGCCCCAGAAAATTATTAGTTTAAATCATTCAAACCCCCTAAAGCCATATTTTTCTATTGGGTAATTTCCTTTGGTTAGAATAATGCGGGTGCAACATATCAACATGAAATACATCATATCTTCAAACCTTTCTTGGGAAAATTCATTGAATGCTATGTGGATGATTTAGTTGTTATTTCCATATAACGTTCTGATCATTTTCCTGATCTAGAGACTATATTCAACAAACTTCAACAACATAATTTAAACATGAACCCATCCAAATTTACTTTTGGGATGACATAGGGAAATATTATCAGTCTTTTTGTATGCCATCGTGACATCAAATTCGGTCTAGAGAATACTAAGGCTATCATTAGCATGTCACCTCCTCGAAAGTTTAATGATTTGAGATGACTTTGAGGAAACTTTTACTATATCTGGTGATTCCTATCCAATTTAGTAGGAAAGTGTTTTCACTTTACAAAATTTAGGAAGAAGTTGTTCATATATCAATGGACCAGTGACTGCCAAGAAGCATTTCATACCATTATGAAATAAAAGTTAATCCCACCAGTATTAATGAAACTTGTTGAAGAAAAGTCTCTTATTATTTATGTAACAGCCTTGGAGAGATCATTGTGCACCTTTATTTCACAAAGGTAAGATACTCGGAATGAAAACGTCCTTTATTGTCTCAGTAGAACCATGCTCAACATAGAGACTCAATATTCAGATATTGAGAAAAGATCCATAGAATTAATCTTTGTAGTTTAAAAAATTGATACACTACTTGAAGAATCATGAGGTCCACATGGTGTATCTCAGTAACCCACTAAAATTTATCATCATTCATCCTAGGCTTGCAGGACATCTTCCATGATGGGTGGTTATTCTAAAGAAGTTTGATATACAGGTTGTGCCTCAGAACGTAGTAAAAGGCCATGATTTTGAAAACATCCTTGGTGAGAACCCGTCTGCAGAAGAGATATCATTGAATAATAAATTTTTTAATAAATAAATATTATCTATTCATGAAAGTCCCCGAATATGGGAAATTTATTTTAATGGTGCTTCTAAAAGTCCAACGGGGAAGATAATGGAAACCCCTAAATTCAACAAATTTGGGTTAGGAATTTTTCCTTTCTCACCAAACAAGGAAGTGTCACCATATTCGTTTTTATTATTAGTAGGTGGTACTAACAATGAGGCAGAATTTCAACTTCTCATTGTAGGCCTAGAATTAGCACTCCAAGTACCAGTGGATTAACTGAAGGTAAAATGTGATTCATAATTGGTTATCAATAAAATCAATTAGGATCACACCATTAAAAAAGAAGAACTAATTACCCTATGTGATTATGTTCTAGGGATAATGGAATAATTTCCCTCAGATCCAACTTGGTATTACATCATGCAATCTCAAAAAACCTAAGCTGATTCATTGTAAAATACAACCACACCTTGGAAAATCCAAATCAGGAAAAAACAATCATTATCATGGATCATCATCGAGTATTTTCTCCTTTTTTTCAAATAAAAACAGATGAAATTAATGAAATAAGTCCCAATTTTGATCCATATGGCCATACCACATGACAGATGACACCCATCATGGAATATCTCCAAAATGGGGCACATTCACTGAATAGAATTAAAGGAAAATAAATCTGGTGATGTGTAGTTCATTTTACTCGTTATGATGGCCTATATCACTAGAAGATACTTTATAGATGAGGGTTATATATAATTATTCTCATATTCATTGATGTGTATGAACCTACGACTATCATGAAAAAATTTCATGCAAGAGCCTATGGAGTTTACCAGTCTAGGCATAGGCTTTCTAATGAAATATGAAGGCTTGAATATTTTTGTCCTTCGATGATGCAAGCTGTAAAAAATTTCACATAGATTTGTCATCCTTTCTAGATTCCTGCCAACTTTATTCATCAACCCTCAGAATTGCTACATACAGTTAAATAATCCAGGGAATTTTCTACATAGGGAATGGATGTAGTAGAACCCTATCCTCCAGTTACGGCCATGAAATTAAAATATATTCTTACTCTTTTTGATTTCTTTCCGAATGGGATAAGGAAATAACTCTCAAAGAATTCCGAGTTAAAAACATTGTTATCTTTGTCAAAGAAAACATTATTACCAGATTTGGTGTCCCTCATACCATATTGATGGAAAATGGAACCAATTTCTATTCTACTAAGTTAAAGAAGCTATATAAGGAGCACAATATCAAATCCAAAAATTCATCTCACTACCATGAAGTGACCAATGGAAATATAAAGTCATTAAATAAAACCCAATCGAACATACTCCAAAATATGGTGGATATAGATAAAAATTCTTGGCCTAATAAGTTCTCAGATTCTTTGTGGTCTTATCGAACTACAACATGTACTACAATATGGTCAACACCATATTCATTGGTGTATGGAACAGAAGCAATTCTACATATTGAAGTTCAATTTCCTTTACTCCTAATTGTCATCTATTACAATTTCTTTATAGATGAATAGTCTTAGAAGTGATTTGATGAGCCAAAATGATTAGTCGAAAAGAAATTGTATACCCTTCATCCCTTGGAAGTCTATCAGAAAAGAATAACATGATCTTATATCAAGAAATTTCTTCTCCACACATTTCATAAAGGATTATTGGTATCAGTCATCAAGAGTTTGATCTTATGAGGAAAGTAGCCTCACATGCTTGGGCAAAAATGGTACAGACCTTCCATACATATGGTCCACTCTAATTTGTCTTATTCCCTAATCTCGATATATGGAGAACTTTTTACAACTCCAAAAAATGAATGATTCTTAATGAATTGCTCTTTGTAATAAGACAATGTTATGTCTTAGTTGTAAGAAATTAAACTGCATAGAAACCCTATGCATCCATGATGCATGTTGTTAAAATGAATATCATCATTTTCCTTCTTACATGATGTTAAATAGCATGACATTATTTTTCCTCGCTACATGACATTAAACTATAAAATAAACATCTCCTTCATTATATGTTAAGAAATATCCCAAGATACCACAAATTTCTATTCATTGTGGTTCCCTAAAAAAACAAGTAGCTTACATGTGAAAGCATTACCCATATCATTGCAACTCCCTAGTGGTACATGAGCCACATTTCTCATTCTGTTTGAATAAGATATTTATAGGGACCCCTTACTAAGAACTATGTATGGATTGATTCTTATACCAATAAGATACATTGAGACACATAGATCCACAATATTGGGCCCATACAAGAAAAAAAAACCCCTCCTCCCCAAGAATAATCTCAAAAACATTGTATTTTTTGATTATTTCTCCTAGAAAGATATGTAGTGATGCTCGAACATTATCTCCGACAATAGACACTACATTATCATTATATACATTATCCATTAATTGTTTTACCATTTTGTTGCAAAAGAATATTTTTGACCAACCCTTATTTCTCACACTGAGCACAGCTCATGTGCGCTTAGGAATTTGGTAAAGAGATTCTCTGCATAAATAAGTTATCTTAATTCCTATTTGAGGATATCAATTTTTCTAGTTGTAAGAGAATAAAAGACACAAAAAATGTCCTTACAACATGATGCGAAGCTGCATTGAAGTACAATGAACTACATGTGGCTTGATTCTCATTCCTATGATATATATAGAGACACCCATATCTCCTATCTCAAGTTCAAATGAAATTTAATCAAGACATACATGTGTCTTGATTATTTCCTCAAGAAGATACGTTGTGAAACCTGGAATCTACCTTATAGTCGAGCTGTAGTATTATTTTTGAAGTTGGAATCACTTCATGTCCTCACCACATGAAGATAATTTGTATGGACCTATAAGAACTATGTGTGTCTTGATTCTCATCTATATAAGATACATAGTGACTTCTAGATTTTAAATCATGGGCCCAGCTGCATCATGATATGAAAAATCCTTTTTTTTCTCATGTTTAAGTCAGATCTACAAAATGATATCCAATACATTTTTTCACCTTATACAGGAAATTGTATCTAATAGGACTACATGTGGATTTTTATTTTATTTAATATGATACATAGTAACACTTAGGCCTTATATCTTAGTCCAACCGCAACATTAAATTTCCTTTTATATCAAAGTCCATAAAGTCTTTACTTCATGAATTTAAACTGCACTGCCAGATGCCCTTATTGAATGAATTTAAATTTCATAGTACCTATAGACTTATGTATTGATTGATTATTATCCCTATGAGATACACAGTGATGTACAAATCCCCTATCCTTAGTCAATATGTGATTTTTTTTAAAAATACCACTCTCATAAACAATTAATGTAATTTATGCTAGTGCCTTTATTTTGGATACTCTCTTTTGAGATCCCATTAATGAAAGAAAAGATTCCCCCATTATACATATGAGTTATATCTATGTAAGGGACTCCAAAATCATGGGAAATACCATTCCAAATAATTCCCTTGTGCATTGTAAATTAACCATTTTTTATTTTGTGCTCCTAATCTTTGATACTATCAGATCTTAATAATTATACTTTGGTTTATAGTGACAAATTTTATAATAATTGAGATATCTTTTGTTTGAATATACAGTACATTCCCCTTGGTGGCATTGCATAAGTTTCCCACATAATTGGAATGTCATTCAAAATATTCCACTATTTGGATATAAAGTATATGTCATAGATAAACCTATATAATATAGCCCCCATAATAGTGTTTTTCAAACAATGGTAACATTATTCTTGGGAGAGGCCTATTATGTCCCCTTAGAGATTCGATAATAGTATGCATTAATCTATATTTTAAAGTGTTCATATGTTACATATTTGACTCATAACCATTATCTTGACCTAAATGTTTTCAAGACCATTGTTTATATCTTTTTTCCTTCACCTGAAGCCTTCTAAAATATCCTTGGATGATTTGACCATATGTCATCCATTGTGTCCATAATATTTTGTTTCTAGTAGTATGACCTAAAACTATGGGCACCATGCTTCCTACATTTGGGTCAGACGTTCATAGAGAGCATATTCCTCCGATTCTTTGGAAATCATGAATGAGAATACTCATTATAGGTTCGGGTACTTTTCATCATAAACTATACTCTATGTATGGGGAAATATGAATCTAAATAAATTTTCTTTGGCTTTTAGTAATATAATGTATGATACCTAAGAGCTATTTTTCCTAACTATAGAGTTTGTGCCCCTAAGTGGCTTTTCATAAGTCTCCCACATAATAGGCATGTTAGCCAAAAGATGACATTGTGTGGCTATACAGCATATTCCCTAGTTGGACCTGTATAATACCTCTCCCATAATGGGTTTGTCAAATAATAAGTAACCTCATTCATGAAAAAGACTTCCTCTAATGCCTTCATCCCTTTTCCCATATCATTTTTCGGATCCAAAAATTCTCAAATCAATGTTTATAATTCTTACTTTCCATAACTGAATATAGTAGTATGCTTCCAAAAAAACTACCATGATTTGGGAGATTTATAAATATTTGGTGAAATCTAAAGCCTTAAATTAAATCCCCATAATGTCCTTGTTGTATGACTTTAAAGTGCATAGCATAATATCATAAATATACTTTCTAATAAATGTACCTTCCTTCACACATAAAAATCATGTAGTAGTGCTTTCTCATTCATGGGATTCATCAGTTCAAATGGACCCTTTACTCGCATATAGCTTTCCTAGGAAAATTCACCCTCTCTAATATTGAGAAATACAAATCTTGACCCCTTTTTTCTATCAAGAATAGAAAGTCATTATAATTGGGAACACCATTACATGACTATAAAGTACATTCCCTAGTTGGACTTGCATAAAATCCACCTACATAATGGGCATGTCAGCCAAAGGAAAACATTGTTTTGCTATATAGAATATTCCCTAGATGGGCCTACAAAATAATTCCCCAATAATGGGTTTACCAAATATCGATAGCTTTATTCTTGTAAGATGCCTCCTTTATTATCATAATTACAATTTTAGATTTCGTAACCATAAAAATCCTGACCCAAGATTCACCTTGGATGTATATAAAAAATATCAGTACATTTTTATGGTCTAGGAAATATGGACCAATAAAAAATTAAAAATAATTAAAATACCCATGGTTTTTCATATGACCCTAGAAATAGTCAAACTGTGCTTACTAAGATTCTTGGATTTTGTCAACATATTCTATCACCCATGTCCATATCATTGTAAATATGATTTATCTAATGTAAAGATAAAATGTTATTAAAATTAGTGTTGATATTGTTGTTATAGAAATAACGTAGGGATTATGATGTATATATAATTGAATAAAAAATCCTTTTCATTTATTGGAAAAAAATAGAGGAACATCCACAGAATTGAGTGTCATTATTGTATATTAAAACATGCTTTCAGCTTGACTCTTTACCTATTGAATAGCCTCATGGGTCCTATCAAACTGATACTAATGCTCGGTAACTTGAGTAGCTTCATCCACCTATGCTTGAAAATGTTCATCTTTGGAAGTTGAAATGGAAATTACCCATTCTAAATAGGTTTCTATTAATTATTGGTTCAGTTCATCAAGCATATTTTTTAAAAAAATCCATTTTTTAATGAAGATGCAACTTTTCATTCATTGTCTCGATAAATTTATAATTAAATTCCATGAACTTCTTACAATGATTGGATTCTACCTCAGATATTGTAGCTCAAAATACTTCAATGTTTGTGATTAGTTTTCCCTTTATAAGATCTTATCATAGTTTGTGTTCACTCTTCCATCGGTAAAGGATCTCTTTCACAACATTAAAAACTGAGAGATAATCAAATCCAAAATATCCTAGTATGCTAAATAGTGTTATAGGCCAGCCAAAATTTGAAGGAATCTCATCTAAAAGATTTTTAGTTATTATATCTCAAATAGATATCAATGTTTTATTCTATTTAATATTGAGATAAAAATGCATCTCTAAGTTTGAATGGGAATTTCTACCATTAGGTTGAACATATACTATAATCCGATCACTTAAGGAGGTTCATGGCTCTGATCCTTTTAAATTAAAAGGTGCTTCATATTCCTTAGTTGGATGAGACAATACAAGGTCTTCACTATTGGACCTGACTGTGGCAGTTGATAGCCCTAAATGGTGAATTATAATTATTGTTATATCCAAAAGTATATAAAGAACAAATCATTATCAATAAAGTCAATGGAATTTACCTGGTAATATATTGAATTCTTGAGAAGATTCCACCCCAGTATTCCAATCTTCAATTGTTTGAGAATGTACATATTAGGGAGGATCATTATCCTGATCTTTCCCAGTCATCATAACCATATACTTTGGAGTATCCCCAACTGTTGTATTCTTAGTTGGTACTTCTACGATGTCTATGAAAGAAGTATAAATTATGATGACCCATTCTTGAAGGGACTTTCCAACATTCTCTACTAAAAAATATATCTAAATTGGGATTTTATATGACGTCTCAAATAAAAAGAACAAATATTTTTGTAAAATTCAAGAATGATAACGTGAATCCTTTCATTTCCTCATTGAAATCGCTATACTCCTTGATGGAACCTGGAATATCATTTTTTGGATTAAGTTTGTTAATCATTTTAGTGTATATAGATTTGTATGATATATCATCCTCAGCATTTAATGTATCCAAAAAATGCTGAACAATTCCCAAAATGTCTCTACTGAAATTTTCTTCCATCAGATCCTCAACTGGTGCAATGTTATCAGTTATTGGTGAATCAGGATCAGCACCAGTACATATCGTAGGTTGTCCTCGATCCTCACTGATTGCTTCTAGAGACATTATAATATCAAGATTAATTGTCTCATAGTTCTCTGATACAGTCAAAAAATCATTAATATTATAGATAAAAGAATGTTACAAACAACATGTGATAACAAATAGAAATACATATAATGTTAACTTGATCATTTTCTCTCTATATAGAAACATGGGTTTATGTAGCCACATCCCATGACACTTCTTCTTTTAAGGTAACAGATTCATCAGTAAGAATTTATAATTATCTCAGAGTTTCCTTATTAATACTAGTTTTTATTCCCTTTAGAGAAGAAAGGGATGAAAATCCAATGAAAAAATGAACATGGTCACCAAGGAGTTTCAAGTATGTCATAATATTAGTGGACAATCAAAATACTCAATTTTTTTATATACCCATTGGATAAATCTAATTGCTTTCTTGAATTTATTTTCATAATACATTGGATAGATTCTACTAATCCTCTTGGAAACAGAGAACTGAGGTAACAGTGGAGGATTTTCAGTTTCCATTACCACCATCATGGTCTTCCCTCGTAGAGAATGTCCTAGAGATCTAGGGGTTTCTTCCATTGTGTCAAAGGGGCTTCTTATAATTTTATATTTTGGTGACTGTTGAGACTATTCTTATGTTCCTTCACTAATTTCAATCTAAAAAGAGAAATCAAATTGAAATTACTGACGGTGGATGATAGAGAATAATTGAAACAAAATAAAAGGAAAATACATTCTTAGTATTAAAAAAAATAAACCATTCCTCTTTAAGGTGAACAATTATCCATTCACATATACCTCGATCAATTATATCAGATACTCATCTCAAGGTTTGGACTTGGTCATCAGTTTCATATATTAAGGTCTCCAGCTCCATGATATTTTCCTATAGTTTAGATAGATTACTATTTGAATGAAATTCATAAGGTTCTCTAATATCACCAACATCTAGTATCTAAAGTTCAGGTTGGAGAAATCTCTATGCATCCCTCAGTTCATGAGTTATGATTTCCCAATAATGGATATCTAAAGGCCAAATATAATTATACTTTGATATGGTTTTATGTATAGAAAACTCAACACCGTTTCAATGGATGGTCTCTTCAATCCTCCCCTCATATTTAGAAGAATCATCATATGGGATGGTAACGACCTTTTGATGATATCGACTAGATTGCGTCGGTTTTAACTGTGTTTTTTCCCTAACCTTAGTCTCCATGGTTGATTTTCTGCAAGGATGTTTTGAAGGTTCTAGAAGCATATAAATCCTCTGCATTATCTCTCACATTAGAACATTTACCATGGTTTCTATGGAAAATAGTTTTTTTCCTCTACCCGAGATTATCATTTTTTAAATCCTATTGAGGGTATGAAGAAACATAAGTTTTATCATATCAAACTTCTAATACAATTGATTCATATGATGGAGTTAGAATAATCAACATTTTGGATGTCTACAAATCCATCAGAATCTAATATTGTTTGGCTACCATTGGGTGCTTCTCATGCCTAACATTGGTGGGAGGAAAAGTTCTTTATTGTTGAAGGCATTTGAATTGGAGAACAAACCTATAAGAGACATTAGCATCAAAGATAATTTCAACATCAATCTTTATTGATACTAAACTATCCATTAATTCCATCATATAAGACCTAACCTCATAATTTTCTTCCTTATCATCATAGATAAATGTTCTAGTTGGGGGGTTACCAAAAGTAAAGAATCTGAATTATCCTGATGCATTTTATTCCCTCAACACTTCATCAGTCTCCAGGTTAAAAGGCTGAATCCTAGAAACTTTATGCAATAATGGGGTAAATCGACCATTAGGAACTCTAACAGAATTAAAGACTTAATATAAAAAAAATCTGCTGAAATCACGCCCCATAATATTTGAAATGTTTATGAAAGCATAAATAGATCCATTAAATTATATAAATCCAATAAGAAATGATATATTTTTTCTAATATTGGGGTATCCAACCCAATATATTTCCCCTCTACCAACATGAATGCAATAACAAAATTCCCTGGTCATACAAACCCACTGGACTCATGGACTAGAAGCAAATAAATACTTAGCCACATGGCAAGGAAGTTGTCTAAACATTCCTTTGCATCAATCTCTTTATTAATCTTGTAACCCTAATGCCTATGGTCACCTTTCTATAATGTGGGATAATACGTGCCTGAAGCACCCCAATTATCCATAGTTGGGAAAATGGTAGGATGTCTGTAAGTAGGACCCTTCTCTTTTGTTGGTTCTAAAAAAACATCGTTCCAATCTCTTTCATGAATATCATCCCTAGTGAGAATTTATTTCTTTTTATTATACAATTTTTTTATTATTATTTTAATAGATTGTGGTTAAATGATGACGTCCTCTTAGAATAACCCCATGTGGTTATTTGTGCAATGAATTAATCATACAACTCCATATGAATAGTATCCCAAAATATTTAGTAGATATACCATTAAATGATTCCAACCTCACCATGTGTCAGATGCAAAGAATATTTTTGAATAATATATTGGCCCAGTAATTCAGAAATGATGTTTTTTTGTAATCACAAGTTTTTATAATCCAGATACATTCATATATATGAACCTCCATCTTCTCTTTCTTGAACTAAGGATAAGTTTGGAGTAAGAAAAATGCCAACATCCATTGGTGATTGACTCCTCGCATATAACGAAGGTCCCAATCATCCTTTTAGTTGTTATATTGATCTATTTTGGAAGAATGAAATATTGAATCATATAAATTCAGCCTTGGATCTATAAAAAGATCCTTAATATCAGGATCAAAACCACTATGATATAGGATGTATCCAATAAGGATTTTTCCCTTAGGAACAAGCATACCCTTAAAAGTAATATTCATACAATGATAGTTAAAAGTTAAAAAAACCATTTATTTCGAAAATGTCCCTTATAAGCCAGAACGTGGGAATCTTGAAAAATCCCATGTCCATACAAATGTAGATAGTCGCATCATGATTATTCATGTTGGTACAGAATCAATCATTTCACCAAATTAGGATGGGTACTCTCAACAATGTCATAATAGTCTGGTCCGATGATTTTAATCATTTTAGTTTGAAAAAATCTAGCTTCATTAGGTGAAGTCAACAAGTGATCCATTTCCTACAAAGAGAATTAACAAATTTTCATCATTAAATTGGAATATTTAATTACCGATGTTAAACATTTTAACATAATTTAATTTAAAACATTTTTACAGTAAAAGTTCTGTGCAGCTCCATCGATGATGTCACCCACATATATCCTTCGACAAGGTACCCAGCACAAGTCCTTCAATAAGGTACCCAATGTAGGTCCTTCAACAAATTCCATCCATGAAGCTCCTTCGATAAAGTAACACAATGTAGCTCCATTGCTCAAATATTTATACATTGAAATTTTTTCAAGGGACATACACGAGGTCACAACATTGGAGAGTTGAAAAAATGAGCTACACAATGAGAGAAGAAATGCGAAAATGTGGGTGAAGAAAATTAAAATGTAATGGGGGTATTTATATGTGACATCGACATATGCTACCGTCCTATTCAGTATAGCTATGTAGAAGACCTGTGCGGTCTAGAATTAATTCTCAATAAATTTTCTCACCATAATATTTCCTCAGTACAAGACCCTTTTTTCATTCAAATCTAATCCTGAAGGGGGCTTATGTTGACACTCTTTTTATAAAGGAACAAAATATGATTGTGAGTAATTAATTTGGATATATTAAAGTGTAAAATAAATTCAATGCAAAAAAAATTCAAAAGGATCTATATGCCACATCTATTCATCAAGCGGCCTATCCAGGTCTATCTCGTGCACCCCAATTCACAACCACCCTATCCAAAGTACTTACGATACAAACTTACATGGATGACCTACACAAAAATATAATTGTAGCACCCCTACGTAAAAGGGAAATGATGTGAGGCTATGCTAAAGATCTACAAAGGCAACCTACTTTTAACCACCCCCTCCATGACTATAAATAGTACCCTTAGGCTCCCCATTTTTCAAATGAAAAATATCAAAGTACTCCTGAACTCCCATTGCATATATCCATCTCCATAGTCCCCCAAGTTTTCTAAAGTAGATTTATAAAACATGAGAGAATATAGAATTATATGGGATAATAAATATCAAATTCCTTTCAGTGTTTTAAGTACAAAACATCTGATGAGGGACCCTCCTACGATAAGGATAATTAATCTACACATGGTCCATTCTTTATGAAAATACCTATGTTTGATGCTTCCAAGGACATCAAGGGACACCCAAGGTTCTCAGGTTAAAAAATTACCCAATTTGTTTTGTCCTTATAGTCTATTTCATAAGGAATTTCAGGATTTCTCATTATTATTTTCCTGTGAAATTCTTTTTTAGTTCTTCCTAGGAACTGCATCGTACACCTATGTGGCATACCTATGCGGATAACCTATGTGAGCTATCCTTGAAATTCTTCTCAAAGCCACTCATAGAAGGCCATCTCTTTCCTAGGCTCCTTTTTCTGAAAGGGTCCAAGTTGAAAACTCCTCTAGGAACTCCTGATTTATCTGACCTTGGGGAAAGATATATCAACATGTCACCTATTTGGATTTGGATATCTATGGTTAGGGGTTTCCAAAACATTTCTTACCATAGGATAGGGATATTAAAAGATTCTATGGATATAGATATCCATGGATATATAGACCTTTACCCTAAGGAAAATGTTGGGGAGATCCCAGTCTCGGATTTGGGGGATAGGACTCTATCCTATCCTCCTCATCTTAGAGACATGGAGCCTCCGCTCCCCAAGTAGGAAGAGTGAGGATCACACTTGATTTTCCCTTCCATATAGAATTATATCCTACTTCCACTATAGGACCCATTTTAGGGAATCCATTCTGGTGTAATCCCCTAGAATTTCAGGCCACATCCAATGATCTGCACTTTCATTTTACATTGGAAGGCTCATTTCTCTATTCCCTCATCCACAGTTTCCCTCACTTATTTCCCCATAGGCCCATCCTCTTATATCAACGGAGAAGAAAGTGTGTGGTTTGTTGAATCTTTCACATCATCTTGTGTCTCACACCGAGTTGGAATCACATGGTCTTACAGATTTGTAATGATTAAAACATCCCCACAATCCAAATCACTTCTTAAATAGAATTATGATTCCCTCCATAATTGGGATACATAGGAAGCCTTCACCCAGGGCTCGTGCTCAATGGACATCCTCCTCGAGAGTCTAACCCTAATTCCCGTAATTCAAGCATCCTCCTTATGTGTAATCCCTAAATTATTTCCCCCATTAATATCAATGAGTTAAGATATTTCTCATGGACCGTTTTACAAGGGAATAGTTTTTAGGATAATTCCCCAAACTATTTATCTCCAAGAAATATACTCCCATGTGAGACATATCCAACTACACAGTCATTGATTCCTATCTAACTAAAACACGTAAGAAGTCTCCATGAGTTTCAAACCCAACACTCCAAATCAACTGTGTTCTTTCTAGGCCACGTTACCAGTAGGGTCTAATCCATCATGGATACTCATATCCTCTCTATGTTCCATGGGCTGGATCAGTATAAGTTCCCCACCAAACTTTAAATAGGAACCTTCCTTCTTGATGTCTTTACCAAATGACATTAAACTGTATGGTAAGGTCCTTATCACAAGACCATAAAAGGTATGATGTGTCCCATTAATCAGAACCGAATTACTAGGGTTATGATTCCATTCACAAGGATATGTAGCGTTCCCATCTCTGGGAATGATCACAACATCAAAACAACTTCTATCTCCCTGGGTGATGATAAATTCCAGAGTGCCCCACTAAGTGGATAAAAAACAATCATTTTCGTAGTAACAACCAAAGAATATTTAAGAAGTATATGAGAGAATAATATTAATGGAGAACCTCAAATACATATAGATGATTATAATTTCCATACATGATAATTATTTATTATAAATTTCTAGGTAAAACTACATTACACTTGGTAAATTAATAAGGATTCATGAACATGTATTAAATCTATAAAAGAGTCCTTGGGTATGGGATATTTCCACCCAAAAGGGTGTGATGAGGCTGACCTCCCATCAAATTGTCCAATGTGAGTTCTTATGTATCATAGTTCAATAAACCTAAAGAACTCCTCCCTTTGGAAAGCATGTCCCTTTGGATACAAAAATCATGGGTGTTTCTACTTCCATAAATTAATCTGATGGAAACTGTCTTGAATTTGAGATTCCTATCCAGAATCCATGTTTTGGGGGAAAAACTATGTCATCTCATATATTCATGATTCTATGAAATATAAATATTATTTTTAATGAACACTACATATTTCATTTATCCATGTAGGTAAGAACATTACATATCACCCAACTAAGCATGGCCATGCATTTTATCTATCAAAAAAATCATGGGGCCATATTTATTTTCTTGTCATCCAATTGTAAAAGTCCATCGTGGTTTAACACAATTGATAACATGATTATAAAAATACCAAACCACCATGTAATTAGTTGTACTTCAAGGTTAGGGTAATAAATGTATCATAGTATAATGGAAAACATATTATGTATCTTTATAACCTCATGTAATAGATATTCATAATAATTATATGACCTTAAGTATATCAATGATGGTATGACATTATATGTGATATTATTTAATGCTTCAGTCTATGTTTATTTTCATTATCTCGTGATTAAGTTCTTTGTATCAAATATATCTTCTTGTATCATACAAAAGATTCTACTTACATTAATAGTAAATATCATAAGAACCCATAATTCTCTATTATGGTAATCAATTAGTGAAAACTAAATGACATGATTTTTGGGGATATTACCATTCCACTTTTCTTATATAAAATAAAGATAAATGGGGAGTTAATTTATTGTAAAATTATTACGAATTTTACAACCACTACATATAATACCTCATGTATCTAAAACTAAGAGATACAATATGACTATCATACTTTTTCTTCATTAACGGTTTTTGTAAATAGATATATGGTTTTCTCCATTATGACCACCAAAAATTTCTTTACATCACCCATTTTATATGTCTCTTGGATGAGATGGTATATTTGAAAGATGTGTTCAGTCCATCGGTGAAACTGGGATTACTTGGACTGTGAAATATCTCCATTGTTGTAATGGTAAAGATCAATTTTTCCATAAATTCTAGGAACTAATACATGTTTAGTAATATATTCATGATCTAAATATATTCATTTTTATAATCTAATACAACAATTTAATTTTGCTCTATTCTGGAGTTCTGTATGGTGGATTTTTTAGAAATATTCCATCAAATATCTGAACTATATAAGATAAATAAGAAACTATATTGTGATGTCATATCATATTTTTTTGGAATATAAACAAAAATTAATGTTAGCCCTTATAATGAGAAAATATTCTCATCCAAAGACCAAGAGAAAATACTTATTTCTTCCTATGTACATAAGGATATTGTTATAGCATTATGATTGTTTTGGATCTGTTCGAAATGCCCAACGGTTCTGTATCCATCGATACGTGGACCTGCTTTACAAAGGCAGGTGTTCGCTGGGCGATTTGGCCAGTGGCACTTAAGAACTCACATTGGTTGAGAGGATTGGAATTCGGGATCATCGCACCCTTTTGGGGGGAATTATTTCCTATTCCAGGACTCTCTTATAGATTTAATATGTATTCATATGTTTGCGAATCATTGGTTTATACCCAAGCATAGTATCCATGGGTAATTCCTGGTTGGCAATGGTCCGCTAAATGTAGGGATTCAGACTCATTTAGTCCTGAGGTTTACCATCCCTCATTGGATTAATGACTTTGAGGATTTGGGACTCGTTGGGACGATGCTGATTTAAATCCTCATAACTGGGCCCTCTGGAGTTTATTGTCGTCCAGGGGGGCAAATAATGACTTGAGCATTTGGATCGAACCCGTTATACGGGCTTCCCACATATCCTTTCGAGGGGAATCAGAGTCCCCATAGTTCAGGAGGGTCTCGGAGAATCAATGTGAATGTGGACCCGAGAGTCTGATGGCAAGTTGGCTTGAACCTCATGGAGGATTCCTACATACCATTCCTTAACATTGATCAAAGTCCTTGTAGTTCGCATGGGGTTGGTATCAGAGAACCGAGGTGAAGATAGACCGGGGGTCTGATGGGTAATGGGCTTAAACCTCGTGGAGGCTTCCTATGTACCATGCCTTGAAATGGATCAAAGTCCTTGTAGTTCACATGGAGGAGGGGTCAGGGACGGTGCTTACTCTAAGCCCACGTGAGTCTTGCTCGGTGTGAGAAACAAGAGGCAGTAGAGACTCGACGATCACGTCGTGAAAGTTGCATTTGTGGGGAGAAAAGTGGGGCTTACGCATGGAGCGGCCCGAGAAGTGTATATTGGGACTTACTCCAGGATGGAGGCCCGATGGAGAAAAAGCGTAGCGGGAGATGGAAAGGGTAACCCCCTTTATCCATATCCCCTCTTGGTCCTTGGCACCGGGGAGGTACAGAGGTGCATGGGTGCCACCTCCTGAAAGAAAGGCTAGAGGATTACACCAAGGATGCTGCCCATTCACTCTCAAAAGAGGAGGGGAGTGTTTACCATCGGAGCTGAAGGGAAATGGCAGCAGGGTCCCCCAATATGGCGAGTGGAGAGGCAGAAAGGGGAATCCGGGCTCGGATCATGCATTACCATGGGAATGTGATCCTAGTAATGCTTTGGGAATCCACTCAAGGGCCGGAGAAACCCCTTCACCCTCAATTACCATTATTATGTGAACTCAAAACGGCATGCTGATGTGCCTGAAGGTTACATCACATGGGTCTGGTGGCTCTTGTGGAGGCCTCGGCTCAGGGCCGATGAATGGGCCAATGAGGAGGTTGCGAAAGATCAGGCTGGATTGGAAGGCTTTTATCTGGCTCGGGGAACGGGAACTCTGAAAGATCTAGTGGGCCACACTGGTGTAAGAGGTGTAGCGCCCTTCGCATAGGGAGGTGCTACGTTGCTGGAGAGGTCATCCACGAACCAGGGTGGTCCGCGAACTGATGGGAATCCCGAGAACCAGGGTGGTTCACGGCTTTGGGTTCGGCCCGCATACCAGGTTGGTATGCGGAGGGGTCCTCGAGGGAAGTGGCGGCCAAGGGCGATGCTGGTTAGAGGTTCATCGGTCGGGGCTTCTCCCGCCTAAGAGGGTGCTATACTGTGTGATGGGTCGGAAAAGGGGCATAAACTCCATGGTCCACGGGGAGTTCATCCACGGAGTGGTCATGGTTCACGGTCTTCCTTTATTTGTTATTTTAATTTTGTGGTTCACCAAGTTGTTATGCATTTTTGGTTCCTTATAAATTCGTTTCCAACTTCATACCTATTCTGGTTCACGAACTGGAACATTGATGTTTCCAAAATCCTAAACTCCTTCCTTCGAAATCCTTCCACTCGAATCTGATCGATCTCTTCTTTTCTCCCCTTCAATGTCCTTTGATAGAGGGGATGAAAAGGGGAAAACTATGGCCATGTAGAACCTTTTGCAGAGGACCATGAACGAAAACCCAGTTTTCAGATGACTTGGTTAATCCGCAACTCACAGGGGTGTGCACGTCACCCGCGAACCAAGTCGGTTCGAGGGGTGCTTTGCGGTCGCGCAAGGTTCTGCCTCTATTCCACGAATGTCAGCGCCTACGGCATGGGCCTGCTAGCGTGGTCTACGGCTAGGGCTGTAACAGCCCGAGATTTTATGAAATATATTCTTTTTAATTTTATTGTGTTGTATGCTACACCAAAAGTAGCTTGCATAACACACATCCTTGACTTGCCTTGCATTACACGCAATCGTGACCTTCCTCGATAGCGTGTGTAGTACGCAATACGGAGTTTCACTAAACAACGATATGTTATTAAAATATTATTATAACTAGCCGTTATGAATAGTAATAACAACCTTTTAAAATTTTATAAATTTTAACTCTCAAAATGGACTTCATTTTTTGATTCGGAATATCGAATTTAGGCTAAGGTGAAAGTTTGGTACTTTTCGGATAACTTTCATATTCTGATGAATAGTGAAAATTACTAAATTATAATTAAAAAAAACTTTTTTAATAAAAATAATTAATAGTGATACATTATTAACTTGAGTGGTTTTAAAGTATATTTAGAATATATTTTTACAATTTAATACAATGTTGGTCATTGGATGTAATTTCACATTTAAACCAGACATAAACAAGTGTCAATCTTTTGATAGATATTGTTTCTTAAAAACACGCTATTTGTTTTAACAGCGGAAATTAATTATAAAAATTAATTAATGCAACTTATATGTTAGGGAATTTTGTAAAATAGAAATCATTTTTGAATTCGGAATATCAATTATAGCTTAGGGTGAAATTTTGGCATTTTTCTGAAAAACTTCAATTTTTGATGAATAGTGAAACTACTAAGTGGAAGTTAAAAAATTATTTTTTTTTCATAAATCTTAATTTTACCGCTTCTGTGAATGGAATTTCAAAAATCCGAGAGACACGGTTGATGTCAGTAAGTAAAATGTGGTTCAATGAGATGAAAATAATTTTTGGTGAATAGTAACTTTTTACTTTTTTTTACAACGATTAAAAGTAAATAGGGTAATTAAGGGTAAAAATGATATTAATATTACCCTAACACATGTCCTAATCCTATTGGACAAGTGTATCTCGACCAAAAACAACCTTAAGTGTAAAATATTATCATTTAGGCCCACTTGGATTAGATTAGGACATTTATTATTATTTAATTCAAAGAAGAGTTAAAAGAGTTAAAATCAATGTTTATTTACTAAAACATTTTTAATATAGGGTTATACTTAAGATAAATTCGATTGTAAATATTCATTAGAAATATAAAAATATTTCCTACATAATGGTATTTTATTTGTAATTTTTAGACATCAACTAAGTTAATTTATTTATGACACAAAGATGATGCAGTAATTATCTTATTAATGAAATATTGACATAAGTGATATTATAAATACCAAACTAAATGTAATTTAAGACTTTTTATGAATTACACTAATTTTATAGGTTACTTTGATATATTAGTGTTGATTTAAACAACTTGGTTCGAACATATAACTCTGTTTTGACTTTCACAAAAATCATATATCAAATAGTGTCAAAATTGACACAAAATACTTTTTAAATCATATATTATATTATTAATTGTTATTTTATTCCAAAAAATCTAAGGTTCGGCCAAATGACTTAGATAAGGATATATATGTTAATAATAAACAATTTGGGGTTCGTTTGGCATGTTATAGTAAGTGTATTAACCATATAGTATAATAAAACAAAAAGACACGGTAAAAGTTAAATTATTTAACTTAGAGTTAAATCTAATTGATAAGGTTAAAATAATAACCTAAACTTGTCTAAATCATATTGTATGAGAGGATTGCGACCCATCCCATCTTTAGATTCGAAATAAGACTCTTTGGAACCATTATAAACTGAAATTGACCTTAAATATAAAATAATATTTTGAGATTTTCCTAAGGTGCCCCTCTCCTCCCTTATAAAAGGGCACCTCCTCCCTCTCTTCCTCACACCAATTTGAGCATTCAAGCTCGGCCAAACCCTGCCAAAATATCTTCTCCACTTCCCTAGTATCATCCTAGAGGTCCTGGTCTTCTTCAAAGACCATCCTTAGTTCTTTAAGTGGAGGTTATGTGAAGGCGCGTCAAAAAGAGGTAATATCCATTACCGATCTTTTTCAATTTCTTTCTTCTTCAACTTCTTCTTCTTTAGTTGTTTCATGATAAAGAAATAACATCAGTATTTATTATATACTGATATGTTAATATAAATATGAAACAACTATAATTAACCTTCTATCCATCCTACAGAAAAAGGAAATCACCGCGCGTGCGTACGTACGGAATACCGTCTCCACGTCGTGATGTAATCTATTTTCTGCCACCACCTTAATTGGATGGATATAATGGTGTAATGAGTAACTATATATGATTATTATAAAGTTATATTGATACTTAAATAGTATACATACACTTCAACACAAGTTCACGATCATGAGAACGATATCATCGCTCGTGCGTACGTACGGACTACCGTCTCCACGACGCGATGAGATTCATTCTCCATGTTAACCATTTAAGAATGATTATAAAGTATATATAAGCAATAATAATGAAATATATGACATTATAAAGCTACTGTATTTATGTATATATGTATGTCATCTACTTACTTCCATTCAAGACAATAAGGAAAGGAAAACAACGTTCATGCGTACGTACGGACTACCGTCTCCATGAACGGTGTGTTTCATTTCATTTATCTATCTATTATATATATATATATACTGAATATATATGATATATAAATCATGTTTTATATTCTGGAAGTAAGTAAATCATGATATAAGTAATAATAATGTAAAGAACAACAAGTCCAAACACCTACGATAAATTAAACGATTTTACCCAAAATGCTTCTTTAACATGGAATTTACAAAAGAACGGTAATATAAAGTCATAAGTGAACCATATATGATATCATAACAACGAATATGATTATGTAATAAGTTAATGACATTATTTAAATCATTATACAGGAGGTTCGGACACTTACGAAGCAAATTGGACTTAAGGTAAGTAAAATATCAAAATCTCATTTTTATCCAAGATTGTTTATTCGTAAGTATTTACTAGGGTGTATTTTATCATCCACATCCATGTTTCATCAATATGTAATATTATTTCCATCCACCTACAATTGTTTAAATCCATTTTTACCCTTCGGTGAGTTTTTACTAATATGTATGAAAGGAATCTTTTGTCGTTTTTCATACGAGGTACTTTTTGACTTTTCCAACAAAAGTATGAAGAATGTTTTTTTTAACTTATACGGCATGAATGAATTTTTAAAACATTATTTCCAAGAAGCTTCCTTTAAAAGTTTTCATGTTTATTTTTAATCAACTTCTTTTAGTTTAAAATTGTATTACATGTTAAGAAAGGAAAAGTGTTTTTGAAGTAGAAAGGATATTTTCCTCAAGAATGGAGTTCAAGTGTTTTATTAAAAATTTTTTCCATCTAAGATAATAAAGGGTTATGTTTTTATCCCTATTATTACATTGATTTGATTATGTTGTGATGGAATTATTTTTATGAATTCCTTTATCTTATATGAATTGTTTTATGATGTCATGATGTTAAATATTCCCATTTTTATTACATGGGTTATGAAATGATGTATGATTTATGATTTTGTGGCACACATAAGAATTGTATAATTATGATATGGGTGGGACCTATATCTCCCTCCAATGCATTGGGTAAAGATTTCATATCTAATGAGATAGACATGGCTGGAATGATAGGTTATACCGGTTCAGTGAAACAGGACTGAAACGAGGGTGACTCGATTCAGAAAGGGACTTTGTCCACTAAGATAGTCTTGGCAATGAGTCATGACTAAAAAGAAATGATTCTTTATGATTATGTGTGTATGCCACAAAGCTTCATGTTTTAAGTTATTATTATTGGGATTTCATTTCACTACTATGATTTATCCCATGTTATGAAATTTTGCTCTCTTTTGCAGGTTAAGATTTCCAAAAGTTATGTTCTTATGAATATGATGTGATTGATTTTTCTTTTGTTTACCCTTACTGAGCATTTGAGCTCACCCTTTTTTGTTTTCTTTTCCCCAGGATATAAAGAAAGGTTTTAGGTAAAAAAAGGAATATCTTTATGGGAGATATTGAAGATCTTTCACCATGATTAGAAGATTACGTTCCGTGTTTCCAAAGACACTAAACTATTACGATCCTTGAGTGTGTGTTTTTCTTATGTACTAAGTATTCCGCAAATGTAATGTAATGTCAATGTATGTCAAGCTTCGGGTCTCTACAGTTGGTATCAGAGGAAAGGTTTAGTCAACCTTTGGAAACTAGGATGCGAAATCGTTAGTGAGATCCCTAGAGATATATCTAAGGTATGTCTAGGGATGTCTCTAAGGTTAAGTATACGTATAGGTTATAGTACTAGAATTATGCTAACGATCATATAATTAAACCTAAGATGTTAGATATTGAAGGTACTCCCCTATTATAATGTTGTTTCCCTAGCATGATTTTTTCCTCTCACACTATTCTTTTTGGGTTTTAGACGATGGCTGGAACCCGAAGGAACCGTGTTGATCAATGCAATGGACAATGCAATGATTGTCCTCCTGAACAAACAAATTTTATGGGAGATGGAGTGAAAAATCTTATTGCTATACTTACACAAGCTATGAATCATTCTGGACTTCCAAATGAGCATAGTAGGGAACAATATTCTATTGAGTCCTTCATGAGGCAACGTCCACCTTCTTTCAGTAGGACTTCCGATCCAATTGTTGCTAAACAATGGATCAGTACCACTAAAAAGATATTTTCAGTTCTTCAATGTTCTGAACATGATAAAGTCATCTTAGCGGTGTATCGTTTGGAAGGTGATGCTGATCAATGGTGGAATCTTATCAAGAATACGAGGCCAAGAGATGAAATTGAGTCCATGGAATGAGACGAGCTCAAGAACTTGTTTTTCAGTAAGTACTTCCCTCGTATTCTTCGAAAAAAGATGGAAAAGGAGTTTCTTGACCTGAAGAAGAAGGATGATGAATCTGTTGGTATATACGAAGCAAATTTTACAAGACTTGCAAGGTATGCATCTGGCATTATCATCCAACCTGAAAGTAAAGTTGATCGATTTTTCAGTGGCTTAAAACCAAGTCTTTGAAGGGCATTAGCTATAAGAGACTTCAGTAGCTATGAAGAAATTGTGCGTTGTGCTATGAAGGTAGAAATGTAAGTTGGTGTTACATATCCATCTCATGGTTTTGAAAAGAAACGAAAGATGGAGTTCAAGGAGAAATCTCATAATAATGGTGAAATGAAGATGAATGTTTCCTTATGCTCAAAGTGTGGAAAGAAGCATGGTGGAGATTGTCTTAAAGGGACTATAAAATGTTTTAAGTGTGGAAAAGAAGGTCATCGAGCAGCTGAGTGTCGAAGTAACGGAAAAAGGTTTTCTAATGATGTGAATAAAGCAAACACTGCAGAGAACGCACCACCAACACTTCAATGCTTCAAGTGCAATGAAATGGGGCATTATGCTAATAAATGCCCTAATCCAAGGCTTAGTTATGATCGACATGAGCAACCACTTAAGGCAAAGGACAAAGGGAAGTCACATGTGATCACTATTGGCGATGTTGAATATGACAACGATGTGGTGGAATGATTAAGTGTTTATGTAATGGGATTCCAAAATAATGTTGTATCATAAAGTATTGGAATATTTATGTATTGGTCTAATGTGGTATTCAAGGTGATTGAGATATTTTTGGAAATAAGATGATATGCGCATAATGAAGGGAAAACGAGAAAACGAAATGTTTAACAGTATTCATGAGCTCATGATTGATATAAGGACTAAGTGATATCATTGTTTGAGTATATAGAATTTTGAGGATTTTGGTATGTGGACAGTGTTAAATTTTAACTGCATTCATGTTTTCACTAAGGTATTCAAGAGAATACATGATTAAGGACTTTGAATGTTTGAAATGTGACCAACAAAACATATCTTATGATATATGGGGATCAACGATGGTGTTAAATCTCTGGTAATCGTTTTCACTATGTTATGAGAGTGGACTGCAGTATTATGGATAAGCCTAAAGATTGGAATGGATTATGTTGGACAAAAGTTAGTATAGAAGTTTTCTCGATATTATTGATGGGATGTTATAGTAATATAGTTTTAGAAAAAGGAAAACCTGTAGGATGGGCGACAGCCCATCGCTTCGGACAAGGCTGTGGGAATCAAACCCGCAACCGAAGTGCGACTGGCCTTTATCGCCTACCACTGGCCTACAGGAAGTCCCTGTTTAGTAGAAACTAGTTTTATTATATTAAGTAGTATGATATATGAAGTATAAGTCCATTTTAGGAACCATATATGATTAATCTCACTATAGAATGACTTATGTATATTTAATAACTTTTTCCATCCTTTTGTTTGAGACAGATGGAATGACCCGTCATTCTATCACATGATCTTCTAACACTTCATGAATAACAAATTCAACTTCATTTATTTAAGAGATGAAGTGGAAATTGTTCAAGGCACGAACAACAGTGAGATTGTACCAAAATAAAGTAACTGTTTATTCTAATTCAAATTCTTCAACTTTAGGGAAACGATCTTGAAAACCAAAAATGTTGTCCTAGTGCTCTTATATCTGATTAATCAGATTGTACCTTAGATCGTCAAAAATTTATGGATTTGTGATTGTTGGATTTTCTATAGCCATGTTCTCTACCACTCTCCATCAGAACATGATGGTTAGATTTTTCTTCCATATCCATATTTTCACCTATGTGGAAACCCAGTGATTAGTTTATTTGGGTAACCGTTAAGTTTCATAATTTTGTTTCTAAATATTGGTTTTGGTATTCCTTTTTACGATGTGGGTTTCTATTAAAGAAACTTTCGAATAGTAAACCATTTATAACCCCGACGATTTTCGAGGGCGAAATTCATTTTAAGGGGGGTAGAATGTAACAGCCTGAGATTTTATGAAAAAAATATTCTTTTTAGTTTTATTGTGTTGTACGCTTCACCAAAAGTAGCTTGCACAACACACATCCTTGACTTTCCTTGCATTACACGTAATCACGACCTTCCTCGATAGCGTGTGTAGTACACAATACCGAGTTTCACTAAACAATGATATGTTATTAAAATATTATTATAACTAGCCGTTATGAATAGTAATAACCACCTTTTAAAATTTTAGAAATTTTAACTCTCAAAATGGACTTCAGTTTTGGATTCGGAGTATCGAATTTAGGCTAAGGTGAAACTTTGGTACTTTTCGGATAACTTTCATATTCCGATGAATAGTGAAAATTACTAAATTATAATTAAAAACAACTTTTTTAATCAAAATAATTAATAGTGATACATTATTAATTTGAGTGGTTTTAAAGTATATTTAGAATATATTTTTACAATTTAATACAATGTTGGTCATTGGATGTAATTTCACATTTAAACCAGACATAAACAAGTGTCAATCTTTTGATAGATATTGTTTCTTAAAAACACGCTATTTTTTTAACAGCGGAAATTAATTATAAAAATTAACTAATTCAACTTATATGTTGGGAATTTTGTAAAATAGAAATCATTTTTGAATTCGGAAAATCAATTATAGCTTAGGGTGAAATTTTGGCATTTCTCTGAAAAACTTCAATTTTTGATGAATAGTGAAACTACTAAGTGGAAGTTAAAAAATTATTTTTTTTCATAAATCTTAATTTTACTGCTTCTGTGAATGGAATTTCAAAAATCCGAGAGATGCGGTTGATGTCAGTAAGTAAAATGTGGTTCAATGAGATGAAAATAATTTTTGGTGAATAGTAACTTTTTACTTTTTTTTACCACGGTTAAAATTAAATAGGGTAATTAAGGGTAAAAATGATATTAATATTACCCTAACACATGTCCTAATCCTATTGGACAAGTGTATCTCGACCAAAAACAACCTTAAGTGTAAAATATTATCATTTAGGCCCACTTGGATTAGATTAGGACATTTATTATTATTTAATTCAAAGAAGAGTTAAAAGAGTTAAAATCAAATTTTATTTACTAAAACTTTTTTAATATAGGGTTATACATAAGATAAATTCGATTGTAAATATTCATTAGAAATATAAAAAGATTTCCTACATAATGGTATTTTATTTGTAATTTTTAGACATCAAATAAGTTAATTTATTTATGACACAACGATGATGCAGTAATTATCTTATTAATGAAATATTGACATAATTGATATTATAAATACCAAAATAAATGTAATTAAAGACTTTTTTATGAATTCCACTAATTTTCTAGGTTACTATGATATATTAGTGTTGATGTAATCAACTTTGTTCGAACATATAACTCTGTTATGACTTTCACAAAAATCATATATCAAATAGTGTCAAAATTGACACAAAATAGTTTTTAATTCAAATATTATATTATTAATTGTTATTTTATTCCTAAAAATCTATGGTTTGGCCAAATGACTTAGATAAGGATATATATATTAATAATAAACAATTTGGGGTTCGTTTGGCATGTTATAGTAAGTGTATTAACCATATAGTGTAATAAAACAAAAAGACACGGTAAAAGTTAAATTATTTAACTTAGAGTTAAATCTAATTGATAAGGTTAAAATAATAACCTAAACTTGTCTAAATCATATTGGATGAGATTAGTTCGACCCATCCCAACTTTATCTTCGAAATAAGACTCTTTGGAACCATTATAAACCGAATTTGACCTTAAATATAAAATAGTATTTTGAGATTTTCCTAAGGTGCCCCTCTCCTCCCTTATAAAAGGGTACCTCCTACCTCTCCTCCTCACACCAATTTGAGCATTCAAGCTCGGCCAACCCCTGCCAAAATCTCTTCTCCACTTCCCTAGTATCATCATAGAGGTCCTGGTATTCTTCAAAGACCATCCTTAGTTCTTTAAGTGGAGGTTATGTGAAGGCGCGTCAAAAAGAGGTAATATCCATTACCGATATTTTTCAATTTCTTTCTTCTTCAACTTCTTCTTCTTTAGTTGTTTCATGATAAAGTAATAACATAAGTATTTATTATATACTGATATGTTAATATAAATATGAAACAACTCTAATTAACCTTCTATCCATCCTACGGAAAAAGGAAATCACCGCGCGTGCGTACGTACGGAATACCGTCTCCACGCCGTGGTGTAATCTATTTTCTGCCACCACCTTAATTGGATGGGTATAATGGTGTAATGAGTAACTATATATGATTATTATAAAGTGATATTTATTCTTAAATAGTATACATACACTTCAACACAAGTTCACGATCATGTGAACGATATCATCGCTCGTGCGTACGTACGGACTACCGTCTCCACGACGCGAGGAGATTCATTCTCCATGTTAACCATTTAATAATGATTATAAAGTATATATAAGCAATAATAATGAAATATATGACATTATAAAGCTACTGTATTTGTGTATATATGTATGTCATCTACTTACTTCCATTCAAGACAATAAGGAAATGAAAACAGCGTTCATGCGTACGTACGGACTACCGTCTCCATGAACGGTGTGTTTCATTTCATTTATCTATATATTATATATATATATACTGAATATATATGATATATAAATCATGTTTTATATTCTGGAAGTAAGTAAATCATGATATAAGTAATAATAATGTAAAGAACAACAAGTCCAAACACCTACGATAAATGAAACGATTTTACCCAAAACGCTTCTTTAACATTGAATTTACAAAAGAAAGGGTAATATAAAGTCATAAGTGAACCATATATGATATCATAACAATGAATATGATTCTGTAATAAGTTAATGATATTATTTAAATAATTATACAGGAGGTTCGGACACTTACGAAGCAAATCGGACTTAAGGTAAGGAAAATATCACAATCTCATTTTTATCCGAGATTGTTTATTCGTAAGTATTTACTGGGGTGTATTTTATCATCCACATCCATGTTTCATAAATATGTAATATTATTTCCATCCACCTACAATTGTTTAAATCCATTTTTACCCTTCGGTGTGTTTTTAGTAATATGTATGAAAGGAATCTTTTGTCGTTTTTCGTACGAGGTACTTTTTGACTTTTCCGACAAAAGTACGAAGAATGTTTTTTTTAACTTATACGGCATGAATGAATTTTTAAAACATTATTTCCAAGAAGCTTCCTTTAAAAGTTTTCAAGTTTATTTTTAATCAACTTCTTTTAGTTTAAAATTGTATTACATGTTAAGAAAGGAAAAGTGTTTTTGAAGTAGAAAGTATATTTTCCTCAAGAATGGAGTTCAAGTGTTTTATTAAAATTATTTTCCATCTAAGATAATAAAGGGTTATGTTTTTATCCCTATTATTACATTGATTTGATTATGTTGTGATGGAATTATTTTTATGAATTCCTTTATCTTATATGAATTGTTTTATGATGTCATGATGTTAAATATTCCCATTTTTATTACATGGGTTATGAAATGATGTATGATTTATGATTTTGTGGCACACATAAGAATGGTATCATTATGAGATGGGTGGGACCTATATACCCCTCCAATGCATTGGGTAAAGATTTCATATCTCATGAGATAGACATGGCTGGAATGGTAGGTTATACCGGTTCAGTGAAACAGGACTGAAACGAGGGTGACTCGATTCAGAAAGGGACTTTGTCCACTAAGATAGTCTTGGCAATGAGTCATGACTAACAAGAAATGATTCTTTATGATTATGTGTGTATTACACAAAGCTTCATGTTTTATGTTATGCTTATTGGGATTTCATTTCACTACTATGATTTATCCCATGTTATGAAATTATGCTCTCTTTTGTAGGTTAAGATTTCCAAAAGTTATGTTCTTATGAATATGATGTGATTGATTTTTCTTTTGTTTACCCTTACTGAGCATTTGAGCTCACCCTTTTATGTTTTCTTTTCCACAGGATATAAAGAATGTTTTTAGGTAAAAAAAAGGAAGGTCAATATGGGAGATATTGAAGATCTTTCACCATGATTAGAAGATTACGTTCCGAGTTTCCAAAGACACTAAACTATTACGATCCTTGTGTGTGTGTTTTTCTTATGTACTAAGTATTCCACAAATGTAATGTAATGTCAATGTACGTCAAGCTTCGGGTCTCTACAAGGGATGTTTGTGTCGGTGGAACAGTCTGGTGCCCATCCTGCTTCACGGTCGTGGAGGATCCCCACCTCTATTCCGCGAACGACAGCGGTCCACGGATGGGGGAGATTCGTGGAACCGGCTGCATACCATTATCATTGGACCGGTCTGCAGACTGGTTCATCTTGTTCCATCCTTTGAGTATTCTCCACATATTTCCCCAATTCATTGGGGGAAAATTGGGTAGAATATTCCTTGGATTAAAGGGGATTCTCATTCTCCTTTGCGGATTTTTCAGGACCCTACAAATGCCCCCCATCGGAATGGGGTCCGATCAGAACGAAGAGGAGGACATTCTGATATAGATTGGTCCTGAAACTTAGATGGTTTATAGTAGGGGAGTGGACCAGGTAGGGGACCATGCCTATAAATACGGGGGCCCTTCCTTTGTCTTTTACCAGATTCTTCGCGAAACCAGTGCTCTCTTTCTTTTTGTCTCCGCATGCTTGTTCCTTCGTGAAATCCCTCGTCCGCGAACCAGCTGCCACTTCCGTGAACCATTCCTCGTTCGCACCGTACTTCACCCACGGACCAATCTCCCCCTTGCAAACTAACACTTTTAATTAACTAAAAAGTATGTTATAACGGGCCACGTAGGAACTCGCTCCGCGGTTTTCATGGTCTGTAGACTGAATTCTTACAGACATTGAAATTTTTTTAATTCTTCTGAACCTAACTATTTAAATCTGGGATTAAGATTCTGTAGAGAAACCTGGTACATGGTTTTCTAGCCAATGCTCCGTGGGCCATAGAACTGCAGACCTCTTCCACATAGGGTTGTTTCATGGGATGTAGTCATCGCGAACCACATTTTGAGGCCTGCTTGTGGACCTCTTCATGAAGGATTCTTGAGTCATTTTCCATATACTTGGTATTTTTGTCTAGATTTTATTATTCTGGACTAACCATTTGCCTGGATTTCATAATGCAGGGAGAAAGCATGGTTCCCCCTTGCCCTGCACCCAGGCCTGCTACAGAGCCTCTATCAATTTACGATCAACGCCTGAAGGACGTGGCCAGCTCTGTTTAGGATGGAATCTTCCGCTCCCCACTGTACCCCTTCCTTGCCAATCTGTTCTCCAAGTCAGAGCGGGAGGACCCCTTTTCCAATAGCCTTCCTGCCTATGGGTTCATTTTACTATCTTATACGCCAATTCTGGTACCATCACGTGACAACAATCCTGTAGTATGGATATTTACTAGAACTATCCCTCGATCTGTGATAACCGCCAGAGGGTGGACTTCCCTAAGGGATACAGCTACCGGATCTGTGTTGAATCACCTTCATGTGTCCCCGATAGTAGAACAACATCAGTAGGATGGGGCAATTATTTGTTACCAGAGCATTGCCTGCAATGCTATGGTAAACGACCAGCGTGGCTGGCCAGCGGACTAGGACCTTCGGCCTGGAGGGGCATTTAAGTCATTGGATTGGGGGTGGCCCTTCTGGGTCTGCCAAAGCTGTGCAGAGTTTGAAGCAGAATTGTGAGCCGTAGTCTTATATGAAGATTCCTGGGTGTCCCAAACTTGTACCCATCAGCCTCAAGCCCTCGCCAGGAAAATTATGAGCTGTTGGAGTCCAGACACCAACACATTCCATCTAGTCCATGGGGAGGTGGGTTTTTGTCTTTGGGACGTATTCCAGATTTTAGGGTTCCCCATCGTTGGGGGTATGTATGATGAATTAATGCCTCCCTCTTCTATGTGGGAAAATGAAGAGAGGACCCCCTCGCAAATAGGCTTATTGATTTGTCTCGAGAGAATTCGAAGGATACATCTTTGAAACAGCTTGTCACGTATCATGACTGGATTAAGGATTTTTCCCAAGAGAGAAATTCAGTGGCTCTTCCACGCAGGCCCACGACCTGCGTACGATGGATTCCCGAAGGTAGAGGGGAAAATACTTGCTGACCCTGGAGGAAGGAAAGTTCAACGACTAGGGATGGGAACTTATTCTGGACGTTGATCGGTTGCTTTGTCTGGCGGCATTTCTGGCCAGGTTCTTGAGTAGCTGGCTATTGCCCGTACGCAAGACTAGTGGCGTGAGGGTCTCTACTTTTTTCATGGCAGCATAGCTGGCTACCGACAATGTCATCATCTTGTCCATCCCAGTATTGGCCAGGATTTATTAGTTTCATAGCAATATTACCGATGGGAGTCGGCCAAATTGGGTAGTCGTCCATTTTCAAATTCTCTGGGGATGATTGTGAGCACATATTAAGAAATGCTACACTTTCATCAACCCTATTCATATTCTGGGTACCGTATTTCGTCCGTACTTACAAATTATCAGTGGGGTTATACCCGAAGAGTGGGTGAACCAAGAGAAGGATGTACAACAGATGGTTCAGAATATGCGTTTGTTGTCGAGTAGGATCTTGAGTTATGATCATTTCAATTTCCGACCATATACCTCCCCGACTGGTGTAATTATGGATACCATATTAGAGGAGTTTAGCAAGAGGGTCTACCTCTTTTCTCTATGAGAGGGCATTCCTGTAGCTCGTATCGGTGGGGAACTGATCTGTGAGGGTACGCGCCTTGCCTATTTAGACATCAATTTGGCCGTGTCTAGGCATTGTGTCCTCCCGCACTCAATGGATCCTACGGGAACTACCATTTAATGGTGTCCAGGAAACTATGGTTAATGTTAACCTAGAAAGGTACTGGTTTCAAGGTTATGACTCCCATTCTTGCAGACTCTATTCCTTTCTTGTCAAAGATCTATATAGACAACTGGGTGCAATCGTACCCGAATGTCCAGCTAGGACTGTGGGTACCCACTATCTCAAGTACTAATCCATTGAAGGGAAAGAGGAGGCGAAAGGGGGATCGTTATTCAACCAGGTCGGGCAAGGTTCTTCTCAACCCTACCGGTCTCATGCTTCTGGGGAAGATTTTAACGGACAGAGGTGTATCCTCTCATGCCCTCAAAGCTGCTTGAAGAGAGATGTTTATTCCCGCGGATGCTTCCTTCTTGACGACCTAGGGTCAATGGGATGATTTCAAAGGCCGTTCATCCTTTCGCAGCTAGTACCCACGTTCTCTATGGTAGTATCCCCAGGAATTAGAAATGGCATTTGACGGGCTGGGCTACATATCTGCCCCTATTGACATTCTTTAAGATGTGGACACGGAGAGGGCCGATCGGTATCTCCGGGACCTCAAGGCCTATATTTATGCACACCAGGGTTATGCGGTATTAACTGACCGACTCCAGGTCATGTTGCGATTGGTGACTGATGAGGAGGGGGGAAGAGAGTGATCACTCTTTAGGGGGAGATGATTTTGGTGGTCCCCCTATCATGGCTGAACCAAGGGAATCCCCCCTACACATGAGGTCCCACCCATAGGTAGCTCCACAGAGTTCTAGGGCGGTGGTGAGAAATAAAAAACAAACACAACCATTGGTGCCCCCACCAGCCCCCGCCGCTGCCCGACCCTCTCTGGTTGATCCCCCTGGCTAGCTATTCCTATTACAACTGCATTTCCTGGTGCATGGTGAATTTGGGATGACCTGAGGTTCAGTGGCTTAGATGAAGAGGTTTGGTCGTTAGTCCAAACGAGCCCTCTCTGGCCTCCGGGTATTGGGACTATCTTCATTCCACCTCGCTTACTGCTGGAAGAGGATCTGGATGAAATATTCACCTCATTGTAGGAGATGGGCGCATACATTCAATTTCTCGGGAACTGGCATTATCGGTCTACATGGGTGTCCATGATGATAATACATCCCGAATCGTCTGATCAAGAATAATAGGTCTCCCTACTCATCAACTCTAGATTTCCTCCTCCTCTAGTGTGAAGGTTCTAAAGTTTCTTCCCATTATGCAGGGTGTCGAGGAATCCCAGGGGCAATTCCTCCCCCGGAGTATACTCCCTGTGGTACCGCAGCAGGCGAACACGCGTTTTAGGCTATGGGGATCATCGAGGGGGGGGGGGGGGTCTCCTGGCGTAGCTGAGCTCATGGAAGCACCCATTGAGATCCCAGCTGGGGTATTTCCTCCTCCAGCTCCTCTCAGTGTTCTGAGCAATGAACTGTCCACTGGACAGATCTAGAGACGTCAGCAGGCATCCCATTTATCGGAAAAAATCAGACAAGGGATTTCGGGTAATCATGACTTCCTATTTCCTCGATTTCCAACTTGTATATTCTGATTCTGCCCGTTATTAAATGTTTTAGTGCATGGTGTAGGGCCACTCGGAGACCTGGCTGTGGCTACCCTAGTGGTCATACCTTCTGCCCCCTTATCATCTGAGGAATCACTTGCAAACACACCTGAGCATGAAAAGATGGAGGGCCCTGCTAAAGAGGCTAGTGAAATGGATGCTTTACTTGTTCCTTCATCAATCAGAGATATGTCAGAGGAGGAACAACTGGAAGTCGAGACTCCCACTGATCATACGGCCTTTATAATTGCGGGGGAGGAATAGGCACCCGTGATTACCGAAGAGGCCCCAGATCCGACAGGTCCTGCTTCCTCAGACCCTCTAGATCCTGTGGTGATGGAGGAAGAGCCTGCCATCAGAATAGTTGTCAGAAACCCAGAGCGAGCCATTATTTTGTATACCGGGGGAGTGATTTCCCCGAGCTTGATCTCTATAGCCGACCGCTTTGGGACAGCTTTGGGAGTTGCTGGACTTGGGTATGGCCTTAGGTCTTGGACACCTCTAGGGGTTTCCAAGACTCCCTTACCTCTCGAAGATGTAGCGTCTTCCTCAAGTGGCTGTGGTGGCACAGAGCTTGAGGATACCGACGCCTTGATGACCAGGGGTAATTTCCTCAATCTCTTCCCACTGTGTCCTTTCTCTTCCCTTTTTTGATTCGGGATACTTATATGTCTTATATACTTTCGATCTTTAGGATCACGACCTTTTGCATTGGCAATTGTGTCGTCGGATCCGATCATGCCTGTGACCACAACCACTGGGGGAGAAGTTTTCGTGGCGCCAGAGTTCGTGGGTGAAGCCGCATTGGGTCCCTCATTGGTGACGTTTTTCCCTGAGTACGTATCTTCATTTGGGAGTGACTCCGAGCCTGATCAAAAAGTCCTTTCCAGTATTCAACCTTCTCGCCAAAGGGCTTGGGAGAAAATTTGGAAGCTGATTTCTCAGAAGCCTTTGGCCGAGATTCCGACTAAATTGCAGAAGCTGTGCAATCTATTTATGTTGCTGGGATTTGACAGATTTGACTCCCATGGTATTTATGATATAGTCAAGCAGGTGGTCGCTGACTGGGAGAGACTGGGTGGTTTTGAATCTCGTCATTCTTCTGATCAATCTGAAGCCTACCTTTCCGCGACCCGACAGCTTTTCCAAATAGAGGATAATGATCATGTCAGGGTAGTTGTGAGACTCAAAGGAGAAGTCATTAAGAAACTTTCTCGACTGGAGGTAATGAGGAATGACATACAGTGGCTGCAGCAAGAAGATACAAATGTCACCGCCATAATTGAAGAAGGGGAGCGGCAGATGGAGTAGGAGATGAGGGTGAGCTCAAAGGCGGTCCGGGAGGCAGAAGCGTTGCGGTCTGGTGCAGAAGCTGAGACAACATTACTAAAGAATATTTATCAATCAATCGAGGATTCTCATCAAAGCCTGATATAACTTTGTGAATCCGCTGAAAACCTTCTGTAATAACCTTTCATGCCATAGGAGTCTCCGGATTGTGGATTCCCTTCTCTTCAACTTTGTTATAGAACAAAGAAATGTTTTTCCTTAGCACTCTTGTTGTATTCTCCAGTGACAGAAATTATTTGGCGTGATTACTGTATATGTTAATTCACCGAAATTAGAATAATCAGAGTACAAGACAATTGATAAAAATAAAAAATGATCTCTAACTTTTCTTTGGATCATGGGATGCAGTGAGCATAGTTTGACTATTGCTAGGGTTTTGTAGAAAAATCCCATAAACCACTTTTTTGTCTTTTCTATTAATACCCTAATTTTTATTGGGTCCATTTGGTGTGGACCCAGTGGGTATGGCCCAAATTTTTCTTAGGTCGCCCTTTCTGGGTTTTCAGCCTAACAGGCTTTGTGCCTCTTTTTGTGAGCGGTTTAATGTCCCGCTGACAAGACTATCATTACTGATGTTTTAGGTCAAACAACTTTGACCAAATATGGTGGGGTGAGGGCCTCAATGAGGTTTGGTTAATTAAAAGATTTCTCGATATCCTTCAGATGCATGTGGGGGGAACATGTTTATATTCAAACAACGTGTTGGGCTTGTCTCAAGGCATGGGAGCTGTATAGGCGTGCAGAGGTAAGAAGATCATCGCCTAAGGAAAACTTGCCTTTGGTATACGGGCCAGGGGCGATCAATATGAAGAGCCGCTGAGGGCATGGTATGCATAGTCATGCAATGGTGTCCTTAAGTCAATGACTCCCCATTTCTAATGGCCTGAGGATGTCATGGAAGTCCGGATTATGGACACCACCATGGGTGGCTTAGAGGATTATGAAAACCACCAAGGGTGGCTCGGAAAGGGTGTGTGACGTCTGAAAGGGTTAGATAACATCTGTATTAATCAGGAGTGTGGACTCAGGGTCCCAGTCCTACACATTTATCTAGCATAAAGGATGGTTGGAGCTTGTCGCAGTTTAATGTCATGCAGCTGGGACATCATTTAAAATGGAACAGCTTCTCCTGGTTCTCCGTAATGTCGTCAGATACGTTCCACCATATTCAGGTAGGGTCGTGAAAGAGGTTGGTAAACTATAGCTCAGAGGGTTTTCGAATCCCGAGATGGACATGGGGGCTCAGGGGCCAAGAGGCATACAGAGAGATGAATTTCCTATGGAAATCTTGCCTTTGGTAGATGGGTCAGGGGCAATCAATATACATAGCCGCTGAGGGCATGGTATGCATAGTCATGCAAAGGTGTCCTTAGGTCAATGAATGCATCCTTCCGATAGTCGAGCAACATCAGTGAAGTTGAGATTTGGAACCACCAGGGGTGGCTTATGAGAGTTCGGTTTTTTCTAACTACAGAGTATGGTTTATGAGGAGAGGGTGTCTGGATATGGGAGAAACATCTAAGATAAATTTCCTGGGAATGGGTGGAGTCATTCCTTCTCACCCTGGTGTGAGATGGTGGTTTTTTCAGGTCTAACCTATGCACTAAGGGACTGAGAAAATCCTATGTTCCTTACTGAACCCTATGACATGTTTGACAGTGTAGTTTAACATCATACAGAAAGGACAGCTTCTGTGCAGTTTAACGTCATGTGGTAAGGACGAGAAGCATTATTAAAGGATGTTGTGCAGTTTAACATCATGCAGCGAGGACGGGGGCATTTTTTCCAATACTGTGCAGTTTTAATGTCATGCAATGAGGATAGGGGGAATTTTTAAACCAGTGAAAATTCTTGTAGTTTGAGTCATTTTCCTAGATGTGTAATTCTTGGTCTTTGCAGCTTTATGACAAGCGGCCAAGATGTTCCATGAAGTTTAAAATCATGTGGTAAGGAAGTAGATGCAAAGGCCGCTCTTGATCATAATGTAACTAGGCTTGAACATCTTAGCATGCCCAAGACGTGGAGAGGGTTCGATGGAGTAAATCGTGGTTCCGGGGCTTCTTGGATTAGGAGAGATGATATGGGGGCTCGGAGCCCGGTAAGCGTACGGGGCTAGGAAGAGTATTTCCCGAGGAAATCTTGCCTTTGGTAGACTTTCCAGGGGATATCAATATGCAGATCTGTTGAGGCCATGGAATTCATAGTCATGAAAAGGTGTCCACGGGTTGATAAACTTCCACTTCTGATGGCCCTGAATAGTTATGAGGATCCACGATTTTCCGGGCCACAAAGTCTGTCATTTGGTATGAAAATATCTAGACATGTCGGACATATTAGACCCTGGTTGTTGTTAAAGATTAAAGAGCTCCCTGCGCAGATTTATCTTGAGCATGGGGTGTAACTTCACTCCATGAAGTTTAACGCCATGTGGTAAGGATGAAGTAATCCTAGTTTATAGGTCATAAAGCTCGGACAATTGGGTGACCATTGCTGCAGTCACATGAAGGATAACTGAGTTAACATGTTGTGATATACTCTGAACAAGGTGGGGGATGGAGGTTGTAAACTATAACTTCGGGGTTTCCTGGATCAAGAGATGTTGTGTGGGGGCTCTGAGGCCGGTAAGCGTACAGAGCTAGGAAGAGTACCGCCTGAGGAAATCTTGCCTTTGGTAGATGGGCCTAGGGGATATGAATATGCAGAGCCTCTGAGGGTATGGTATGAATAGTCATGAAACGGTGTCCCCGGGTCGACGACTTTCCACTTCCGATGTCCATGAATGATTACAAAAATCCGAGAATTCTCACAGTACAGAGTTTGGCATGCGGGGATAATGGTGTCCGAGCATACAAGAAATGTCTTCACTATAATTTTCAATTGAGTCAATGTTTCCTAGCCCTGGCTTGATGTTTGTAGATGTAGGTATTTATGTTAACTATGGGTGAATACATAGGATAACCGGGTAGGGATACCCTGACAATGTTTGGATGTGAAAAGGGGGACGAACTTGTAAACCACTGCTCTATAAATTTTTGGATCGGGAGATATGATTTGGGGGCTCTGAGGCCGGTAAGCGTACGGAGCTGGGAAGTGTATCACCTGAGGAAATCTTTCCTTTAGTATATGGGCCAAGGGATTTCAATGTGAAAATCCTCTGAGGGCATGGTAAGCTTAGTCATGAAAAGTTATGCATGGGTCGAGAACTTTCCACTTCAAACGGCCATGAATGGTTATGAAGATCTGCCATTATCCAGGTCATGGTGTCTGTTATATGGAGAGGATGTATCCAAATGATCTAGGAGTATTATCATCTCGTTTCACCATATATCTTGGGTGGGTCACGACGAAGTCAATGCAGTTTAACATCGTGCAGTGAGGACGATGTTCGTGATGTTTAAGGTCGTGCGGTGAGGACGAATTCCATGCAGTTTAACGTTGTGCGGTGAGGATGAGGGGTATATATGCCTGTGTTTTATTTTCTTAGTTGTCGTGCTAGGAGATAAGATCTCGTTGTCTCTACGTATCTTGCGAGGGTAGGAATCAAGCCACACGTAGTTCTTTTTCGAGTACACCCCGTGTAGGTCTGGTCCTTACACGGGGGGAAGGGGCATATTTATTTTTCTTATCACTGCAGTTTAACGTCATGCGGCAAGGATGATGAACACACCCTGTGCAGGTCTGGTCCATATATGGGGGAAAAGAGAATTTTTTAAATCTTTATTTGGGGGTGGCTAGGCCAGGATGGGGGATCTTGGCGTCGCTACGTATCATGCAAGGGACGGAATAAAGTTGTACGTAGTTCTTTGAAATGCGTACACCCCATGCCGGGTTGGTCCGTACATGAGAGAGAGGGAATTTTTAATACTTCTTTTAACTGCAGTTTAATGTCTTGCGGTAAGGATGAGGAAGACACCCCATGCATGGTCGGTCCGTACATGGGGGGAATGGGCATTTGTAACCCATATTTTCCCTGTAGTTTGACGTCGTGCGGTAAGGATGAGGTACACACCCCGTGCAGGTCTGGCCCTTACATAGGGGAAAAGGGCATTTTTGACTTTCATTTGTGGATGGCTGTGCCTGGGTGATGGACCCTATTGTCACTACATATCCCGCGAGGGTAGGAATCAACCCTAACATAGTTATCTGATGTCTGTGCAGTTTAATGTTGTGTGTTGAGGACGAAGAATACACCCTATGCACGTCTGGTCCGTACAGGGGGGGGGAGAGCATTTTTCTGTGGAATGGCTGGGCCAGGATGGGGAACCTTGGAGTCACTACATATCCTACAAGGGTAATAATCAAGCCTTATGTAGTTCTTTTGGTTAATACACCCCGTGCGGGTCTAGTCCGTACGGGGGAAGGGGGTATTCTGGGCTTCATTTGAGGTGGTTGGGCTAGGGTGTGGAATTCTGGTGTCACTACGTATCCTACGAGGGCAGGAATCAAGCCTCACGTAGTTCACTGGAAGACAATACACCACGTGCAGGTCTGGTCCATACATGGGGGAATGGGAATTCTTTTTCTTTTAAACCTCATTTGGTGGTGGCTGGGCCAGGATACTGAGCCCTAGCGTCCCTAAGTATCCTACAAAGGTAGGAACCAAGCCATATGTAGTTTTCTAAAAGAAGTACATGCCATTTAGGTCTGGTCCGCACACGGGGGAAGGGGACATTTTTTTAATTTTATTCCATTTGGGAGTGGATGGGCCATGATAGGGGATCCCGGAGTCACTACATATCCTACGAGGGAAGGAATAAAGCCCTACGTAGTTCTCTGAAATCCGAGTAGTTTAACGTCATGCGGTGAGGACAAAATATTCTTAGTTTATGGTCATAGAGTTTGAACCGTTGGGTGCTTGGTAGTTTAACGTCCTGCAGCTCAGACGATAACTACTCTAGTTATGCCAGTGAGGACGAAATACTCTAAGTCTAGGTTCATAGAGTTTGGACCATTGAGTGCTTGGTAGTTTAACGTCCTGTAGCTTGGACAATAATTTCATTTGATTTTTATACGAAATACTTCTTCAGGAATCTCTCATTTGTAGAAGCGGTAGAGAACTGCCCATACATGGAGATCAGGGCATATGCTCTGTTGGACTAGACCTTGTGTATAACATATGGTCCCTCCCAATTGGGCTCCAGCTTTGGAGGTTTCTTTCCGGGTATCACTAGGGTTCAGAGGACCAATACCAGTTCTCCTTCCAAGAAAGACCGAATAAGAACCTTTTTATTGAAGGCTTGCACAATCCGGTTCTGATATACTTCCCGATGGTTCAAAGTGTGCAACTGCTTCTCATCTAGCCATTCTAATTCACCTAGATGCTTTTTTCATTTCTCATCGTTGAATAATTGATCACAAATGGCAGTGCGGAGTGTGGTTAATTGGTGCTCAATGGGCAGGACTGCTTCTGTTCCATATACTAATGAGTACGGAGTAGACCGAGTAGCGGTGCAGATCATGGATCGATAAGCCCACAATTCATGAAAGAGTTTATCCTGCCACAATTTCTTGTCTTTGTGAACCATTTTCTGGAGAATGTTATACAGGGTCTTGTTGAAAGCATCTATCTGTCTGTTGGCCACTACATAGAAGCAGGATAAGTGGTTAGCCTTGATACCATATTCTTGGTAATGCTTCTCGAATTCAGTAGAGTAGAAGTTGGTGCCGTTATCCGTCAGTATGGTATGAGGTACAACAAATCTGGTGATGATATTGGTTATCAAAAAGTGGACAATGTTTCTTGATCGGACATACTTAAGAGGTATAGCTTCTGTCCATTTGGAAAAGAAGTCGGTTGCCATGAGGATATACTTCTGCTGTTTGGATGTGGTGGGAGGATATGGTCACACGACGTCCATTCCTCAGATGGAAAATGGCCAGGAGTACTTGGCATGATGAAGTAACTCCAGGGGCTTGTGTATGAAGTTGGAATGAATTTTCCATGAGTGGATTTTTGTGGTAAAGTGCTCGCAATCTCATGCCAGTGTGGGCCAATAGTACCCAAGTCTTCTAACCTGATGGGAAGTCTTACACCCCGGCTGATGTGCCCCACATAATCTGGCATGTAATTCATTGATGACGGCAGCAGTTTCTTCTCCATCAATGCATCAGAGGAGGATTCCGTTGAGGCCTCATTTGTAGAGGACATCTTACTAACCCGCGATGCCATATAGGACAAAGTTGATTTCCCTTATCCATATTTTCTCTTGTTCATCCATGTATGATAAAAGTTCTCCCCGTTGAAGGTAGTTTGCAATGGGGGTCATCCAACCGGTGGCAGGAGCATATGGATCAGGGACATAACTGACTTCGTTGATTTATTCCATCTTGGCATGAATAAACGGAAAGGCCATATGATGGTGAGAAATACTGATAACTGTTTCCTCCCAGTCTGGGTCGGTTAGGGTTGTGGCCACATTAGCTAATGTGTCAGTGATCGTACCACGATTCACTGTTTTATTTCACCCTTATACCAATGTATTAAACTGGTATTTTATTGAAAATTACAAGTATAATAACAAATTTAACTCCATGTTTGATTAAATTATTTTGTATTTAACACTGTTAAAATGGGAAATGTTACATTTTTTGATAATTATATTGAAGGAGGGGGTGATTTGGAGAACCCATGATGAAGTCCAAGAAGGATGGGCCAATCTGCACGTGATCCAATTAACCAGTAGACTCAACCACATATTTCTACTGAACCGTGCATCCAAATGGGCTCAAATTTCATGGGCCAGTCCAAACATAGATGGGATACATTTCATATTAAGGAATAGAAGCCCCATTTGGCCTCTACGATTCCCATACTAGCTAATATGTCCAAGGAATCAAAGCTGGACCAAGTCAAATGTGGTGTTCTGTATTTTATCAATATATAGTGATATATTTGTCCAAATGGTGCCAAACGTTCATTGGAGATATCCAAGAAATAGGGATACAACTTTTCTATTTTCTCCGAAGTGAGATAAGGTTGTCTGAAGGCCGAAACACGTGGTACAAGTGGATTGAAGAAATATGTGTGCCTAAAACCACCTTCCAATTTTCCTATAAAATGGCACATTGGGCTCCCCATTTGCAAGTTCAGACAGGAGGCAAAGTGCTGCAATTTTGGAGTCCCCAATGAGTCTTCTCAACATCCCTATTAGTTTTGGAGGGTATGGAATGTTCTACTTCAACATCTTCTTCTTCCTCCCCTCCCATGGGGTTCTATACCCCTTGTGATCACCCGGGGAGGAATGCAATGTAATCACGAGCTTCAAACTTGTATTATTTGGAATGATCTTTTAAATTCAAGGTTGTATGTTGTTTTTACTCATAATCTATTTTTATTTAATTGTTTTATATACTGGTATGTTAAACTCAACTCAAATGAACATGTTTGGGGGTACCCTTTCTTGTGATGTTTCACACACTATTCATCCCTTTTTCTTCCCTCATTAAATTGCGGTGTTTGTGTGGTTCATATTGGTAAATTGAACTCACATAAGCACTTTCAAGATCATGAAAATTTATGTCATTATATCAAAAAGAAATAACAAACAAACCTGGATAGCCCATCGAGTTCTTCGTATGTTTCCTTGGTGAGTTTCTGTTATGATGTCGAACACAAATCACTCAATCATCGACGGTGTCCGGTGAATCATTGGGTGTTTTCAACTGAATCCTACGAGGTATCCTAGCATAAAATAAGTAAAAATATGTTGATATGTGTTACAAAACAGCTATTAAAAGATCATAACACCATCCCTTGAAGCGATGAAGGATGAGCATCACGAGACTTCCCCGGGATGATCACGTTTAATCAATCTTGTTTACTTCTACTTTGTTATATCGCTTTCATATTCTATTGTCAAATTTTATCATAAAACCCAAGTACTATAAAACCCCATTTACCTTTATACTTTCATAATCAAAACCCTCTTTTATTCAAATTAATGATCTAAGGATCCATCGAGAGACAACCTAGGGTTGCTGCTATACTGCCGATATTCTAGTCAAAATTAAACAACTAATTTGACGCGCTCGACAACGCGATCAAATTTTGGCGTTGTTTCCATGGAGCCAAGATCATTTTTTTTCGTTATTTTCTTTTATTTATTTATTTTACTTCTTAATTAGTAATCCTTCAAATATCCCACCCCATTTGATTGTTTTTGTTTTGGGTTTTGTCTTTATTTTTGGTTGTTTTGGGTGTGTTATTTAGCTCACTCACTCTCTCTCTTCTTATACATATACCTATCTAATTCTATAGTATAACATTATATTCTAAATTAACCCTTATTAAGTTTTTTATACATCTCAAATAAAAAAACACAACAAACAATCAATCAATTAAACTGGACATCATTGTTTCATAACAAGATCTGGTAAAGAAACACTACATGAATTTGATCCTGAAATTGAAAAGTCACTTCACACACAATTCAAAGAATATAGAGAAGTTAAATCAAGTAACATTGAGGAACCCCTTGTGGAACCTCAAGTGGTCCTAAACCAATCCAAATTGAACCCAGTCAAACCCATGAAAACATGGCTGCAAATAATCGAACTTTAAAAGAACTGACCACCCCTGATTTGGAGTATCAACCTGCGTACATCCAATATCCCAAAAAAGAAGCCAATATTGAGCTGAGATCAGGTCTCATACACCTTCTTCCTAAATTCCATGGTCTTCCTGGTGAGGACCCTCATAATCACCTTAAAGAGTTTCACATAGTGTGCTCCGCCATGGAACCCCAAAATGTGTCTGAGAACTAAATCATGTTTAGGGCCTTACCTTTCTCCCTTGATGGTGTTTCCAAAGATTGGATATACTATTTTCCTACCATGATTGGGGGCTAGAATGACCTTAAAAGACTCTTTTTAGAGAATTTCTTCCCTGCCTCCCAAACTGCTTCAATTAGGAATGAAATTTGTGGAATTAGGAAATCACAAGGAGAGACCCTTCATGAAAGCTGGGAGAGATTCAGAAGACTATTCTCAAGCTGCCCCCACCACCATATTAGTGAACAACTATTAATCCAATACTTCTATGAAGGACTCATTCATATGGATCATGGAATGATTGATGCTGCGGCTGGTGGTGCCCTAGTTGATAAAACTCCTTCTGCTGCTCGTGATTTAATAGCCAACATGGCTCAAAAGGCACAACAATTTGGTACATGAGCAATTGCAACAACCTGAGGAGTTCATGAGGTAAGTCATTCATTCCTAGAACAAAAGGTAGATACTAATCTTGATGAGATTAATACCCTTCTATGGCAATTATCTCAAGCACAAGGTAACTCACACTTTACCTCTGTTCCATTACATTGTGGTATTTGTTCTGATAACACTCATTTTTCTGACCAGTGCCCATAACTTCAAGATTCATCTGAGTCTTGTGCAGCGGTGTTCCCAGGGCATCCATTCCAACAGGAACCTCCCTTCAAGCAACAACAATTCAGGCCAAATCCAAATACAAGGTGGGATGCGCAACCCCAATACCGACAAGAAGGAAACTCAAGCTACCCCAAGCAGAATTGGTATCAACAAGGACAAGGTATGAAACCTTCTTATACATCATCATCTCAAAGAAATCCTCCTCCTCCCAAGTTTGAACCAATACTTGAGGATATGATAAAGCAAATGGAAACCCATAACCTCCAGTTCCAATAAACCACACAATCAGCAATTCAATATTTGTGAACTCAAGTGGGACAATTGGAAAACACCATCGGTGAGCTTAAGATACATGGGTTTGGAAAACTACCATCCCAACCCATTTCCAATCCGAATGACAAAGGTAATGTATGTGAAATTACACTTCATAGTGGTAAATAAGATTCTCCTTCTACTGATTCAATGAAACATGTATGTCCCCCTCTTGAAAACCCTCTTTACTAACACTAAAAAAATTCATGTAAATAAAAACAAGACAAAAAAGGCAATCATATTATCGTTGATGATTCAAATGAAGAATCCATTACACTTCCTTTCCCCCAAATACTCTCTAAATCTATGAAACATTCTGAAAATGGTATTGATAATGATATAATGGATACATTTAAAAAAGTTCAAGTTAATATTCCTTTGTTGGATGCAGTTAAGAAAATTCCCCGTTATGCCAAATTTCTTAAAGAACGTTGCACCCATAGATGAAGGCTAAATTGGAATGAGAGAGTCAACTTGGTTAGGAATGTCTCGGACTTGATTCAACCAGCAATGTAAACAAAATTCAAGGATCTGGTCACATTCACGATACCTTGTACCATAGGGGAGATGTTCTTTTCTGATGCTATGCTAGATTTAGGTGCTTCCATTAATGTAATGCCTCACACTGTGTTTACTTCTCTGCATGTGGGAGAGATTCAACCAACCAGAATTGTCGTGCAACTTGCCAACCGGAGTACAACACACCCAATAAGAGTGATTTAGGATGTCCTTGTATGAGTGAAGAATCTCATCTTCCCTAGTGATTTCTAGAATCTTGAGATGTAAGATACCCGAACCCAAGGACATGCTCCTCTCATACTTGGGAGGCCATTCCAAAAAACATTAAAGACAATCATCAATGTTCACAATGGTATGCTTTCCATGGAATTCGAAGAATAAAAGGTAAGTTTTAACATCCTTGAGGCTATGAAACACCCCATTGAAGAGCACTCCACTCTTCATATCTATTAGATGGAAGTGATCTCTAATGACAAACACACACAAAATTCTATCCTCGACCCATCCTCTGATTTATTTTCCTCTTATTCACCCATGGATGATTTGAGTTTTGGTTCTTCTTTTGAATGTTGTGTGGGTTCAGAAAACATGTAAATTTCCTACTTTAATTGATGAGTGTGTTTATTCTGAGGTACCCATGACTATCGATGATTCTGAATATCTAATTTCAATATATTCTCTTTCCTTTGAGAATAAACATGAGCAGATAGATAGTTTCACGAACCTCACTCCCCCTAAATCCACTCCTTCAATCCAAAACCCCCGGTGTTGGAATTAAAACCACTTCCCTAAAATTTAAATTATGCATATCTTGAGGTTATTGACCAATTTCCCATCATTATTTCCAATAACCTCTCTCCACAACAGGAATTGAAACTGCTCAAACTTTTGAGAGAGTATAAAAGGAAATAGGATGGAAATTGGCTGATATTCCTGGGATTAGCCCATCTATTTGTATGCACCATATACTTTTGGATGATGAGGTCAGACCTATAAGACAATATCAACGCCGGTTGAATCCAACTCTCCTTGAAGTGGTAAAATTAGAAGTCAGTAAATTACTTGCTGCAGGGATCATTTATCATATATCTGATAGTAAATGGGTTATCCCAGTGCAAATTGTGCCTAAAATATAGGAATAATAGCTGTGTCAAATGAAAGGAATGAATTGGTTCCAACACGTGTGAAAAAAAGTTGGTGAGTCTGTATTGACTATCGTCGACTGAATCAAGCCACATGGAAGGACCACTTTCTATTACATTTCATTGACCAAATGTTAGAACGATTGGATGGTAAGTCCCATTATTGTTTCCTTGATGGCTATTTGGGTTATTTACAAATCCATATATCCCCTTAGGATCAAGAAAAGACAACATTTACCTATCCATTTGGCACATTTTCATACAGAATGATGCCATTTGGTCTATGTAATGCTCCTGGTACTTTTCAGCGATGTATGTTGCCTATTTTTTCTAAGTACATTGAGAGTTGTATGGAAGTCTTTATGGATTATTTCACAATATATGTATCTTATTTTGATGATTGTTTGGAACACCTAGTTTTTTCCCCCACCGCTGCATTGAAAAAGATCTTGTTTTAAGTTATGAGAAATTCCATTTTATGGTTGAGCGGGGGATAGTTCTTGGGAATGTCATTTAAAATGAGGAAATTTAAGTTGATAAATCTAAAATCGAATTAATTTCAACCCTTTTATATCCAAAATGTGTTCGTGAGGTGCGATCTTTCTTGGGTCATGCTGGTTTTTACCGCCGATTCATTAATGTCTTTAGTAAGATTCCACTTCCATTGTCCCGGTTATTGCAAAAAGATTCCGAGTTTGTGTTTGATAAAAATTGTGAGGAGGCATTAAATTCCCTAAAAATGAGTCTCACATCACCCCCATCATCCAACCACCAAGGTGGGATCTTCCCTTAGAGCTTATGTGTGATGCCTCTAACTTTGCAGTTGGGGCAGTTTTATCACAAAGGGTTGAGAAGACCCCTCATGTCATTGTGTATGCCTCACATACCCTTGACCCTACCCAGGTAAACTACACAACCACTGAAAAAGAACCTATTTCTATTGTGTTTGCCTTGGAAAAATTCCATTCATATCTTCTCAGGTCAAAAATCATCGTCTTCTCTGATCATGTTGCCCTTCGTTTCCTCCTAAAGAAACATGAAGCCAAGCCCCACATCATTCGGTGGATGCTCCTCCTCTAAGAGTTTGACCTTGAGATTAGAGTCAAGAGAGGAGTGGATAATGTGGTAGCTGACCACATTAGTGGGATTTACCAACCATTAGACCATCATGTTGACTCACCCCTACCCATTGGAGAATTATTCCCTCATGAGAACCTTTATGATGTTGTGGACCTTACCCCCTGGTATGTGGAAATTGTGAATTTTCTAGCAATATCTAGGGTCCCCACTGATTTTAGCATTCCACAATCCCAGCGACTTAAGCATGAGTCTCGTTGGTACATTTTGGATGACCCATACTTATGGAGAATTGTTAGTGACCAAGTAGTTCGTCGGTGTGTCTCTAACCATGAGTTCACCTCTATTTTGACCTTCTGCCACACTTTGGCCTATGAGGGACACTTTGGATCTCAACATATAGCTCGAAAGGTCCTTGACTTAGGACATTATTGGCCAAATTTATATAGGTATTCCCAAAGATATTGAAAGTCATGTAGTTGTTGTCAATTCATAGGGAATATCTACAGGAAGAACGAAATTCCCCAACAACCCATGTTATTCTGTGAGATCTTTCATGCATGGGGAATTGACTTCATGGGGCCTTTTCCAAATTCATTTGGATTTTTATACATCTTATTGGATTTTGACTATGTATCTAAATGGGTGGAAGCAAAGGAAACCAGGACCGATGACTCTCGAGTGGTTGTTGATTCCATGAGGTCCCAAATTCTCAGTAGGTTTGGTTTACCAAGATTCATCATTAGTGATCAGGGTTCACATTTTTGCAATCGTAACATGAAAAAAACACATTGTAAGTATGGGGTTGATACTAAAGTCTCCACTGCATATCACCCCCAAACTATTGGGCAACCAATAATATAAAATTGGGAAGTTAAATGAATCTTGGATAAAACGGTACAACCAAATAGGAATGATTGGAGTTTGCACTTGGATTATGCACTTTGGGTGTACCGTACAGCTTTTAAAACCCCAATTGGAATGTATCCATACATAATTGTGTTTGTAAAGGATTTTCACCTCCCAGTGGAGGTAGAACACCGTGCATATTGAGATTTTAAACAATGTAATATGAACCTTTCAGATGCATGTGATCAAAGAAAGCTACAGATTCAAGAGATGGAATAAATTCAACGTGATTCATATGAAAACTCCCAGATATATAAAGAGAAGACAATGGATATTCATGATAGAATGATTCACCAGTGGAAGTTCCATATTGGTGAGAAGGTCCTCATGTACAAATCCAGGCTTAAGCTCCACCCAAGTAAGGTTCGTTCCCGATGGCTCGGTCCTTATACTGTTACTAATGTTTAACCTTTCGGTGAAATACCGGTTTTTCATGAGCAGAGTGGATAAAGTCTTACCGTCAATGGGGTGTGACTTAAACAATTCTATGAGTATTTTCCAAAGAATCTGGTGGAGTAAATCAACCTTCTTGACACGTCATACCAATAAAACACACCATGTTTTATCCTTCCTTCTCACATTCTAAATTATTTCTATGAGGACACTGCACATTCTTGGTGGGGGGGGGGGTGGATACATTCCTAGGTTAGTTAGGAATTTTCATCCTTTTCTCTTTTCTTCCCTTTTTAGCCTTTTTTTGGTATTTTCATTTTTCCCCATCAACAATTTCAAAGTTCGATGATTTGGTGACCATAAATGGGGGAAAGAAAAATACCATAATGAAGGCTAAAGAGAATATTTGTTTGAATTTAACATCAGTGAGTGATTTTATTTTCTTTTTTTAGTGAATTAGTTTTCTGTAAATGATATAAATGGTCGTATCTATGTGAATCCTTTGAGATGATTGATGCCCCTTGTGTGAGTAGTTTTTGGGAAAACTATTTCACTAATATCTTCACAAATTTTTGCACCAAACCATATATTTTCAATATTTCTTACTTAATATAAGGTAAATATAAGTTGAGTTACTATTTTTAAGCTTTAAATGACATTTCCATACGTTCATTCCTTATCTGATCTATTTCATTGCAGTACCAGATTGACCAATGCATGTGTACCTAATGTACGACTATTGTACGCCCTCAAAAAAATTGTTGTTTCTTGGGCAGGTCAAAAACCACCCCTCCTCAACCTTTGATCTTGTTATAACTATTGCAATTAGTGTCATGAGGAGATCAAACAAGGGTTGAGAGATGAGTGTGAGATTTGTTCTAAATGAAACTTGAAAAAAATGAGGGGAGTGATGAAATGTGCAACATATGGGGATATCTTGGTCAAGAGATTATGTTTTGACTTCTGGGAATGCTTATGTTAGTGGGCCTTGAAATATTATTGCAAAGGATATAGGGTAGGTTCGGTGGACGAAATCATTTAAGATGAAAAAAGTTAAAATAACATATATTTATTGGATAACAAGTGGAAATAATAGCATGGAATGGTTTTCACACACACACATGGAGAGTTAGTTTCATGGTTGACTTTTGAATTCCTTTCTCAATTTGGTATGATGAATCTTTTTGAATTTCACTATGATAAGATTTATGAGACATCTTTTTCTATTTTCATTAGGAAGAACTCCTTAATGTGGTTTTTGCATTGATCATATTACATTAATTAAAATTTCCTAAAATATTAAATCTTCATGATTTTGGGAATATAGGTATGCATCATCTGATTAGGAAATTATTCATTTCCCATGAGTGAAAATGTTTAGGTATGGGGGTGTGATCATACCACGATTCACTGTTTTATTTCACCCTTATACCAATGTATTAAACTGGTATTGTATTAAAAAATACAAGTATAATAACAAATTTCACTCCATGTTTGATTCAATTATTTTGTGTTTAACACTGTTAAAAAGGGAAATGTTAATTTTTTTGATAATTATATTGAAGGAGGAGGTGATTTGGAGAACCCATGATGAAGTCCAAGAAAGATGGGCCAATCTGCACATGATCCAAGAACACTAATGGACTCAACCGCATATTTCTATTGAACCGTGCATACAAATGGGTTGAACATCTATGGGACGGTCCAAAATTGGATGGGCTACATTTATTATGAAGGAATCGAAGCCCCATTCTGGCTCTACTATGCCCATACTAGCTGATCTGTCCAAGGAATCAAAGTTGGACCAAGTCAAATGTGGTGTTCTATTTTTTATCAATCTCTAGAGCTGTAGTAGTCCAAATGGTGCCAAACGTTTGGTGGTGACATCCAAGAGGTGGGGATACAACGTTTCTATTTTCTCCAAGTCGAGATAAGGCTTTCTGAAGGCCGAAACGCGTGGTACAAGTGGATTAAATAAATTTGTGTTCCTAAAACCACCTTCCAATTTTCCTATAAAATGGAACCTTGGGCTCCCCATTTGAAAGTTTGGCTAGGAGGCAAGGTGCTACCATTTTGGAGTCCCCAACGAATCTTCTCAACATCCCTAGTAGTTCTAGAGGCTATGGTAAGTTCTACTTTAACATCTTCTTCTTCTTCCCCTCCCATTGGTTTCTAAACCCCTTGTGATCACTCGAGGAGGAATGTGATGTAATCCCGAGCTTCAAAAATGTATTATTTTGAATGATCTTTTTAGTTCCTGATTGTATGTTGTTTTTCATCATCCTCTATTTTTATTTAATTTAGTTATATACTATTATGTTATACTCAACTTAAATGATCATGTTTGGGGGTACCCTTTCATGTGATGTTTCACACACCGTTCATCCCTTTTCTTCCCTCATTCAATTGCGGGATTTGTGTGGTTCATATTGGTCAATTGAACTCACATAAGTACTGTCAAGATCATGAACATTTATGTCATGGAATCACAAAGAAATAACATAAAAACCTGAACATCACATCGAGTTATTCGTGTGTTGCCTTGGTGAGTTTCGGTTATGATGTCGAACACAAATCACTCAATCATCGGTGGTGTTCGGTGAATCATTGTGTATTTTCGACTGAACCCTAGGAGGTATCCTAGCATAAAATTAGTAACAATATGTTAATATGTGTTACAAAACATGTATTAAAAGATCATCACCCCATCCCTTGAAGCGATGAAGGATGAGCATCACGAGACTTCCCCGGGTTGATCACGTTTAATCTATCTTGATTACTTCTACTTTGTTATATCGCTTTCATTTTCTATTGTTAACTTTTATCATCAAACCCAAGTATAATAAACCCCCATTTACCTTTCTAATCTCATAATTAGAACCCTCTTTTTTCAAATTAAGGATCTAAGGCTCTGTCGAGAGACAACCTAGGGTTGCTGCTGTACTGCAGAAATTCTAATCAAAATTATACAACTAATTTGACATACTCAACAACGCGATCAGTCGGCCTAGGCATTCTGAGACCAGGGAATATAGTTCAACGCTGGTTCTGTGGAGAATTCTGCCATTAACCCTCACGACATGGTCAGACAGGGGAATCATATCCTCTTTTTTGATAGCATATTCACTGTTAACTTGCATGATGACCAGTTCCGAGTCACCTTTTACCTTAAGGTGTTTTACTTATGCCTGCAGTATGAGCTTCAGGCCTACAACCAGGGCTTGATACTCCGATTCATTATTCATACATCCTTCTGACAGGAGGAAGGAATATGGAAAGACTGCCTTTTCTGGGTACATGAGTATTATCCCCAAGCGCACCTTGTTAAATTTAGGATCTTTCATCCTCTTCCCGGTTGGGCTTTGGGATGCACCGTCGAAGTACATTTCCCATGCTGGGAACTCCTCTTGAATCGAGAATATGTCTTCATCAGGTAGCTCGACATCCGCTGTAGTGGTCCCCATTGAAGGGTGATCTGCTAGAAAATATGCTAATGCCTGGCCCTTGACGGCTTTCTGAGGCACAAACTGAATGTCGAACTGTTGCAGGATGACTGCCCAACGGGACAGGCGCCCGGTCAGCATTGGGTGGCTAAGGATGTACTTGAGCGGGTTACTACACAAGAAAAAATGGACTTCATGATGATGCAGATAATGTCGAAACTTCTGAACTATGAATGCCAAGGCCAAACAACTCTTCTCGATGTTTGAGTATCACGTTTCAACATCGATCATGGTTCAGCTGAGGTAATAGAGACTGTTTTCACTTCCGGCGTCATTCTCTTTTGCGAGGAATGCTCCCAGTGACCACTCAAGGGCCATCACTTATAGGATGAGAGGTATTCCTTCAACCGGGGGCTTGAGCACCAGTGGGCTTAAGAGGTACTTCTTTAGGCTGTTGAATGCCTCTTTGCAGTCATCTGTCTATTGGTACATGACTCCCTTCTTCATTAACCTGGTAAAGGGCAAACATTTGCCTACCAAGTTGGCTATGAACTGTCTGATATGGGCCAGGTGCCCTTGTAATCCTCTCAACTCAGTGAGATTGCAGGGAAGTGTCAGGCCGAGGATAACCTTTTTCTTTTCGGGGTCGACTTCGATGCCACGATGGTGTACGACGAAGCCAAGGAATTTTCTTTGAGGTAACCCCAAATGCGTATTTCAAGGGATTCATCTTTAGGCTATGTTTTCGATGTTTTTTGAAGATGGATTCAAGGTCTGACAGGTGATCTGAGCACTGTCTTGATTTGACAACCAAGTCATCCATGTAACATTCGATGAATCTCCCCAGGAATGGTTTAAAGATAAGATGCATGGCACATTGATATGTGGCGCCCGCGTTCTTGAGGCCAAAGGGCATGACCCTGTAACATAATATTCCTTGACGGGATCTGAAGGCAGTGGATTCTTTGTTATCTCAGGCCATCTAGATCTGATTATACCCATAATAAACGTCCATGAAGGATAGAGCCTCATATTGGGCCGTTGCGTCGATTAATAAATTGGTAATCAGGATCGGGAAATCATCTTTTCGGCTGTGCCGATTGAGATCCCGGAAATTGATGCAGATGCGGATTTGTCCATTATTTTTCTTGACGAGGACAATGTTGGCCACCATATGGAGTACTGTACCTCCCAAATGAAGCCTCTTGTAATAATCTTATCGACATCATCCTCTATTTTGGCTGCATGTGAGGGGTGTGTTCTTATCACGGGTTTTTTATAGCCCCGATGGTCTTCTGGAAGACCTAAGTGGTGGGTCGCCACTTTGGGATCGAGTCCTGGAATTTCCATGTAATTACTGGAAAAAACCTCTTGGTGTTGCTTCAGGAAGTAGGTATATAACTCATGCTCCTCGGGAGACATGGCTGCACTAATGAGAGTGGGCTTTGGGTCTTCCTTGGTTCCCAGGTTTATTTCCCTGAGCTCATCCACAGTGGTGGAGATACATTCCTCAAATGCGAGAGGTGCATCCCTGAGATCTTCCTCCTCCTCTTCCTCTAAACCCTCATCCTCTTGATCCGACGGGGGGAGAGTTCTCAGCACGGGCTCTTGGGAGTCCGGAGACGAGGAATTGTGGGCATCCTCTCTCAAGTATTCGCACCCAATTTGAGGTTCAGCGGTCGTTTTTGCACCTCTATGCTCGGGTGTCATGGTTGAAGTCATGAGGACAGTCGAGTGTGTGTCTAGGCTTGAATCCCTGCACTCAACATGGTTTATGGGAAGTACATAGTCTCCGCCAAGCTTCCCGAGGGGGTCATCAGGAACCATTTCTAGACCATTTGGAGCAGGGATCTAGTCAATACCATCGAGCGAAGGCTTCTTTTTCTTTTTCTCATAAAACTTGGCGTCAATGTAGTGTGACTCAGAGAGCTTGATGAGGGACTTGTCAGCGTGCAATGTCGCACATTGTCCATTGACGCAATATTTGATACATTGGTGGTAGGATGAAGTAACGACCATGTGCTTATGGAGCCATGGCCTTCCAACCAGGGCATTGAATGCTGTGTTTTGCTGGACCACCAGAAATTTCGAGTAGGCCACAAGGTCTCCAAAATGGGGTTTCAGCTTGATTTGTCCCATTGGCTTTTGTTCACTCTTGTCATAAATCAATAGGGTTGTGGCTGAGGGGATTAGGATATCCTCACTATATCCCAACTTGCAGACTGCTCGTAGGGGAAGGAGGTAAAATTAGGAGCTATTGTTAATAAAGACATTGCAGATCCCAACATCGTTTAGTGTGCTAAACACATATAGTGGTTTGATATGTCTTTGTATTATGGTATCTTCATCCTGATTGGTGAAAGAAATCCTCCATTTCATTCAGCCAGGCCAGTCTCTATCTGGTAAATCTCGGTAGCAACTACCTCGGCTTGGAACTCCTAGGGGCTGAGCAAGGCTTCAATAAGTTCCTCCCTGAGATCTTCTGACAAACTTAGGGCATCTAGGATTGACATCTTGGTTGGTACTGACGCTAGATGCTTAAGGATATTGTATTTTTTCTCCAATGGCCGACGCTTCTCCGTTTGGGGGAGAGTTTTAGTAGGCACTTTAGGAGTTCGAGCACGCGACGAGGAAGGACCGGCCACATGGTTGGAGGTTGATGGTGTTCCCACGTTCTTGTGACTCTACCCGGCCGGTCTGTTTGTGCACACTAGGCGGCTAGACATCTATTCCTCCTCTGATGTGTACCATAGAATGACAGGGCCAAAGTGTCTTCTTGTGGAGGTGGAGGGATATTATTTCTCCTATTAATTCCGTTGATGGGCTCTCCCACGGGTTTCTGAGATATTAATAGTTTGGGCTGGGGTAAAACCATAGGGTTGGTTTTAGCTGCGACTGCGCCTTCCCCGATATCCCATGCTTCTACGATTACTCCTCCCGGCCCCTTGCATCAGGAACTCAGGTTCATGACCATACCCTGTTTCAGGGAATGATTCCATTAGATGGATGGAATTGATGGAACCAAAGATTAGCTCCTCATCCTGTGATAGGTCAACCTAGTCGGTTGTCCTGGATGGTTCCATTTGGTGGGTTGGTGCTCATGGCACCAAGTATGATGGCACAAAATCCAACAGTGTCGAGGCTAACTTTGGCCTCATTGCGTACTTTTATTCTTGATCTTTTCTCCCCATTTTTGATTACACCTGGATGACCGACTGGTGGAGGGTTGAGAGGCCGATATTGTTGGTTGCGTGGCATTATGGGCTATTGGCGGCAACACAAGTTGCTGTAATTGAGCTCGGAGTATGCCCTGAGCTCGACTGATAGTCTTCTGAGTCATCCAACTATCAAATTTCCGCCCCTTCTTACTGGTGACTTCCTGTCACCCCTCCCCTTTTTCTGAGTTAGTGGTAGAAATATATATCACTTGTGCTAGGGGTTGTCCCAGCTCGACCTTCCCAGAGTCTACCATCTTTTTCAATAGGTATTTGATGACGAAGCATTACTGGATACTGTGCCCTAACATTCGATGGTAGGGATAGTAATCCGGCCTTTTATCATGGCTGACTTCTCCGGGCTTCCTTGGCTCCGATAGGCGGATAAAGTTTCAATTCATTACGGCAATGAAATAGCCGCAGACTAGGTCCTCTCGAAACGAGTGTACTTTTTGTCTTCATTCCTCAAACTAGTTCCGCTTCGATCCTCTCTGATTTTCCCACTTGGGTGGAGGAGGCCACTGATATACAAGGGGCCCTTGATGATTTAGTGGTGGCCTAGGCAATAGAGCAGGCACCGAGGCTGGCTTGAGCGTGAAAAAGTACGCTTCAGCTCTAACTTATCTCTTTTCAGGAGCCTGTGAGGCTACTCGGGACTTCATATGGGTCCGCTGCAGGGAGTCTTCAATTCTCAAGGTGATGGCTGAGAGATGGCGGAAGCCAGTGATGCACTCCACTGGTATGAGCAGTGTTCGCATCTCATCTCGAAGGTTATCGATGCATATGGAAATCATCTCATCTTGAGGCATTAGAATGTTCAGAGAGTAGGTCAGAACTTTCCATCTGGCGATGAAATCAGAGACCCTCCCATTCTCCCTCTGTTTTCAATTCATGAGGTCGCTGACCGTTGTCTTCGGCAACGTCGAGATGAAGTAGAACAGAAACTACTGCCAAAGGTCTTCTCAGATTTTTATTGACTGAGCGGGTAGACTCGTATTCCAAGCGAAGGCAGATCCTTGCAAGGTCCGTATGAAGAATCTGAGTATCACTGCTTGTTTTTGTTTCAGAGTTCCCATCATAGGGTCTCAATAAGACACGTAGTGCATCAAGTGATATTCCAGATCACCTGAACCATTGGAAATAGGGAATAAACTGCTCCCAAAATTGGGTGTAGGAAGAATGATTCTCACCCAATCTGGGTAGGGATTCTCCTCTGGTTGTATCATAGTGCGTCGACCTTCCATTGCTTCCAATCGAGCTCTCAGTGCTTCGATGGTGCTGGTGAGTCCGTGGTTTACATCCTGTTGGGCCCGGTCTTGGGTGGGTGTATCCTAAGGCATTACCTGAGGATCCATCTTGGCCGGCACCAAGGGTGTGTATGCCGTTTGTGACACCTTTGGAGGGTTCAGACATACTCCCTCAGGTTGCTTCCTATGTGGAGGGAAGTCTTGGTATTCACCTGAATCCATGTTTAGGTAGTTGGACGGACTGGGTGCCTCATTGGGCGGGGGCCCTAACCGTGATTCTTATGCTGGGGCAAACCTTGGTCTTTGAGGTGAACTTGCTGGGAGGGCAAGGTGTGGATCTTCTTGGGAAGCTCTTTCAATAAGACGGTTCCTCCGAAGTAGCTCGGCGTTAAGCCGCATCAATTCTTTCGTTTCCTCCTCCTGTCGAGTGAATCTATCTTCGAGTGTAAGTGGATCGTTTTTATCGAGAGAAGAATGTGGGTTAAGAGTAACAAGTCCATTATTATTATCCTTTTTGGAATCTCGTTGGCTAAGCAATGGAGGGTTAGCTGGAAGGGGGGCCATATTTAGGGTGGACCTCTGGTTCCGGGTGTGCACACTTGGTGGTTCCTTGTGAGTCACAGCCTAACCGGAACCATCATCTCCTGATCCATCCATATTTTCATTATCTCTGGTTCCACCCATGAGGTTAGCCTTTATGGCGTTGATGGATGCAAATCACGGGGTGGAGGAGAAGTCATCTTCCAAATAGGAAGAGGATCCCCTGTTCCTTTTTCTTGTCCTCCCCTCCTGTCTTGAGATTTCTTTTGGACTCCTTGATAAAGGGTGAAGTGGAGAGTCCTTTGATGCATTCTTATGGTACGCCTCCTTCTTGAAGGGGATAGTGACTCAAAAGATGAGATTGGGACAAAACCTCCTCTTCTAACTGTCCTCCCTAGATGAGAAAATACTAATCCTCGTAGGGGAGGTTGTTGTTGAGGTGGTAAAAATTCCCCCAGCACTGAGGGCTGGGGCTGGCTCCATTCCCTGGATGATGAGTATTTTCCTGTTTTTATTGGTCTAGAAGGGGAATTTGTTGTAAAAAATGCCCCCATCCCTACAGGCTGGGGTTGGCCCAGGATTGTGGCAGCGGCTGCTTCTATCGCTACTTGCCTGATCTTGCATGCCCCCATTAGGGGGTGAACTGGATCTGATGCCGAGTTTACTCGTGACTCAATCCTCTCTGGGGAGGATGGCAATGACCCTTGATTGGCCTCTCTTAAGCGAGAGCCTTTTTGTATGCTTTCGTTGGTCAGATTTATGAGTTCGTGAATGGATTTTTCCCGCCGGGCCTGACACTTCTGGATCTTACTCAAGGCACATCTCTGCAGGGTGTGTCGCCTTTCACGAACAAGGGAACCACTCGATCGTTGTCCTGTCTTGATGGCGTTACAAGACACTACGCCAAACGGGTTCTTTTGGGTGGGGAGCGTAGTGAAATACAGAGCTCCATGTTCTCCCCATCCTCTAATATGGACTCCCATTATAGTTTCTCCAATGAGGCGGCACAGCTGGTGCAGTTCATGTAGGCAAGATAACTCCATGTTTCCTTTACGCCTCTCAGTTCGCGGTTTTCGCACCGAAGGAAGAGCTTCTAGGTCGATGTGAGGCAGGAGGACTTATATTGTCTTAACGTGGTCTACATACCCACCGTAGAGCAAGAAGCATGATTTTTTCCAGCGGAGGGTTGTCCATATATTGTAGCGGATGTCGTGCATACATTCCTCTGACAACATTCTGGGTATGTCAAATTGAGAGGTGGCCGTGGGCCAAAACAGAACTAGGATATCATCTCTGGCCAATCGTTTCCTCAGGTGAAACATGTCGGTATACTCTTCCACTAGTGATTTCTCTACCTAATCGGCCCAACTGAGGCGCTGAACGATAGTATGTCCAGTGGTAGTGGGGTCGGTAGGTGTTGAATTATCATATGGGAGATTCTGGGGTGGTTCAGAAGATGAACGTGGCCCCAGACCATCTCCTGATCGAAGAAGGATGTAGATGGCAACTAACTGGGATTCTGACATGCTCGATCTCATCCTTCTGAGTGACTCGGCCTATGAGGGTTTTTTTGTGCTTGATTCAGCAGGGGGAGGACCTTCTTTCGATATGACATGTCACTGTGGGGAGGACCTTCTCAATGGCAGCTGCAATGGAGAGGACTACCATTACAGTTGCCGCAAGGAGAATATGCGGGGTACACCCTAGGGAGGGCCTTCAAAATGTACCGCAATGAGGGGAGGGACTTCTAATTCAATGACGTCTAGGCGGTGAGGGCCTCCTCTATTAGCGTCGTAACGGCGAGGGCTACCATTACTACTTGAAACCTCACTGCATAGAGGAATTTTGTAGTGCATACCCTAGGATGGACCTCAAAGGTGTATCGTAGCGAGGTGAGGACCTTCTGGCTGCGTAGCGTTGTTACGGGGAGGGCCTTCGCAACAAATTCCATCATGGGGAGGATTACCATCATGGTTTGGAATTCGATGTGTATCCTGGGGAGGACCTTCAAGATACACTACGACAAGGGGAGGACCTTCTTGTTGCTTGGGGCCATCGCGGGGAGGACCTTCGCAATGGCAGTCATGGTGGCGAGGACTACCATCACAGCTGCTGCAGGGAAAATGTGTGTGGGGTACACCCTAGGAAGGGCCTTCAGAATGTACCACAACAAGGGGAGGGCCTTCTCGTTTCTTGACGTCTCTAGGGGGAGGACCTCCATTATCAGGGTGGCGAGGACTACCACCGTGATCTGATTCCTGGCTGCGCGGAGTTTCGTTGCAACGTAAACCCTGGGGAGGACCTTTAGGGCAGGCCACGACAAGGGGAGTACCTTCTTGTTGTGATAAGACGTCACTGTGGGGAGGGACTCTATAGTTGTGACTCTGATAACAAGGACTACTATCATAATCTGTGGTCCCACTCCATGGAGAGTTTTGTAGTGTGTACCCCAGGGAGGACCTTCATGGTGGAGTGCAGCATGTGGAGGGCCTTCTTGCTGATCGATATTCTGGTCACGCAGAGGGTTTCTGTGACTCACATCAAAATATAAACTCTCATGATCTATTGTTAAATGACCATGGGGGAGGCCCCCGCGGGTTCTATGGGGAGGGCCTTCAGAGCTGCTGGTAGCAACATTGCGGGGAGGACCTTCGCAACTGCTACTGAAACTCCCATAACATGGTAATGGGTGGGAAGGGTTTCGAGCCTTTGATATGTTCTTAGAAGAATTGGGAACCCCAGATTCTATTAGAGCGGAGTCGTGAACCCACTCTTTATTTTTTTTCTGCCTTTGGCGCATTCGGGGAGCTTTATTGAGGGAAGCGGGGACCGTCTGCTGTTGAAAACGGCATTAAACTTTGGTTCCCCTCTTAATTGGGTCCTGTGATGTTTCCGGGATATGCCAACGAATGTCTTGAATTTTAGTAGGGATATATGCCTGCTCTGGAGCATCCACCGTGATGGACGGGTGTCCCCCAGTTGGAACGAGTGAAGCTACTCGATTCGGTCGCCCTTGCGTCACGGAATATAGCCAGCGACCCTCCTGTGCAGAAGAACGGATGCATATCTACTTCAAGGAGGCTATATCGTCTCTTAGATGAATCGACTCAATTGGGGAGATGGGATCATGGGCCCGAGTCCTTGCTATTGCCGCTGACAGAATTTCATTGTGGCAAGTTGCAAGATATGATCTGGGATTGATACCTCCTCCTCCATCATTGTTAGGACATGCAGAGAGACATCTTTGGATGGAATGGGTATAAAGGCTCATTCTGGTATCGGATTAGGAATATACTTCTCCAGTCCTCCGGTGGTCAGTGGTTACTAAAAATTCTCCTGTGTCGGGGCAGGTGAACGAATCTTCCCCTGTGCTGGGATATCTTGGTTTATCTCTCTGTTTGCCGCCACATCGGGATGGTGGACTTTACTTGCATCTGCATGGACCTGGCCGTGCATATATTCGTTTCCCACCGTATCAAGTCGGTGGCCTTTGTTGGAAAAGAGAGGTGCATGGCTATTAATTGCCGCCACATCTGGATGGAGGGTTTTTTTGATCGCCACCATATCGGGATGTTAGGCATCAGGGGAACCTGCTAAGAGCTGGTCCTGCAGGCGTTGGCTCTCCACCTCGTCGGGTTGGTGGGCTTCACGACCCTGGGTAGGGAGAGGTTCCTTCCGGGTAGGTGTTGTCGTGTGTGAGTGACGAGCCTGATGGAGCTCGGTGGGGATGTGTGCCTGCTCATATGATGCCACCATGTCTGGATGGCAGGCTTTGGAGGAGAGAACAGGTGTATGTGCCAGCTTGTGATACGTCTCTGTGACTGGGCAGCGGAGCTCCTCCTCATGGACAAGGTTGAGGACTGGTCCCTGGTTGTATGTTTGCGTCCCTCATCGGGCGGTCCGAGGGGTCGGACCACGGGGAGCGTGGGCCTGGATCCTCAGGGCGACATCCTCTTTAATGTGAGGATGTTGAGTCGCGGCGTGACCGCGACGACATCTTCTAACGGGGGCCTTAGAGCGGAACCCCCATTCAGTGGGGATGAAGTCCTCAGTGTCGACCTCATCCGCCTCCCTAAGATAAGGAAGGTACGTGTTGTCTTGTTCCGGGGATATACTCCCAAAACAGTTTGAGACGGTAACGGGATCCGTATGGATCTTCTCCCATGGTCGCTACTGGGTAGGCGATCGGTGGGTCTTGACGGATTTGAGGGCGTGCATGGCCGCCTCCACTTTTGGGAGAGTACCATTCAAGTGGTACTCTCAGGTCAGCTCATCTGAGACCTAGTGTTAAAGATGCTGGGTAGGTGACACGGTCCTCTATTGGTGAGGGTGTCTGGTCATTGCGTAGCTTGAAGCGCGCACCTTCGTGTTCCTCCGTTATTCCATTGGATTGAAGGGAGTCTTGTATGGTACCTGTAAATTATTTTAAAAAATAAAAACATAAAACCCATCAAAGCAGCATTTCATGATCCCACGCGTTATTAATGACCTTGCTTGGCCCTCCTTGTTAGTATAAGGGAGCACAGAGTGGGATTAGGTTAAATCCATCTTGTTTGGTTAAAGATTCATGTCGGTTTAACCATTTTTTTTCGGATCGGTTCGAAATGCCCAACGATTCTGTATCCGTCGATACGTGGGCCTACATTCCTAAGGAAGGTGTTCGCTGGGCGATTTGGCCAGCGACACTTAATAACTCAAATTGATCGAGAGGATGAGAAGTCGGGCTCATCACACCCTTTTGAGGGAAATTATTTCCTATTCCAGGACTCTCTTATAGATTTAAGAAAAATTCATATGTTCACAAATATTTGGTTTATACCCAAGCATAGTATCCACGTGTTATTCCTGGTTGGTAATGGTCAGCTAAACATAGGGATTCAGAATCATTTAGGCCCGAGGTTCACCATCCCCCATTGGATTAATGACTCCAAGGAGTTGGGACTCATTGGGACGATGCTGATTTAAATCCTCATAACTGGGAACTCTGGAGTTTATTGTCCTCCAGGGGGGACAGATAACGACTTGAGCATTTGGATCGAACCCGTGATACGGGCTTCCCACATATCCTTGTGAGGGGAATCAGAGTCCCCATAGTTCGAGAGGTTCTCGGAGAATAGATGTGAATGTGGACCCGAGGGTCCAATGGAAAGTTGGCTTGAACCTCGTGGAGGCTTACTACGTACCATGCCTTAACATAGATCAAAGTCATCGTAGTTCGCATGGGGGTGGTGTCGGAGAACAGATGTGAAGATGGACCGGGGGTCCGATGGGCAATGGGCTTAAACCTCGTGGAGGCTTCCTACGTACCATGCCTTGACATGGATCAAAGTTCTCGTAGTTTTCATGGGGGTGGGGTCATGGTCGGTGCTTACTCTAAGCCCACATGAGTCATGATCGGTGTGAGAAACAATAGGTTGCCGAGACCCGACGATCACATCGCAAAAGGTGCATCCGTGGGGAGCAAAGTGGGGCTTACACATGGAGTGGCCTGAGAAGTGGAGATTGGGACTTACTTCAGGATGGAGGCCTGATGGAAACAAAGCGCAGCGGGAGAGGGAAAGGGTACCCCCTGTTTTCATTTCCCCTCTTAGTCCTTGGCATCGGGGAAGTACAGAGGAGCATGGGTGTCACCTCCCACATGAAAGGCTAGGGGATTACACCATGGAGGCTTCCCATTCACTCTTATAAGAGGGGAGGAGTGTTCACCACCAGAGCTAAAGGGAAATAGCAGTGAGGTCCCCCAATATGGCTAGTGGAGAGGCAGAAAGGGGACTCCGGGCACAGATCCTGCGTTACTGTGGGAATGCGAACCCATGAATGCTTCGAGAATCCACTTAAGGGAAAGAGAAACCCCTTAGACTTCAATTACCATGGGTATGTGAACTCAAAACGGCACGCTGTTGTGCTTGAAGGTTACATCACACGGGTCTGGTGGCTCTGGTGGAGGCCTCTGATCAGGGATGATTAATAGGCCAATGAGGGGGTTGCGATGGATCAGGCCGGATTGGAAGGATTTTATCTGGCTCGGGGAATGCGAACTCTCAAGGATATGGTGGACCACATGGGTGTACGAGGAGTGGCACCCATCACGTAGGGAGGTACTACGTGGCTGGAGATGCCGTCCGCGAACCAGGGTGGTCCGCGGACGGATGTGCTTCCCACAAATGAGGGTGGTTCATGGCTTCTGGTTCGGCCCGCGTACCAGGTTGGTACATGGAGGGGTCCACGTGAGTAGCGGTGGCCAAGGGTGATGCCTGTCGGAGGTTCATCGGTCTGGGCATCGCCTGCGTAGGATGATGTTATGCGGTTCGACGGATCGGAAAAGGGGCATACACTCCCTGGTTCACGGGGAGTTCATATGTGGAGGGGCCATGGTTCGCGGTGTTCTTTTCATTGTTATTTTAAGTTCACAGTTCACCATGTTGTTATGCATTTTAGGTTCTTTATTAATTCGTTTCCAGCTTCATACCTATTCGGCTTCGCGAATCAGAACTTTGCTGTTTCCTAAATCCTAAGCTCCTTGCTTTGAAATCCTTCCACCCGAATCTAATCGATCTCCCCTTTTCTCCCCTTCGATGTACTTTTATAGAGGGGGGGGGGAAGGGGTCAATTGTGGCCATGTGGCACCTTTTCCAGAGGCCAATGACCGAAAAACCGATTTTCCAATGACTTGGTCAATCCGCAACTAACTGGGGTGTGCACCTCACCCGTGAACCAAGTCGGTTCGAGGGGTGCTTCTCAGCCACGTAGGGTTCTGCCTCTATTCCACGAACGACAATGCATGTGACATGTGCTGGCTTGCGCGGTCTGTAGCTAGGGCAGTTTTTGTCAGTGGACCAGCATGGCACTCGTCCTGCTTCGCAGTCATGGAGGATCCCCACCTCTATTCCACAAATGATAGCTACCTGTGGAGGGGGGAACTTCGTGGAACCGGCCGCGTACCGTTATCATTGGACCGGTCTGTGGACCGGTTCATCTTGTGCCAACCTTTTAGTATTATCCACACATTTCCCCAATTCATTAGGGGAAATTGGGTAGAATATCCCTTGGATTAAATAGGATTCTCATTCTCCTTTCCGGATTTTTCAGGACTCTACAATGATGGCATTATATAGGATTGGATTGGTATCTACTTGTTATGTCATAGTATAAGTGACATTAAGTCGAGTCAATTACATGGAATATGTGTAAGATCATATTGAAGGTTCTTAAGAAATCCAACTAATATTTTCCAAATATTTATAAGGATCTTCACTATTCCTATGATTCCTTCCATGAAACACTAGTAATGATTCATTCATGTATTTCTCCATGCTATTTTTTATCACCTTACCAATATATGCGTTCTAACTCGATTCAGAAAACCAATTTTATATATTTATAGTTCTTAATACACAGTATGTAATATTTTTATCCAATTTATGTAATCAATAATCATTTTCCTAATGACTTATTTACATGATGTAAATCTTATATATAATTTATTTTAAGGATATTTTTATCTATACAAAATACTAAAAATGTCATAAAACTGCCAATAATATAATTGTATACACAATAATCATCTAAAATCGTGATGAAACCAAACACTTTGATTATATCATAAAACCAGAAGTTTCAAATCCAAGAATCATTTTTAAATATATAAAATGGCCGTTAAAATTTCTAAACATTAGAATTCTCATTACGCACTTCAAAGTCAAATAGATGTAACATATCTATATCCTAGAATACATTCACATTGGAAAATTGGACTTCGCATCCATATGATATATCATATCATCATAATGTTATATTATGGAAACAAATATCCAAATATTCACTATCATTATGAATGGAGAAAGAGTCAATACCATGAATTTCATTAGTACCACTCTCCATAAACATTTCTTTATAGGTAAACACTCTAATATCCATGTCATTTTTCTAATGTAAAACTAACATTCACTCTATGGGTCTCACCCATTCTAGTAAATATACTAAGTTCTATACATGGTTATTATACATGGAGTCTATATCATATTTCATTGAATTTATACATTTCACAGAATCAAAAATATCAATGGCCAATTAAAAGGTAGTAGGATCATCAAATAAAAACATCACTTACTCATCAATAGAAACATATATCCATATTGAATGAATTCTTCCCTAATAGATATGATGTACCTTTACCAACAATATAGAAGTATACTCATTGATCTAAAAACATCACTATGTATAATATCCAATCGTCCACTAGCTCTATCAAATTTTCAACTAAATGATTATTTTTTCATTTTTATTAATAAAATTTTTAAAATGATTCAAATAAATCATAATTTAATGATTTGAAAATCCATCTCTATGGAATCTTTGAATATGTTCCGCATTAATTAGTCAATGGATAAAATGGTAATGGCAGGTGGGGTCATAATAAAATTTAAACATCACATTCTGAATGTTATAGATGATATTATTCATATGTAAATGTATGAAAAAATAATCATGTTCACAATTCCATAAACCATTTCATTCATATATATGGTACATCTCTTGTTAATTAAAATGAATAAAAATGCCTTCTTCAAAAATCAAGATACAAATTTAAATGTTCAATTTATTTTTGGAACACAATAGTATTGTTTTGAACTCTATAATTAATCCACTTTGTTAACATTGATTATATGATTCAAATTTTAATATAGAAACTCTTTCCTCATTACTAACACATATATAAATTTTTCCTTTCATCATTTCTCTCTTATTTTTTAGTCTATGTTTATCACAAATATGTGTGATCCACAATCATTATATAATACCTATGATTTATAAATTTATAAATTTATAAATTTATTTCTATAACATTCAAATCTTTATAATTATAATGTCTCTTTTTTAAAACACTTATCAACACTAGATACTGATCTAAATTTATTTTATAGGACATACAAATATGTTAACATAAAATAATAATCAAAATGTATTCCATGCTCTATAATGAATACATATTTATGGTTGTGTATCATTTTATATATTCATTTGTGAAGGTATTTTAGTAAATGTTCTCCCAAAAAATGATGACATCGTATATCATTACATTTTGAAGGTCAATAGCAATATTTTATTAAGTTTAATTACAATTTATTTTTATATAAAATATTATATATATATAGGTAATTCATCATACCAATGATATCATATATGAATGGTGGATACATGAGTTGAAAAATATTTTCCCAAAAACAACACATAGATAAATTCAACATTATTCCCCTCGTGTCTTCTCTCATAGGGGTTTCCAACAAAGTTTCACTAAAAGAATACAGTGGTATTTGATTACTAAACACTTAAGGTTATCACTTTCCACCATGAATTATACATGATTATCCATAGGAACCCAACTTAAGAATAAAACTACCATGTTGGATGATCAAGGAATTTCTATTTTTTTTCTTTTCAAGTGATCAAACACTTATTATTTTAGCGGTTTCTTTGTCGATGAATTTTAATATACATCACATTAATTTCAATGTTAAAACTATTGTATTACCTGAAATTATTATTCTCCTATATTTTTTTTCCATTGGGTATTTATTATTATAAATATACGTTTTTTTCACCCTTATTCAATTTACCAAATTAACATATTCAAACAGTACTATTTTGCAACTCCTTACAAAACACGAAGATAGTTTTATTTACCAAAAAATATAAATCACACTTATATTGACATTTACAAAATAATTATATTGTACGAGGTATATGAAACTATTTCATGTAAACGTTTATAATTATATGAAATAAAAAATATCCACAACGGTAATCTTAGAGTGAGAGATAGAAATCCCTCACTTTCTAGAAAAGGCTTAAGACTTTAGGCTAGTGAGTAGTCTGACCTGAAATCCCTCTACCTAAGAATAATTTACACCAATAAATATTTAAATTACATCATGAATCCATTACCAATAAAGTATACCAAATATCTATATTTAAGATTATAACTTCATGAAAACGAAAATTATAATTATTTATAAATTAAATATTTTTTTACCTAGAATTTGATATACAGATTGAAAATTTATTAAAAAATAAATTTATCACAAAATTTAGGGATACATAATATTCACATTATATAAACAATTAATTTAAAATTATATGAAAAGTATTAAATAAATAAATAGGAATTTTATTTATTTTCTAAATATGATATATTAATATTTATTTTATAGATAAAAATATTCCATTTATAATGACTAACAATAATCCTTTATAAAAAAAATTATAAAGCATATAATATTTTAAAAATAATAATTTCTTTTCTCATTTTAACCTATATAATATTTTATGATTAATAGGTCAATGAACATATAATGGAAAATGTTATGTAAGAGGTGTATTGTTTTTAATAATATATGCTATATTTCATTTATAGCAAGATCCCCTATTTTTTGCAACATGGAACACTAGTCAATGCCTATAATAACTATTATAGTAGTTTATGATGATGTCTAAAACATTGGATTCAATGAATAATATACTAAAAATTATTCATTCATACCATATTACCATGAAAAACACTGAACATTATAATAATATATCCCATATTGTAAACTCTAATAGAGTGAATTGATATGTAACAATGATCCATGTCATATAACAACATATGATATCACCTTCACCATATTTTTATAACCATGTACTTTATAAAATGAGAATAAAAAAATATTTAATTAATGATAAATATGGGTCAAATTCTATTAATGTATTTTTCGGAACAATAAACGGTTATGATAGTGAAAGAAACTCAATAAAATGCATGATTTATCATCATTGAATCAATATTTTAATTGAGAAAATAAAATAATCTTCTATACCTCACTTATAGTGAACTCTATCTCGCTGGAGTATGTTTAATGGAGATCACCTAGTGATATCCAAAATACACACTCCTCTATGTAAAGTACACTAGAAACTAGAATCCTCATACACACTGAGTGGACCCCTATGGCTTCAAAGATGTCCTAATACCTTCTCTTCAAAGACAATTTTATATTATGGTATAAGATATATTTTTCAAGGAAATAATAACCATGCATACCCACTATTAGGATATATTCCATCTAGTTTCCCTTTATATAATCCAGGGAGTCAAGTGTTGCCTACCAATGCTGCAATTTGACATTCATTACTATAACACATTAAAATTACATTATTATGATCTTTGAACAGTTTTTACTGTAATAATAAATTTTTTATAACATAAATGAATCTTATATATTATTCATATCCAATGATTAAACCATTTGGAACAGGTGGGCGTACCCATTCCCCTAATATTAAATATCATTTTCAATTCAAAAATCAAACCATATAATACAGGTATGTTTTTACTTATATTATATGTCCATGACATAGCCTATGATATGAATCATATGTATATCTACGTTTATGATATGGATGAATTATATAATATAATTATTCTATTTTAGTTAATATATGTCATATATATATATGGATATTAGATTTAAATCACTCATTTAAAATATTATTCCTCTAAAAACTGAATTGAATCCTTTTATGCCTCATATAAACATATAGATACTCTTATTGACCAACTTCAGAATTTTTTTCTTGGAAAGGGGATTCTATAGAAAAATATTATCTTCCTCCTAAATAAAAATTATTTTTAAGTATCAATACCAACATAGAAATTTTTATTATTAATATTTACATTTTCTAATATTAATCTTACAGTCATGTTTAATGATGATGATTCCATTTTTTACCAAAACATAAGATTTTATTAGATGAGTATCATGTTTTACTTTTATTTATGAAGTATAATTATTAAATATACTCCCACAATAATGATAACCTATTTTGAATTAAATCACATCCATTAGAGGACCAATATCTATATTTTATTATATAACATGACATATTTGTAGTTACTTTAATTTCTTATATATATTTAGTTAGTTCGTCATTCAAGTCATATCATATATTACCCTTGGATAGTTGGGATAATTGATCCCTAACAAATCTATAAATTTGAAAAAAATTAACTTAATTTCTTTTGTATACTAACCTTTACGGTTTACCATATAAGTGCATTGAAAATAATTTTCCAAATATAGGCACCTAAACCTATTACATTCACCAATAAAATTATTAATTTTACAAGAAAATACATGGGTATCCAACTTTTTCATTACCTACCTGATTTTATTATCAACGTCATTAGAAGTGTCACTTTAGAAGGAATATAACATGTAGTTTTTTGTATTGGGTTTTAAATCTCACCATCTTATCTCAATTATTTCCATTACATGTCGAAAAACATCTATGTATTTAATATTTAATCATTACTCCTTCTAAGAAATTAATATGTTCATACCATATTGATGTGTACCTCCTTAAAAAAATCATATCATGTGTCACTAAAAGAAATAAAAATCCACCAATATTTATACATATATAAATTCATCGTATGCATAATTTATATAAAACCATTTTAAGTAAATTATTAGAATAATATTAAATTAATAGTTCTGCAAGACTATGTAGGGAGTGATGGGTTTCAAACCCCAACATTTTTATAAAACTCCTTAGCTCCGAGGTCAACATGAAATTATAACTTAGGGCCCTCTATCCATTGTTCTTTACTCTATAAATAATTTAATTCTATCACAATATTATATTCTAATATGTATAAATAATAATTATCCTATTAATTCAATCTCGTAAACTAATATAATAAAAATTCATGGTATAATAGTAATAAACCAATTATCATACCGGTAATGTAACCCCTTAAATTCATGTATTATAATTATAAACAAGTATCTTAAGAACTTTTAAAATAAATCATAAATGATTCATCATATAAAAAATTTATATCTATTAATAATATAGAGAATAACCTAAATAACTAAAAATTTAATAAATTTATACATGAGATAAAAATTTATGAACAATTCATAAATAATGATAAATAAAGAGACCTTATAATTTATATATTCTCTTATGGACATTCCATAACAAAAATAAAAATTAAAGTTTCACATTTTTATAATATAAACACCTTGATATTATCAATTTACATGGAATTTCATAGGAATTCCTTTATATTCAAAAGTATTTGGTAATGATGAAAACTGTTATAACCATGTAAACATTTCATAAATTATGTAATTTTGTTACATTATTTAAATATATAAATTTTTAATTTATTTAAAACATTAATCGAATCATCCAAAACTGTTTTATTGTGGTTTAAATAACTTTCAAACTAATTTGTTCAATATATAGATTTTATATTTTCATTTTATATAAATTTATAAAAAAATATATATCTACTTATATATATATATTTTTATTTATAATTTACAAACACATTATAAATTATCAACCTTGTAAATTAGATTTAAACCAAGGTAAAATATTTTAATATTTTTTGGTACGATTTACAGTCCCCTTTAGATTCTGTGTATCCCTTCAGGTCCACACCATCAAGGATTTTTTATAATTTTAAAAAAATTTATTTTCTTTAAAATTTTAAACATTATACCCATGATTGATAAATACAGTGGTGTAAATAATCTCAGGTAAAAGATTTTTCCCTAGGCATATACAATTTTATTTTAATGTTCACATCATCTATATCTAGATAGACTATGACCATGGTAGACTTGGTTGAGTCATGGTGGTCATAAGATATCATAATTAATTCAAATTATGATCATTTATACCATATCCACGTCATTTTTTTATATTAGAGAGAATCAACATCAACTTTTATCTAGTCTAATTATCAGGTTTCACAGGAATTTATACCACTTACATAAGGTAGTGCAAGTAAATAAGAAACTTATATCCTGGAAAGTAATGCTTTATAAATGAAACCATCCATTAAACTATTAAATGAAGAAATTGTAAGGCCTTGACATTAAAGAAATTTAATCTTCATTTTTATGACTTGAATTTATTCTCTTTTATTTTTGTATCTTTTCAGGTTTATGGTGTTATATAATTAGCTGATAACTCATGGATAACAAAACCATATAATAAAATGAGTAATCTTTAGATCAATATATATATTTTTCCCAAAATATAAAATACATCTAATAAAACATGTTTTTTTTCAGGAAAATTTTCACAAATTTTAGCTTGAAACCCTCATTTACCTTAAACACCCTTCAGAACTATAAAAAACATTTTAAAAATGTGGGATGAGTACAAAAATATCATTAATGGACATAAAAATTAAGAAACCTATTAGTCTATTGAAAAAATGAATCCCCATGAAATTTTTACCTTTATCTCAATGTTCTTGGAGAGAATAAAATAAATCATTTAGATATTAATTAAAAACACAATTTTCAATCAAAGAAATCATTAACGCCTAGAGAATCAAATTTAAAAAAATAATTTGGAAATATAGATAATCACATTAATAATCCATTTTAAACCCATTTTGGAAAGAAAATAGTTAAATAAATAAGAGAAACACTATGGTATCTATATAATTAATTCTAATTAAGATAATGAAAATTAACCAATGATTTGGGGCACTTTCAGTGTGCACACAACATATTAGCTATATCAGGCTCACCCATTATTATCTAGGTACACCTGTTGTATAATCTATAATGGTATCCCCTATGGGATATAATGGGGATAAAACCTTCATCTATGTTGTATCAAGATTATCCATTTCTCATGTTCAATCATCAAGTTTATTTCAATAATAAAACATTTTATTCATGAAGGACCCCAAGAACACCCTAATAGGGGTGGGATGAATCAACGAGTCAAATTTTCCTTATAAACATAATTGATATTGTTTCTATGTTAGTAGGAACCTATAAAATATATCTAAGAGGAAAATAAGAAAACAAAAAATCACATGCAAAGAAATGTCACAATAATTTTAATTGGTTCGCCGCTAAGGGCTACGTCCAAGAAGAATAATCTGAGAGTGTGTCGGTCATACAAGAAACCACTAATATTCTCTTGTTATTTATTATAAATGTTTTGGCATAGTCACTCTTTCCCAGGTACACTAACTTTAAAATTTATGGATACTACATTTCATCCCTCGGTTCACTTCTACATACTCCCCCTTGCTCACTATGTTGGAAGAATATTTACTCAGTCTATCAATATGAAGGTCGCTTCAATGGTTTAACATTAAATCATTCATATTAAACTCTAAATGTTTTCTCTCTTAAAGTCCCATAATCACCCAAAAATGTAATTTATTTTCCCATACACTGATATGTTATGGAAATTAATTTCGCAAACTATTTTTTCAATTTTTAGGCTTCCTTAGGTGTTCTGCGTACTGTGTTCTGGTTATGGTATGCGGACCACCTCTTCCACCTACCACTACTATTTCCACATATAATCCAACTCCTTCATGAACTACCCTACTTAGCTTACACCCTTAATCCACGTACTACTCCACTCGTCCACGTTATATCATACTCTACGTACTACCTTTCTCTGTCATGTATTGAAAGAGCTTCCTGTGCGAACCACACTTCCTTCCACAGAATTTTTTCCTTATGTGGATGATTATCTCCACGTACCATCTTCTCCTTTGTGAACCACTTCATACATAACCATATTTCTTCTTGAAATTTTAATCTTCATTCTCGTCACTTAACAGAGGGTATTACTACTCTTTAAATAGGCACATAACTCCACAAATATTACTAATATGTTTTACCCAAATTTTCAATGTGGGAAAATCTTCACTGTATACCGAACACTTACTGTGAAATTATAGACTCCATAACATTCCACTCTTATTTTGTGAAACACATCAATCCCACTGACCTTCTTCATTCCGCGTATTGCACGCCTTCACTGTGTATCATCATGGGGAACCATTTTTGGCTTTGTGTGCCGCTCTGTGTACGGTTCCTGCTGACAGTTATGTGGCTACGTACCATTCTCAGAACATTGTATATTTTCCATGTTCTAAGGTATGTGGTTCCCTTGGTTTTCCAATTTTATTTTTCTTTCCTCATACCACTCACATTTATGTAAAAAAATTTGTTTTCCAACACAAAACATCCGATTTTGAGGCATAAGAATTTGGCAAACACTGGAAAATTGTACCACCATCTATATTACTTACACCTTGAACTGTGTGAACCCTTTCCTTATAATCTCCATGATCATCCACGTGAATATTAATAAAAAATAGAAACCATCCTCCATTAATATCAATGAACAACCTTGGTTCTAATAATATCCCTTTTTGGGATTGTTTCTAATCTATAGATAAATTCCCTAAAACACATGCTGCAATCCAAACATGAATCGTCAAGAAATAACTCATCCATCACTCTATGTATATGTGAGTAGTGTTCGGTGTAGAAAAAAAGATAGAGAAAATTAATTGAGTTATCATTCTTTTCTTTTCTCCCCCATAATTTCTATTCTAGATTTTTATATTCTCCATCATTCTCGTATCTAGAAAAAAAATCTCTCTCCACTAAATTTATCCAATCTCCCCCATTTGAAATAATCCCATTGAACTGAATCTCGACATCAAAAGATCAAAAACATACCCCCTAAATTGTATCTCCCCCATAAAACTACATCACTTCCACACATATATTTACACACTTAAAATAACTATGTAGAGAGGAATCTCGTAGCCTCTTTATGCACTAGGATGTGGATGAACATCGATGTTCACCTGATGTTTCTCAAACATTGCCGCTGGAAGTGGCTTGGTCATAATTTCAGCTACATGCCCATCGGACCCCACATGGTCCATTTTGATCATTTAGTTTTCAAATTTTTCCTTGATTATGTGATATCTGATCTCAATATGTTTTGCACGAGAATGATGAACATGATTTTTTGTAAGATCAATTGTGCTCTTGTTATCAAATTAAATCACCATTTTTTGTTTCACTTAATCACATATCTCAATTTGTTGTTACTTCATCCAAAGTAATAAAGTTCACACCTTAGTAGAAGAGAAATAGTTAGATTCAACATTACTAAGTTAAGTACTTTCCTATTTATTGGTTAACCAACACACACATTTCTTTCTAATATATAGAGCTCTACCACTAGTGGACTCTCATTCCACTACATCTCTAGCTCAGTCAGCATCTAAAAATGCTGATAGATCACTATCTCTTCTTTTAGAAAAGTATATACCATAAATATGTTTAACTTGAAAGTATTTGATGATTCTTTTCATTCCCGCCATATGTTCTTCCCTTAGATGACTCTAAAAGTGGGCCACAAGGCAAGTTGCAAAGACAATATCTGGTCGTGTCGACATCAGGTATAGTTTGCATCCAATGATTCTTCTGGACATAATGGGATCCGCATAAGTCTCATCCTCATGATTCCCAAGCATTTTTTCAACCAAAATCAGAGTCTACATTGGTTTGGAATCGGGAATATTTAATTTCCTCAACAACTCTCTGGCATACTTTTCCTAAGAAATGAATGTCTAATCCTTCTTATGAATCATTTGCAACCCTAAAAAGTATGTGAGTTCACCAATCATGGAATTTTCAAATTCTAATTTCATGTTATTGGAAAATTCATCCACTGATCCATGCCTACATGAACCTAAAATAATATCATCCATGTATACTAATACAATGAATTGATCCATTTGAGAATTATTAAATAGGTAGTGTGATCCACTCCTCCTCTTTTAAACTCATGGTTTCTCATATAAGAGTCCAATCGAGAGTACCACACTCGTGGTGCCTATTTCAAGCCATAGAGTTATTTCTTTAATTTTAATATGTAAGTTCATCATTTCCAAGAAATAACCCCATGGGTTGTTTAATGTAAAATTATTATTTCAATACTTGATTTATGAATGTTGTCCTGACATCAATTTGATACACTTTACAGCCTATTTGGATTTTGATGGAAAGAAATAGTCTGATTGACTCCAGCATTGTTACTGGAGAAAATTTATCTTCAACATTAACATCATCTATTTGTGAATATCCCTTACATATAAAGAGAACCATATTTCTAATCACATTTCCATGATCATAAATTGTTTTCCCAAAAATCCACTTTGTACCAATCACATTGTGACCTTCATTTCTTTTGGCAAGATCCCAATTCTGATTTTTATCAATCCGATGTAACTCTATATTAATTTATTTAACCCATGACTCATCCTTGGTAGCCTCTTCAAATGAAAATAGTTCCACAACTGATTGAAATTCAGATTGAACATTATTCTTCAATCTCCCGATCTCTATCAGTGCATTCTTATCTCTAATAATGTTGGACTGATTAGTCCATGCTCTTTGAATTTACCTTTTGGGTTCGACCAAATTCTCTCTAGCTACGACTTCCTCTTCTAATTATTCATTTGTTTCATCATCATGATATGACTCCAAAGTGTTTTTTATATCATCCGCTACCTCTGTATTAGCATTTGTTCCATGTTCACATTCTTCATCATCTTCTATCACATCAGCAAATGAATTCCTTGAAGCATTTTTATTTTTTCCTTCAATGATCATAACACCATTGATTTCCATAATTCTTCCCATGAACATATTGAAACACTTATAGGATTTTATATTCATTGAGTATCCATGAAATATTCATTCAACTGCATTTCACCTTACTTCCCTTGATTTCCTTATTTGTTTCGGATGAAACATTTGCATCCAAAAACATTAAATTATTTCAAGGAGGGATTCCTTCGATTCCAAAATTCATATGGTTTTCTGTCTCACCCATATATATCCCTATATTATTTTGAATATACACTACATATTGAACAAAATATTTCCAGTAATGTAAAGGAATACGACTCCCGATCAGCATAGTCATGGCCATGTTTTTTTACCTATTGATCACGACCTCAACAACTCCATTTTGTTGTGGAGTTATCAAATCTTCCACCTCATGCAGAATACCATGATTCTCTATGTTATTTTAATATTCAAGGGATTTTTATTCCCCTCCATCATCATAACACTAGACTTCAATCCTCTGTCCAGTATCATTTTCAACGATTCGTCGATAGGTTTTCATGCAATCAAGCACTTGTCACTTCTTCTGTATAACAGTCACACATTCCATTCTACAACAATCATCTATGAAAAGTAAAAAATACCTCTCTCCATGTTTTCCAGCAACATTTATCATGCCACATACATCTATATGGATGAGGTCGAAGAGATTTGATGCTCTATTCTTCATTGAATGGTATGAACTGCAGACTCGTTTACCTCGCATGAAAGAATCACATGTATTTTCTCAATCATGATTCTGATTAGGGATATCCCAAACTATCCATATCTTTGATATCTATTCCATGTCTTGATGATTGTTTGCCCTAATCTTTAATGCCATAATATGTGTTCCTATTCAAATGTTATGTATCAGATTTTCTCTTTACATTCAACTTAATATAGGTTTTCATCTATTATAAAACCTTTCATGCAATAATTCCTGGACTTTCCTTTTATACTACAACCATTTTAATTGAATGTCACAACAAGATTTTAGTCGCAGAGTTTACTCACACTACGAATATTGGGACTCAGATCATCCACATAAAGGACATCAGTTTTCTTCAGCTCTCCATTATCTAGATCAGTACTTCCGCTGGCTTTTATCTTCAAAGCCCCATTGTCACTGAACCTCATTGTTCCATTGACATTTTTCCTGACATTCATTAATATATCTACATTACCCATCCTGCGGGATGAATATCCACTATCAAGAATCTAGGTGTTGATGTTATTTGTAGATCTCAGGGATACTTCTGCAAAATTAGATTTTTCTATTTTTCTATTTTCTTTCGATGAGATGTTGGATTAGTTGTAGGACATCGATGGTGTTTCAATTACATATTCAATGTATGTGGGTTCTTAATATTCGAATTATTCTTCTAGGAGAGAAAACCTATTTGAAATGGATAAAATTTCTGGTTGACAAGTATTAACTCTTCTCTGAGCATTGAAGGAATTTCTCCCGTCATACCAATACCTACAATACACAGCTTTATAGCCAATGTTATAACACGGAAAACAATATCCATAGAAAATATTTCTTCTATAAGAAGTTTGATATGAATATGTTCTCCTATGTTGAACTCCTAACTCTTCCCCATTCATATAGCTCCTTTCCTCTTCATAGTATGACATGGTATATGCCAGATAGTCAAAAAACTGAAACTTCATGAAAGGAAATGTTTTATCACTTCTATTTCTCCTAATACCTTATTCCTGGGGAAAATAGTTTGACTTTCTATCATTTCTGAAAACGTGAGGATAATCTTCAGTTATCCTCTCAGTTTTATTTAAGGGGTTCTTTTTCAGCACCTCTGGTGGATTTTCAACATGATCAACTTTCAAATTTCCATTATTCTGGTTTACTTTATTTATAGCATTTGATGATTTGGTATCATAAAAAATTCCACTATCTACCATGCATGCAGGTCTTTTATCACTAAAGATCCTTTAAAATCCATCATAACCACTTTCTCTCTCTAGTATCTCAGCATCCGAGAACCTTAGAAATTGTATTTTCTTCTTTTCTTCTTTTGAAATTGATTTACTTTTGAGTTTACTTCCCAGAGTAACAACTTCTTCTTCGAGTCCCTCAATGGTCATGGACATCTCCTCCGGTCTCAAGGTAAGGTCATTGATAACCTATTCTTATTATCAAAATCTTATTTTTTAGTTCCACAACATCATCAGTGCTTTCAAGGATTGATTATTGTACCATCACCAGTTCTTATAGTCATTCAATTTCCCCTTCCAACTGATCAATATATTTAAAAGATTCATCCACCATTGCTTTCCACTTACTTCACCTCTTAAATTTATTCTCAAGATTACCAAAAGCTTCCTAAGGTTGCAACATGGGATTGAAATTAGTAGTAAACTGATAATCTATATCTTTATCTGTCAATGGTTCTATCTTTTCAATGGTAGACATCATGAAACATGGTTCCCAGATTTTAATTCTGCTCCATCTTCCCCAAACATTTAATTTTCATCTTCTTCTTCTTCACAAAAAAAAATTCTTTTATTGAGATTTCATTCTATATTTGACGTCTCAATTTTTTAAAAATATTTTCTGAGGCATATGAATTTCTCCATATTTTTTTTAATTATCATTGAACTTTCTTGGAAACAAGAGTCAATGTGCCCAACTATTCCATAGTGGAAACAACCCAGAGGTAGCTTGCCTTCAAATTTCCTTGTTCCCTTCTTGAGTTTCATGGAAATGATAGAAAGAACTTCCTTTTACTCATCATATTCTTCGACAAATTTTCCTGAAATTTCCAGTTTATCTAAGGATTTTAATTCCATTTCCTTTATTACATGATTTATTGCATCTTTTGGTTTGACTCTCATCTCAAATGCCACCCGGCTGCTCAGCAGATTATCACGTGAATGTTTAGAAAGATCCCTTTCTTCAATAGATGACACCTTTTCTTTATAAATGGTCTTATGTCTAATCAATATTTTCTTTACAATATCATTGTCTTTTGTCTCTTCACATAGACCTCTAATTTCTCATACAACTTCATTAATTCAATTGAAGAAATAATCTGTATTTTCATTAGTGTGCATCTTTAGATCATCAAACATGTTGTGTAAAACATGATGTTTCTCCTCATTCATTCTATTATATCATTTATAAATATTCGAAATTTTATCCGACATTTACTTGGAATAGGTGAGACTCATTACCTTTAGATAAATATGATCATAAAGAGCTCTAGTGAGGGAATTTTGTTCTTTTGCATTAGAATCAAGAAGTTACCTGTCTGTATCAGTCATTCACAGTCCTATAGGATTAGTGACTCTTATTCCCTATGTAGTAGAAAATATTACATCTATTCCAAGATATCTTAGGTGAGATATCATCCTTTTTTTTATATCGAAATATTACTTACATCAAAGAGGGGAACTCCCCTAGCATTGAAAAATTCTATATGATAGCAGAATACATATTTAACACCAGTAACATTTACCCTCTGATACCACTTGAAGGACCCCAGAACACCCTAATAGGGGAGAGGTGAATCAAGGCGTCAATTTTTTCTTTTAAACTTGATGGATCTTATTCTCATGTTAGTAGGAACCTTTCAAAAATGTCAGAAGAGGAAGAGAATAAAGAAAAAAATCACATGAAAAGCAATGATGTGAAAATTTTACTTGGTTCACCACTAATGGATATGTCCAATGAGAATATGCCGACAATTTGTTGGTATTCCCAAATACCACTATTCTTCTCAAGTTGTGGATTACAATATTTTTGGCACAATCACTCTTTCCCTGGCGCACTACCTTTAAAATGTTTTAGGTGTAGCACATTGCGTCCCTCAGATCACTTCTGCTGAATCCCCCTTTCTCACTACATTGGATGAATCTTCACTCAGTTTATCGACTTGAAGGATGCTTCAATGGTTTAACATTAAATCATGTATCAAAAACTATTAATGGTTTCATTTTTGAAGTCATATAATTACACATAGATGTAATATATTTTTTCTGTACACTGATATGTTATGGAAATTAATTTCACAAACTGATTTTGTCAATTTTCGGGATTCCTTGGGAGTTTTGCATACAATGTTCTATGTATGGTGTGCAGACCACCTCCTCCACATCCCACTGCAGTTTTTGTGTACCATCCAACTCCCCCACAATCTTCCCTACTCATTCTACTATTTTAATCTGCGTACTAAACCACTCCTACACGTATTGTCCTGCTCCATTTACTACCTTGCTCCACTGCATACTGCGAGAGATTCCAGCGTGAACTATGCCCTCTTCCAAGGATTATTTTCCGTACACAGATTATTCTCTCCATGTACCATATTCTCCTCTGTGAACCACATAATACCTAAGAATATTTCATTGGGAAATTTTAATCTCCAATATCATCACTTAATAGAGGGTATTGTTGCTCCTCAAAGAGGCACATAACTCCACAAATTTTGCTAATCAGATTTACCCCAATTTTCAATGTTAGAAAATATTCACTATATACTAAACTCCATCTTTATATTGTTATACTCCACCATGTACTACTCTTGTTTTGTCAACCACAGCAATCCCGCTGACCTTCAGCATTTCGCGTAACACATGTCTTCACTACGTATCGTCACTACGAACCATTTTCGGTTTTTCGGACCGCAACAAGTACTGTTCCCACTACCAGGTATGACGCCACAAACTATTATAGGAACATAGTATGTTTTCCATTTTCCAAGGTATGTTGTTCCATTATTTTTTCATTTTTATTTTTCTTTTCCCATACCACTCACTCCTATATGAAAATCATTGTTTTCCAACACCATACTCTCGATTCGGAGGCCCAAAAATTTGGTAAACACTGGGAAATTGTCTCACCATCAAAACTGCTTATGACATGAATTGTATAAACCCTTTCTATTCAATCACCATGCATATTGACAAAAAACAGAAACACTAATTCATTAATATAAATGAACATCCTTGGTTCCTATAATTCTATCACTTTTTCATAAAAAAACTCTTAACAAATACTTTCAAACTGCGATGAAAATGACATTCAAAGAAAAAAATACACTTTTCTTTTAAAACACCATTTTTTGGTAAAACAATTAACCAGAAAGGGGTTTTCGCTTTTAATAAAACAAGATATATTTTAAAGGAATCCATAATTCAAATAATGGTTGTAGCGGTGAGAAAATTTGGTGTTGTCGTATACATTAAAATATAACATTCCATTTTTAATTTGTATATAAATTCAAGAATTTCTTACAAAGATTCCGTTATGAAAAACACTAATAGAATGAAAAAAATTACATTATAAAAAATAATGTCCATATAATTAAAATCATAAAATATTTTTAAAAATATGCACAAGAAAATGTTGATTTATACCAAAAACATTAAAAGAGAATTGTTTTAATGAAAAGTCCCTTACCACTTTGGAAATATCATGACCATAAGCCCCATGAACAAATATAATTAAAAAGAACATTAAATATATTTAAAAAAGATAAATTCAGGATATAACATTTCATATGAGTCTATATATACACCTCAATTAAATAATATATTTTCATAATATAAAAAATATACCTCAATGAACGAAAATTGAGACAAAGTCGCATTCCTTGAGTCTAAATAAGGACGTACATTTGTTTTCTACCTCAATAATAAACTTATGTTAATTATTTTATTTCATAAGAAATTTTTTCAATATTATTAATCCTTTTTATTTCACTGATTAAAATTTTATAAATTAGCACTTAATCAATTTGTTTTATGTTGGATGTTTTGACAATATCCAACTTATGTGTAGTTTATAAATTGAGTATATTGATGATGGTCAAAATTTCATTATTCCATCATTTCGAGAATAAAAAACATGAAATAATTTTTATTTTTATACATAAACATAACTTTTAATAATAATAATGTAAAATATTTATGAAAAATAAATGATGTTACAATCAGGGAGATGGTAGTTCTTACATTTTCAGGAGTAGGGTTCTCATTTTTTAGTGATCATTGTGGAAAGGAGGAAGGGATTATTTTATCTCTCCAGAATTATCATCATATATTAAATACCAAATTATTTATTTAAATATAATCATATATATCATCCATGGGATTTACGGTTGAAAAAAAAATAATTTCATTGCTTTGTGGAGGTGGTTGTCCACATGTCTGCACGAAGGACGTTATCATTTTTCAATGATTGGAATGGTGAGAAATAATATGATATATAATATTTTCAGAATGATAAATATTCCATTAATATAATAACTATGTCATATATATCACATATAATCCGTAATTTTTTTATTACCTTGCGTGTAAAGAGTCAGTGAAAAACAAATCACATTGCTTTGCGAGGTGGTAGTTCATCGTACACACGAGTGAAGTGTTCATATCCCCGCAGACTATAATGTAAGAAGGCATATGTAATATAACAAATAAATAAGTATTATTATGTTAAAAATATCAAATATGTACATTAGATCCATCATTATAATAATCCATGAGAGGATAATCGAATCACATCGGTTTGTGAGGTGGTAGTCCAACGTACGTAAGAATGATAGTTTCCTTTCCAATTTGATGGAAGAGGATATAGATTTTTGTTATGAAATCAAATACAACAAAATATAAGTATGCGGGAGAAAATTGTATTATTATATCAATATAATTGAAGAATATTTAATGTATTTGGAAGATTAAATTAAACAAAAATGCTAGATTGAGCATGATACCTCTTCTTCGAGCAACCTCCTTAGGTTAGTATCAAAATCCTTCATATAATGGATTTTTTTTAAAAAAAATACGGGATAAAGGTCATGGGAAATTAATTGAGGATTATATTTATTCAGGTATTGATTGATACTAATTTCATTTAAGGTCTGAAGAGTAGATATGATCAGTTGGCCTTTTCTAAGTGAAGTGAGTGGAATACATGTAATTTTTGAAAAGAAGGTGTACCAAGGTTTTTTACAAGCCAAAAAGATTCAAAATTTATCATTATATATAATTAGACATTATAATATTGAAATAGGGTCATAACATATATTTTAGAAATATTTTAATGTCATTTTATCCCATCTATTCTTAGTTTAACCCATGTAAATTTGTTTCCACCTTAACCATGACAAAAGATTTTTATTATTTTCCATTTTCATTATGAAAAAAATTTAAGTTGACCATATTATATAAAATAAATTATTCAAATTAAAAATATTTAAAACATTTTACCAAAATCAATTCAGAGAATTTTTATTATTTAAATTTAAACTAAAAACACAAACACAACGAAAAATTGGTTTTTCAACAAGTTCATTTTTCAAGAATTAGATAGTGTTAAATTAAAACATTGAATAATAATCATAATTTTATGAATTTAACTAATATATTGATATATAGTACAAAAATATCATTCAAATCATTACTTATTAGGTTTTTTTGATTAATTAAAATATATAAATATTCTACTATTTAAAATTGTTTTCAGAAAAATCTCATCTTTAAACCCAAAAATAAACTTATACTAAAATCCAATATGAAGATGATTAAAATTTAATTAAGTGGATTGAATATAACTAATTAATAGTTATGTTAAATTAAATATTATTTAGAACATGATATTACTTTTAAGATACTTATGTTATTGAAAATTAATATAATTTTTGTAAAAATCAGCATTATTAATATTAATAAAAAAATCAATATTTTTGTAAAAATTTAAAAATATAACCCTAAATTAATTTTGATATGAAGATTTAAAAAGAGAATTTAATTTTTTATAATTAAATTTATATAATCTATAAATTAAAATTATAAATTAACCCTTATAAGAATGATTTTTATTAAAACTACTTCCTTATATATTTTAAAATTAATTAATATTTTTATTATTAATATAACAATATAAATCATTTTATTAATCTTGAAAATGATATATCATTTAATTAAATGGTTTGTTACATTATTCCCCCTTTTAAAGAAATTTACTGTCACATTTCTCCACTAATTAAATAAGTGTTTATATCATACCCTTATAGCATTTTCATATTCATATAATGCCTCTTCAACTATATTGATTTTCCACAAATAGTTAACATAATAGACTACCTTATTTCACAAAAAATGATCTATATTGTCAATATTATGAATATTTTGTTCCTTAAATAAAATATTATCTTCCAACTATACTAAATCATGTCTCAAAACATTATATGAATTCGGAACATATTTCATTAACAATGAAACATGAAATATATTCTTTTTGTTGGATAAAATATGGGAGAAACTACTCAGTGGGAAATTTATCCATCCTTAAATATTATTTTTTATGGTCCAGTTAATTGTAGACTTAATATTCCATTTTAACCATATTTGAAAACACTTTTCAATAGAAATAATTTAATAAAAACATGATCACCTACCTTAAAACAAATATCTTTCCTCCAGTTATCTGCATAATTTTTCAACCCACTATGAGTCATCATCATATATTGTGGACTCGACATCACCTTCTAATACATTTCCACCTATAGCATTGGTACTATAAAATTCATTTCTCATATATTATCCCAAAAATCAACTGTTTGAAACCATTTTCCATATATTATATCAAATGGTTTTATCTGTACACTAGAATGAAAAGAATTATTATGAGAAAATTCAACCAATGAAATATCTTGATTCAAACTTACCTGGTAATCCATTGAATAAGAAAAAATACTATCCCATATTGTATAAATATTTTACATAGACTACCCATATTTTTTTATGAAAATATTCATTGAAATTTAATTCATTAACCAATGAATTATGAAGTCCTTTTTATAAACTAAAATTAAATCTGGGATCATAGTTAGAGGAAATAGAGAGGCGAACTCCATGAAACATGAATATATCCTTGATATATAGTAGATAAATATAATCTAAATACATATTATCTTGAATGGGGAGAAAATGTTTCTATTTAGTTAATAGATCAATAATTACCCAAATTACATTATTACCTCTAAAACTCTTTGTTAATTCCACCATGAAACCAATGGATATATTTTCCCATTTTCACTCTACTAATAGAAATTTTTTTATAATTACCTTTGATAATTTTTATTCTTCATTAACCTAACAAAAATTCAAAAATTTCATCATAAATTAAGTGGTATTTAATTTTATTCCATTCCACAAATCATACTTCCATAGGTCTCCATACATATTATTACATCCAGGATAAATGGAAAATAGAGAACTATAAGCTTCACTCAAAAACTCTCTCTTTAATAAAAAATCATAAGGCATGCATAATATTTTTCAAAAGATGATAACACCTTATTAATCAAAATTAAACAAAGGTAACATACCCTTTTTAATATATTCTACCTTTTTATAAAATTAATGATTTTTATTCTAAAACTTCTTAATTTATAGTAAAAGCATCAACTCTACTAAAACCTAAAAAAAGAGGATGTCCCTACATCCAAAAATCCTAGGAAAATATACTTCAAATCATTAATCAATTTTTTTTGTTCCAAACATATCATGGTTAATGTAGCATTATTTTTCTCAATCATATAATTAACCACTTTTTTTATTTTCCAATATGGTAAGAAAATGTGAAATGAAAATCCTTGATCAGTTATAGCCACCTTCTCTATCTCATGTTCAATTATTTCTGAGTGAATATAAACTTAAAACATTTATGTTCAATATATATTTCAAAAATTTCTCTATACAAATGATACATCCATGTTTTTAAATTCAAAATCATAGTATCTAATTCCAAATCATGAGTATGATATTTTAACTAAATTTGCTTCAGTTCCCTTAAATCACAAGAAATTATCTGATCATGTTTCATCAAGAAAAAACCAAGACCCTTCAATGTATCATCAATATATATGACAAATTCAAAATTTCTAGAATGAAATTACAAACATATATCATTTTTAAATATTGTTTTTAGTTCTATAAAAAAAATTATCACATTATTTTTTATATATTAATTTAACTAATTTTCATCTTATCTTAGTCAATGGTCTAGAAAACTATGTAATGTTTTCAATAAATCTCTGATAGTAACCCACTAAACCAAGAAAAATATGAATATTTATGTCATTTTTTGGCCTTTGAAAATCTTAAATAAATTTAAATTTAGTAGGGTCAATAGAAATTCCATATTTAAAAATAATTTTCATCAGGAAATAAATTTTTTGCAATAAAAATCAACACATACAATATTTCAATTTTTTCATTTTATTTTATCGTTTTTAAAACAATCCTTATGTGTGTTCCATCGTAATATTGATTTTACAATGTACCAAAATATCATTAATATACACTACCACAAACTTATCCGATAACTCATTGAAAAATCTATTTATAAGGTCCATAAATACATCTGGGGTACTAGAAAACCCAAAGGGAATAACTAAAAACACCTAATACACATAAATAGTAAGAAATATTATCATCACAACTTATCCTCCTTCACCTTCAACTGATGGTACAAGGAATATAGATCAAATATTAAAAAATATTGATCTCCCTATAGATGATCAAAAAAATAATCAACATGAGTCAAAGGATACTTATTCTTAACAGTGATGTTGTTTAGTGATCGATAATCAATAAAAATTCAAATTGAACCATGTTTAATTTTTAACAAATAAAACAATATAATCTCATGGGGACGTTCATGGATTAATGAAACATTTTTCATGAAATTCATTCAATTTCATTTCTAATTCTAGAAGTTCTACTTCGGCTATTCTATAAGGGGGGTTTGAAATAAACATGGCATCAGTAACTAAATCAAAAGTACAAAAATAATTCAAATTAGAAATGTAACCATGTAAATCATCAAGATACAAGTCAATTTATTCGTTCTCTATAAGTATATCACTAATTTTTTAATTTTATTAATTTTCAAAAATATGAGTTATGTAACTTTGAATGTCATATCTAATCAATTTTACAGCTTATTTGTATGTTATAAATGGAATAAAATCATTTAATAATACATTATTAGCTCTATAATCTATACTATAATGATTAACTGATAGGAAATAATTACCCAAAATGTTATCAAATTATATTATACTAAATTCAACAATATGTTTAGGAAATACCATCCCACGAACAAGAATATGAATATTTATTTAAATATTGGTTGCTTCACTATTTCCTCCCAAGGTTTTCAACAAAAATTGTATCTTCTTTTAATGTGGTGTTATTCCTATTTTACTTCTAAATTTATCAAATATTAAGGAACGTGAAGATCCTGAGTCAAATAAAAAATTATCATAATTCAAACAAACAAGTATCATACCTTTCACAAAATAATTAGACATTCCCAAATCAACTATAGTAGTGGAAAATGACATTGTTACACCATTATATTTATGATCATGATGATTTCTATCATGTTTAACTATGATTGGGCACATATTATATTAATGACCGAAATCATTACAATTAAAAAATCTCACCATTGTATGGATTTCAGTTTCCCCATTCATTGATTATTTAGGACTCCTTTATTTAAAAAAACAAGCATTGTGAATAAACATACCACACCATAAACACTTTTCATATCCTATAAAACGTTACATGAAGTTTCATTTACCAAACTTGGAATACATTAGGGGATTACCACTTTACGTAATAATTGGTTGATCATCTATTACCCTCCATATTATACTTTATTTATTTTGTCCTTTCAAGGAAAATAACTGTCAAAAAACTCAATATCAACATTCTTAGCAAAGAAAAACATTTTCACATAACATTTAAATTCTCATGTGGCCAAAGATATTTATAAACATGGTTTAAAACTTGAATAAAATCTAGTATTTTTTTACAAACCATGTCATGAATAAAAAATGTAAAATACGTGGCAAATATTTTTATTTTTTCATTATATGTGACAACATAATATTTATATTTTTTCACTATAATCCAATAAAAATTCTCCATCCTTAAAAGAACAACCTTTGGTAAATATTTTTCTATAAAAATATTTATAAATAAGTCTCATTCTATGGAATCAAGATCATATTTCTCTCTGGTATTCTTAACAAAATACAATTATCTAACTTTTAGAACTTTAAAATAATAAATGAAACGAGTTTCCTTTTGGAAGTTTGATCACACTATGACTTTAAATATATTCTCTTGTGAATTGACCCAACATTTTTCTACCACTAGATCTGATGTTACCCTAAAATTTGGATTATTTAATCTCATAACAGGCTCCACTATTATCATGGTATTATATGGAAGATATAACTACTCTCTGGAATGGATACCAGCACCATTTATGGCTTTTCTCAACCAAGACAACATATTATCCCACTACTTGGTTCTAATTTCAACCATATTGTTATTCTAATTTAGAAGGATATTTTCCTCTTGGTTCCTTCCAAGTTCATTTTTTCCCATTTACACTATTGAAAACCATTCTAAACAATATATTTTAGTTGAATGATGATGGTGATCCTGAAGTGATATATCATTTGAAGCTAATCATAAAGTATAATCTTTCAAGTGCATACTATTAATACTATCCTAAATTAAAAAGTTATATAAACCATTCCTTTAATACTAATTATTGGGACCTATCCTTAAACATTAGAAAATCATGAAATGAAATTCCACAATTCAATATCATGCATTTTGGGATCATTTAGGTTTATTTTTTTAGATAATTAGTCCATAAATCATACATAAAAACTATATAATGAAATGTAGAAACATTTTATGAGTATATTTTTTCTCCCAATTATAAATATTTTAAAATAAAACATGATTTAATTTCATAAAAAGTCATCGTGGCTTTCAACATTACCACTTCCTTCACCTTACCTAACCTTAAACCGGATGGGAAATTTTTTTAAAATTTAGGATGGAAGAAAAATTCTAAATATGGGGAATAAAAAGAAATACAATAATTATTCTAGTGAAAAAATAGAAAACCCATGATATTTTTACCTTTATCTAAATGTTCATGGATTGATTGAAATAAATAATTTATATTGGAAAAACAGACACATTTTTTCTTAAATAAAATCCTTAAACCCATAGAAAGAAAAAAAAATCCCATCTTAAAAAACATTAAGCATCAGATTCATACCCCATTTTAAACCTATGTTAGAAATAAATAATTACTAGTTAAATCTATATTAGAAACCCTCTTTTAACTACCTCTTTATTTCCTATTGATATAAGGAGCATTACCCAATTCATTGGGGAGTAATCTAGTCACACTCATCATATAAGATATTTTGGGCTCAACGGTGAGCTACAATGGGTCTCAACCCTTTTTATAGGCTTTATAGAACTTACCCATTTCTCTGTTATAATTATTATGTTCCATTTAAAAAATATAACATTTTTATTCTTTTAGTTTTTATCATAAATCTCTTGAAAATATGTTTAAACAAGTATACAACAACTTTTAGATATCAAAAACCCCTTTAATTTTAAAACACCATTTTCAATACCAAAATAACTAAATATAGTGTTTTTCATTGAATAAAACATAAACTATTATAATAAAATAAAAACTTCAAATAACTATTATGTAGGAGAGAAAATTATTCTTTGTCTTATATAATAAAATAAAACATTCCTTGCGACATTTGTAAATAAATTCAAAAATTTTGTAATGAGAATCATTTTTAAAAACTAAATAATGAAAAAAATATTTATAAAACTCTCATTTACATATAATTACATTCCTAAAATATTTTTAAAAACAAGAACATGGATGAAATATAGAGTTATAAGGAAGAAGTAAAGGATTTTTTTTAAATAAAAGTACCTTTCCACTTTGGAAACATTTGAAACATAAGCTTCGTGAAAAAATATCATTAAACAAAACATTAAATATCAAAGGAATAGATAAATTTATGATATAAAATTTCAGATGGAGCTCTATATAAATCTCATAAAATAATAAATATTTATAACATCAAAATATTCCCCAATGAATGTAAATTGAGATGATGTCTATTACCTTTAGTTCGACTCATCACGTACATCAATTATATTCTGAAATAATTAATTTAAGTTAAGTTTTTACATTCATAACTCCCTTTATAAATTTTATTTCTCCTTTTATTTCATTTATTACCATTTTATATATTATTAGTCAATAAATTAAGTTTATGTAAAATGTTTTGTCGATATTTATCTTTTGTGTCAAAAATGAATTCAGTGGGTTGATTGTACTCAAATATGTAATTATTTCATTATCTCTATAATAATAATAATGAAATAGTTATCCTTTTTTTATATAAATTATACTATTAATACTAGTCAGGAAATATGGTTATGAAAAATGAACTACATTACAGTAATGGAGATGGTATGTCATATGTATGTATAAGTAATGTTTCCATGTTTCAATGATCATTGTGGAAATAAGGTAAGTATTATTATATAATTATATAATTATAATAATATCATAAATACCATATTATACATATAAATATACTCATTAATAACATCCATGTAATTTGGTAAAGGAAAAAAAATAATCACATCACTTCATGAAGGTCGTAGTCCACACGTACAATCGAACGATGTTATCATTTTTAAGTGAGTGGAAATGTATGAAATAAAATGATATACTATCTTTTAATAATGATAAATATGTAATAAATATTATAATAATTTCATATATATCATATATATTCATTAAATTTATCCTCATTACCTTCCATGAAAAGTGTTAATTAAAAATAAACAACATCGCTTCGTGAGGTGGTAGTTCGACATACACATAAACGATGTTATTGTACCACCGTAGAATATAAAATAAGAATGCATATTTAATATAATAATTTAATAAGTATATTAATGAGAAAAAATTATCTATATATATACTGTAAATTCATCATTATAAAATCCATGATAGATGATGATGAAAAAGGAATCACATCAGTTCCCATGGTGGTAGTCCACCACACACATGGATGATGGTTTCATTTCGCATTTGATGGAAGATGAGAAGAATTAAGTTTATGAAAATAATATAATAAAATTTATGTATATTTTTAATATATTTGTTATTATATAATAATAATTTAAAAATATTTGAAGGAGGTAGAAGAATAAATAAAATAAAAATGCTCGAGTATGCATGATATCTCTCCCTCAGACAACCTCTTTAGGTTAGCACCAAAAGCCTTATTAAGATTTATTTATGATACATACATGGGATAGTGCTATTAGGTCAGATTTAAGTAATTTTCGTAAGAGGTTATTGTCTGGTAAAAATGGAATTTATGGTGTGATGTGCATAGAAGAGTGGGCGTCCTTTTATAAGTGAGGTTAGTGGCGCACTTGTAATATTTGAAAAGATAAAGGTATAACCACATGTTTCACATGAAACAAGGATAAAAAAGGAAAATTATCGAACCATGGATATTATAAGTTTTAAATATTTCTTTAAAATAAACTTTATTAAATATTTTAGGTCATTGTGACACTTATTAGTTTTATTTAACCCTCAGTAAATCCGTTTTTCCCTTAACCGTGATAAGAAATTTTTACTATTTTAGCTTTTCAATATGAAAAACAATTAATTTAAAATTATTTATTAATATAAATTATTATGATTTGAAATATATAATCAAATTTACAAGATATAATTCACATAATTGGTCGTATTTACTTTAATGATAAACCTACATACGCGGTCAAAAAATTGGTTTTCAAGGAGTCTATATTTCAAAAATATTATGTCTTCATATAAAAAATATGACTAGTAATAATCATTTTATTAAATAAAATTGAAATTTATTGATATATAATAAATTAATTTCATTTAAATAATTCTTAATTAGTTTTTATAAAAATAATTAAAATAAAGGCACATTATTCACTTTGATACAGATTTCATAAAAATCCTATATTTAAAACCAGAAGAAACTTATAATAAAATATAATATAAAGACAATTAAAAATTAATTAAGTAGATAAAATATAAATAAATAAAAATTAATTCAATTTAAATAATATCCTCACCATAATGGGACTTTTAAATTTATTAATAGATTGAAAATAAATGACTTCTTTCACAAAAATATGTATTTTTCCCTATTCATTAAAAAATTAATATTATCCAAAATAATCACAAAATTTCACCCTAAGATATTGTTTATGTGCTTATTTAAAAAAATTAAATTCATTTATTCAAATTAAAAATCTATAATTTTTAAATTAAACATTGAAATAAAAAATTAAAATAAATAGTTTAATTAAAACTATTTCTTTTTTAATTTATAAATTAAATAATATTTTTATAACGAATATAACTATCTAATTAATTTTAATGAATCGTGAAAATGATGTATTATTTTATTACATTTGTTTTTATATATATTTTTATATATTTATGTTATAATAAAGTATTTTGTTTACCATATTAATCATTTTTAGTCAATAAAGAACTCTTAAGATGTATCTATAGAACATCTATCTTCCATGGTTTATCCACGGGTTTTCTAAATCACTCATCACACGAGATAGAAACATAATCTCACTACAACATGCATGTAAATAATTGGTTAGAGGTAGAATAATTTTTGATATGTGATCTAGAGAGTTTTATCTAGTAATTCATGAATAATAATTTTCAATAAAAAGTGTTTTCCATGAACTTTTCCATAGAAGTAATGATATGTTCCCCACTCAAAAAACATAATTTGGGTATGAGTATAAAGAAATATTCCTATTCAAAAAGAATAATTTAATTGAATTTCCATATATTGCATTACTTCTCACATACCAATGGATAGATATAATTAAAAAATCATTTTTTTGATGTGTTGATGAGAACCCTCCATTGGGAGTAGGCTATGTATTTCTCCTATTATAGATAAAAAGGGATTTAAAACTCACAAAACTAAATTTTTAGGGTATTTTAGAAAAAAAAATCCTTTTTAAAACACCTTCTATATGGAGAACTCATAATTAAGGGAATAGATCATTTTTCAAGATTCCATTTGACTACATTTATATCCAAAAACGATTTATGAATCAAAATATATAGTTTTTTTAAGTAGGGATTCATTTCAATAAAATTAAAATGGATAATTTACATTAATGAAAATAAATTTTTATTGATGCACCACATCATTCATGAAGACACAATTAATGAAGAACCCCTTCATTCAAAAATCCATAATTCATGAATGGCCGTTTCAATTATCATGGAATATATTTCATGAACTGATTTCATTTGATGAATACCATGAATGGTCTTCAAATAGTTACATTATGGTGATTAATGATTCAAGATTCTTGGGTAGTGATTTTGTACACACCATATAGTCCATTCACAAGACATTTTGATTCACGCTTGTGATAAGGTACCATGTACACCAAATAAAGATTCCCATTTCCGGGTGAAAATTCCAATAAATAAATTAAAATCATATCAAGAGAGGATGAAAATTTACCATTTTTATAATCCTATCAGATTTTATAAAAAAGTTTCTCAAGTAATTAAAAAGTAATTATCTGGGGATACTAATGGGAGAAGTATTGCATATAATGTACCTTTACCTTGTTTCTATAGTGAGGATACTTCAAAAAGCCTCATTCTTTAGGATCCTCTTTGAAAATTCTCTTTAAAGATACTTCATGCAGTTTTACCCTTAAGTCTCCTTCTAAAAGCCTCATTCACAAATCTCTATCACAAAGTGGTGCTCAAGAGTCTTCATCATCAAGAGCTGCATACAAACATAGTTCACAGAGGGGCATTAAAGAATCATCATTATTGAATGAGTATCCTTAACCCAAATGCCCTTGGTAATGATACCCCTTCATGATGAATTATAATCTTATTAAAAATAATGATTCCCAAAGTACATTTTTTCCTTATTCCATGTGTCTATACAGCATGGGATCTTCCCCTACACCATGGGTCAGGATCTCTATCATGTTATAGTCTCGGAGCTTTAGCTTGATCCCTCTACTTAAACTAATAACCCCATGAAAAATTGAGAGTCACACTATGTACATTTCAAATTCAGATAAATAATAGATGTTTCATGATACCAATGACCCATTATTTATTATAATATACTCATCTTCATATATTACAATTCGTTAGTCTATATACTATTCTCAATCCTCAAAAAAACATTCACTTGGATCACCTTCCAACATTAATAATATATGGAAATCATACTAAGTGAAATCCCTAACCATACCTTCCCCAGTTTAGTTAGAAATGAACAGGATGAACCATAAAGTGTTTCTCATGTGTAAGCCTCATGCCAACCACTTCTAGGTAAATTTCACTTAGTAATCCATTCAACTTGAGCTTTAACGATTCAAAATAGTTCCATGATGAACAATATTAGAAATAAATTTACTTCATCATGGATTCATAACCTTAAAAGGCACCACATTTGTCCTTATGAAATGATCTTAGAAGGTACAATGGGTATCATTGTGAAGAAATGGACTATATGGATTCTGATTCTCTTTATAGGGATATATAGTAATTCACATATAATTTTCCTGATCCCAGTTTCATAGCACCTCATTCATCCTTTCATAGGATCCTAATTCCTCCTTTTCTGGTACTAAACTCTTTAATTCCAACATATATAGTGCTATAATATAAAATAATATGATGCATCAAAAAAATAAGAGATAATATAATTTCAACATGTTGTATCATGTTAAATATATGTTATTAGTCTAGTAGTTTATTCTGATTAGCCAATAGATTTACTAATTCTGATTCGAAGGATTCACAAAAAATTATGAAATCTTTAAGAGAGCCAAAATGATTGAAATAATTCCCCTCAAAATGGTGTGATGTGTTAATCCTTCATTTTTATCAACCAATATACATTCGGAAGTTTCATTAATGTGGTTCAGTGACCGAATACCTTTCAAATATAGTTCTATATGAATCAAAAACATCCTTAAGAAGAAATCTATCATTTTTATATTATAAATTTATTGTATAATACATCATATGGTAGTATATTAAGATATATAGCCTTCAAAACAATCTTAATAACTACAAACATTATAAAATGTTCGATTAATTTCGAATCTAGATATGAATTCATTGTATAAATACAACCCCCATGCATTTCATCATATCAAAATGACTTACTTAATGATTAATAATGGGAGAAATTTTGTTAAATTGTTAAAATTAACACTACCTTCATATAAAATAATAAACTAAGGCAGTGATTATGATATGAAATATATCATACTTAAAAATGTTTTATGAATTTCATACAATATAAATTATATAATATGTATAATTAAATGTGACCAAAATCACATAATATGATTTAGTGGCTTGTGGGAACATCTCCTTCAGTATCCCATTTTTACTAAACACTCATAGATTTTATGAAAATTCACCTTATACTATATCATTCACAATAACCTGCTAATAATATCCAAAAATAATATTGTAAATAGTTGGAATAAACTATTTACAGATTATTTTAATGATACAGAATCATGATTATTATATTTCTAATTAATTTCGTGCTTTATGATAGTTAGATTTTTTATGCCCCAATTGATAAAATTGGATAATTATTGAACCTATCCTAACTACTTAAGACAAGTGTAATTTACGTACTATATGAGTAATTTGAACTGAGTATGAAGGTCAACTAAAAATGTGTAACCTACAACATATTGTACTTGAAATTAACACGTGTGAAATCAACTGACCATGTACCAAATGAAAAATAAATTTAGAAGTCATAAACTACTTGTGTATTTAATTTCAATTGACCACTTGTATATTGAACCAACCACAGGAATAAATCAACCTAAAGAATGAATAATCAATCTACTATATGAAATGTTTGTAGAAGGTTTTAGAATTTTACTTACTGTGTGTCTATATTATAGTGGCTTGCCCGAATGGCTCGAGGGCCTTCTTTTTTTTTATTTTTTTGATAGACCCCCTTTCAAGGGATAAGGGTGAAACCTTACAAGGCCCAAAGGCATAGAGATTGCATGGCCCATAGGCTTAGGAGATTACATGACCCGAAGGTCTTAGGGAATTGAACCATACTATCTACATGGAACTGCCCCTCCCCAGCATCTGCATCTTGATAGTAGCTCTCCACCTTTCCATGACCATCTAGCTAGGCTTCCCGTGCAAGCATAGGCTGATACTGATGGCATAGCCATACCCTCTCATTCTGACAATCCATTTGGCTCTGCTCTAGGGAGTTCACCTGCACTGAATCCTCTTCTGGGGATGCTTCTTTTTTGTAGTGTGTCTAGGGCCTGCATACATGTGGCCCGAAGGCCTTGGGGTGTCCCTAAGGCCTTAAGGTGGCCCAAAGGCCTTGAGAATAGACTGGCCTGACGGCCTTGGGTGGCCCGAAAGCCTTGCAGGACACGAGGACCATACTGGTGGCCCGGAGGCTTAGATGGATGAATAGTTCCAGCTGCTATAGTACCGAACAGTACCTGCAATAGTACTACTACAATACTTCTACAGTAACCTAGAAAATAATTTCCCATATGGATCTCTTTAATAAAAGAAGTTCCCATGGGAAAAAAGTGTTACTCATAGAGAACCATAGAGGATAATACATGAATGATTAATATATGATTATACATATAGGGATTCAAAATAACATTCCACAACAAATTTTTTTCCTGAATAATTCTATGAAAACATTATATTTACCTTTTAAATACAAATTAAAGGACTCTTGAACAACTGTAGATGACCAGAATGAGATTTATTAAATATCAACACTTTCTATTCTTTTCTCATTCTATTTTAAATGAATTATCAAATTTTGTTTTTTTAGTGTAATTACTCATAAACACAGTTTCATGAATTTTATTTGAGGAAGAAAATACACTCTCTCTTATTATTTTATATATAGCATCCTAGATAGAAAAATGGAAGGGGATGTTTGTATCCTTGACTATCAGAGTTCAGATGTTTTATACAATACTCGTTCCTAGTTTCAGTCTAGTTTTTCATTTAATAAACTACATGGTAGTGGGTGATTTCTATACAGAGAGTACTAGGTATCAGCTTGAGACTAAACCTCTTTTATTTATTCCATTATTTTCTTAATAATTTCATCATTATTTTAACACAAACCAGTATCTGTTTTTAAAACTATATTACAAAAACATTACATTGATAGTAAAAATTAATTTATGATTTATATAAATATTTTGATTCAAGTAAAAATCTTTCGAAATATAAAATATTTTTAAACATATATTAGCTTAGTTGGGATCAAATTTTTAGGAAATTTTTTGGAAGATAAAATTTTATATTTCATTAGTTTTAGTAAAATAGTTGTATTTTATAAACTATGGGGATTTAGTTTTAAAACATTTTAAACAAAAAATTTATTTGGAATCTTAATTACCCCTATTGATTATTCCACTCTTACTAACATTAATTACTATAGGACATCCTTTTTCTTTCTCACTTCTAATTTTTTTATTAAATTATTTTAAAAATATTTATTTTATTTTATTTTACACTCTACTATTATTAAGGCTAATTCTGAAAGTTATGCAACCAATTGACCTCATTATTTAATTGAAAAACTGTATTCTCCTTGGAAAATCAAAAATAAAATACTTATTGAGAGTATTGTTTTGAAATTTTTAGTTCTATGTTTGTTAAATATGGAAAAAAACAAAACTACTAAAAAAGAATATCATGCTTCTATTAAATATAACTATGATTCTTACATCAAAGCTATGAATTATTTATTATATACTTTGGGCTTTGATTAATTTAATAGAATACCTTAGTGTGAAACTAATTATAATATGTCAGATATACATTTGGTATATCGTGAATATTCTTATAATGTTAATGAAATGTGATTGAATGAATATACTATAAATTATGATAAATTCAAAATGAATACTAAAAATTCTATTTCTAATATTTATCTTTGGTTTAATGAGATCATAAAAACTATGATACTTCATGGAAAAATAATAACAGAAAATGATATAAGTAATCATAATCCTAATATATCTTATAGATATGTGGATAGGCACTATAATTTCATTCAACTAATCCTATAAAATAAATAAATAGAATGTGAATGAAATTATTGAAAAGATTATGATGTACAAAGAGGAACTCAAAGTGTATAATGAAGAATAAGATGTACCAAAGAGGAATTATATATCCTTCAATAAATCCAAATCATAAATGAAAGATAGAATCAAATATGATGGTTTGACTAACGATATAGAACTTTTATATAGTAATTGGGAAATGAATCCCAAAGCTTGGAGATTCAATAAATTTTATAAGAAGAAACAATTATTGAAAAAGTAAAAAAATAGAATTAATTTTGATATAAAAGTGAATTGGAAAAGCCTAAATCATGTAGATTAAGTGACATATTATACATATAAAATAAAGGGACACATAAAAGATGAATTTCCTAGAATAAATTATAATAACATATTCTATGACAAAGGAAAAAAGGAAAAATAAAGTTATGAAATCCACACAAAGAACCTCTAAGGGTAGATCTAGTGACTCTGACTCAACCATGGAATATAAAATGATATGGATAACATGTGTTTCATGAAAAATGATTCTAATGTTCTAAAATATTTTCCTATCTCCCAATTTTATATTTAAAATCATTCTAAAACAGACTTAAAATAATAAAACATGAGTAGTGATGAATTACATTAGTACTTTAACATTATAGATGAAATATTAAATAAACTAGAGTATGAATATTGGTGTTTATTTAAGAATCATTCTTTATCTATATATAGAAGAACTAAATTATAAAAAAAACAAAAAATATCAATTATTAAAGGAAAACAATTAACACAAAATTTACACTGATAAACATAAGAATAATATACAAATATTTAAGAATTGTAAATAAACCCTTACTGTAATTCTATGTAAACGAAACACATTTATGTATAAAACTATAATTATTTACCAACCAGGAAAAAGAAAATTTATAAGAATAAATTTGTTCCAAGATAAATCTTGGATAATTTTATAAATAGTTTTTATTTATATATACCCAACATAGTTCTTATTTATAAAATAATAAATTATACTTATAGGAACCCACTCAAACATATTTATATTCCTAAATCTCTCATCATTAAAATTTCTACACCTAAGAAAATATGGGTACCAAAATCATTTCTTGTTTCAATTTTATATAGGAAAACTACTATAAGAGTACGAGTAAATGCTTATAGAACCTAAGAACTGAATTTTCTAGATACATTACTTGGGACTACTCAAACATCAAGAATCATATCGATGTTGATATTATAAATGTAAATTTTAGTGACAACACCAAAATAAATATAATTAGATTTAGTGAAATGATTAATTATAATACCATTTTTATCTATAATGTTTTATTTATTTATTAGATAAAATATAATCTTCTTAGAATCTCATAGTTATTTGTTTATTGTTATCATGTTAGCTTTGAAGAAAATTCATGGAAAGTTTTTTTTCTCATCATGCTTTGGTATTTCCTTCTTTTAGAAATATAAATGCTTATGCTATTAATTTTAATTCATCTTAATCTAAAAAAATCTTGTTTGAATGCCTTTAAAAAAGATTCTTCTATTGGTATTGGAGACTAGGCCATTATAATAATTAGTCACATAGCATGTTAACATGGAAAATAATTAATCATGTATCTTTCTCACTATAATTTCCCAAGGAAAAAGTTTTTCGTCCCTATATTAAAGAAAAATAAAATAATATATATTTCAAAATAAGGAAATATATCTCAACTTCTCAAACTCTATAGTTGGTTCATATAGATGTATTTGGACTATTTATATTTTCTTTTTTAGTATGAAGTATTTTTATTATGTTATAGATAATGATTTTTCAAGGTATACATGGGTTTTTCCTTCCTCCTAAAAGTGAATCACACTTCAATTTTTATAAACATGTTAATTTTTTTGTAAAATCTTAGTGGACATACCATAAATACCATGAAGAGTGATCGAGTATGGGAGTTTGAGAATAAATAATTGTAATCTCTCTACACATAAAATGGATATACTCACAATTTCTATCAACCACAAACATGTTAACAAAATGGTGTTCATAAAAGGATAAATAGGACTCTTCACGAAATTTCTAGAACATTACTCAGTGAATATGAACCTATATTATATTTATTTATTGAAGTTGTTCACATAGCATACTATGTAATTAATAATGTTTTTGTAAGATGTGTCTTTAAAAACACACCAAATAAATTATGGAATGGTAGAAAAAAACTAAATTAAATTAGTGATTTTGGATTCAAATTTTATATTCCAAACATAAAATAAAATCTGGAACAAAATTGCACTAAAAAAACAAAAGGAGTTTTCCTAAATTATTCAACCACTAGTAATGTATATATTATCTTTAATAATAAATATAATGTATCAGAATAAACCATTAACATGGAATTCAATTAAATAGATCTACATAAACCTAAAAAATCATTATAAAATGTTGAGGATGATCTTTCAATTTTTTATATCAATACCTCATAAAAACATATATATATTTATTTGAAACATACTTTAAAAAATAAACATAGTTATAAGGAACTTTTTGATATTTAAACTGAACCTAAAGAAGAAAATTTTAAAAATATTTTATCACTAAAACAATTAGAACACATAGAGATCATCACTTATATGTTTTATTTGTTGATCTAGATAAAGTAAGTTAGACTAACAATTCTATATGGAAATAGGATGAACATAAATAATAATTATCAATGATTTTACCTAATAATTTAACTGATGTAATACATGATTAATTCTATGTATTAGTAATGAAATAATAATTGAATCAATTTAAATAAATATAGTATATGAACCAATATAAATACCGAAGGAATTCTTAACCATTGAAACTAATTAGGTGTTTCATAATAATGTATATGACCATGAAAAAATAATTAGGAATAAATTAAGATAGGTTACACAAAATAATATTCAAGATATTTTTATTGACTATGAGGAAACCTTTACACTACTAGCTAAACCTGAATTAATTAGGATGTTTTTTTTTCATATGTAGGACATTGGGATTTCAAATTATTTCAAATTGATGTAAAATTTTCTTCCTAAATGGTTATATAATTTATTATTTTTTGTAGTAAAAACCCCAATATTTAATAACCCACTTTTTCCAAATAATGTTTTCCAACTAATAAATCCATTGTATAGTTTAAAAAAACTGTTACAGATTTTTATTATTAAATTAGCGTATTTTATATTTCAAATGGATTTTCCAAATTTATAGATGTCTGTAATATTTTTATTAAAATAATTTCAAAAGATGTTTTAGTGGTAAACATATTTTTTGAAAACATTATTTTTGGATCTTCCAAAAAACATTATGGATTGAATTTTAAAAATTAATTCCAAATGGAATTAGTATGATGGGTGAATTAAAATTATTCTTTGGTTTCAAATATTTTTTTTAAAAAAATAAAGGAATAATTTTAAGAAAAATCAACTACACTAATGTTCGTATAAAATTTTTGGGTATGGATTTCAAAAAAAAGGTACTAACACTCCCATTAGTATAAGTTTTCATCTTTATTTTTGGGAAAATAGGAAAAAAATTGATCAAACCACTTACAGATATTTGACTTGATGTCTAATATGCTTATCTATTATCTAACCTGATATTAGGTTTAGCATTTTCATGTGTTCACATTTTCATACTAATATAAAATAATCACAAGTGCATACGACGAATCATATTTTTAAACACCTCAAAAATAGAAAAAAATTAAGGATTTTATTATTCAAGATTATAAGAAATTGTTTTATGGAGTTATTAAGATACATATTTCGGTGGTTCTAAGTTAGATATAAAGATATCCTATAGTTGATGTCACATTTTGGTCATGTCTCTAGTTTCTTTATAATGACCTTAACATTTATAAAAAAATCCCTTTATGGTTGATTTAAATTTCAAATTATGTATTATGATTATAGAAAAAATATTAAATTTTTTAGTTTTATTATATCATATTAGATATAAAATAACATTATGTATCATAACTATTGATAATATAGTCATTGAGTAGTGATCACATGATTAGTATACATATATTGTTTTGATAAGTCAAATTTACATCGATAAAGGATGTGATGGCCTCATAGAGTATGATAATACCCTATCAACCCCAAGTATCATAGTATCTGAGGGAGGAAGCATTTATTTGATTTCCCTTGACCAATCCCAATCTGTTATCCAACAAATAAATCATGAGAAAATTGTTTTTGTTAAAAGTTCAATCTCACCGAGAAAACGGCCCAACCCATGTATACTAATCCAACCTAGAAAAATATCATCATCACACACCTGTCCCTAAGGTCATTTTATAGTGTAATTAATAGATATTTATCAAGACCCAAATAATATAAATATTTACATCATATTTTCAATGTAATAATTATTATATTTACTTTATCATATTATTAAATTAAAAATTATTTCTAATTTAAATGATAAAACAAAAATTTAATTTTCCTGTAATTTCAAATTTAAATTAAGATATTATATTTTGTTGAATTCATGAATTTTAAAAATAAATAATAATATAATAAAATGATATAATTAAATAATTTTTACAAATTATAAAAATATAATATAATTTTTAAGAAGTTAAATTTAATTTTTAAAAGGATTCAAAAATTATTATTGTAAAAAACCCCATCTATTCTCAATAAATATCGATTATTATTTTAAAAATTAAAACCGATATATTTATAAAACTATTTTGAAAAAATAAATATTATTTTTGGAATAATATTTTTTTCATTATAAAATAGTGAAATTTTTATAATTTGATAAGACATTTAAATTTTTAGGTAAAAATTAAATAACTTATAAATATACAGTATGTGTTATGATATAATAATGACCTAAAAGTGACATAATAAATCATATAAATTGTATCTATAAATATTTTATGAATCCTCCAAAACCAATATTATATATAAATTTTTTTAAATCATTTCATTATAAATACGACTCACTTACAAATCCCCAGTGGTAATATTTTAATGAGTTCTTACCGTGGTCTCATAAAATAATCAAAACCACTACTATTTTGATAAAACCAAGGGAAACAACCATGGGAAGTTTTTTTAAATACTTTATTATATCAAGTCCAAAACCTATGTTTGAGATATAATATAGAGCTACCATTCATTTTCCTATATAAACCCACCCAAGCTCCCATTCCTATTCACTCAAAACCCACGGTTCATATCCTTACTTTTTTCCACCCTTTCTAGATTCCTCCCAATCTCCCCCCCCTCGCTAGCTCTCAAGAATATCTTACCATGATTTTGGAATCACCCTCACAAGGTAAGGGACCTCTCTCTCCTCTTTTCAATTCAAGAACCTTCTTTGTTTTTAGCATTTTTAATCCCATTTGGTTATGTTTTAATAAATTTATAAATATATGTATCCTATCTAATTTATTTCCTAATAATTATAGATCATTTATCCCCACCAATTATTGCATTTACCTATGATATTATTATACTGATATTTAATAAGGGATCCCCTCATTCTCCTCTTTTTTCAGGAATATTCTTCATTTTGTGTCATTAATTTTCATTTCCTAATGATGGTACATGTTTTTCCATATCCTTATCAATTTCCATTTTCTATTAAAATTATGAGATACCCCTTTAGATCTCATTAAAATATTTTAATAACTTTTATATACTTTTGATATTCTCTCAAATGTTCCCTTTGATTTTTCCATGCCAAAATGTTGTGTTGTGAATAACATCGCTATTTCCACTCAAGGGTATTCACATACACATAACTAAAATTACAATATTGGGTAAATACATGTATTTATTCAACACCCCTTTTTCTAGGAATTAAATTTTAAGAAATATTTTTTTATTTAATATTAACTATGTGACAAACTTATGCATGTACATGATATTATTATGATCGTTGAGACGCGATAGTGCTCCAATGAAATGCCTAATTTGTTAGTGTCATCATACATCATTATAAAGATTAAGGAGTGAAACTAATCCATCATGGGACTTTTTATACCATGTTATTATGTCTTAGTGGTTATACTTGGCCTTTTTTTTATGATTTCATGTTTAATGTTTTTTCCATATTTCCTATATTACCATTATATTACCGTATTACACCATTCCAAATTGTTCATGTTTATGATTCTCACCCATTTTATACCCCATTTAAATTCTTATTATGTAACACGTAACACTTTATTTTTGCTTTTATTTTTCATTATGTTATAGGTATTTATTCCTAACCCATTTCTTATGTATATCCTTAGGTTATCCCATGTAGTTGTTATAATGATGTAAAATTATAGGCATATCAAAAAACATTTCAATAATGTTGATGTACTACTTGTTTTATGTTGTTGAGTAAGGTAACTAATTACCCAAATACAACAGACTTCTCAATAGTCTAGGTTTTATTATGTGTACTATTATATAGAAAAACATGAATTAATTTGTAATAAAGGCATTGGTTTTCATAATTGGTATCATATGAATGTATAGTTATTTTTTTCATTAGGCATAAAAAGCTCTAGATAAAGACATAGGGATAAGACTAAACATAAAAAATATATCCCTAAATTTGGAAAATTTTATAGTAATTGGTTTCTATTAAAATGCATCCTTGAATTTTTACAAAAAGTGCTTGTGGATCTATAATAGATGTACCTAGGGGTAACACTTTAAAACTCTATATTGAGCTAGACACGATCAAAAACTGGTGCATGGAAATGGGCCTTTTTTCACACCTAGTTTGATACACCCATGGTATATGATTTTGTAATTTTAAAATCCCATTATTAAACATTATTAAGGAAATAAAAATTCACATAATATTCTACATTAGGAAACATATCATGGATTACATAGATTTAAGAATATGAATCCAAAGGTTATGGAAGAAATGTCATTTATAAGTTATTCCTTTAATGTTATTGGATTATCATTTATGTTTTTAATAGTTTTAAAATACTCATACCAAATTTTCCCTCTATTCTTCCAAACATCAAAAATTAGGAGGAACTGAGTAAACAAAAAATGTAAAGGGAAATGTCATGACTGCATAAATGAGTTTTCCAACCCAAATGAAGCAGGAATCAGAAAAATTATGATGATACTCTCTCAGTTGAATTAGGTCCTAAATAGAAACCTGAATTAGGAAGAATACCCAAATTCCCCCAAACAAATAGTGAGATGTAATTGAGACCTTTATGTGATAATGACCTCCACCCTTCATTGGCTCATTTGATCCCTTAATCATAGAAAGTATATCAACTCCATAGAGAATATACTCTCTATCTTTCAATGTTTTAAATAATAGAATGTCATACTTTTTGTTTATCATATGGTGTAATAAGATGATCAATGATAGATATATATCGACAATATGGATCTTGAGTTTGATATCGAAGAAATGGAATGGAAGGAATTCTAGAAATTATTTTAAAAAACTATTTTCTTCAAACTATAAAAAAATAATGGAAATGGATCTCAGTTAACTTCAGAAAAATTGTGATGAATCCATCATGTAATAAAATGAAAAAATGAAAATACATGCATGATATGCTTCTAGGTTTTTCATTACCCCTGAATAAAAAGTTGACCACTTCTTTGTTCAGATAAAGAAGAGTCTATGAAAATCCCAGGAATTATGAGTCTTTGATATCTACGAGGAAATTTTATAGTGTCCCACCAAAGTAAAAATTGAGATAAATGAATTCATGGGTCTCACAATGATAATAATTGGAATATAGAGTTAAATTATAGAGGTGATATGGATAAATCTAACTCTGGAAAGAAATTTCAATATATCACTTGTCAAAATTATGGAAGGTGGCACCCTATAAATTTCCATAAGGGGATGAGGAAATGATTTACATGTAAGAAAGAAGGTCCCCTAGATATAAAATTTTAATGGTATAAACTTTCAAATGTAGTGGAATAGAGGAATAATCTATTAAGACATCATCCTATTTTTCTAATGTTTCAATTGCAAGGAACAATGTCACTTTTCAAACCAATGCACTCAGCCAAGTGTGGTTGGAGTAAATCAACACTGGTAACCTTCGAGGTAGGATGGTTTATATTATATCATTTAAACCACTAAGGTGGATCCCAAAAACAAATCGGTAGATGTTATGTTGTTTATTCATTCAAGAATATATAATGTTATTTTTTATTATAGTTCTACAAATTCATTCATTTCATGCATAATTATTAGAACTGTTAAAACAATACAAAAAACCCTAGAAGTAGAACTATTGATGAAAATGGGAAATGAGAAATTATTTCATTGAAAGAATATAACTCCTACCCTATAAAAATATATGTTCTTTAATTACAATTAAACCCTTTGATATTCCCTTTAGTGTCATTTGATGAAATTTAGGAATTAATTGGCTCCCCTAACATAGAGACCAAATAAATTGTTGCAGTAAGGAAGAAACTCTAAATATCATGAATACTATTCTGATTTTTTATATGTTAAATGAGGAGGAGTAATCTCATTTAGAATAGACATTTCATGTATGGATATTATTACCCTATGATAAATAGTTTCTAGTCCAAATTATTGAGTCTAAGGAAATGATAATCCTTTAAGAAATATCATTGTGAGGTAATATGACGAAGTGTTTTTTGAATGATTACCTAGTATTACTCTAAGATGAAAGGATTAATTCTAAATCAGGCATATACCTATGTCTTCTACAATATCATATACTAAGTAGAGAATTTTTGTTTTGGAACATGGATTAAAATAAACAACTATAGGAGAATCTAGATAAAGGATTCATGTGCCCAAGTGCTTAAAAATGGGTTGCACCAGTCCCATTATTCAAGAAGATGTATGGGTCAATGAACTATTCCATTTCTTATAATGATCTCAAAAAGACCATTACAAAGAACACGTATCCTCTACTATTGATTTATGACTTGTTTTATTAGCTACGTCACACCCAATACAACTTCATGGTGTATTTCTGGTCGATTTATTATTGTGTAAGGGTGAATAAGAATGATATCCCAATGATTAATTTCCATATAGGGACGGGCACTATGAGTTCATAGGGATTCCATTAAATATCACTAATGTTCTATAAATATTCATAAACATGATTAATAGAGTCTTTAGATATTACCTCGACAAATTTTTGGTAGTATTTATAGATGAAATTATAATACACTCAAAAAGAAAGGACGGTCATGAGCAGCATATAAACATGGTGTTAAGGACCTTAATAAGTAAGAATATTTATGTAAAGTATATAAAATGTGAGTTATGGTTGAATTGAGTCTCATTATTTGGTAATATTATCTCAAGAAATGGGATATCTATAGACCATTAAATGATAAAAGCAATTGAAGGATGGTTCATGACAATATCTGTGACAGATATCCATAGTTTCCTTAGACTGGTTTGGTATTACTGGAAGCTTATGAGAAATTTTTCATGTTTTTTAAACACTCAAACCATGTTAACTCAAAAGGGGGTAATGTTTTTTCTGTAAAAATGAATGCAAATATATATTCATGGAGTGGAAAAAGAGGCATATTGTTGCACCAGTACTTACAAAACCCATTAGTGAGGAACTCTTTGTGGTATTTAATGATGGTTCAAAGAATATATTGGGTTGTATAGTAATGTAGAAAGGAAAATTGGTAGTCTATTTCTCATGTAAATTGAAATTTCAGGAAAATAATTACCCAACATAAGATATATAGAAGGACAAAGTAATCTTCGCAATAAAAATATGGTGCCATTTTCTCTTTGAGGAAAAGAGTGAAATATATATCAATCATGAGAGCATGAAGTATATATTCACATAGAATGAGGTTAATATGAATCATTGAAGATGGTTATGGATTTTTAAGGACTATAAATGCTCAACCCTCTATCATCCTAGTAATGAAAATAAATTGATTAATGCGATAAGTATAAAGTATCCCTATATTTTATCATTTAAGAGAATTGAGAAGGATTTTATCTTTTTAAACATGAAAAATATAGATATAGGAACATAAATGAAGTAGCATCATCATAACTATCACAAATGATTGTTCAACCATCCATTCTGGTGAATATGAAGGATTATTCGAGAGATTATATGGAAATTCAGAAGAAGGTGGAAGATATAATAAATGTAAATCCTCATACATAAAAATTAATGAAGAAAGTGTTGTAATATTTGGATCATGGCTATGTGTACCATAAAATCCGATCATAAAGAATAATTTTTTGGATGATGCACATAGCTCAAACTTCTTTATACATACATAAAGAATAAAGATGTATCTAGAACATTGAGAGAACAATTAGTGATACAATATAAATACGGAGATCGTGGAATATAAATCAAGGGGTCTTTTATTTCATTAAGTGATGGATAAAAGGGAATATCCAAGGGGCTGATGCAACCATTACCCATACAAAAAATAAATTCAGAAGACATAACAATGGACTTTTTCACTATACTTTCAAATAAAAAAAGAAAATAATGTCATATGTGTTGTGGTGGATCATCTTACAAATACTACTCACTTCATGGAAATCTGAGAGGACGTATCACTTGATCCACTTGAATGTGTATGCATTGGAGAAGTGGTGAGGCTTCATGGAACACCACCATCAATTATATCTGATCGAGATCCATGATTTAAAACCATGTTCTTTTAAATTATAAAACATGCTCAAAATACATCATCGAACACCATCACATCTTATCAACCTCAAAATAATTTCCAATCTAAGAAGACTATCAATACACTTGATGATATGTTGAGATCTTCCTCAATGGACTTCAAAGGAGGATGGGATCAAAATAATCCTATTATCGATTTTCTATACAATAATAGTTTACACTCAAGAATCAAAACAGATCTCCATAAATACCTTTATGGTGGGAGATACAGAACACCATCATGCTGGGATAAATTTTGGGAACATAAACTAGTGTCTCCTAAAATGGTTAAGGAAATGAATTAAAAGGTTAGGACCATTAAGTATCACATCAAGGATACTCAAAGTTGACAGAAGAGTTACGATAACAATCATCGATGAGACATAGAGTCTGTGGTTGGAGATAAGGTATTCCTCTACATACCACCATTGAATAAAGACATGTGATTTGAGAATAAGGGAAAGCTTATTTGTATATAAATCATTAAATTTGAGATCCTTGATCACATCGGTGTGGTGGCCTATCAACTATCACTCCCACCTAACAAATATCAAGTACATCATATGTTACATTTATCCCACTTGAGGATGTACATACCAGATCCCTCTCATGTACTCAATGTAGTCGTGACAAAGTTCTACAAAATAAGACAATTATGGTGGTCAAAGTGCTTTGAAAAAACCAGGAGTTTAAAGAAGCGATGTGGGAACTAAAAGAATTGAATAAATAAAATTACCCTAATCTTTTTTATTGTGTGAAATAAAAATTTTGAGAGTGAAATTTTAAAATGGGAATATTATAATGACCCAATATTTTATAAATAAAATGAACTTTATTATTGAATTAAATTCACTATTATGTATTATGGTTATAGAAAACAAATTTACATCTTTGTATTTATTATATCCTAATGTATTTGAAAGGCCTTATGTATTATAATCATTGATAGTATATCCTTTGAATAGTAATCACATGATTAGTATAAATATAGGTTTTTGATAAATTCAATTGACACAAAAAATGATTGATGGCCTTGACCAGTAGGATCAAACACTATAAATCCCATTTATCAGAGCTTCTAAAAGATATCAAATCACTAGTATTTTCCCTATACCTATCCGAAGTTTTTATCCAACAACTCAATCATGAGAGAAACTAGTTATAAAAGAATTTCAATCTCATTGAGATCACATCCCAAACCATGTATTCCAAACCACCCCCTGAAAATATCACCATCATTCACCTTACCCTCAAGGTGTTTTAGGTGCAATAAATTTATATATATCATGACCCCAATAACATAAATAATTATATTTTTTTAATAGACTAATTATTATATTTTCTTCTTATTTTTATTACTTTAATAAAAAAAAATTATTTTAATACGATAAAACACAAATTGTATTTTTTTGGTAATATCAAATATAAATTAATATTTCATTTTTTTACGAATTCATGAATTTTGAAAAAAAATGGAAATTTAATAAAATATTAAAATTAAATATTGTTTATTAAATATAGATGATAATATAATTTTTATGATGTTAAATGAAATTTTTATAGGGGTTTGGAAACTGTTATTTTCCAAAAACATTGAATTTCTCAATAAAGGATGATTCATGTTTCAAAAATAAAAATTCATATATTTAGAAAACTATTTTGGTAAAATATATATTTTTTGTTTGGAATCAGAACATCGAAATTAATAAACATTTAATTTTTCATAATTTTTCAAAAAAATTGATTTTTCAGGTAAAAATTAAATATGATATAAATATACACTGTGTATTATAACATCATAATGACCCAGATGTTATGTAATAAATACTATAAAGGGTATAATAGCTCACATACATTTTCTACCTTTAATATAATGATATTTTAAGTTTATTTTCTTGATTTTATGAAGCCTTTATGAATCCTCCAAAGCCAATATTATATCTTAAAGTTTTAAAATAATTTCTCTATGAATATGAATCACTTCCACATCATCAAGGGTACTATTTTAGTTTTACCAAACCATGGCCTTGAAAAATATTTAAAACCAACCCTATTTTGTAGAAACCATGGTATGGTTTTTAGTTTTGATTGTTTTATTATATAGATTCTAAGAACTATGTTTGAAAAATAATAAGAAGTCACATTTATTTTCATATATAAAACCATCCTATATCTCATTCCCCTTCACTAAAAACCCTTGTTTAACATCCTTACTCTACCATACCATATGAATAGTCCTCCCAAGGTGCCCCCAAGTACTCAAGAAGCTCCTCCCAAACTTTTGAAATCACCCTCTCTCTCTCTATATATATTTATTTCAAGAACCTTATTTGTAATTAGCATTTTGAATCTCAAATGGTTATGTGGTCAGAATTTTTCCATATCCCTATACAGTAAAATTTATTTCTTAATAATGATATATCAATTATCCCCTCTCATTATAAAATTTACCTAAGTCAATACTGTTCCAAACTTTAGTTTGGGATCCTATCTTTCTTAAATTAATTCAATCATATTATTCTTTGTTTGCCTTCAATTTATGATTCCTAATGATGGGATATGTTTTTATGAATCCATATTATTTTCCTTTTAATGTAAAAATGATAAGATAATGTTTTCTCTACCATTAAAACATTTGTGAACTTTTATGTACTATAGTTATGTTGTCGAGATTTCACTGCAGTTTTTACATGCTAAACCCTTGTGTTGTGAATACCATCGTTATTCCCACTCAATGGTATAAAAAAAGACATACCTATACATATTTTATAGGGGAATTACTTTTATTAATTCTCCAATCCTTTATAGTGTAATTAAATGTGTTGAAATATGTTCTTATGTTATATGATCTATGTGAAACACTTATACATGAACATGATATGATTATTGTGGGTGCACCCATATAGTGCTCCAATTCATTGGGTACTATTTTAGTCTGATGATACATCATGAGAGGGATTTAGGGGGTGAACCTAATACATCATGGGAAATTTTCAACCATGTTCTTATGTCTTGTTGGTTATCCTTGACATATGTTTATGATTTCATGTTTAAAGTTATCCCCACATTTCCCATGTTTCCTTTTTCTACCATGTTTTTCATGCCTTATAGTTCATGTCTATGATTCTGAACCCTTTTATCTCTCATTTAAATTCATATTGTATAAAATTTAACAGTTTCTTCATGTTATTCATTGATTATTCCCTTATTCATCTTTATATCTCACTCTTTTCTAATGTTTTTTCCAATGTTATCCCATGTTGTTTTACGAATGATGGAAAATTAAGAGCATATGATGTACAATTTGTTTTAAGTTTTTATCTAATGTACCTAATTTACCAAAATAAAATAAAATTATTGATCTTATATGTTATATTATGTTTACAATTATATGATAAATCAGTAGTTGATGTGTAATAAATAAATCAGTTGTCATATTCGTGGTGTAGTAAAAATCAGAACTATATTTCATTATCCACTGTGAAATCCTAGAACGTAGTTGAAAAATATTTATATTCACAAATTATATTGATGAAACATTAATTTTTAGACAATGGATATAAATTTTTACATGTACCAATAAATTTTTATAATTTATGTGTGATTAACATTTCAATAAATCTTGAATCTCATTCAAGGAAACAACATATTGATATAAGACTTCTCTTTTTAAAATATCATTATAAAAAAGCAGACATTAATCTAAAATTCATTAGTAAAAAACAATTTCTTACTATTATATTAAAATTCCTTTGAATATTGAGAGAATTAATGATATGAAACGTGAATTAGGAATAATAACTTATTTCTAAAATTGTGTATTTACATTTATCCTTTTTATTTATTTGAAATCCTTTTATAAATTCATAACACCTATTTATTGGCCTTTTTATTTAATTAACCATGAACACATTACCATTAGGTCATTATACATATCATGAAAATCAATGGACACCATCACTACATTACCTTTGGTGAACTTAACTAATAAGGTAAATGTAATACCATAAATCAATGTTCAGTAGACCCAACATGCCTAATTTATGACGAGCACAAGATTAGTATACCTATTATACAAATTTTTACATAGAATTAGGTTCTCATTATTATTTTTTAGTGGGATTTTCTTTACATTAATTATTATTTTATTCGTTAAATGATTGAGATAATATTTTTAATTGGAATCTCAATCGATACTTATCTTTTCTAAAAAACTATTTCTTCTTTTCAAAGACTTTCATTCTCTCAAAACCCACATTCATGAAACATCTATTTCAAACCTCAACCATAATTTTTTACAACAGAGAGTGTTAATTACAAGAGTAAATCATGCTCTAAATGTTTCACCTCCTGCCAAAGTGCCTACTGTGAAAAAATCAAAGAACGTTTGAGGTATCATGATTAATGTAGTAAAACTATGAAACTCACAATTGATTGGTCAACCATTTTACATTGAGAAAGAAGTTTATACCCAATGTATTAAGTTGATAATACCACTAGTTTTTTAAATTTATTCATATTTAAGGATATGAGGAATTATTTAGGTAGAATGTTATGTCATTCCTTCTATGTTTTTTTATGAATTTATATGTGCATTTGGAATTTATTCCTAGATAGAAAAATGACAACATTAGGACATTAGTTAATTGGGAAGCTTTTGATTTTCCATAAAAAAATTATGTGATGATATTTGGTGTTAAAAATAACTTTGAATATAAAAAATATAAATGTTCTTACCCTCTAATATATCCCCCTTTAGTATTTCAAAACTCCTTGTAAGAACATACTAGTAATGGAACACTAAGAATTCCATCAATCGTAGAACTTAGCGGAGAGTGTAGATTCTTATGTAAATTCATCCAATGGTTTATCCATTATAAAAAGGCTATTATAGTATCCTAATGATCCAATATTTTTTCAATCTATTTGTAATAACAAAAATATTTCAGATTAATTTATGCAGTTACGTGGTGACGCATTTTGATCATTTGTGTAAACCTTTCTAAAATTTTAGTTCTAGGACTTATCCAAAACTCATATAAGAATTGTTAAACTATTAGTATTTAAATTCATAATTGTTAGAAATGTAACATCTCCAGATGGCCTTTTATTAACACATATAATCTACAAACACAAGAAAGTAAATTGGAATCAATTTAAAATGGACTTGATGGTAGATTATACTAAATAATATTCTAAATTTGGATATATAAGATATCCTATTAGACAAATTAAGGTGGTGGATCCATTTCTTGATAAAATTTATGTTATAGAGTAATATTTTGATGATGAAGTGGATTTTTTAGAAGAAGGGGAAGAAGTGTTGAAGTTTGTTGATCTTCATGAGGAAGCCAGGGCAACCCATGAGGATGATATGGGACTCTATCCTATTATTTATTTTGGACCACCCAAATATCCTATTCCCTTACCATACCATGAATATGAAATAAAATCTAAGGAAATTTTTTTCATTGTGGTTTCTGCCAGTGTTTATATGGATAAACCAAAATTGAATGATTTTGGTGGCTCTAATGAAGATAAAATAAATTCCAATGAATTTCCTATGTTGGGAAGAACTATTATACTGAAGATTCTAGATGAACATGATAAATGGAATAAGTGTTCGAGATCATTTGTTCTTAGAATATACTATCCATGTTTTAATGGTGATGATGATGACCTTGGGGGAATTCAACTACAGGATAGTGAGACTATCACCCCCTCTGTTAAATTAATGTTAAAATATTATTTAATTATTTATGTAGAAAATCAAAAAAAAATTCTTAAGGTGTATTAAATAGAAAAATCAGGTGGATTAAATCTTAGAAGGAATTTTTGGCCTTAATCCTTCAATTAATGTTGAGAAACTAGAAAAATCAATGAAACTACACTAGATAAATATATAAGTAAAATTTACCTTAAAATTAAAGGAGAAGTTGGTGATTTACTAGAAGTTCATTTAATGAGGTCTAAGTTTGTTGACATTGAGGATAATAGTAGGAATCCATCTTATGATCCCTATCCTTCTATATATATGGTTACCCCCCTCTATTCCTTCCACCTCCTACGTTTTGTAGGATGATTTCAATGAGTTCAAATCATATGGAATGGGGATGTTGATGGAGTTGTTTCTATGTTTTGGGAAATCTATGAAGCCACTCAGAGGTGAAGATATCACTAGGGTAGTGACTTGGATCATTATCCATATTTTACCCAATTTTTATCTCAAGAAAAATTTAATGATAAATTATATTAAGTATATTAATGTATATATTAGTGATTTATAGGAACGCCTTTCTCATATGATGCTTTAACAAGGCCAAAGGTATTATCATTTAGATTTTCATGTTTCTAAATATGTTTCTCCACCTCCTTATAAACTTATCCAAATATTCATTGATAGAAGGTAGAATAAGAAAACTTACTATTGAAGAGTTAAAATTTGTGCTTGATGAGTATTAAAAAACTAGGGTGACTTTGTTTGAAGGTTTCTAAACAGAAGTTGCTAATAATTTTTTCATTGTAAGGAAGGTTGTTAAACAAGATATAAAAATTAAATATACTCTCATGAAATCAATTAAATACTACCTTATATAATTCTTTACAAAAAATAAACCTCAAAAAAATGTTCAGATCTTTGGATATTGATTAAAGGATGCCTCTTTTATATAAATCTTTCAAGTCATAAGCGGAAAAGGCCAAAATAATAAATCTAGTTCTAGAAGCTATTTTTTAAAATCAATTGGGCTACTCTCATACTATATAGAATGATTCAAAATCTATTATAGACATTACCTTGTTGATGGGACCCTAACTGTACACTTCTGATACATATATTATTTCTCCTCATACGATACATATTTCTTCAAAATTTTCTACTCTAAAAGTTACCATTTACCCTTTTGTCTTGTCTCCTCAACAAGAAGTCAACCATCTCCTAAATATTTCTAGTTATTTATTAATTAAATACCCTACTGAACCTTCCATCCCACAACTAACCCAACCAACCAAAACTGCCTCATCCTATACCTCCAATGGAAATGATCATATAGACCATGATGGGATTACTGATGTGTCATATTTAGATTCTATTTATAATTCTTGATAGGGACACCCAGAGTACTTCTTCTTTAATATCTATTTATATTAATGAAATAACATTTTTATACAATATAATACACCTTATATACATTATGTCTTGATTTATGAATCTTTTTTATATTTCACCCTTCCTTATTGTTTTTGATAATCCTAAAAGGGGGATAAATTGAGAAATAAATTTATTCAATTAGGAATTTGTAAAAACATTGAGTTATTAGAAATTATATATTTTATTTTATTTTGAAAATATATTTTTCCTATTCAATTCATATCATTTTAAATGTTATGATTCTTAATTCTCAGAAAGGGGGATATTGTTGGATTATACCTAAACCACTTTATTTTAATGATCCCAAATCATATTTTTTATATGATGATAAATTTAATGTTTTATAACAATCAACTATTTTTTACCCAAATTGAAAAAATTGACTAAGTCTTGAACATATAGTGACAACCAACCACATGTGCAATATACTAACCATGTGATTAATTTGAACTAGGTGTGAAGGTCAACTGGTCATGATTATCATACCAAAAATTTTACTACATTTGAATTCATGTGAAATCAACTAAACAAACACCAAATGAGAAAATTATATCAAATTCATGAACTTACCATGAGGTGAAAATCAACTAACTTCATGTATGTAGTGAAGCTACCATGAGAACTAATGAACTGACTGTGAGAATATATGAAGCAACAATATTATGTAGTGAAGCTACCATGAGGACTAATAAACTTACCTTATGTTGAAATTATGTGACTGCAAGGATATACCAACCAACCATGTCAACCAACCATTCCAGTCAACTTTCCCAACATTCCATGCCAACTGAACATGAACCAAATTAATTATTCTTAAGTGAAGAAAACTGACAATGTCAAAATTATGTAGTGAGGTTTTTCCAAATCCACAATAGATATATTTTTTGGATCATTAATTTTAGATCCATTACAATAAACGTTTCAATGAATGTTCTACTATGGCTACATTGATATGGATTTCTATTTAAAAGAATAAACAATTAAGGTCAAAAATAATGTTATGCAATGAAAAAAATAAAATAAAATATGCATGTGCATGACATTGGCTGATACATAGAGGACTCGTATAGAACATTCCACAACACTTTGTTTTCATAAAACATTTTTTGAAATCTCGATTGATCCCATTTTTTGGAAGGGGATAGATGTATTCGAGCCTAAAAAAACTTATTTTGTTTTACATAAAACTAGATCCTTGTCTTGTACTAGTTTATTATTTAATAAACTAATTGTTAGTTGGTGATTTATGAGTGGACAGTACTAAGAATTATCTTAAAATGAACCTCTTGTATTTGTTATGTTTTATTTTTTTATTTTTTATCTATTTTAATAAAAAATTGCATCTATTTTAAAGGTTATAATAGAAGAAAATACATTTATTGTTAAATATAACTTTTGTTTTATATACTGTGTTTTATTTAAGTAAAGTTATTTTAAAATATAAAAAGAGTTTTAAACATATTTTAACTGATTTGATTTCAAAAATTTGAGAAACAATTTAAAAAATAAAATTATATATATGTACTATTTAAGATACCTATCCATATTTTATTAACTCATGGTATTTAGGTTTAAATAATATTAACATAAATTTTATTTGGAAACATAATTCACCATAATTTATCTTTCAACTTCGACCAAGAGATATCTTCAAAAACATTTTTGTAAAGTCATTTTAAACTTCAATTTTATTAAATCATATGTAATACATTTATAATATCCATCAAATACTCTTTTAGATTAAATCTGGAACAATTTTAGAGTATCACTACAAATCAATGTCAATCATTAATCATTCACCCATAAACTGTGACCCTATAAAAATTTGTAGCTTTGAAAATAAATATAAATCAATGGATCCATAAATATAAGCAAAGAGAGTCAACTAACCAAGAATTAGTGAATCTAAAGCTACACCAGGATCGGGTTTCATTACCCTTAAACACATTTGAACATATACATTTACCAAATTGATGATTCATATATAAGCATAAATTTTCAAATGATCCCTTTTTCATGGAATCATATGACCAAGAGATATGGTGTATGTCAATCCCATATATAAACTAATTTTTATTAATTTATTTAGTAAAAATCTTACTTGGTTGATGAATACATGACATATCACTCAACTTTATTGATAATCACATCATATTTGCCTCACCTAAATAAGTAATAACATTATATGTATTATCATGTCATTTTCACACACTTCCTTAGACTATCTCAAGAAAGGTCGAAGATGTCATACTCTTCATATGAAATGAAAATTCCCATCTTAGTTGTTCTTAAACTAAAAATATTATTATCATCATAGAAAACCAACCCTAATTAGCTAAGCCTCAATGATTTTGTATCAATGGTATTTAAGTATGAAGGTTATCATGCTAAGTATCTCTCCAACCTCATGTAGTGGTAACTCCAAATTAGATCCACAAACCACTAGTATTAAAAAAAATTAATTTTGTGTAAAACTATATATGGTATACATCAATGTTCATTTATAACAAAAAAAAATTTGTTCTTCATAAAGAAATTATTTATCTTAATATGAGAATTGTACTCGTGATAACATTAACATTTCATCATTACCTATAATACATCATGATATATATCAATTCAAAGATCATAAAGTCATTCTTTTTTAGTGAAATTATCATTTTACTTCAGGATACTTATGTTGGTATATATATATATACAATCAACATGAAATAATGATAAGTGGATATTTTATTTTATATAACAAGATGCATTCTATATTCATAAAATAAGTTACTAATAATTCAAAAAAAATCATACATAAATTATTTTCTAATATATCATATATGATAAATTACTTGTTCTTCCTTATGTTTTTGGCATGTCAAGGGTTTTTTATATTCATTAAAATAATGTGTAATTGTTTTCACATATCTATAGGGATATCTCATGAAAATACCTCCCACTAAAATCAATAGTAAATAATATAAATGATGAAATAAAATTTTAATAATGGTAAGATTTGGGAATCATATTCTTAATATAAAAATCATTCAATATATTAAAAATCCTTAGATCCACAACATAAAATGTTATATTATTAATAAAGTATTTCCTATATATAACTCTTTCTATGTATACAATCATCACTCATGGAATGTATTCCATTAAAAATTTTCTATGGAATATTTTACTAACTAATGTAATGGTTTACATTATTAGATTATCAATGTTGGTGGTGGTTTCTTAGAAAAGACATTCTTAGTACATGATTACTTTTTCCATTATTAATGAATTTTCCAATCAAATCATTATTTTTTCTTCATGAAATTTTTATGTGATATTGTACTAAGAATATGAGTCACACTAATGTCATTGAAGTTCCCTGATATGATGAGAACCTAAATGTTCCAAAATATTATTTTTAAATAATGTTATTTGGAGTGATTATATTCTCTCATTGGACATATATGATAAAGGATATTAGGGGTAGGAGGCTCATATGACATTGAATCACCTTCTCACTGTGTTCTCACATGGTAATATTTAAGATAATTGTTTTTTATAATAAACCCATTAGTATGAAATATACATTTTCAAGTGTCATTGGATGTTATAATTTGTGGATCTGTGTATTGATCCTTAAGCATTAAGATTATAATTAATTGATATCATGACTCTTATACAATGATGTATTGATAAAAAACATGTTTGAATATGCTTGTGGAGAGTAAATATGTGTTGGGTGTGTCACAAGTGATATTTCATAAATAGATAATTCAACAAAGGATTTATACCTTATTTCCCTAGAAATAAGTTGATGTATTAGGCCCTTTAATGGGAATGGAATTTTCCATGTAGATCTACGGCCATGGTCTTTGGTGGGTGGGTTCATTTCATGAAAGTCAAGGAAATAGACATCAAGCATAAAGGATGATGGAACTAGCATACAACCTTTTTGATTTTATATATCATGATAAAGGGGATATATTACATAGTAAGACACCATGGGAGGTCCAATGTCCTTGTGACATTTACTTATCTTTTTATGGATCATTTTCATGATTCAAGTTTATAATCTTGTAAATTATCTGGCTATGCCTAATGTCACCGAAAAATTGGCATAGAGGGTCACTCAATATCTGTATCTGTAAACATGGTTAACTTCAAGTAAAGGATTTGAAAAGTTGTAATAAATTATATTTTTTGGGTTTTTTTTATCACCATAATTTAATAACAAATTATTTAAATGATTAAGTGAGATAAATAATAATAATAAATATTTATTTGAAATTTCATAGAATATAATACTTGTGATATTTATGAAAAAATAATGCAGTGATATATAATTTTTAAATAGTAATTATTCAAGGATTGGTAAATATGTACTAGGGAATATGGACCTAGTATAATGGTCCAATGGAAATAGAAAAAATTATATTTATTTATAATAATAGTTTTCTTCATATTTCAAGAATTTAATAATAATATTGAAATAATTTTTATTAGGAATGGGGTTAACTAAGAATTATTAGGTTGAAGATGGACTTGTGTGAGAATTTCCAGCCCTAAATATAGCATAATAAATTTCTAATTATGTCACCTTTCATAACTAACGTTTTGTGTGAAAATGGATATAGAGATACTTTATCAATAACTAGAGAAAGATATTGATATCTAGACATATAGATATCTATTGATCTATAGTTCTATATATCTAGAGATCAATCCCTATTCATCATCTCTCAAGCCTTCAAGAGAGAATCAATAATTCTACATCTATCAATAATAATTCCAGTATGATCAATCATGAAAAATGAAAATGATGAGGATAGGGTGTTATGCCACCCAATGATTCGATGAAAACATTCATAGATTATATTCTATGTAAGGATCCCTACTAAAGGGATTATATATTCAAATCTTAGAGCACAATGATGGTAAGATGAGATCTAGTTAATCTGATCATAAATGAAATTGGAATTACAAGTTGAGGTAATGATATATATTCTCATAAATTAATTTTAAATTACATTTGAATATCCTCCTTTTATTTTTCTGGTGATTTTAATCTAATCAAGTAATCTATATTTTTCATTGGACATGAAATTTTAATAATGTGTGGTAACAATTACATGATAAGTAGGGCAAAAATATGAGTTAGTAATACCATAAATGGACACTTCTTTAGCGCTCAAATCCTATAAGTGGAATCAATGCAGTCACATGATTAATTTATAATTATTTATTGATTAATTTCACAAATTTAAATTATCATTCTCTCATATCGATTCAATTTACTATCTAAAATCATTGTGTCTTCCCTTTCATAATTCTCAATAAGATAACCAATAAAATATTAATATTTAAAAATAAAGATATATCTAAATTATACCATTTAAAGGTTTCAAAACCTCTACCTCGGAAAAACTAAAGTACACTATGTGTACAAACCATATACATATTCTTTACTTTTGTTTTTTCATCTGTATCTCATGATAAAGTTAAATATATCAAATGAAATTGGATCTATTATTGGATATAATATATCGTTGTGTATATCTGAATTGACTAGAACATGGATTAAAGAACTATATGTTCTGTAACCATTATACATGTTGTATAGTCCGGATTTTATCATTTTTGAGAAAATGAGGTGTCCCATCTTGTTTTGTATTGGAAACACAACATGGGAATGGATGATTCATATAACTCTGAGGTTACAAATCTTGTAGGCTGGACAGTATGCTATAAAACTCAAACTCATTTGTGTAGGAAATATGCCCAATCTTGATGTGTGTGATGTGGACATGGGAAGAAGACATTATGTTCTGTTTATTTTTTTACAAGCCATATAGTCTGTCATAGACCTTGTTCCATGTTTTTCTTAGATAAAAATGAAATATATAGTTTAACATATTAACATTTGTACCGTGTTTCTTTTATTTTATAGTGCATACCATTTCTTGGGACTTATAATTATATATATTTAATTTATTTCATTGTCAAAATATGAATAATCATGCATTATTTCCTCCAAAAACACATGTGTACTTCATCAATTTGAAATGAAATTAATTTTTAAAAAATATATATCAGGTCAGTTAATAATGATAGGTTATAATTAAGATAAATTAGATAAATTGTATTATGTAAAGGTGAATTGTGAAAATTTGAACTAATATATATATGGATAGAAAATGTATTCTTGAAGGTATTTATGTGGGTGATCATGAGATTAGATGAACCCTTTGTTTTTTTATTTGTTTCTTATAATTTATTTTGGTTAAATTAAAATGGTTGTCTTTCTATCATCCCCTCCCCCTTATTATGTAAAGGCATGTGTTCCAATAGTTTATTTTATGAAAAAACTTTTTTATCCAATATATTAAATCCCCTCACCTATGCATGAGTAAAAAATTATTGATGTATGGATATCCAAAATTATAGGAGGTAGTCTGAGTACTATATACGAGGTGAAACCAATCATGAAAATACATCAGAACTAAGGTAGAAGGATGTAACACGAACCATGTTGTGGTTCACAGTATATTTTCCCCTATAGTTGAGTTTTAGTTGTTCATCTGCTTTATATCTTAATAAATAGCGAATCTCATTATCATACCACTTATATTTCATTTCATTCAATGTTACACGATCATATAATAAATGATTTACCGATCATGCAAATAGAAAAAAAAAATATAATTGTTCTATGCATAAATGTTTTATTATACACGGTTATTCACTTAAGTGAAGTCCAATTAATATTAACAATTCATATGAAAAGATAGAATGGTCATTACACATAAAGGTAAAATTACTCAAAAATAAAATATAAAGTAATCATAGGATTCTACTACATAAGTTAGAGACAACCTTATAGTTCATTATACTTGACCTACCCTAGTTGGGGTTCTTTAAATTATCATAGAACATTTATCTTGATGTTTTAGGTTTAATTAATTTGGATAACATCAAGGGTTAATTTCTCGATAAAGAATTAGTGAAACTATAAAGAAAGGGTTTATGAAATCGTTAAACAAGATTTTAGGATTTGGTATTCCCCTCAATAGATCAAGAAACAATGAGTAAAATCAGTTGTAAAGTTACACCTACCTAAAAACCTTAAAATAACATGTCAAGAAAAAGTATGGGTTATGAGAAGGGAATATAGATCCTTTTCAAAAGAATATATAAGTGATAAGGTATTTCAAAACTAATGGTGAGGACCCTCATGTTTAGAAAATTAGTGGGAGATTAATGGAATTTAAATTTATTAATATTTTTTTGAAATCAAAACAAGTGCTAATTATCTACTCATAAATTATTGAAATGGAAAATCAAATGATTTTTATAATATAACTACAATCCATACTAGAAGAAAATAACCTTATTACGGATGCAAATTTCCAGGAACTTTATACGCACTTTCATGTTATACTATACCACAAATGAAAAATATAATTTTTTGAAACCCCAATAATTATGTTTAATGTTAAAGAGTATATTAAGGAAGAAGTATCTATCTATTTGAATAATGTGGATAACATAATGGGTGTATAATATTTCCTATTATCCTCTATGATCAAGGAGATCATAAAATAATATGAGGATATGGATGTGTATAGAATTGTTTCTCACCTTCAGGATCTCTACCAAGAGAAGGAGATATCATAGAGATATGAGATCTCAAATGCACTATTCACATTCAATCTTAGAGTGTCGTCTCCATCTAGGGAACATATAGTTAAGATGACTGGATAAATTGAGAACCTAAATATATTTGGGTTTAAAACATGTGATGAGTTGTGCCTATATCTCATTTTTTCCTCACTACCTAAAAATATCTCATGCTTTATAAGGAATTATAATATGAGAAATAGCAAGAAGAAACATTTAAACCATCTTTCACTTATTTTCCTAGTTGATATAGATATTGGGTGTGACAAACACATTTTTTTATGGTGAATAAGAAGCAGATGAATAATGAAAAAACATTGAAGAATCATTCCATGTCTAAGTTTCCATAGTAAAATCATTCCAAGAAGAATATGATCTACAGGAAAGAAAAGGAATATGATATGGCATGTCAATCATGTTGGAATTTGGTGCAATGGAATAAAGATTGAAAATAGCCAAAAAAATGTAAGGTTGAGATTCAAGTGAATTTATTATTGAGTTTAATCTTTTCATATCAACATATTGGGTATTAAATACTTATGTTGATGCTCACATTTCTATCTAAATACAAGAAACATGTGTATTTGGAATATTTAAATAGATGAGGTTAATTTATGGGCTACTAATCGAATGAGGGTGGTTTCTATAGCCATCAAGGACTAATATGTAATATTTTGGATAGGATTGATTTTGATTTTAAATAATGTTTATTTTGTTCCTATTATAACCAAAACATTACTTCCATTTCTTATTTATACATTGATGGATTTATTTTCTGCTTTGGAAGTAGTGGTTTCTACTTTTATAATGATAGAATATGTAATTGTATAGAAAAGTTGAATAATAGTATTCATGTAGTAATTATGAAAAACAATATTGGTAATTGATAATGAAACAAATACACGTGACTCATATATCACCAATTTTTGGTATCACGGTCTTGGTCACATAAAAAGATGAGTTCAACAAATATTAATCAAGATTGTTACAGAGACTCTTTTAACCTTAATCCAATTAAATTACGTCATTATTATTTACAAGTAAATTTTACCAAACTAAAATTAAATGGTCAATGTTAATGGTTCATAGAGCTTCTAGATTTGGTACACCCTGATGTGTGTGGACCTTTCCAATTATAGGAAACAGTGGTATTCTCATGCTTTTATAAATTGAAAAATGACTTGATCATATATGGTTATATATACATGATGAGTTATATTTATTAATCATTTGATAATTTTAATGATGTCAATATTTTTGTTGAGAATGGACTTGTAAGGTGGATTAATAAACTATGATCGGATCAATTTTTTTATTATAATAATAAATACTTCATCAACATTATATGATAGTATGCGATTCTATCTCAACTCTATCTAAAATCCTTTTTTTCATTTTCTAAAAAAGTCACTTTTTGGCGAAGTGAGAACCTTACAAAAAACTGAAAGAAAATTTCAAACATCACACACATTCAACATCATTCACCACAACCCTGATTCCATAAATCCACATTCAAAACTGAGGTTCAAATTAAAAAATTGAAATTCTGGGAAATGTGTGCCGCTCAAGAAACCCGCCATTGAGGAAGACCTAACTGCATCATCACTTGCTGACCAAACATCAGAGAATTTTAATCACTATCACATTTCCATGTCACCATAGTCATCGAATTCTTTGTCTTCACTGCCGTCCTCATTCGAAGTCCACCACCTACACCAAACTCTGATCCACCACCGCCATAGGCATCGTCGATCAGACACCACACCATAACATCACCACTGCTTCATAAGATCACCACTGCTTTCTCAGGAAAAAAACATCACGACTTCATAAAAATCACCCATGTTTCCTTAAAAAATCACCACTGCAACACCATCAAGAGATTCGGCTTCAACAGGGCATCACCACTACACACCATCATGTGTTCTTTTCAAAGACCAACATGAGATCTTCACGATTGCAAAAAACATAGAAAAATAGAATCAAACAGAGCAGGAATCAAGAGTCAAAATGTGAAGCCAACCATATTCGAATATCCGACTCCCAGAGCTGCATAACCAATCATCGCTAATCTACTCGAACTGAGACTCCAAAACGAAATAATGAAAAAAAACAACCAAACTTCAGAGATTTCCCGAGGGCCTTCAATGAGAACCATCACAAAGCACGAACAAAATCATCTAAAACCAAAACTATTATCAAAAACTAAAACATAAATCACTGAAACGCCTGATACGGATCTCGTTGTGGCTACATCAAGTCGACTCCAACCAGAACACTCAAAGTGACGCGACAAACCACACTAAACACCCACCAGAGATGAAAAGACAATATTCAGCAGCTATAACTCAGTCATGGGTCACCGCACTGCCAAAAAAACTTATCTAGATACAAGGATTCGGGAGAGGAACTGGCTAGCAACGGGAATAAGAACGCTGCAAAAGAGGTCTGCTCCGACATCTCATTGAGCGCAAGGAGGAGCGTTATTCAATCCCGAGGTGAAGGAGAAACAATAGTTTGTGGGACATGTTAAGGTTGATGATGAGTCAGACAAGCCTTCCTTTATATTTTTGAGATATTCATTATACATTGGATTATAATAACAAATATGAGTGTCGAATGAAGTAGAAAATGTTATTCCCTTTATGTTATGAGGTGGGAAGAATAATTGGTTCACATGTTATTTCCTAGGGTTCTGAGGAGTTGGTTTAGGATTAGATCGAGCAATAAACTTTCACCCTAATGAAAGAAGTATATCTCTATAGGGTATCCTAAGGAAACAAAGGGATACTCTCTATGAAAACCTTTAAATAAGAAAATAAATGTTATAATATGGGTCAATATTTTTTTGAGAGGGAACACATCATTAATGAAGATACTGATAGAAATATTTACTTCGATGAAGTTTATGCTCAAGATATATAAGAGTTTGTAAAATATTAGATTTCACGTATCCTCATGGAAGATGTTTCTCATAAAATACATGTTCTATATAGGTGCTCTAGATAGGTAATAAGACTATAGAGATACGGTTTTCTAGTTAGTGATGATGGTAATTCATTATTTGTTGAAATTAATGATAAATAATACTATAAAGATGGAGTTTAGATCTCATAGGAAACATGGTGGAAATAATAAATGAATTCTGAGATGGATTTAATATATCAAATTAATGTTTAGGTTTTAGTTGATCATCTGGTCAGTGTAATTGTTTTTGGGTGTAAATGATTATTTAAGGAAAATTTCAACATGGAAGGTGATATAACTACCTTTAATGAATTCCTAGTGGCTAAATGGTTTAGACAATGCCAAGGCATTTACTATAATGAAAACGTTTTTTCCAAGTTTCTTTGTTTAAATCCATTATAATTTTTATTTCTTAACCATCATATCTTTACTTTTATATTATAAAAATGGATGTCCATACTATTTTCCTTAAACAGAACCTTCAACTGGATGTGTACATGACATGACCAGAAATGTTTTTCACTCTAGGAAATTCTAAAAAGTTGTGAATGTTATAGTGTTATATTTATGGATTAATCCAGGCATCCTGGTCATGGAATATTTTAATCCATTAATCCATTAAATAATTTTCTTTCATTAATAATGAAAATGAGACCTGTTTTTACAAGAAGTTTAGTGGGAGAATATTTTTTTCAGATTCTTATATTTTTAGGTAATATTAATAATTTGAATCAATATAACATCCTTACTAGGGGTTAATGCATGGTTGGGAATGTTATTCTCCGAGAAGGATTAGGTGAAGAAACCTGTATTCTAGGGATCATGATCATGTGTTAAAGATCCAAGAGACTGCATGGCTAATTCAAGGAACATATATTGACAAGATTATAATGATGTTAATTATGGAACAATCCAAGAGGTGATTGGTTCCAGTTTCATCAGGTATACAGCATTCAAATTTTTTTTTCCTCAGACACAAGATGAACGAGAGAGAATGAGTAAGATATCATATGATTTTAAAATAAGATCTATCATATATTCCATGTTATATATGAGTCTTAATAGTGATTATACATTGGTTTTAGTAGTAAGATATCAATTAGATCTAGGTTATTATCATTGAAATACTATTAAGTATATCCGTAATTATATGAGGTGAACTATGGATATGTTCCTAGTAAATGGAGCATATGAAGAACTAGTTGTTGGGGTTATACAGATGATAGATTTCATATGGATCTAAATGATCTAATGTTATTATTATGATATTTATTTTTACTTGGTGAAGGATATATGATATGGAAGAGTTAAAATTATTAGGTTGTCACCGATTCTATAGAAGAATCTGAGTATATTGTAGATTATGATAAATCCAAGGAAGCAATTTGGATAGGAAACTTTATCCAAGAGATTGATGTAGTTTCTATATATATAGACACTATAATAGTATTCTATCATAAAACTATACTATTGGACCATTACATGGATCCATATTCACATCAAAGGAAACTCATATACTTTGAAGTTTTCATCTCTTAAGGAATTTTCTAAATCCGGCGAAGTTGCGGGATCAAGAGTTTCCATGGAGGAAAACATGGGAGACCCCTTGAACAAGAATTTATATAAACAGAGGCATGAGTATTATTTGAGAGTTAGTGGATGAAAATTATTTTCTTGTTGGCTATAGTCCTAGTGGGAGTCTATTAGAGTTGGTTCCCTTGGACTTTCTTTAATAGTACATAAGTACATGTTTCCATTTTTAATTTATTTCATTATCACATCATGATTATTCCATTGTATGAAAAAAAACTTCCATAATGTCCTAAGAATACATGTCTCACTAAAATTCATATCATTTCCTTGATATAATTACACCCAAGAGTTTCCGAAATAGTATTCATTAATAATGTTCTATTTCCATATTATATTTTTTTCAAGACACGGATGATAAAGGAAATCTGGGGTAGGAGGCTCATAATATATTGATAAACCTTCACATAGTGTTATAATATTGTTATCTCTATGATAGAAGGTTGTGAGAACAAACACATCATTTTAAAATCCACATTTACATGTGTCGTTGGATTTTACTATCTATAGATGTGAACATTAATCCTTATACAATATGATTATCATTAATGGTTATCATTAATTTTTCAGAGTGTTGTATTGATGAAAAATATAATGAAATATAATCTTAGCGAGGTAGTATAATTTGTCTCATCGTTAGTGATATTAAATTAATGGATAATGTGATAAAGGATGTATCCCATATATTCCTTAATAAAAGGTGATATCTCAAGCCTATTGATGGGAATAAAATTTCTTCTATAAATCCATCAACATGGTGTTTAGTGGGAGATTTCATTTATAGATAGTCATTGAAAGAGACATCAAGAATAAATGTTGATTACACTGGTATGAACAATTCCTTTTTAGAGATATCGTGATAAAGGAATTATATTACATGGTAATAATTCATGGGAGATTGGATATCATTTTGAAATTAGATTATTTCTAATGGGATTCTATGGAATGTTTCTAGATTCTAACCCCGGAATATATGTGGTTTTGTATAATTCCACTGAGAAAGAGACCAAGTGGGTCACACAAAATGTATATCAATCTCAGTTAAATTCAAGTTTTCAATATAACAAGTTTGAATAAATAATATTTATTCGGGTTTGGTTGATCACCATATTTTAATAACATGTTATTAAAAATAATAAGTGTGTCACATAATAATAATAAATATTTACTTTTAATATTGGTGAATATAATATTTATTATATTTTTCAAAGAATAATGTAGTGATATTTATTTATTAAATATTTATTATTCAATGATTGGTAAATGAGGACGAGGGAATGCAGACCGAGTTTAAAGGTATAATGTAATTGGTATAAATTATTTTTATTTATGTTCTTAATTTTTTCATATATCAATAATTTAATAAATATATTTACATTATTATCATTATAAATTTTTTCAACTAAGAATTATTAGTTTGGAGGGGGGCTTGTATGGAATTTTCTAACAATAGACCTGCAATAATAAATATCTAATTATATCACTTTCTATGACTCACTTTTATTGTGAAAAGAAGATTGATAGAGACTCTCTCAATACCTATAGTGAGATCTATTGATCTTGAGATCTAGAAATCTAGACTCACTCTATCGTCCACCTCTCTCGATCATTTGAGAGAATATCAAGAGTTCTTCCTCCATGGAGAATTTTACTATTGTAATCAACCACGAAAAAAATCAAATGATTAGGATCAACCATTCTAGAGCCAAATGATACTACGATGATGTTTATAAATTTTGTTTTATGTGTTAATAACTACTATATGGATTATTTACTTGAATCTTATAGTGAAATTATGGTACAATGAGATATAATTCATCAGACCATCAATGATAGTAGAATTACTAGTTTAGAAAATTTTATATATTATTGTAAATTAATTATAAATTTCATGTGAAAATATTCCACTTCTGGTTCTGAAATTTTTAATCTATCTAAGTAATATATGTTTTTCATTAGAAATGAAATTTTAATCATGTGAAATAATGATTACATATAAATAAAGACAAAAAGTTGAGTTGGTCAAAAAATCGAAAGACACATCCATTGTTCTCAGAACAAGAAACTTGAACATATTAAACTCCATTGTGATATAAGGTGAAATTCAATTTTTATTTCAACTATAATAATTTTATATATATTAATTTTTAACTTTTAAAATCCTAAACGTACTCCCACAATCCTATTATAATGTATGTTCTATTCAAAATATAATTATAATATATGCAAAAAAAATTCATATTAAGAAAATAATTCTTATTTTCTCAGTGGTTTTATTTAGAAAATGAACTATTCTATCTATATAATTTGTCATATTCTATTTGTTTCATGTATTTTCATTGAAAATTATATTATTATATAAAATAATCCAATAATTGTGGTGAAATATCAATTCCTCAATTTTAACAAGTATCTAGATCAATACTTTTATTCTTGATAAAACATTTTTTTTCCTTTTGTCATTCTAAAGACATGTTATTGAATCTAATGAATGAAAGCCCGTGTGTATAGAATGTTTCTCTAAAAATTTATCAGAGGAACTCTTCGTTAATAAACATCTTATCCTTTCTAATAATTGAAATTAGATGAATTTACAAATCCGTTATTAAGATTTATCAAATCTTATTAAATTTCTTTTATATTCAAATATTGATGTGAAAACACATTGTTTATTCACATGAAAGAATACTAAATGTTCAATAAATTATTTCCTTATTATCAAGACATCTATATTAACAAAATTTATAAGTCATAAATTTGGTATCATTTTCCCCTCAGAAGAAAATAATTGATTTCGATAACATTGATACCTGACATAGACATTCATTATAGTTTCACAAATCACTATAGGTATCTTGGATTATACCATCAATCATCCTTTCGAATAAAATTAGGCATAAATTGACCATAACTAAATACCAAAAGAAACATTGTTGGACTTTAAAACTATCTTTTTATTCTAATGGTTTGAAATGTTGGTAACTTTTACTATCAAACCAACAACAAAATCCTGACATTATATTCCTAATTCTTCTATCCTCAATTTGTTGATAATAGAAGATAAAAATTTCTTAAATTCATTTATCTTGTTGGAACGTTTCCATTGATAATAAAATTATGAAATCCATAACCATAATAAGACTAAATAAAACCTTTTGTCTCTCCTAGTCATTGGAAAACATAATCACAATGAGTATATAATCAATGGTTAAACATCCCTAAGTATTTTTTTTATCTAATACATTTCAAACCATAATTAAATCCTTTAATTCCCTACAAAAAAAATCATACATTTGTTAAACAACTTCAATAATTAATTACTCTTGAAGGTGTTTTTTGTAATACATAGAGTTTATCTTACTCAAGAACAATTCTTATGTCACAAGTCTCTGGTATTTCTTACACTAAGCTTCTAATTTTTTAGGATTATTTCAATGATATGTTTAATAATGATGATGAATTTTCATCTATAATTCAATGTTTTTAGATGATTATCATGTTTTACTAACATTTAATAAGGACATTAATTAAATTTTCTCCCATTAAAATGATGACCCCTTTTTAAGTCTTCATTTATATTAGGGGCCCAAGATACATATTTCATTAAGAAGATGACCAGGTTTTGGAATAAGCCTCACTATACGAATAATTAGGTATTTCAGCAATCTGATCATATCATATATGAATCATGGATGGTTGGGTAGAAAAATATTTATCCAATCAATCATATGGAAAATATCAACCCCATTCCACTCGTATACTTACGCTTAGGGTTTCCAAAAAAAGTGTGACCTACTGAAAATGCTATGATCAAGGCACTAAATGTTTAGGGTCACCTCATTAGTTGATTTCCATACATGAGATAATCTAGTGGTGCCACACTTTTTCATGAACCTAACCATTTGGATGATTGATTTCTTGATAAAGGTTTACTTTAGAAGGAATCGATAACTTAGTATTTTAAGCACATTTAATCTCACCATCTCAAATCATCTCATACAATCCATGTAACCTCATAGCTGCATGTATGAAAACATAAAACTATTTGAGAAAATTTAATGTAAATCATAGATCCATTAATAATATAATAGTTAAATTAAGGAATAATAATGTTTAAATAAATTTTAAATAAATAAACAATTCACATTTTTGAACAAGGGATACTATTTAAGAATAGCTCATAAATAAAGGAAAAATAAACACTTTATAATTATCTAAAAATTATGTACATTCTGTAACACTTGAATAAAAAATATTATATTTATTTAAAATAATATACCACTTCTTGTTAAACATTATATGGAATTTAATTTAAAAAAAAGTATATTACACGAAACATAAACAATTTATATTTCCATTTTTTATGAAAAATATTTATTTAATATAAATATCATAAATTTATCATTATTTAAACCTTTATCAAATCAATCATCAAAATTCATTTTGATAAGGTTTAAATAATTTCATCAAATATAGCCTTTAATTGGAACTATTCAAATTAATTATTATAAAAAATTCTTAATGTAAATATATTTTATTTTATATTTAAGAAGTATTTCATAATTTATAAATTATGCTTATAATTTCCATATAAACATTTTATTTCGAAATTATATTTCAGACAATAAAATTTAAAGTTTATTTTAATATTAAAATTTAATATTATGAAATATTTATTAATAAATGATTATTAATCATTTAATTAATTAATTATATATAATTTATTATTAAAAAATTATTAAACAATTTAATAAATTAATTAATATACAAAAAACACTTCATAATAATTTATAAACAATTTATAAGTTATTTTATTAATTTCATAATTGGATTTTCTGAAAAACTATTATTCATTTCTAATAATATTTAACAATATATTGGGAGTCATAAAATAAAATTGATGGAGATAAAATTCATAAACCAGTTGAGCTCTATTAGTTCAATTTTATGACTGGTAACCCTATCTCTACTTATGATAAATATCGTACATACGGTTTTCCATATCTTTGGAAAATTCAATAATCTAATGTTTTAATCCAACAACCTTACATATCAAGATTCAATTCCACAATAGTGGAATATTTATTGCACATGGTATACTTACATATCAATTAAACCTTATGTACAGATTAATTCTTATCTACAACATATACATTATATATGGATTATCCCTTTGGTATCATTTCAAAGTCAAATAAAAAACCACATGCACCACCGAGTGAACCTTGCATATTGAGTGACACATACATATGGAATGATCCTTATATACTAACTTACCCTTACAAATGGAACCATTATGCATGTAACCCTTACACATCATAGAGTTCCATAAATTTAACTGTTATGTATGAAGTATTCTACAAAGGTAGTAAAACATACATATCAAGTCATTCATATGTAATGATTTACTATTGTTCATAAGTAATTGTTTTTCATGGTGTAACCCTTACACATATTCATTTACCCCATAATACTTAGTACAATGTAGCTTGTTGTATTTGATTATATAAACTATATCTTGATGATTATGCATTGTTCTTTTTTACACAACTTGAATTTTTTTCATAGCCTATGAAAAACCTATATGATATATAACAACATAGAAAGAAACTACATAATTAATCTATATCATACCTTATGATACACACTAGTTCTTACCATTGGCTAAGAGCAAACGTAATCATGCATTATGATTTCTTATATCATAAAGAAATATATAGAGATCTAATGGTTGACACATATCCACATTATATCATACGTTATTATATAGCTAGTTGAAAATAACAATAATCAAGTTCTTCAAGAAATAGAAAAAAATGGATGATTTCAAAATATGTCAATTTGTACAATACCATACATTATTATAAAGTGATTAATGACTGAAAAATATATAAAAATTGTGAATAACATATGTGAATCAGTACAATATCATTGTTTCATCAACTGTGAAGATCAAGGAAACATCGTAATAGAATATATTTTATATATGGATTGAGATACTAATATAGATCAATTGGAATGTTGATTCTGATTCTTATTATCCTCTATTCTTCTACAATTTTCAAGAACAAAGCTCAATTTCTTCACCAACACAAATATTATTACTTTAAAAATTCTGAGCATACTAGACTAAGAATTACTATATTCTTTATTACTCTTCTTGTTTATTTTTTTTCTTTTGAGTGGTGTGTTGTTCCTCTGTTATCAAACACACACTGGATCCTGCACCTAACTGGAGAAAAAATTATATTCCCTCCATACTTTACATATTTTTTTACCACAATGATTCTCGAAGAGGTCTTTATGTGTCCTATATTATCTTTACCTACCACGTATAACTATGGAATATGATCTTTCATAAGGACATATTGTAGTTTTTGTTTGTTTACCTGATCTTGGTTATGGATTTGTCTGATTAGGGAATTAGGTGATTGCCAAGTGGAGGGGATTATGTCCCATCTTGAGATAGAATCACTTGTTTTTTCCACTATTTTACTGTTTTTTGTTTCTTTATCTTATCCTACTTTTTTTAATATATAAACAAAACGTATACTTTGATAAATAATCATAACTAGTGATTATATTTTTTTCAATGTAAATTGATTTTAAAAGATATGGTAATCTTAAAAATAATTTTAATTGAGACATAATCAATCTTTGAGAAATATTTTAAAATTATAGATATTATATCAATTTTATATTTTAATTAATTGGATAGTTTATTTTATTAAGTGTTTCTTATTTTAACTTATTCTTTTAACATAAATTTTTATTGGAAACTCAATTCACCTCCACCCTCTTAATTTACTCACTTTGACCAACATTTCATTTTAGATGAATTTTTAAATTAACTTTGCAACTGTGATTTTAGTTGTATTCTAAAGATCTAAAATTTCTATCAATTCTAAATTTTAGTTCATTATAGCTATTAAACTAGATGGATCTGCTACAAAAAAACTCCTTATTTTGATAGTACAAATTCTGCTCAATGGAAAATCAAAATTAAAATGCATTTAAAAAGTATGGGTTTTGACATTTGGACTATAATAGAAGATCAATATGAAATACCACAAACATCAAGAATTAATTGGGGTGATTCAATAAAATATACTTAAAATAATAATTATAAGTAATGAATACTTTGTTTTGTTTCGTGGGTGATGATAAATTTAATAGAATATCTACTTGCAAATCTACTTTTGAAATATGGGATACCGTATCTTTTTCACATGAAGGGACTTCAAATGTCAAATAAATGAGTCTAAATACATATTCAATCAAGTATGCTACTTTAAAAATTAAATTTAATGAACCTATTTATGATTTTTATCTTAGGATCAATGAAATAGTGAATACCATGAACTCAATTGGAAAACAGAAGATTGAAAATATCATGTGATGAGATTAATCAAATTATTACCAAATAGAGGGATAGTAATATCTATTTAAATTAAGTAATCTTGTGATGTGAGTAAATTACTTTTCAAGTAATTAATATGAAAGCTAATGATATATTAATAAGAGTTGAAATTCAACAAATATATCAATGAATATGAACTAAAAAATCCATTATCCTTCAATACTAATACCACTTAATATAGAGAAGAGGTACAAGTTGAAAATACGAGTGAAGAATAATATCATGATGAAAGTTATGAAGAGATGTCCCATATTTACAAAATATCCAAGAAATTATATAGAAAAAAGCAGTTCTTTAAGAAATATAATTTCAGAGGAAATTATGACAACAATGTAATGTGTAGGAAGGATTTGAAAAAGGATGATGCTAAAAATGAAATCACCTACTATGAATGTAAGATTAAAGGACACATTAAATTTGACTATCCAAAATTGAAATATAAAAATAAGTATGAGTATAAGTTTAAAAGATTTGAGAGGTTAATAGAGAAACACGGAGTGCCTCCGAAGATGACTCAATATATTTATACAGTAATCAAGAAGATAATTCCGATAGAAAAAATATGTGCTTTGAGACAAGCACATAAGAGGTAAAAAACATTCTTCCTAATTATACTACTAATATTTTCAACAGTACTGAAAATAATGTAAATGATGATTATGAGGAAAAGAATACCAAAGAATAGTTTTATGATTTCTATAAAATATCATAAGATACATTTCATGAGATTAAAAATAAATAAAATTCACTTATGAAATAGCATTCTTTGACAATATATATTAAAACCAACATTACCATTGAAAAAGAGAAAATTGATCAATTTTTTAAAGAGAAAAATGAATTAAAATTGACAAATTAACAGTTAAAGAAATAAATAGAATGTCTTACCAATGGTAAGAAATCATTAACTCAAATAATGGGAAATAACATTTCTCCCAGGTGTATTACCGGAAAAGGTAGTCAACATTGACAGATTAAAATTTCAAACAGTAGATTTACATCTAGTACAAGTTCTAAAAATGTGTATATTTCAAATACCTACTCAAATTAACCTAATGAAGTTTTTATTTTTTTAAGATTACAACTTATTTATATAAAACCCATTAAGCAATTATGTGTTCCAAAATCTCTTATTACTAACATTCCTAGACCCTAGAGGATTTGGGTATAAAAATAATTTTTGGCATAAACATTGTTTTGTATGAAACAAGTTTGAAAACCTACAGAAAACTCCTATGGTATCTAGATAGTTTTTATTCTAAACCTATTCCTAGTGAGTATTGAAACATCAATAAATTGATTAAATTTGATGATGGTCATGTCACTTTTGGTCATAATGGTAGAGGTAAAATCCTCATCCTCGGGAAAATCGGTATTTCTAATTTAGAATTAATTTCTAATGTTTTATATGTATATGTTTTAAAATATAATTTTCTTAGAATTTCTCAATTATTTCATGATATATGTTCTTTAAAATTTGAAAACAATTTCTTCTAGGTTTTTCATGAAAAAATGTTCTAATTTTTACTATTTTAATAAATAATAATATTTTTTCTATTGATTTAAATTATTTACCATAAAAAATATTTATTTCTTATGTTACATTTATAAAAAAATATAGGATTTTCCATTGGAAAATAGGCCATTTTAATATTAATTCACTTATAAATCTAACTATGAAATGGTTAGTCAGAGATCATCCAAATCTTGAAGTCTAAAATGATAGAGTTTGTAATCCATGCCAAGAAAAGAAACTTCATAAGTCTTCCTTAAAAAATAAATATGATGTTTCAACCTCTAAACCAATATATTTTGTTCATATGGACCTCTTCGAACCTTCTAGAGTTTTTAGTTTAAATGAAAAACATTATGTCTATGTCCTTGTAGTGGACCTTTCTAGATACACATGGGTATTCATTCTATCTCAAAAAATTAAATCTTGTTCTTACTTTATTATGTATGAAAAATCAATAGAAAATCATAGTGGACTTAGGATTAAGACCTTAACATGTTTTCATGGTCGAGAATTTGAAAATCAAGACTTGAATCATTTTTCCCAAACTTTTTATAATAACAACTTTTCTACTCCTAAGACACCACAACAAAATGGTGTGGTAGAAATAGGAAATATAACTCTTCAAAATATATCCCACACTATGCTAAATAAGTATGACCTTCCTGTATACATTTATGTAGAGGCTATTAACACAGCCTATTATACTATAAATAGAGTATTAATTATACCTCTCTTCAAAATAAAACCTTTTGAGTTTCCAAAAAATATAAAACCAAATGTTAAATATTTCAATGTTTTTGGTTGCAAAGTCTTTATTTTAAATACAATGGATAATCTAGAAACTTTTCCTCCAAGAGTGATGAAGAAACTTTCCGTGGATAATCAACTTCTAAAAAATCTTATAGATTGTTTAATAAGAGACCAAAATCAATTAAAGAGTATTTTTACTTTAAGATTGATGAAACTGGTCCCAATAAACTTAATATTATCTTATAAAACCTTAAAGATAATCATTCAACTCTAAATCTCAATTCTAAGCCTTCCAAATGTTCTATGAAACAAGCATGATGTCCTCCCTGTGACCTTCGAGAACCCAAACATTAAAAAGATCTTGAGATAACCATCCCCAGTTTTCAAAGACCTATTAGTACTCAAATAAACCACCCTTTAGATGTTGTTATAGTAAATATATATATACATATGAAAACTATAGATTCCCTTGGAAATAAAATTGAACCCAAAGTATTATTTTCACATATTGAACCTAAGAACATTAATTATTCCTTCAATGATGAATTATGGGTAATATCTACGCAATAGAAACTTAATAAATTTGAGAGAAACAATTTTTGGGAACTTGTTAATAACCCTAAACACACCTTAACTACTAGAAATAAGTGGGTTTTTCTGAAACAAGGTTGATGAGTCAGGACCTATAGTAAGAAACAAAGCTTTGTTAGTTGAAAAAGTTTATAATCAAGAATAATTTATTAAATATAATGAAACATATTCACCTATAGAAATAATTTATACCATTAAAATAATTCTTTCCTATGTAGAAAATTTGGATTTCAAACTATATCAAATAGTTGTTAAAAGGGGATTATTAAATTGATTTATAATTGAGGGTGTTTTTCTTGAATAACCCCATGTATTTGAAATTCGACATTTTCTAAATCTTGTTCTTAAACTAATAAAAGATATATATGGTTTAAGACAAGCTCTAGGATCTTGGTATGATAGGCTTACCACTTTACTTATTTAAACATGTTGTTCAAAAGGTATAGCTGATACAACTCTTTTTATAAAAAAAATTCAAAAAATGTTTTAAATTTACAAGTATATGCATATGATATAATATTTGGATCTACTAAAGACTCAAAATGAAATGATTTTTCAAAACTATAGAAAAATTAATTTGAAATTAGTTTAATGAGTGAACTCGAATTCTTTCTTGGATGTCAAAATTTTCAAAATAAATAAGGTATTATCTTAAATAAATATAATATACTAAATAACTTTTAAAATATTTTGTCTTATATAGCACTAAAATTAGTGATACTCCCATGAGTTCCGTATATAAACTAGATCTTGATGATGTTGGGAAACCAGTTGATCAAACTAGTTACAAAGGTATGGTTGGCCGTTTTTATACTTAACTACAAGTCAAACTAATATTATGTTTTGTATGTACATGTGTTCTTTCTTCCAAGAAAATCCAAAAGAGTTACACTTATTAGATTTCCAAATAATTTTTAAATACCTCAAATATACAACAAATTTAGGATTGTTTTATCCAAGATGAAATGATTTTCATTTAGTAAGTTATTTAGATGATTATTTAGGTGGTTGTAAGTTAGATAGAAAAATCAAATTAGGATCATGTTATCTTTTAGTAAAATATCTAGTATCATGGTGTAGTAATAAATATAATTTTTTTATACTATCCATTTAAGATGATGAATACATAGTTATATGTAGTTTCTATGAACAAATCATGTAGATAAAACATACTTCACTATATTTTGGATACCAATTTAGACATGTACCTATAAATTTTGATTACACAACTGTGACAAACATTTCCAAAAATCCAGTATCTCATTCAAGAACAAAGAACATTGATGTAAGACATTAATTTTTGGGTGATCATTATCAAAAAGGTGATATAACTTTAGAAATTATTGGAACTAAACATTATCTTGCTGATATCTTCACAAATAATTTGAGTTATGTGAGATTAAACTACATGAGACATGAATTAGGAATGATAATTTTCTGATGAAAGAGTCTCCATTGATGATTTGTCATTGGATAGCCACCATTGATGATTCACCATTGGAAAATCACTATTGATGAGTCACTATTGATGTGTCTCCATAGATAATCCATCATTGATGAGTCACCATTAAACAAGCCTCCATAAATTTTTTTATTTCCGTTGTTATTGTTTTCCCGGTTAAATATTTATTATCTTACATTTATTATTTATTGTTTGGAATCCATAAATGATTAAACTCTTGGCTAAATAAAATTGATTCACGGCCTCTTAAACTCCTGAACTCCCAAACCATTGCATTCACCTTAGACTGTTCATATTTACTTCCTCCCTTAATCCTGCAACTGATCTAAATGTCCCATGTGAAGTGAGTAACAGAGTCAAATCCTGAAGAGATGAGGCAATCCATTAATTTCAAAGTATCTTCCTATAGTTTGGATACTGTTTCAAAAAACACACATTTGGAAAAATGGTTTATTGAATAAGAAAAGGAAATCTATGTACAATTTCTTCCATCTATAAATTCATTATTATTTAAAGTTATAAAAGACCATAAATGGATGAAATGGTTCATAAAAAATTATCATCTATATTATACGAGGTTAGTATATGTTTTTTATCATAATGTTCAGTTTTTTTTAGAAAGCAAGTGGATATGATAAGAAGTCACATTGATGGAGAATATATTTATTTCTCTTTAAAGGAATGGAAAAGATCATAAAAGTACCTTATTAAGGGGTATATTAGAATTTATAAGGAATTATTCCAAGTAATAGTGAAATATTCAAATATGAAGAGCCACTCTTATAATTGACTGGAGATGGTACAGTAAAGAGAACTAAAGATGTAGAACTTGATGGTGAATGCAAGATTTTATTCAAGTTTGTACATCATGATGTGTGTTCTATGTATGGAGATTTGAATACCATGCAATGTTAGGATTTTTACTTCTTGTTTATGATGTGATAAGGGGAAAAGATCCATCAGTGTAGGTTTTTGATGATTTATATTTTATGAGATGTGAAAGAAGAGATCCATATCAAACTATATAACATATCATAAGATGAATTGAAACATAATATATGATAAGGGATTTGAAAAAGAAGGATAAGAAGATGAAGATAAGTTTGGTGGTTTTTTATTATCAATGACAATTTGTATAAGGGTTAAAGTGAGCTGGAATCTCTAGATGAAATGTTGGGTCTGTGACAATGAAAAATTTTATGATAAATTCAACCTTATTTACCATCTAACTAAACCCATGGACTTGGTGAATCTTTGGTCATGAAATTGATGAGTTAGATGAATACTCTGATGATGATGATGATGATGATAGTGCAAATTTTAAAAAATCAATGGAATAATAAGAAAAAGAATATTTTTTAGTGGAAGAGGGGTGTGATCTGGAGATTCATAAATCTCCTCATAAATAATATATTGGATATGTCAGTCCAACAAGATATCTGGCTACCAAAGAATCTCTTTTAGATTAAAATGATTATGAGGAAACTGAAGTATCTGTAGAGGCTCGGTTTAAAACATCTTCATCCAAAACATCAAGTGACCAAATTTGTAATGAAAATGATAGTAATAAGAATTTATATGATCTTGATTCTCATGATCATAATATAGTTCAAATAAATCCTTCATCACCAATGGTATCAAGTTCTCAAAGAGATAATATTCAATCAAAAGATACTGATATGGTTGATTTGCATCATGTTATTATAGATGATTTGGAAGCTGCCAGTGAGGAGGATAAGTCTCCCAATCTTGTTTATCAGTTAGATCAAATTGAATTATTAGAACCAGCATATAACATACAAAAATCTCTTACATCTTCCCCTTCTATACATAACATTGTTAAATCCTATCAAATAACCATATAATCTCAATTTCTTCTTTATACAAGACCTAAATTAAATTATTCTAAATAATGTGAAAGGTATCCTAGATTTTTTTAGACTTTGTTTAGATTATAGTGATCCAGATAATGAGAAAGAAAATATTTTCAGAAGAGACGAATCCTTAGTGGATAAAATTATTTGATCAATGGATTTAAAACCTTTTACTCCCATGGAAATAGATAGATAAAATAAGGCTGAAGTGCCTTGTGAGAAGAGATGACATCATTCTACCCAATCTATTATACCTCCAAATGTTATGAAACAAGCTGATTTATAATCTATTCAACCAAATGTTAATTATGATTTGGAATTCTTGATAATAATTTAGATTTATATTTTAAAAATGTACTTAACTCTAAACACTCTCCAGTTGCTAGACTCAGTGAAGAAATCACTCAGTATTTGGCTGAGTTGGTTATATATCATTTACAAAAAAGGGTGATATTTCATATTTAGGAGCATGAAGTGGATAATATAATATTGTGAACAAAAGTATAAAGTTTGAAAGATTTATTAGAGGGTCTCACATCTTCGTTTTCATAATGTTTGAATTATATTTCTCAGAATTTGGAAAGCATGACTGTTGTTTCCTCTACATCATCTGTACCTCATCTAACTCAAATACAAACTGATAGAGATCTACTCATAAAGAATATCAGAGAAGAGATTAGTAATTCTTTTGATTATGTGACCACCCATGAGGATCAAATCAGGCTGAAACATCATCTTGGAGAGAACATATATAAAATGATATGGTGGTATAAAACTAATCTCATAATTGATAAGTAAAATGTCAAGAAAGAAATAATGTATCATTTGTGAAGGATTTATAAAACCCATCATATGTTTACTAACTTCAAATTTTGTGAAAAAAAAATTTACTTGCCACCAGTAACAAAGGATTTCAATTAACAAGTGAGTCAAATGAAGTTTCTCACACCAATTTTATAGAGATTCATGGAAGATAAAAATGATTTATTCAATGCTATGGAAAGAAGAGTAAATACAATTATGGATTTTATCAATATCAAGAATCTATTTTTACTTGTCCATAGTACAACTGTTATTACAAGAGAAGCAATTCTTATGATAATAGTTCTTTCAACTTCAACCACATAACCAGTTATATACAACCAAATAGTGATTACTTAGTCTAATGGTCTTCAACATCCACCATTTTAGCCTATCATTTTATCACCAGTGGATAGAATCAAACAACTAAGGAAAGTTCTTATTTGTGAAGCTCTTCCCCCTTCGACACCAACCACTTACAATGCCAAATTTTCTCCAACTCTCACTATTATGGTCTTCTATCAGTATAGAGACAAGGATAAAGGTAAATAGAATGTTTATTAGCAATCAACCTATACACAATAAATCTAATGTGATATTTCTTTTTTTCTTTTTATTTTATTTCATTTTCCCATTTGATAATATCAAAGGGGGTGATAAAATGGGATTTTATTACATTATAGGAATATTCTAATATTTTTTATTTTTATTTATGCTTTGTATATTACATGTATAACTTCTGAAATGATAATAATATTTTCTTTAACATACATACATATCTTATTATCTATGCTTACTTATTTAACACATTTATTATAAAATTTCATGTTTTGTGATCATCAAAAAGGGGAACAATATTGGAACATCCTTTTGTGGAGTGTGTTTGAAACTCTCTTATTTTAATGAAAAAATGGTGATTCTATTAATACTAATGATATACATGTTGTATGATATAATTTTTATAGGGTAAGACTTTTTTACCATATTTCAGTTGTGTTTAAGGATGTGGTACCACCAGAAGTCACACCACCAAATGCACATAGTTAGAACTGAAAAATTACTTGAATTTTGAGACATCATCAGAGCATATACCATCAGACCATTTAAAATGTTATCCTAATCTCTATGTTTGAGATACCACTGGGATGAGCTACTATTATGATTGTTACTTCTAGAGAAGTTATCACCAATATGAGCTACCATTAGTCCTAATACCACCAAAGGAGCTACCACCAGGATGAGCTACCATCTGACTATGATTCACTACTAGACTCTAAGTCACCATTAGCCTGAGGTGCCACCAGTCTGAGATATCGCTAGATGTAGAGTCACTACTTTCTTTTTACTACCATTGATATCCATGGATTTTTTCATGAATGGATTAGTGACTATTTCTTATTCAAGGATTACTTCACCAAGTCTTCATGACATAGTCAAAGATGGTCTGAGGATTGTGGATCTTCTCCAACTAATACTGCTATATATATTTGAAATATATACTCTATACATATATGATACGTACTATATATACAGATATTACTAGCTTAAAAACATACATAAAATAATGAAATTAGTACTAAGAATCTCTACAATCTCACTGATTCATCAACTATGAATATCAATGATAGAGAATCACAGAATCCATTATTGAGATTTATTGATCTGTTAATCGAGATCAATTGGAACATTCATATAGATTCTTATGATCCTATTTTCTGCTACAATATTCAAGAACAAAGAACAATTTCCTCACCGACCCTAATCTGAGTACATTGAACATTATGAGCATACAGTACTGAGTGTTACTATATTCTTTATTACTCTTATTATTTAATGTTTTTCTTTGGAGTGGTGTATTGTTACTCTATTATCAAATGAACACTATCTCCTTCACCTAACTATAGAATACTCGATTTTCTCTCCTTCAATTACAATTACATTTTCCCATAGTGTTTTTGGAATAGGTCCTTCTGTGGAATGTGTTATCTTTACATTCCACATGTATCTATGGAATAGGATCATTAGTCTGGATATCTTGTAGCTATTTTTTGTTTACTTGATCCAGTTTATAGATCAGCTTTATTATTATTATTATATTATTGGAATTATATTATTTCAAAGTGGAGGGAATTAATTATCATCTTGAGACCAAAACTCTTATTTATTATTTTGTGTTACTATGTTTTGTTTCTTTATCTTATCATAGATTGTTTTTAATCTATAAAAAACTAATAATTTGATCATTATTATTAACTAGAATTTATAATGGTTTTTTCAAAGTAAATTGATTTCAAATGATAAGGTAATCCTAAACATTATTTTAATTGGGACATAATCACTCTTTGAGAAATCTTTTAAAAGTAATAGTCTTATATCGATCTGCTATATTGATTAATTTTCATGTTTATTTGATTAAGGGAAGTTTATTTTAAAATAATATTTTAAAAAACAATATTGGGAACTCAATTCACCCCCCCTCTTGGGTTACTCACTCCGACATAGAAAATTGTAGTCTATGATAGATCAAAGAGTTACTATAATCATCTTCATTATTTATAGTTATCATAGTACACTCAATATATAGCAATCGGATATCCCTCTTTCTTATTATTTCAAAAAATATGAAAAAACACCCATGACAAGAGTACAATATCTATTCTCACAATGGCATGCTAGTACCCCATTATATAAAGGAGGAAGAAAAATGGCCAGGGGGTCAATGGTGTTTTGGTTGATAGTTCAGGGAAGATAAAAGCGTATTTTATGGAAGTACTATTTTATATTTAGGGTAAAGACAATTCTTTTTACTATTAGAACCTTTGGAATATTTGGAATAATAATTTATGGTCAATCGCAGAGTCATTTCTTCATTTCGGTTTATGTGTGTGTTTATGTGTGAGCATGCTATATATTTTAAATGGATGTAAAACATCCTTCATGGTGTGACCACTGATATAATTATTTGTCCTATAATATCATGAAATGGTCTGTAATCCATGAGATAGTGATTTTTCCTTTTTTGTAGAAGGAGGTTTAGTCATGACATCAAAAGATTTAGTTGTATAATAAAAGACTCTTCTCACAGTATGGGGCCTATATCATGACATGAAAGACTTAGGTGGTGTAAATCTCATCATAACCATGTAATTCAAAACATGATTCTAGGTCAGTTTGATTCTACTATTCTACCTTTCATGGTTTATTTTTATTATTTACTTACTTGTTTCTTATTTAATCGACTCAAACCCCAAAACCCTCTATTAAATCCCTTTTAGACTCTCATGTTATAGTTATTTTTCGTGAAACCTATATTGGAAGAGTATGAGGGAGGGGAGGAGGTCAATGTAGAACTATATATCCATGTAACCAAGGACAAAAATTGTGTATTTTAATCATAAATTATTTCCAATGTAGAGGTAGAACTAGTCAAAAAATGATATGGCATTAGGCATGTATTTTATTTATATGTTTTTATCTATATTTCATACTTCAAATTGAATTGATTACTTTCAAATGATTTTTGTGATTCTCCCCAATATCTATGTTTCAAAACCCTTAGGATAGAATGTTTTATCTTATAATTTTTTTCATGTGTGTGTTCTTAATGTTAAATTGATGATTGACATCTATTATTATCTCCCTCTATCCTTTTTTTATTCTTTATGGAATGATGATATAGGATTCTACACATTACTGGTTGGATGATGTAGTTTCAAGGTGGGATGAAATATAAGTGGGTCATGGTGGTTTGGTGTGAAGGTATGATGAATTAGGGCCTCAGCGTGGTAGTAATGAGGCATGGTATTTGAGAAATAGTAGTGTGGAGGTCCAACAGTGGTGTGATTTCAAATGATAATTATTAATAGTTCTCTATGTATTTATACTATGATTCATTAATTGATGGGGAATCTAGTCTAGTTTGATCATATCATGTCCTATTACACCATGTTATAATTGTTTTGGGTGATGAATATAGATAACCCTAATATCTTACAAGTGGTTAATCCTATATAAGGACTTTGTCTTCTACAAGCTACTGGTGTGGTGAAGGATGCCACAATTTCATGGATGGATAATGGATGGATATTCATATTGTACTAGAGGGGTGGAACAACATATTTTCCTTAGAATGGAGAGGCTATCAATCAGTAAGGGAAGAGGTAACACTGTGATACCCATATCGAACTAACCCATCATGGCATGAACAACACAGTCACAATGTGATGGCTTGTTTCTAGTATCTCTCTAAAAAGAATATCATTTGTATATGGAACTCAGTGGTTTACATATCGATATATTTCAAGGAAAATAATGAGTAGATACATTAGGTTTAGTCACCTAAGCTCTATTTGGTCAATCACAGGGATTGGGTATAGGTATCTAGGTGTTCACATGGTTGGGTACACCCTTTTTTGTGGTGTGTTACACTCATTTGTTGTTTGTTACTTGATGATTCATAAAAAACCCTTGTTAATAGGTGGGTTATTATCTCCTATTTTATTTTTATACTACTCTCATCTATTATATATTGTTCCATAGAGCATTTTTCCACTAATATAGTTCCAAATAGGTGATAGAAATTGTGTTATTTAGGTAGTTTGAAAACTTAGTGTTTCATGTTTATTTCTGCTATAGTTGAGTTGTGGAATGTCCACCATCACTTATATATCAACTTCTCTCCTTTAAATTATACATGGGTTTCTTTTTCAATATTATATCACTTTTTTCTAATTTTTGAATTTTAGTTATCTATTTTATTATCATTTCTATTGTGGTTTTGGGGGAATCCTAGTGGGCATATATATATACGCTCCCATACATTATCCTTTTCACCCACATTTTTCATGTATTATATAGAAAATAGACAATTTTGCAATAATCATGGAAATAATGGCGTTGGTGTGGCTTATTGGTAAGTGGAAGTTCCATGTTTCATTCATTTTGGGAGATAGATTTATGTGGGTGGATCATTATTATAGTTTCTTATATAGGCATTCCTTTTTAAGTATTTTGGGATGTATATTTACCTCTTTTCATTACTGATTACATAGTAGTTATCCTTAGTGTATCTTATTATTTTTATCATTCATTTTAATCATATATTAGTTATTTTATATCTTTTATAAATTATTATTTCATTTGTGGAAGTTTGAACTGTGTACAGGTGGATTAGGCTAAGCCCACCCATCTTTTGTGATATTCCAACTTGATTATAGACACCAACCACATACCTATCACAGGTGGGGTGTGTGTTTCACATAGTTTACCTCGACCTAGGAGGGGTCCTAGTTGTTTGAGTCATGTTAAAGATGTATTAGAGCGAAGTTTTCATAGGGATGGAGTTTCATGTTAGATATCAAGGGAGGTTTGTTTTTTGGAATTTTGGGCAACATTTTTAGGGGGTCAACTTCTAATTTCATGCTAGGTAACCTAATGTTTGTTTAGTTGTTGTTGTATCCATTCAATTAGAATCTAATGACTGGGTTATAAAACTTTTAACATAAGGCATAAGTTACAGTGAATAAAAGATGGTACATACATTGTGTGGGATTGGATCGTTGTTTTTCATGTTCTTACTGATATGGATCCATAGAAGGTCCATATTGTTAAATTATTGGATTACACTATGTATAAATCTATCTAAGATCCCAAGTAAAGTTCCTTATGTGATCATGTGAGTGATTGATCCTATTTTCATCAGATAGCTACGTGATGTGGCTTTTGTCGAGGGACCAAATCATGATGTTGTTCCACTTATTGTTTAAAGGGTACTTCCCCCTCCCATTTTTTAGAAATAAAATGCACCTATCATGGTACAATTATGAATTATTCCACCTATTATGTATACAATATTTTTATGGTAAAATATGAGGATGTCCAAATGTTGAGTGAGTTTCATGAGTTCCATCAAAAGATGACCCTCATTCTCTAAGGCAAACCACTCCCTAAAATTTATAATGGATTACTAAAACTAGTTTTCTAGTTATTCTAAATTGTTCGGATTCCTGCTAATAATATAGTATTACTACAGTCCAGCCTTCTACATGGTGTGATGGGTTGTTGGTGGTACTTTTTCATTCATACCTATGATGATGGGAGGATTTCTTTGGAAAATTTCCATAATATCCGATGTGATGAGTACTTCCTAATGATGTTGAGTACTCCCTCAACATTATTCAAGATATATTTATCCAAGCACATATGTTTGATCATGGACAACATAGAGGCAACTAAGTCAAGATTGATCCACATTATATTTCCACTTATTACAATGTTCTATAAAAATACTTGGTGATGGAGATCTTCTTGGAATATTGATGGTGGGTAGTGGCTATTAGTAGTAGTAATTCAGGGGAAGATCTATTATCCATATCCATCCATGTTAGCAATTATGGTTCCTATATAGGAGATAGGTGAATGGGTAGTTTCATACCAAATGATCAATATCTCTGGGGTAATGCTGGAGATCTAGTAATCCAAGTGAAATATTTGTAATGATTTTACAGGAAAATGTCATCTATCAATTGACTACCTAAAACATATTGTAAATTAATGTAGACATGTAATTTATGGACCTCTATGTTAGTGTGAATGGAATCAATGTGGTCCCCATTGAGGTATTATTAGAAGAGGACATGGCAGTGTAATGGGAGGAGGATCTAGAAGAGGATAACACTATGATTTATTTCCACCAATTCCACCCCCAGGTGGTCCTCACCCAAATTAGAGGGTTATAGGTTACGGGCACAATAAAATATAAGTGATGGGGGATATAACAAAGAGGTTCTCAATGGGATCTGATAATCCTTACATGTAATATCTACATTTGAACCTATACTGATAAACATCGATATTATCCATTAATTCATTTAAAAAACCAATGAAGTAAATTGATAGATTTCAGTGGAGCCCTTATCCTAACCCAAAGTGGAAACATACACCTACTAAAAGTGATCACATGGAACCCCACATCTCTATATGATGTGAGATTTCTCTTAGTGGAGAGAGGTTTTCATGGGAACATGAAGTTCCTTGAGGGATTTTTGAAGAATTTTGAATGTGTTTCTATATTTTTTTTGAATCATTATAGGTTAATGATATGATTTTAGTGATTGTTGAAATGTTTTTGAGATTATTTGAACATCCTTGTGGTCATTTTTAGAAATTCTGTGATTATATAATCAATTTCAAAATTCTTAATTTGAAACTAAAAAATTTGATAACTCTTTGAAGCACCTTGTACTACATTTGTATCATTATGACATTATAATTTTCAATTTTTACTTTGATATATTGAAAAAATAAAAAGGGCGACTTCATAAGGATTTTCTATAGGAGTGTAAGGATGATTTCATGTGTTCATATGTATTATGTATCACTACATACTGATTTTATTTCTATTTTCATCGGTCTGATCAAAGAGTTTGTAACCATCATTACCTACTCCATAAGGATAATCAATGAGTTTAGAAGTATGATTCTCTACTATGTAAGGATGACCATTGATCTATACAAGGATGACTATAGCACCTTAAGGGTTATTTTCTTGGACAATATGGGTTATCCACCAGGACTATAAGGATTATTAACTATATAATTTGGGTCATCTCTAATCTACATATGAGTCATCCCCTTTGTGTAATTTGAAGAATATTGGAGGATGAAATTATAAGAAATTAAAGAATAAATTATTTTAAGGAAAATTTAACTAGATATTGAATATTGTTTCTATAAGGATTAAATTATCACAATTAAAGTAATATTAAAGTTGTACAATGAATATATGATCTAAAAATCAGGAATACCAAGGTAACCCATGAGAATAACTAGATGATGAATATTTAATGTGAATCTATGTTTCCTCAATAATAATATCCAAAATTCAATTTTGGAATGAATGTTTGTAGATGTTGTACTAATCTTCAGTTCTTAAATTACTTGAAAATAAGTAAGTTATAATTCAAGGTATGTTTTTAGGTATTTGTTTTCTTTTATAGTAGTTGATTTATATTATGAGTAGTTTGAATAAGATGTAGATCAATACTTATATGTTTCTTAATGTAAATAATCACTTGAAAGAATATGTGAATTTATTGAATGATGCATGAAAGGAAATATCCACATAAACTATTGGTGAGAACTTTATACATCAGATTGTGAACCTATGTTATTTGAATTTATGTAAATTGTTGAATAAATCCATATAAATGGTAATAATCATACCTAAAATTAAGGAGATACCAAGAAAATGAAGAGTAAATAACATCATATTTGGAAAATCTAAAAGAAGAAGGATTTGTAATGGGAGTTGATGGGCTGGAGCATTTTTAAAATAAACTAATGCTCAATATTTTAGTGTATAGATAAACAATAAATTCAATGATATTTATATAGTAAGAAAGTGATGACATAAACTTGTGACAACAGTCAACTAGTATCTTTTTATGTCATGGTTCTAAGAAAAGGTGACAAAATATATATTCATCACACTTACTATCTTGATGAGGAAGGTTAATATTTATTATTAGATCCACATGAACATGATAGAGATCTTCCTGAAATGGTGTTCTTTGTTATTTCACAATTTCTGATAGAGGTCTATGTAAAATCTTAGGACTAGTGGGGAGCTATAAATCATTTTTGAATAAATCCTAAGGGACATTGATTTGTTTTTATGAAAATAGTAGATTAATTTATTGATTAGGGAAGAAACCATATGCAGTAATGATTAGGCTTGTAACACACCAAGATTCCACAGTACGCTTCTATTTTAATAATACAACAACTTGCATTGTACGCAACATCGAGTTCTAGTGCACCACAACCAATCAAACTAGACGTTATGAATATTAATACCCACTTTTCGAAATATTATAAATTTTATTTTTCAAAATGGACTTCATTTTTCAATTAATAATATCAAAATTAGATTAGGGTGAATTTTTGGTATTTTTCTAAAAACTATCAATTTAATAAGAATAGTAAAAAACACTATGTTATTTTTTTAAACGGACTTTTTATTCCAATAATTATTTATTTTATTTAAATTTATGTTAATTAATAATATATAAATAATACATATATTATTTCCATGTAATTCGTTAGAGTTAGTTTATAATAAAGCTAAATGTATAAAATTTTATTGAGTTTTTTAACGTCTTTTACCCACCTTCTAGGAACATTTTAAAATTTGCATAAAATGTAATTTTACTTCTTCAATGAATATAATATTAAAAATATAAGCAGCTCGGTTGATATCAATAAGTAAAATGATGATCAATAGGATGAAAATAATTTTTTGTGAATAGTAACTTTTGAATTTTATTTACCATGTTTAAAAGTAAATAGTGTAATTAAAAGTAAAAATGATATTATAGTTAACCTAAAACATGTCATAATTCTATTGGATAAGTGTATTTAGACCAAAATAAACCTTAGTAATAAAATATGATCCTCTTTGATCCACTTGGATTAGATTAGGAAATTTATTGTTATTTTATTTAATGAAGAGTTAAAAGTGTTAATTTCAAATTTTCATAACTAAACCATTTTTACTATAGGGTTATACATAAGATAAATTCAACTATAAATATTAATTAGAAATATATAAAGATTTACTACATCATTTTATTTTATTTATAATTTTTATAGATTAAATAATAAAATGTATTTATGATACAATGATGATGTAGTAATTACCTTATTAATGACATGTTAAAATAATTGATAATATTAATAAAAAAATAAATGTAAATTGAGACTTATGATGAATTAAAATAATTTTATTGGTTAAAATGACTTGTTATAGTTGATTAAATAAATATTTTAAGAAGTTATTATATTTTTATGACTTTCAAAAAAAAAACAAATACTAAATAGTGTCAAAATTGACAAAAATTGGTTTTTAAAACAAATACTACATTATTAATTTAAATAATATTCCTAAAAATATAAGGATAGGCCAAAATACATAGATAATTATATATATATCAATAATTAACCACTTTAGTTTCTCTTGAATTTTTATAGTAAGAGTATTAACCATTTATTATAATAATACAAGAATACATGGTAAAAGTTAAACTATTTAACTAAGAGTTAAATCTAAAAGATATGGTTAATATGGTGACCTAAACCTATATAAAACCTATTTTTTGACTTTTTGTGACCCGGATTCACCTTATCCTTGAAATAAATTCTTTTGGAGCCATTATAAACCGAATATGATTGTATAATAAATTAATATTTCATGCTTTTCCCCAAGTGACCCTCACCTCTCTTGTAAAAGGGAACTTCCCCTTATCCCAAAATCACACCTCTAAAGCCATTTGGCTCAGCCAACCCCTGTTAAAGTACCCTCCCAACTACCCTAAATTCAACTAAGAGGCCTTAATTTGATCATAAATCTAGAATAAGGATCCCTTTTGTTCAAATCAAAAGGAAGAACCCGAAGAAGAGGTAATAATTTCATCACCTCTTTCAAAGTTCTTTTCTTATTCCTCTTATTATTTATTTTTTTTTAATACCAAAGTAATAACAATAGTAAAATATACATAAATTGATGTTATAATAAATATGGTACAACAGTATTCATTATTCTATCCATCTTATGAATGAAAAAGTCACCATATGTGTGTACGTACGGCTTATCGTCTCCACATCGTGGTGTTGTTTGTTTTTCAACATTTCATTATTTGGATGGGTATAATAATGAGAATAATTGATTTAAATAATAAATATAACATGTTAATTATTATTTTTATATGATATACCATCCAATTACATATGACTTCACCACCAATAGAATGATATTATCGCTCGTGTGTACGTATGGATTACCATCTCCACGAATGCGATGAGATTCATTCCCCATCGTAACAATTCAAGAATAATTTTCATTTTATGGTTCAAAATAATGTTTTAGAACTTAATATCATTCTTTATATCAATGAAATATATCCTATAAAAAACACACATGAATTATGTAAGAAAAAAAATAAAGGAAAACGAATTGTTAAACACCCAAAACCATGATACTAATGATATATCATTAACAAAAAAAAATATTAGAAGAATATATAAGATATAATATTTATGTATGTGGTCCTTTAATAATTTAATAAAAATGATTTCACCATTATAAAATAGGTTAACCTACCCTTAACTAAAGAATATTACAAGGTAATAATTTTAGAATCTCTTTATTTATCTGAGGTTGTTTATACGTAAGTATAAACTGGGACTTCTTTATCATCCTCATTTGTGTTTCTAAAAAATGTATTTCAAATTTTTTTACTATTTCCTATAATATGGTTTAAATTCATTTATAACCTTGTTTTAATTTTTATAAATTTTTTGGAAAGGAATCTTTCCATCGTTTTCCAAACACGGTACTTTATGACCTTTTCGACCAATTAAGGTAAGAATGTTTTTTAACTTATATGGTGGGTGCTGCTATTTCTGCCATTTTAATACCGTCGAAGCTTACCTTGAAATATTATAAGAATATTTTCAAAATTAATTTTTTCTTTTATAAATATGTGACTTTTAAATGATTTCAAAATAGAAATAGTTATTTCCCTCAAATAGTTTTGATTTCATCTTTGTCAACATCCTTTGATGGATTTTCGATTGTTTGAAGTTGATATGTTATGATACACTATTCCATATAGTATTGAAGGTTTTGTTATATGTTTGACTGTTGAGGTGTTATTTTTATACCATTCATGATTTAAGGTTAAAGTAATATCATTTTTATGCTAGTTTTAATACGAATGTTTATGTTATGCTTCAACATTTTCATATGTGGAATGAATTGGACTTAGTAAGTGACAGATGGAGCCCACTATAGCTCCTCGATGCATCGGTAGGTCTCATGAGTCAAACTAGCTTCTTGGAAAAAGGCCTTGACAAAATATTATTTTTATTCTTGGCATGAGTATTTGAATATGTGGTTATGATGTTTGGCATTATGCATTCTATCATTATGAAATTAGCTATTGATATTACATGTTATTATTAGACTAGTAGAATATCCATGTGAATAAGTAAATTGAATTATTTGATTTACCTTTTCCATATTATGAAAAAGTTTAAATTTAAAAGGATTTTGTTTTAGTCTTATTTATTGCCTTAAATTTTTGTTCTTATTTATGATAGTTTCCTCTATATTATTATCCTTACTGAGAATCTGAGCTCACCCCTTTCTTATTTTTTCTTTTTCCCAGGAAGTGAAGAAGTATAGTATGATTAACCTATAGAGATATTCTAAGGATATGTGTGTGTTCAAAAGGAACACAATTTTGTTTTTTTATTTCATGATGTGATGTAAAACTTATGTATGTATCTAGTACTTCCAAGGATACTAAACTAATCAGTCTTTTGAGACTTGATATCTTGTGATAATTCCAATGTTATATAATATTTCACTAACTTTGGGTAACTTGGGTCGGGGCATTATATTTCGTATCAAAGGATGTTTAGTAAAAACTTGGGTAACTAGATTTACAGAAACACTTATTATAGAAAATTACCCTAAGATAGACTTTGAGAATTAGTGTAGAAGAACATCCTAGAATTTTTTTTAATGTTGAGATTTTGCGAGTTTTCCAAAAAAAATACATCCCTATCTAGATATGAGTAGGTATGGGTGGATCTGTAAATAAAGTAACTAGGAGTGAAAACTCTGACAGGGAGTTTCAGACTTGACCTGGGGTATCTTGGTACATGAAAATGGGCCTTGCTGCACTTTTTGTAACGAAACTCCCAAAGGATATGTTTAGGATAATTCAAATTTTATTTACAATAAATTATGAAGGATTTAAGAGTAAATACTTCCTCAAAGAAAACATTTTTTTACAATTATGGATTATTTGCATAAACTATTCAATTTAAGTTAGGTATTTTATTAGTTTGAAATTATGTATTGTGATTCATAAACTAATCTAGTGTATGTCATTATTTAGAAATGATACCTAGTGAAAGGAATGGAAGCTGTATCAATGCATATAATCCATGTAGGGATTTCCATCTAACTCAAGATAATTATAGTGGAGATGGTGATGCAACTAGTGTTGAATAGCTTATAACCATACTGGGAAAACTCACTCAGGTTATGAATAATAACCCTACCCGTATGGAGCACCCTGATCCACAACGCGAAAGATCAATGTTTGAAATCTTTATGAGAAAATAGACACCAACATCCAATGGGACTAAAAATCCATTTGTAGCTGAGAAATTGATAAGTTCCTTAGATAAAATATTTCATGCTTTGGGGAGTATCAAAAGGGAAAAAATTCATGGTAGTTTATTGCCTCACAATAGATGCAGATCAATAGTGATCATTAATTCAAAACATGAAGGAGGATGAAGAAGTGTAAAATATGTAATGGAGGAATTTTAAGGATCTTTTCATAGAAAAATACGTTCCTCGTGACCATCGAGTGGATATGGAATGAAAATTTCTGAGTCTAAGGAAAAAGGAGGATGAGAATTTCCAAAGTATGAGGTTATCTTTACAAGGTTTTCAAAGCATGCTGCAGATTATATATGTAACCCAAGGAGTAAGACTGATCGATTCATTGATAGGCTAAAACCATTTCTCCGTCGAGCATTCATTTAATAATCCTTCTTGTGGTACGAAGATATAGTATAACATGCTATCAAGATAGAAAAATAACTTTATAAGTCTTACAATATTAAAGAAAATCTGTAGAAGAAGAGATCTACTAAACACTTTTGAAATGGAAATAAAGGGAATAAGGGAAAAGTTGAATTTCCATCCTATAGTAAATTTTATAAGAAACACTCTGATACTTTATTTAAGGGAATGGTAGTCTGTTACAAGTGTGGTGAAAAATTCCACAAAACTCATGATTGAAAGGAAAATAAAGAGGATGTCAATGTTGAATGCTACAATTGTATAGAAATGGTGAATTATGAAAATGAATATCCTAAGTGCCAAGGAAACTTACCTCAAAAAATTCCTAGGGATAAAGGCCAATATTATGCGATCACTACTTCTGATGTTGAAGCTCTAAATGATTAGGTGGAAGGTAATTTAATGGTCTCCTAAAATTTCGCCAATGCCTTATTTGATTCTGGATCATCGCATTGTTTCATATCTTCCATGTTTGCTAAAAAATTAGATATTTCTAATTTAATTTAACAAGGGAGTTGTCAGTCAAAACTCCTAAGGGATGTATCATTGTAACATAGATTTTTCAATCGGTTCCCATTAGGGCATATAAACGTTCTTTATCTGTTGATATCATCATTATACCCATAATTGAATTTGATATAATCCTCAATATGGAATGTATTTCAGACCATGATGAAAAAATTTATTATAATAAGAAGGAGGTTACAATTTTTTATAATGATAAGGATTACCTTATCTTTATAGAAGAAACATTGACATCTGATTCTTATTTGGATCCATTCCCAGTAGCTCTACTAAATTCAATTATTGGGGAAAAGACAATTAAATAACTATGGGTGAGGAATGAAATATTCAGATAGAGTATGTACCTATTGTGCAATAATATTTTGATGTGTTTCCAGAGGATAAACCTAGACATCCTTTAGAATGATATATTGAGTTTTTCATTGATTTAATTCTTTGTTCAAGGCCCATATCAAAGACCCCTTATAGAATGGCCACTGTGGAATTAGTTCAATTAAATAAAAAACTAGAGGAATTGATTAATAAAATATTTATTCACCCTAGTGTTTCTCCATGGAGAGACCTTATTCTTTTTGTTAAGAAGAAAGATGGATATATGAGGTTGTGCATCAACTACAGGGAGATCAATACTATAATTGTAAAGAGCATGTATCCCCTACCTCTCATTTGCGATTTATTTGATCAACTTCATAGAGCATAATAGTTTTCAAAGATTTAACTTTTATCTGGATATCATTAGTTTTGTGTGAATAACGAAGACATTCAAAAGATAGCATTTTGAACCAGGTACGGATATTATGAGTCTACAGTAATGCCTTTTGGACTGACTAATGTACCCTCAATCTTCATAGATATAATGAATAGATATTTCAAGGAATATCATGATGAACTTGTAGTGTTATTTATTGATCAAAATTTGGTATACTCCAAAATCTATGAAGATAATGAAAATCAATTGCACATTATTCTAAAGACACTTAGAATAAAATAATTATATGAGAAGTCTATCAAGTGTGAATTCTGGCTTCATGAGATTTCTTTCCATGTCTATATTATCTCTAAGGATGTAATCTATATTGATCCTTATAAGACAAGATCAATATAACAATGGCCAGTAATGATGAGGATAATTGAGGAATGCAATTTTATTAGTTTAGCAAGTTATTATCGGTGTTTTCGTCCAGAATTTTTCCTTATTGGCTAACCCATTAACCAAGCTCACACTTAAAGCGGATAAATTTGTTTGGTTAAAAGAGTGTGAATAATGTTTTGAAGAATTTAAAAAATGATTATTCAATTATCCTATATTGACCCTACCATTGGGGAATGAGGGGTTTGTTATTTATATTGATGCTTCAAAGAAAGGTCTTGGTTGTGTCCTTTTACAAAATGATAGAGTTATAGAATATGCATCACGACAACTAAAAATTCATGAATATAACTATCCCACTCATGATCTTGAGTTAGAAACTATATTCTTTGCTCTGAAGATATAGAGACACTATTAATATGGTAAAAATGTTATATTTATATTGATCACAAGAGTTTGAGGTATATTTTCTCACAAAAATAACTCAACGTAAGGAAAAGGAGATGGCTCGAGCTACTCAAGGATTGGGATTTCACTATACACTACCACCTGGGGATAGAAAATATGTTGGTAAATTCTTTGAGTAGAAAGGATCAGGGATTTTTGAACAATATGAGATTTTAAAGGGATCATATGTTCATGTATCTAGTAAAGATGGATATAAGAATAATAATGGAAGGTGAAACATTAATACATTTTCAAATAGTTTCCAATCCATCTTTAATAAAGAGGATAAAAATTTCTCAGACTGATGATGAGGATTTTGAAATGAAAATTAAAGCTGTGAATGATGGTAGATTGATCGACTTCATATATGAAGATGAAATTTTGAAATTTGAGAAGATACATTGTGTTCTCGATATAACTGATCTAAAAAGGGAATTGTTGGATGATGATCATGGTTCCAATTTATCTATACACTGATGTAGTAATAAGAAGTATAAATACTTGAAGGAACGTTTTTGGTGGGACAACATGAAGAGGGAGATTGCAGATTATGTGTCAAGATGTATGGTTTTTCAATAGGTTAAAGCTTGAAGGAAACATCCTGGAGGAGTCATTAAACCTCTTCCCATACATGAGTGGAAATGGGATGATATTACGATGGAATTTTTCATGGGGCTACCGAAGACTCCTTGAATGAATGTTGCAATATAGTTCATTGTTGATCATCTTACCAAGTCAGCATATTTCCTTTCTATAAGAGAGGATTTACGACTTGAACATTTTTCAAGACTATAAATAAATGACTTTTTAAGACTTCATAGTTTACCCTTATCAATTGTTTTTTATCGTGATCCCTGTTTTACATCAAGATTCTAGAAAAGTGTTTAGAAATCCCTAGATACTAAACTTTTCTTGAGCACTGCCCACCACCCTCAAATTGATGGACAGTCATAACGGACTATTCAAACCATAGAAGACATGTTTATATATTACTCACATTACTTTCATGGTATGTGGGATCAGTATATACCTCTGGTAAGATTTTCATACACCAATAGCTTCCATTCAAGTATTCAGATGGACTCATATGAAGAATTATATGGAATGAGATGTTGCACACCAACTATTTGGGTTGATGTTGGTAAAAGAAAACTTGTAGGACCAGAACATTTTGAGGAAATAATAGAAAAGATGAAGATTATTTGAACCCACATCAAAGAAGCTCAACGTAGGAATAAGAGTTATACCGAAGGAAGGAATTGGAATTTCAAGTAATAGATTATGTTTTCTTAAAGTTATCACGATGGAAGGGTGTTATACGATTTAGTATGAATGGTAGATTAAGTCCCAGGTTCATCGAACCTTTCGAAATACTAGAACGAATTAGAGTTGTAGCTTACTGTTTGACAATTCCTCCAAGTCTCTCCAAATTTCATGATGTGTTCCATGTATCACTGTTGAGAAAATACAATCCTGACCCAATATATGTACTCACCTATGATAAAATAGAACTATAACCTGATATGTCTTCTTGTGAAGAGCCTATCGGGATTCTTGATACCAGAGAACAAGTGTTGAGAAACCGGAAGAATCGTCTCATAAAAGTTCTATAGAGAATCCATAAGATGGAAGAGGCAACGTTGGAACCCGAGGAACTTATGATGAAGAACTGCCCAAATATTTTTATGCAGTAGTATTATAGAAATTTTTAGGATGAAATTATTTTAAGGAGGGAAGAATTTTACACCCCAATCTTCCACGGTACACTTATCTTGGAATAATACAACAACTTGTGTTGTACGCAACTTCGAGTTCTAGCACACAACGACCAATAAAACTAGTTGTTATGAATATTAATATCCACTTTTTGAAATTTTATAAATTTTATTTTTCAAAATGTTCTTCCTTTTTGGATTTGTAATATCAAAATTATCTTAGTGTGCTTTTTTGGTATTTTTCTGAAAACTTTAAATTTTTGATGAATAGTGAAAAGCATTGTGTTATTGTTTAAAACAAACTTTCTATTTAGGAAATTATTTGTTTTATTTTAATTTATATTAATACAAAATAGATACATAATACCTATTTAAGTTCAATTTAATTCATTGGAGTCATTTTATAATAAATTTAGATGTATAAAATTTTTTTGAAAATTTTAACGTCTTTTACCCACCTTCTAGGAATATTTAAAAATCTGCATAAAATGTAATTTTACTACTTCTTTGAATTGAATTTCAAATATCTGAGAGACATATTTGAAATAATTATGTAAATATTTTTTCAATAGTATGAAAATATTTTTTGGTGAATAGTATCTTTTGAATTTTATTTACAACGATTTAAAGTAAATAGGGTAATTAAACATAAAAATGATATTATAATTACCTTAACACATATGTTAATTATATTGAATAAGTGTATTTCGACCAATATCAACCATAGGAATAAAATACGATCCTATTTTTATCCACATGGATTAGATTAGAATGTTTATTATTACTTTATTTAAAGAAGAGCAAATAGTGTTAAATTCAATTTTTCATAACTAACCGATTTTTAATATAGGGTTATACATAAGATAAATTTGAATATATATATTCCTTATAAAAAGGTAAAACTATTTCCTAAATCATGGTATTTTATTTATAATTTTTAGATAATAAATAATTTAATTTATTTATGACAAAATAATGATTCAGTAATTACCTTATTAATGAAATGTTAAAATAATTGATATTATAAATATTAAAATAAATGAAAATTGAGACTTTAGATTAATTACACAAATTTTATAGTTTAATATGATAGGTTATGCTTGATTAAATATTTTTTTTCGAAGTGATAAAGTTGTTATGACTTTCACAAAAACCGAATACTAAATAGTGTCAAATTTGACATAAATGAGTTTTTTAAACAAATACCATATTATTAATTTATATAATATTCATAAAAATATAATGTTCATCCGAATTATTTATATAAGGTTATATATGTCAATACGGAACCACTTGGGGTTCTTTTGGATTTATATAGTAATTTTATTTACCATTTATTATAATAATACAAGAATACATGGTAAAAGTTAAACTATTTAACTAAGAGTTAAATCTAAAAGATAAGGTTAATATGGTGAACTAAACTTGTCTAAAACCTATTGGTTGAAATTTATTTGACCCATACCCACCATATCCACAAATAAATCCTTTTTGAGCCATTATAAACCCAAAATTATTGTATTATAAATTAATAATTCAATCTTTTCCTAAAGCGACCATCACCTCTCTTATAGAAGGGAACTTCACCTTCTATCAAAATAACACCTCCATGTCCATTTTTCTCGGCCAAACCATGCTCCAATATCCTGACCACTATCCTAAATTTAACCTATAGGCCTTACTTTGATACAATACCCAACCTAAGAAGATTTTTTGTTCATATAAAAAGGAATAACCCGAAGAAGAGGTAATAATTTAATCACCTCTTTCAAAGTTCTTTTCTTCTTCCACTTCCATTTTCTTTGTTTTTTACAGACCAAAGTAATAAATCCAGTACATTATATATAATTTAATGTTATTATTAATATGGTATAACAATATTCATTATTCTATCCATCCTATGAATGAAAAAGTCACCTTACATGCATGTGTATGGCTTACCGTCTCCACCTCATGGTGTAGTTTGTTATTCAACACTTCATTATTTGGATGGGTATAATAATGAGTATAATTGATGTAAATAATAAATATAACATGTTAATGATTCTTTTTATATGATATATCATCCAATTACATATGATTTCACTATCAATATAATGATATTTTTTCTCGTGTATACCTACAGATTACTGTCTTCATGAACGTGATGAGATTAATTCCTCATCGTAACAATTCAAAAATAATTTCCAATTTATGGTTAGAAATAATGTTTAAGAACTTAATATCATTATGGATATGAATAAAATACATCTTATCCATAAAAAATGGCTTAGTTAATAAAACATATATAGGAAAACAAATCAGTTAACACCCGAAACGATGATACTACTGAAATATCATTAAAAAACAATTATAGAATATTATATAATACACCATATTTATGTATTTGGTTCTTGAAAAATTTAATAAAAATGATTTAACCATTGTAAATGAGGTTAAACTTCCCTCTACAAATGAAAATTACTTGGTGATGGGTAATTTTACAATCTCATTATTTATCCGAGGATATTTATACGTAAGTATCTACTGAGGCTTCTTTATCATCCACACAAGTGTTTCTTAAAAATTTATTTCAAACCATTTTTACTATTTGTTATAATATGGGTTAAATTAATTTATTCCCTTGTTTTACTTTTTATAAATTGTTTTCAAATTTATCTTTTTCGATGTTTTCCAATAAGGTACTTTATGACCTTTTCGATAAATTAAGGTAAGAATTTTTTTTAACTTATACGAAGGATGCCACTATTTTCCGCCATTATAACACCTTTGAAGATGACCTAAAAATATTATTAGATTATTTTCAAAATTAATGTTTTCTTTTATAATTATGTGGCTTTTAAATGATTTCAGAATAGAAAGAGTTATTTCTCTCAAATAGTTTTGATTTCATCTATGTCAACATCCTTTGATGGATTTTACACTTGTTTGAAGTTGATTTATTATGATAAAATCTTCCATATTGTATTGAAGGTTTTCGGATATGTTTGATTGTGGATGTGTTATTTTAATACCATTTTTTATTTATGGTTAATGTATTAAGATTTTTTATGCTAGTTTTAATATGAATGTTTATGTTATGTTTTAACCTTTTCATAAGAAGAATGCATTGGACTTAGTAAGTGACAGGTGGGAACATAACAATTATGGAGTAGCTAATAAGAAACATTCCTAATATCTTAAATCTTAAAATCTTAACATTGAAACAAAAAGAGTATATTACCTTGGATGAGCTACATAACATACTCATTGCATATAAATGATGAAGAAATTGGAATTTAAAAAGAAGGTAAAAGAATATGTGGTTTTAAATACCTATGGAAACTTAAGTTTAATGATCATGAACTAGAATAATATTGGTAATATCATGATAAATATGATGGGTATAAGGATATAATGGGAATAATGTCTCTAATTTCTATAAATTTTATAAAATTAGTGGTTAAATATACGGTAAAACTAGATTTATGTGTTCTAAATGAGGTTTTATTATGAAATTTTTCGTAAAATACTCAAATAATAAAAAATAAATGTTTTTTACTAATGAAAAAGTTGAAAAACGTTTTAAAGAACATGGGGAAAGAACTCAAAATTAATGAAAAAACTAGTTGAAAAAAATAATAAATAAAAAATAAGTAAAATAATAAGTGTGATGAGTAAAGATAAAGATGATAGTAATTCCTCTAGAATCTGATTAGATTATAATGATCCTGAAAAAAATAAAAAACCTCATATAAAAAATTGAAAATATTAAGGAATATACGTGCATTGATGAAGAAGAAGGTGATATAACATGTGTGGGGAATATTCTAAAATCTGAAGAGAAATTATGACTTGACAAGGATACAAATATCAAGAAAGAAATTATACATTGCAATCAGGTATATGGAAGTGCATTTGGTTCTAAAATAGAGTTTCTGAAAATTTATGTTTAACTCATTGAAGAACTGATGAGATCCAGTATGAGATCATCTAAAAATGAGATTATCCTGAAACAAATCTTATTGTGAAAAAGGATGAACTGGTCAAGATACAATAAATGTTTTTGATAGATAATAATAAAATAAAGAATATGAATAAACACTTTCAAAATTTGGTTAAATTAATATCTAAAACATATAATGTAGCTGAGGATACAAATACAAGAAATCATGTTAAATCTATACCATAATAAATGATTATAATTATGTCTTGGATAATATTATAGGTCATAATACCCTATATAAAAATTTACAAAAAATAGTGTGACAAACCTTCCTCAATATTAATGGAATAAATTATAATTCTAATAAAAAAAGTCATCCAATATACATAATAATGTTTAAATAGGAACCGTATAAGATGAATCAAAATTCTATATCATACATTTTTATACATAATTTCAATTCCTCTAAGAGATTTATATCAAATAAATATTTCTACTTTTGTGGTATGTTTGGGCATACATTTTAAAATTTATACCATAAAATGACTTTATATTTTAGAAGTAAAGAATTTAGGGGGATAATTTATGAGAAGATGAGAAAATATAATCAAAGGAAGAAATTTATAAGTCAAAAAACTCGAAATATAACTAAACAAAATGGGCTAAATTTTTTATAAACAATTCATGTAAGATGTCAAAAAATTGGAATTACACTATCACATTCATGAATAATCATCTACTACAACTTTACAATAAACATAAATTGAAATAATATTAGAATAAAAAGTATGAAGAATAATATATTATTGTTGAGGTGGGATTAAAATCTAGAAACAAAAGAATGCCATGGATACTTGATAATGGTTGTTCCTCAAACAATTTTAGAGACATAAAATCATTTAATATTATATAATATAATGATGGGGGAGAAGTAACATTTATAATTTATCATTCCTTGAAAATTATAGGTGTTAGAACTATTGAAATTGAGTCAAAGATGTATAAAAGAAAAAAGTTTTATTTTTTTATAAGTGTTAAAACAAATTCTACTTAGTTTCATCCAATTATGGGATAATGAGAATAAATATATCTTTCAAAAAAAATCATGAATCCTTAAGAACACTAAATATGGAATATTTAGTACATTAGGTGAAAGAATTGGAGGAAATATATTTTAAATTGGGGAACCATGTAACTTATTCTATGTAATCAACAAGGATGATAAAAATGTTTTCATTAGATACATGGATAAATTAGAAATGAAAAATGAGTAATATTAAAAATAATAAAGTAGTTGAATACCATCTTGAACTCAACAAAGGTAAATAATCTATTTGTGATACTTTACAATAGGGGAACATGGTTCTAGGGTTAAATAAAAGAGTTTAATTTCAATAGACTCTACCTTTAGAACTTATTCATTTTGATCTGTGAGGTATTATGATAAAAAATCATCCAAGGGTGATAATAATTTCAATACATTCATTGATATTTACTCTAACATAATTATTTTTATTCATGAAACATAATTTTGATACAATTAAAAACAATTTGTAATATTCAAAATATAGGTTAAAAAAGAGCATGTAGTGTACATAAAGAAGGTCAAATAAAAAATTGTAAAAAAACAATTATGAATTTATTTTGAAATATATATGATATTTAATGGGATAAATAATTTGCATAGTACACCACACACCTCTAAAAAATTGTTTAGATGAAACAAAAACTAGAAGAATTGTTGAGATGCGGAAGACTATGCATGTTTAACATAAGGATTATAAATTTTTCTGAAGTGAATTTGTTTATACTATAAAATATATTAAACAAAAGTGTATATTTACACCTAATACACATATAAAACTATATTAGATGTGGTATTGGAGAAACTATATTGTTAATTACTTTATTGTCTTTTATAAAAATTCATTGATGAAGATTAAAGGTGTAAATTTTGGAGAGTTAATTAGAAAGTAGAATAAGAACTATTCATGGGATACCATTCTAATGGTAGTGGATAAAATGATGTAATAATTGATTAAAAACACTATAGAATATTTTCATGTGATTGTTATTGAAAATAAATACCAAACATAAGTGATATTTAAGGAGAATTATGAGATTAATTGATATTTCAGCATAATGATTTTGAAAAAAAATAAATTAGTGATGTAGCAAAAAATGTATAGAATATAGTCAAATTTTATTCAAATAAAACTATTGATTAATATTTTAGTAAGGATTATCATTAAAATTGACATAGAAGTTTTATTAACCATGTATAATATAAAACAATTATTGGAAATCAAGATGAAACTTTATAAATAAGAAGGATGATGAGATTAAAAAACATACTGTATAAATCTCACAAATTTTAGCACAAACTATTGTTAAAGTTGTTCAGCATGAGGAATGGATCAATTTTATGAATGAAGTTCTTGATCCGATTAAGTAAAACTTAACATTGTATCCGGTTCCAAGTCCATAACTCAAAAATTTTATTAGAACCAAGTGGGTTTTTGGAAATAAATTCAATAAAAATGGATAAGTAACAATAAACAAGTAAAGGTTGGTTTTCTATAGATACTCCAAAATTAAAGGAGTTAATTTTAAAGACACATTTTTACTAATAGCTCGGATTGATACCATCATGTTGATCATGAAATGGTAATACATATGCATTATGATATTTATCAAATGGATGTTAAATCTATCTTTTTAATGGTTATTTAGATTAGGAAGCTTCCCATGAATAACTAGAGGGTTTTATCCTTAAAAAATATATTGCATGATATATAGTCCTAATAAGTATTTATATAGATTAAAATATAAACCATCATCCTTGTATACTTAATTGTATATCTATTTTAGGGAAATTTTATTTTATAAGATAATGTTTGATAAAAACCTTTATGTGATGGTAATGACCATAAGAACTCTTATATTCATTTAATATATTGATGAAATTATATTTCCAATTAAAAAAGTATCTTTTTGAAGAAATTATGAAGAAAATAATAATTTATTTTGTGATATCTATGTTTTCTTAGATCACTTATTTGTTTGAATTTAAAATTATTCAATGGATTGATTGCATTTTTCTAGCTCAATAAAAGTTTATTAGTTAATTTTTGAATATATTTGAAATTAAATATTGTACGTAATTGTACTCTCCCATATATCATGATTTGTTTTTGAAAATGGATGAAGTTAGAAATAGTTGTATTTATAAGAATTTTAGAAAAATCATTGGAATATTTCTCTGTTTGATAAATTCTATACTAGATATAGTGTTTATTTTGAATATTTGTGAATGGATTCAATGTGATCAATAGGAGTCTCATTTAATATAAGATAAAAGAATACTGGGATAAATAAAAAACCATTTAATTTCTTCTACCTATATATAGAAAATATCGTATTTAATTTTATAGGGAAATACATATACATATTGGGCTATATGTTTCAATAATAGGATGCCCACTTCATGTGGATCATTATTTCTTGGTCAGTGTGGTGTATGTTTTTATATCAACAATCAAACTTTTATTTCATTAACAACAATTGAATAAGAGTATATTATACCTACACATACTTGTACACAAATGTTATGGATGTGGGTAAAGGAGACATATTTCAATGTGATGTTTAGAAGATACTAAAAATAACACATGACAATAAAATTGTAAGTGATATCTCAATTAATCCATTTCAACATTAAATATCCAATCATATTGTGATCAGACTTCATTTTAGTGTGGATACAGTTATACATTGTAATGTAAGACATTTATAAATTTTCACCAAATAACAAATTACATATATTTTTTCAAATTTAATTATAATAGGGGGGTTTTGGATAGTTATGGTTGTGAAATTATGTTTATCCTCCTCCTCTCACTTGAGAATGTGTGGAAAGTACCCCATATGATTTTTAACTATCTTCTAAAAGGAGGATAGAAACTGAAAAAATCCTTTGAAAAACATGGTGTACTATTCTTTATCAAAATGCGGTGTCTATTTATAAAATAGGGAGAGTAAATATCATTAATTATTAGTTTTAAACTAATAATATGGATATTACAAAATAATATAGAGATATAGAATTCATAAATGAAAGTATAAATTGATGAGAAGATTGTCTATGTCACTTTCGAAAATTTCATGCCCCTTGGAGAAGAAATTTTCACAAAAACATTACCTTATATGATATTTTGGTTCAAGAAAACTATAATCATATAAATGTTATGATTTTATTATTCCCAATTTATAATTTCTGGAAATAATTGTGTACAGTTAAAAATAGTTTAATAGATTTTATAGAAAATAAAATGGATGATATTAAATTTATACAAACATTTATTAAAGAATGTTTTATTTTTTATAAACTAGTTTGATAATAATTAAATGATGATAATATATTTTTATATATATTTGGAATGTTTTTTTAATTCTTTGAAAATCCATGAGGTGATTCTAAGTAATTATGTTATTGTATAATGATTTTTTGAATTATAAAGTTGTAACTAAAAATATTGAAAATCCCTTGAAGCTCCGTGTAATATATGAAGATCATTTTTTCTATATAAGTATCACCTATATATTGTAGATATAATATAAATTGAAAATGGGTGAGTTCATGATGATTTTAACGACGTTCATAAGGGTGATTTCATGAGTAAAAATGGAATTGGTAACACTATATAAGAATTGGTTTCTATGTTCAGATGGATGATAAAAGAATTTATAAGGTTTCCTTATTTGTAAGAATGATTTTTGAGTTATTAAGGATAATTATATACTACATAAATATTATCAATCATCTATGTAAGGATGTATTATTCACTTTAAGGGTCATATTCTTGGACCATAAGGGTATTCTTCGAAGACTATAAGGATCATTTACCTGACTGTAAGGTTCATTTTTCATATGTTTCTTTATCCTCTCCAAAACAAATTACCTCTAGATAATCAAAATAAAAAAATAACAAAAACAATATAATGAAAAATAAACCAACTAATGGAAGTAATATTGTTTAGTGATTAAGGAATCAAAATTAAACTATGATTTAAGCTGTATGAAAAATATTTGATCTTTATATCATGAAGAAAAAATCACCCACAAGAATAACTAAATAAGTAATATTTAAATGGAATATGAATTTTTTCATGAATATTATCCTGAATCTAATTCTACAATGAAACTTTATTGATGATGTTATGATCTTAAATTATTAAATCAGGTGAAAATGAGTACTTTCTTATAAAAGTTTAATTTTAAGTGTTTTTGTAATGTAAATAGTTTTCATTAACATGATTGGGTTTATGAATATGTATATTTAATATTATTCAATTCATAATGATAATAACAAATTAAAATTAAAATTTTATTTTTAAAAAAATTTATCAAAGGGAAGACATGAAGGAATAGTCTGTGAGAAATTTGTATGGGTGATCATAACCCAAAGATATTTCCATTTTTATAAACTTGAAAATAAATCATAAAATTATATTTTTTTTTCTTATATAGAAAAGTAAATGGTTAATCATGAAAAATAATAAGAGAACATCATAGAACAAAACTTCAGATTAAGAAGGAAATATGACTAAGGTTGGTAGGTTGAATCATTTTTTGAAATATCTTCGTGGAAAAGATTTTACTACAATGAAGAATGAGTAAATTTTGGATCTACGTAATGATCAGGAAGATAATGAGAAATTTATAAAATCTATGCTAGTATCTTTTCAATTCATGGCTATAAGAAAATTTCAATAGATCAACATTCATCCCACTTACTATCTCAAAGATGAAGTATTATTTTTGTTATTAGAGAAACATGAATTGTTGGAGATCTTCCTTAACATGTATTTTTTGTTTGTCACTAAAATTGGTGGGAACCAATAAAAAATCATATAACAAGTTGGAGGGTGTAAAAATTTGGTGAAGTATGATACCTCCCTATCCACTATGATTTGTTGTTTTGACTATAGTGGAAAAAATAGTGGACTAGGATAGCAACTAGTTGAATTAATGAGTAGGATCTCACAATATGAAAAAACCTTGTAAATATTATTGGGTTACTTATATATTTCATTATATTCTTATTTATTATGATTATATGTATATATATTGAAATGATCATATCTTAATTGGTCATAGGGGTTTATTTCAGGTATAATAAATTAGAAAGATTCTCAAAATAACCACTGATCCCCCCCCTCATAGTTGTGTAATCCTGCCTAGGTCACCCTCAGCACCCATTATGGATGTGATGAAGTTGAATGATTCCATCAATGGTATAGGATAGTTCTCTACAGTACATGCCCATATTTATTTCTACCATCAAATATTGATTTTTCTTCAAAATTATTGATCAAGATTATCTATTATGGTAAAGTTGGACCCTTATTTTAGGTTTTTAAGGCTTGTATGTGGGATGTTTAAATTGATCACCAATCAACTGTAGTGTTTTTCCATGATTGTAATAGATACCTTATATGGTATTCTTCCAATAATGGTGGAGTATTACATTAACATTTTTTCTAAGAATGTTCAGGGATTTTCCCCTCATTGAGATATCAATTTCTAAATTGATCTCTACACTAATACAACTATAATATCTTCCAGAACATGTGAAATATTCTCATATGAGATTAGGGATTTTAAGGTGTGGTTGGAGGACCTTATGGAGAAAGGTTCCAAAAAACCCAGGGTGTCCCATTGGTTTTCATATGTGTTGTTCACCAAAAAGTGGAATAGGATCATGATTCATTGTATTGAAAATAATTTTGTGGATCAGGTGATACTCAAGAACATGTAACCCTTATTGAGGATCAGTAACCTCTTCAAATAGATGAATGGATCAATGTTTTTATTGAATATCGATCACAAATCCTACTACCAATAGTCTCAATTCCATGAGGATGATATTCTAAAGATGGAATTATGATTATGCCTCAACAATTATGAGTTCTTAGTAATTCTCTTTAGAATTATAAATACTCCAGGTATGTTCATGAGCCTTATGAACTGGATATTTATCATTTATTAGACCAGTTCATGGTTATCACAATTTAAAACATATTTATCAGTTAAATATTATAGGATCAACGTATTGAGAATCTAAGGATAATTATTAACTTACTTTAGGAAAACTATTTATATAAAAAATATCATGAACTATTGGTTTTCAATTTGAGAGGTCTACTTCATTTGGTATATCATCTTAGAGAGTGGAATAGTTTTGGAACTAATGAAGATTGAGACATTTCAATCTTAGCATCCACTAAATATATTGGTTATGTTTTATAGATTTCTTGTGTTGGGTGGTTATTATTATATATTCATGGTAGAATATTTCAGGATTTTAGGCCGCATGACTACACTAACCCAAAAGGTTCATCCATTTGTTTGATTCAAGCCATTCAATATATTTTTTTATGAGTTGAATAAAATTTTAAGTAATTATCATATCCTGTGGTTTTTGGTGGATAGAGTTGAGTTTTTGGTGTTCTATAATGCTTCATAAGATGGGATTGGTTGTTTATTGATGCATTCAAGGCAGTTATTACCAATGGGTTCAAAATTTGATACCTCTTGAGTATAACTTTGAGATGCATGACATGGAGTTATTAGTGATAATTTTACCCCTAAATACATATTTTCACTACCTTCTTATAAAGAGGATTGTATTCTATATAGACTATAAGAGTCTCAAGTACATGATTGCACATAGATGTCTTAACCTGAGGAGGAGGAATTGGTTGGAGTTTCTACATGACTGTGATATTGAGATTATCTATACTCTAGGGATGAAAAATGTGGTTGATGATTCTCATAGTAGGATTTCCTTTTATTAGTTATTTGTAGATGAATCTAAGGATTTTTCCTCATTATAGTAACCTTAGTAAAAGGGAGATAGGGTATTATCATTGATCAATGGTGATAGCCCCACTACTTATTTAGAGCCTGTTGAAGGCCCATTTGAGAGACATTGATTGTGAGTTTTTTTGTGACTAGACATTCTTAAGTGGTTCACATTATGGATATATCTATGGTGGTAAAAAGGTATCATATGTTTTGGAATTAATTTAACACAAATCACGCTAGGTGATAATGTTTTTGATGGATTTTTATACATCACCCTATCTATTTTATCCTGAGTGATTAATATATACCAAGACCTTGAGAATCAGTTTTAGTGGGCATGTATTAATTAGAGTATAGTTAATTTTATTGTGTGATGATTCACCTGTCAGTAAGTGTTGACTATGAATCGGGTCTCAGGGGGTCTGGACTAAACCGATAAAGTTCTATAGTTGAAGTGGAATGGAATATCAATTGTTTTCATGATGGGGTTTCCACAATTAGAAATATTTCATGATGTTATGTAGGTGATCATTGTCTTACTAACCAAGTTATACCACTTTCAGGCAATTCTAGAAAAATATTTGATGTCTAACTTTAAACACTTTTACTTAAATGAGATATTCAGGCTATCTGGGATTCTATAGAGTATCATTATAACTGAGATACTCATTTTATGTCTTAGTTGTGGAGGGGATTACAGGATTCCAATAGGTTTAATTTGCAGATGATACCGACATTACACCCTCATATTGATGTCTATAACTAGTGAATCATTCAGGTTCTTTGAGTTATACAGAGGGAACGAAATTTTTATTAAACTTGGGTTTGATAGGAAAAGTTATCTCCAGTTCACTTCATGTACAAAAATAGCTATCACTCCATCGTTGTCATGGAACCTTTGGAGGACATGTGTGACAGATCATATAGGTCACCCTTATATTGGATAAAGTTAGAATATTTTACAATGATTGGGATGTATATGGAATGGGAGATGATGTAAAAGTTACATATAGTGACCCAACATTTTCTTACATGACTATGACATTATTTTATGATAAATAACACAATAATAAATAATTCTAAAATAGAAAGGTATAGTATATTGAGAAAATTAGATTTATATATCATGAGTACATAATAAAATTTAAACATTATTCAAATCATTCTGCATAGTATTCCTAAAATAAATCATATTATCTTTATTACATGTATTCACCTAAAGATAGACAATGAATATATTGGAGGCATAAAATCCTAGTAGGGGGAGGAATGGCATGTAAGGTATAAGAAATTGAATCAATAGTATGTGGGTAAACATAATCAAATCATAGTATCATAATCATAGGATCATCATCAAAAGAATAAGGGAATAATTTTAAAAATCCATGGAATGTTACATATTCATTATAATGAAACATAATAACATAGTGTCCAAATACCATGCAATGTTGCGAACAATGATATCATTATGTTCATGCATACCATATGTTCATAAATCATACCATCATAATTTAAAAAAAATATAGAATCATGTTCATGAAAAATAAACATAATCTTGGGTGATATATCACATTAACAAATCCATTTTAAGCACATATAATTCTGGGCACACCCTCCATGTCATTAAATTATTTTAATCATGTGCTCCACAAGGAAAGAGAACATATATCAATCATAGTAATGAAATTATCCCGTGGAAGGAAATGGGTTTCAAAAATATTTCATAAATAATAATTAAATGAATAAACTTTTATGTTCCCAAATTAATAACGGAGATCATATTTTGTTAAAAAATTCAACATTCTTGACTGGATAAAAATTCTCTAAAGAGGAGTCAATGAGATGTTTTTAAGAAATAAAATATTTTTCAAAAATCTATATAGTTGTCTTAAAAATAATTTAGACCGGGTAAAAGTAAATATATACATATAAATAGTAGTTAAATAGTATAGAAATGAATGTTTGAATTAATTAATGACTAATTCATATTGACAGTAATGATAAAGATGATATAACCCAAAAGGAAAGAGTTGGATTTGAGATTCCCCTTACCTTAGATCCCAATTTATTTCATCACATTTAAACCTATTGTATAAAGAATTCTAGTTTAATAAAACATTAAAAAATATGTAAATTATGTTCATTTTTCACCCTTAATCAATTATATTCATTGAGTTTTACTTCTTAATTGAATTTTGATATTTTTTAGATGTTTTTATATTAGATTTTCAGTAAAATATCTTGTCTTATTTAATTTAACGACCATTACTTATTACTACTTATAAAATAATAATATTAACTCCATAAGATTTGAAATAAATATATTTATTAATTTATATATTTTAAATAATATATTATAATCATCTCTAATGGTTGTGATAAAAAGATAATTGATAACGTGCTCGTTAGGGGTTAATTGACCGTTAATGGGACAAAATCTAAAGAGGATATAAGAGATGTATAAAAAATACATATGTTTAAAATTAAATAATATAAATAGGTTAATATTAATACTGTATTTTTAGAGTGAAGTTTATTTTATTCTATGGGGTTTGGGATATATATGTTTTAATGATTGAGGAATGGAAGATGAAAATGAAAGGGAAAATACTAAGGGAACTTAGCTCCATCTTTATGTTGTTCATTTTCTAAGGCTATTAAATACTACAAATCTTGTTGTCATATTACTTTATAATGAAACTATGGATTTTAGTGGGATTGATAGATGGTAATTGTTTAGCGTTTGTTATTTATTAAGTGTAAGATGAGTGGTTTTCCAAGGGGATGGATATGGTGTATGTTGACTTATAGAGAGGGTGTTTTTAAAATAAAATTTTGAATAAAATATAACTTTAAAGCCAGATGTTTGGATTGTAATGTTTTAAAAATATAATTAATATTTGACTAATAATATTTTTTATGATTTTAAATCCTTTTAAATATATAATTCATTAGTTTATTAAAGAGAAAACTTAAAAAATGTAAATAAATTGTAATACTTTATACATTATACTTCAAAAAATAAATTTTATGTTTTTAATTTAAATTTAATGAATTATTTTACTTACTAAACATATTTTTCGAAAATCCTAAAACTATAGAGTTAGTTATGTCATTATTACTTCATGAAATATGTAATTTAAAACATGTTAGGTATGAAAAAACTATATTTTTACAATTCATCTAAAAATTGTTGTTTTTCGTAAAATTACCAGAAAAATATCCTTTATAAAATTTTTATATCCTAATTCTAAAAATTAAATTAATTTTTTCAAAATAATTTTACACCACGGGTAATTTTAATTATTGACACCTAAATTATTATTTTTATTAAATACATTAGAATATATTTTATGAAAAACTATGTTTCTAATTTCTTTGAGTTTTAAATGATGATATTTATTTTTTGGGATAATAATATATATGTATATATTCTTACATTATTCATAAAAAATGTTATTTATATGAAATTTTACTATTTTAAGGTCATTTTACTATTCCAATGACTATATTTCCTCATAAAAATACCAATTAATTCACTCATTCATCATTATCATCAATTGATCACATGGGTTTATATTATACATTATTTAGATATTTATTTGACTACAAATGTATTTTCTCTTTTTGATGGTGTTATTAGAGAGTGTGATTATTGTTGTAGATCATTGTGATACACATTTTCCAATTCTACTTGTTTTATTTTATTTTTTATTTTCCCATTATAATATGTTAAATTTTCATGGATATATTTTATTTGTAAATGTGACGTTATAAATTAATTAAATAAATCATTATGTGTTTCATGTGTTTAAACTATATTGTAAAATATACATTATTTATCCAAAAAATCAATATATAAAAAATTTGGGGAAGTCGAATTAATCCCCCCTCTAGAAATTTCATCGTAAAATTTTTGACTCTTATCCATGAATGAGAATAAATTTGGGTAATTTTTTTATTTCTTCATAAGATTCACATATTGTGTATTTATACTCTAGATTCTATCAATGTACCTTAATTAGGTGATTTTTCTTGTTCTATTAAACTTTATGTTATGGTGGGATATCTTCATTCTCTACTCCTCATAGGTGAGGTCATGTTTTAATTATAGCACGTCAGAATTATTTACATGTAAAGGATTGGTTATTTACCTGCTAGAGAGATATACATGGATTACATAATGAACTTGAGCCAATTTTGGTGTAAATACTAACTCATATGCCTCAAATAATCTATGATGAAGGATCTTAAAAGCTAAAATGTACTAAATGATGATATTTACCTTCTTTTAAAACTTCATGAATCTCTTACATGGTGATATTCAAAGGAAAAATTTGTGCCAAACACACACAAAAAATTCCCTTCTATGATTGTTTTCATAGCCCTTTTTCAGCTCTTAGAAGATTTAATCTATTGATAAATTGACTGAACCTTCTCTATAATTTCTTGTAAAATATCTCATCCATGAAAAATTCATTCATTAACTACTTCCCAACATATATGAGTTATATATCTCTTCCATATAGATATTTATATGGGCCATTTGAATACTTGATTTTAATTTGTTGTCGTATGAGAACCCTACTGATGGAATATATTGAACCCATCCTACATTAAATTTCATTAAGATGAATATTAATATTTCATCAAGTATCTAATTGGTCCTTCTATATTGGCCAAATATTTTGGGTGATATTTCATTCTGAAGTTCAATAAAGTATGTAGAGTATATCAGAGATTTATTCAAAATTTAAAAGTGAACCTTGGATCACAATCAGAGATAATCAATTTATGTGCCCTATAAATCTTCAATACTTCCTTTGAATATACCTTGTAAATATGTTCAAGAGTTAAATCTTATTAAATAGTGATGATGTGGTTAGTCTTGTATATTTATCCGCCAAAACCCATATCGCATTTCTTCCTTTTGATGTCTCCATGATATTGATGATGAATTATATAGTGATTTTCTCTCATTTCCATGTGGGTATGGGTAGTAGTCGCATCATCCCATTCTAATCCTATTACTCTACATTATCTTGCTGACACACTAAGCACTTTGAGGTGTAATCAGCAGTCTCATTTTTTTTCTTCCATTATAAGTTCTCATGAAGTTCATCATACATTTTTGTATTTCTAGGTGATGATTTGGTATGATAATTGTAAAATATGTATTTATTTATCATATGTTATTATGGAACACATATTCTAGTTCTAAATTGAATGACTGTATCTTTATTTATGTCTTGAAACATCCCTCCCTTTTCCACTATCACCTTCATCTAAATCTCCAGATCATCCCTTTATGCATCCATGACCTTCAAATGGATAGATGTTTGGGAAATAATTTGGGAAAGGTAGGATTTATTCCCTTTAGTTATTATTTCTAGATCCATAATTTTCATATCCCTATAGATATCGACTTTCTAAATCTATATCATGGATATAGTAGATGGTTATTTTTTCAGTGGGAATTAGCTATATTATTCGCCTTTATAGGATAGTAATTAATAGAGTAATCATAGTCCTTTATTAACACTAACCTAATTAAATGAGGTATCTTGAGCTCTTTTTGTTTTAATATATACTTTAGACTCTTGTGATCTGTACACTTCTCCCCACATAGGTAGTGTTTCAAAATATTTAAAGAGAATATCAAAATTAAAAAATGATAGATCATGGATCAGATATTTTTATCATGTATATTAAACTATAATAATTCATAGCCTCTCAATTTATCATTATGCATTAGTATAAAATCCATTCATTTCTTTCAAGAATCCCATTAAATCACAAACCTTACTCCACTTGAGTGAAATATGAGTATTGGTTTTGTTATTAGCCTCTTCCTAGTATCCTTAAATGTGTTCTCACATTCTTCTATCTTGACATGTTTTAACCTGTTCTATGATAATTAGTTAATGGGTTATATAATTTAGATAATCTTCCAAAATACCATCAGTGGTACCTATCTGATATAAGAAAACAATAAATTCCCATAACAATTTAGGGGTTGGTCTATTCCTCAATTGTATTTTTAATTGAGGGGTCTACAAGAATTACCTTAATTGTGATCATGTTCCTATTCTATGAATTTATATATTCAAAATTTATACTTTCTTAAAATAGATTTCATCTTTTCTATTTTTAATATCACCAAAAAATCATTAGATTCCTTTTATATTCCTCCATAATCTTGGAGTAGATGAAAATATCCTCAACAAGAACTACATCAATTTTATTGAGGTAGTCTATAAAGACTCTATGCATCAAGGCCATGAATATTTCATGGGAATTAGAAATTATGAAGGTCATCACTATGAAATTATACTCTATATATATATCCTATAGAAAGTTTCCTTTTTATATATTCTCTCTTCATATTTACTTGATGAAACACATAAAAATTCCCACCTATGAAAAGTATTGTGCCCCACAATATTTATCAAATAATTCTCCAATCCTTTATTGGGGATACATGTTCTTTATAGTGAACAATTTAAGATCCCGATAATTGATGAACGTCCATTTTGATCCATATTTTTTCTCAAAAAGGTCCCTGGAACACCCCAAGTTGATACACTAGGGTTTAGGAACCCTATATCTAAATTATCCATAAACCCTTTTTTAATTACTTCATTTATATTAGGGACATTCTATAAATAATTATGATATATTAGTGGTTCTATGTATAAATTCTATTGATAAATCTCATGATTTGGGGGAAGTCTTTGAATTTTTTTAGGAAATACATTAGGTTATTCCCTTATGATTGAAATTTTCTCATGGACGATGATTTTGTTTGACATATCCATTTTGGAATGGTATTCTTCTTCCTTGTGTATTAATACCCACACTATTGAGGGATTTTACAAAGTAGATTCAATATCATCCTTATATTTTAATAGGAGAATGGGATGGTATGGAATATAAAATGATATTCCCATTCCCCAATAGTTGAAGTGATATCTATATAAAGATATCCAATCCATGAATACTATATTGTAAAATTTTACCATGTAAAAGATTATAATATTTTATATAAAAATCTTCAGATATACATTGATTCGAGAAGATATTAATACTTCTATTGCAATGATTGTGCCACTAGTTTTTTTATGGATATATCTATATCAATGAATCAAGGATTTGATACAATAGTTATAAAAATCTGTCATAATATGAAGGAATTCATATTAATAGGATCAAATAAAACATTTTCCATTCTTGAGTGAATAGTAAGTTTACCATGTAAGGATTTATTTTCATGCTCTGACTCAGTGGTGGTGATGACATAATATTTCCCTTTATCCCTCATATTTAGTGGTTTACATCATTTATTACCCCCAAAACCCATTAGCTTAATGTACTAGATTTCATAGTTCCCTTACTACTTATAATTGAAGAATTAAACCCTAGGTGGTTCTTTAGGTTGTGAATTTAGTTCAACTATTTTATTGGTAATATTCTTAACAAATCTTTAAAATTCACGAGAATGATGAACTTCTCTCCCACAGTTAAAGAATTTGAATATCCCTTTCCGTAAATTCCGATTAAACTAATTTAAACATCATTAATTTATGGTTGGTTAGATCTTCTTCCCTTATTTATTATTATATCTCCCAACATGAAGATTTATTATTCTTTTATTATCTCCATTTCCATGGGACCATTCTCCAAAAACCATATCTACTATGAGGTAATTGGTAATTTCCTCATTGGTGGTTAACCGACTATTAATGGGATATTATTCAGTGTGGAAGTGGGAGATGTATAACATAAAAATATCGTGAAAATTTTATCATTAAATTGGTGTAAATCCTTAATATATATTTTTAAATACTTATTATTTAATTAAAGTAGGTTTGATATAGAAATAAATATAGGGATTTAGGATCAAAAGAGTAAACCCTAAGGGAGAATACAATGGAATATTAGCTCATTCTTTATGTTATTCCATTATTAAGGCTCCTAAATCATATAAATATAGGAATTATATGACTTCAAAGAGAAAATAAGGATGGTAATGGTCTTATGAAATGGTATTTAAAAGATATTTTTCTTTGGTTAGTAGATGTGGAGTATTTTTCCAAGGGGTGGGAGAGGGGATATTAATATTTGAGAACGTGGGTGTTTTTATAACAAAATATTTAATAAAATATAATTTTTTATTTAATCCTTATAATAGTGATATTTTGAAATTATAAATCATAATTATTTTTAAATATATGATTTTATTAATTTAAAACACTTCAAAAAATACATGCATTTCTTAATTAAAAAAGAAAGTAGAAAAATGAAAAAAAAATTAAATGGAAATATTTATAATTTAGACATTATACAATACATTATTGGATTTGGATTTGAATTTCATGAATGATTTAACTTATTGAAAAATTATCTAATCCTCTAATTATATAACTTTTTTTCATTATTGCAACATTAATTATGTAATTTAAGACATACCCATTAAGAAAGGACTATAATTTAACTATTAACTATAAAATTATGTTTTATAAAAAATATGAAAAAAATAACCCATAAACAATTTCAAAGTCGCGATTTAAAAAATTATATTTGTTTTATCAAAATAATTTACTAACATAGTTGATTTTAACAGTGAGCATAAAAATTATGATTTTTACAAAATATATTAAAATACTGTTTATTAATAAATGGTGCTTTTAAATTATTTTAATTTTTAATAAAGAAATTTATTTGATGGAGTTATAATATTTATATTTTCTTAAATTATCAATTGAAATATTATCTATACAAAATTTTACTATTTTGATGTCAATTTACTATTCAAATGGTTATGTTATTGTTCCTAATGGTCAGGTTATTATTCCTTGTGGTCAAGAAACTATTACAACCATCTATTTACTATTACAATGATCATATTACATCCTATAAATACCAAGTAATTCCTTAATTAAAAATTCTTCTCAATTACATTAAACATTCCATATTATTCGTTTCAAAGATTTCGATTATATTAATAATTTTTTGTCTCTTTTTTACAGTGGCATTTAGTTGTATGGTTAATTTAGTAGATTATCACGGTCCAAATTTCTAGTTCTACTTGTTTTATTTTATTTTATAATTTTTTATTTATCGTCTAAGTGTAATAGTTTCCAATTTACTATCTATATTTATTCTATAAGTTTAATATTCCCAATTAATGAAATCAATCATTATGTGTTTCATGTGCTTAAACAATATTATATAACAAAGATTATTTATTTAGAAAGAAAATTTAATATTTATAAATTTTTTGATATTATAATGTAGGTGATCAAGAAGCATATGAGGACCAGTATAACTTTAAATAGTGTAAAATGTATTATACTTGTCACCTTTGTGGAGATATATACAAAACCCATCACACGTCATTCAATGGGGTGAGCTAGACATCGAGGACAGTTCAATATTATCAGAGAACCCAATGGTGATTGAGGACTGATAATAAAGGACTCTTCATGTATAAACTATTTCACTAATGTTCATTATTTGTCTATCTAGGAACCTTCAAGGGAGATTTTTGTAGCATAATAATAAAATTATGTTTTCTACCATCACATTTTCAAGTAGGATACTATTTTTTAGTTCAAATAACTTAGGAATGGGGGATATAGAAACCATGGTTTTCTAGATCCTTTTGGGTATTATACAGAGTTTTTTCTTTATTTTGGGTGGTGGGGGATTTGTTTACTTCTGTTTGTTCACATGTTATGTTTTTTAAATAGATGTAAATTAGGTTTCATTACATGAACATTGAAGACATGGTGTGACCCCTAATATCGTGACATTTTGTGTATGTTGTGATATCTTTGTTCTGGGATTTTCTGTAGAGTAATTCTTGTCATGACATAGAGGGAGATGGTAACTACATGGCAGGGTCTTGTCACAATATGGGGATTTAGTCATGGAAAAAAATCTAAATGGGTGGTAAAGATGAAATGAACATTTCTATCATGGTCTGATGCCTAAGTTGGTTTTTTTTTTCAATTCATCCTTCCATGGTTTATTTCAAATTAATTTCATTATTCATTCATTTTATATCTTCTTAAACACTAAAACCTTTTATTTTATTCTCTTGATCGTCTCCATATGGGTTCATTAACCATAAACCCAAGCTTAAGATATATTCATATATAGGATAACATTTATGGAGATACTAAGATCCATATAACTATGGAATAAAATTATACATTTTCATCCCCAATGATGCCATATGTGGATGTGGTTTTCATAAAAAAATAATCGAATGTATGGTAGGGAACATTATTTTTGATTTATTGATAATTTTTTTATAATTCATATTGAATTGAGTTTTTTGAAACCCAATTTTTATTTTACCTTAATATCTTTGTTGGTAACCTCGTATGTTAGTATTTTATATCCTGAACTTTCTTCATTGTGTGTGAATTATTAATAGTAGATCAATGATTGAGGGACATGATTATCTCTATCCTCATTTCTTTATTACTTATGGTGTATGGATCCGGTTGTTCATCTATCCATGGGTGTATTTTTGAAGTGTGAAGTGGGTTACAATGATGGTGGGGCCATAGTTTTGTGGTATTAATGCATGATAGAGTAGGGTGGTGAGGTAGTGGTGTGATGTTGGTATGGAGGTGAAGTAGTTTCACAATTCTAAATGATTATTGTGAATATATTACCACACCATGTTGTTTCAAGTTCTAGAGTGATGGCCACACTGGTCTTGATGGTTTTCATTGTGTAATATGATACCACGGTGTGATAGTGAGCTGTGAAAGGTAATTAGTCTAATATCTTACATGAGGTTCATCCTGTGTAAGGATGTTATCTTATGTGCGGTCACGGTGTGGTGAAGGATTTCATTCCACGAAGTATGGGTGAAATATATGTGGTCATGTAAAAAATGGGGTTTCATGGTGTGATAGCTTGGGAATAGATATGATCATGTGCATTAGGGGAATTGGTAACACTATTACACCCACCCCCACCCCCATTGATGTGGACAGTCATGGAATTACCAACACAATCACACTTTTATAGAATCTTGTCAGAAGGAATCTATCCTAGATGAATCATATCTATGTGGAACTCATTAGTTAAATTCTCCTCAAATTATATGGTGAGGAATGAGGTGAAACATAGGATTTAATCTCCAAGGCTATGTAGGCTTGATGATGGGGATCAGGAATGGAGATTTAAGCATTTATAGGGGTGATTACATTATCTTCTTTTATATGTTACCCATTTTAGTTTTTTGAAACTTGATGAGGAACATAACCCCCATTTTACTGGTGTGGTTAGGTCCAACCATTTTTGTCTGCTTCTCTCATTCGTTATATGATACTCGATGAGGTAAATTTTCCTCCTCTATAGTTTTGTAGAATTTATGGTAGTTGTGTGATTTTTATAGTTTAGGAACATGGGGTTATAATCTGAATTTATAAGATCAACCCACTTGTAAATTTATCAAGCCTCAAAAATAAATTTTTATTCAATTAAATAAATATCATAATATTAATTTTTTTTTGAAAAAATATTTTAATAAAATATTCAATATATATGGAATGAATATTTATTTAATATTCAACTGATATATATTTCAAACTGATATAAATGGTTACAAAATTTTCAAGATTAGCATAACCAGAATAATTATTACTCATGATTTTAAGAAAATGATTTATTCTAATACTAAATTTAAATATAATTAAATTGAGATTCTAAATACACTTAGTTTGTGTCTCTCTATACCACCTTCTCCGTATAATTTTTTGTTCTTACCAAAAAATCAATATTATCATTTAGAAACATACCAACTAAGCCATAGAGAAGATGTTAATTTCATAATGAAAAAATACTCATAAAAATGATTAATCTATAATATAATCTCATTGTATTTGTTTCCATTGATTTTGTTTGGCAATTATTCCTTATGTGTTATTATTCACTGATTAGTGCATCATTCCATGCATTCCTTTTTTCAAATTTTATGTATTAGTTAGAAATTTACTGATGATTTATACTTCTTGATTCAAATGAGATGACAAAATCTCAATTTCTCCTTCCATGTATTGCTCCTCATAATTCATGGAATAGTTCGAGTCTCCCACATATATTATGACGTTGTTCGTGAAACTCGTTCTTGTTTCCATATCTTTGTGGAATCTGATATATTACGGTATTTATGTCTGGACATTCCAAGGGGATAACAGGGAAGAAACCGTTGGTTATGAGATTTGTCACACTAGACATTGATGTCATGTCTGGATGGTGGAACATTGGTCACCTGTATTCTTCCTCATAATAGGGATTCCCAAGGTCATGGAACCCAAGTCATCCCATGTCATACTTGAAGTATATTATTCTAGGGGAATGTTTTATGAGGTTTTACTCATTTATCCCATGTTTATCAAGAGGTTGGTCATGAGTTTAACATCTTTGGAGATGGAGATAGGCTTATCAGAATACCTGATAAAGGTGTATCAAAGAGGTGTATCCATAGGACAGAGTACCGGGATGGTTTATCGGATGGATATATCAAAATGCCTATGGAGGAAGACATTGGGTAGTGTTTCTCATAATGATAAGCTTTCGCATCCTGGAGGGGTACATCCCTATAAGGGAGGAACAAAGGTTTACCATTGGTTATGTCAAAACACCCAATAAGAGTGGAACTTGGGTGGCGTGTCCTATAAAGGGAAGATGTCACATCATGAAGGTTTATTTCCTTACAGGGTGGCACCAAGGATTACCATTGGTTGGGATTGAACCTCAATAAGGCATCATACATACAATTTTTAAGAGACAGGGATCAAAACTCACATAGTTCTATGTGGATAGTGTGGGGAATACATGTTGGAGATTCCTAGGTTCTACTGGGAGTAACGATGTTGGATAGGGATTATGTGTAGGAATGGCCTAGATAGATGGAATGATTTCACCATGATATGACGGACCGGGTAAGAATCATGATGGATTATGGAAGAATTGGATGAAATTGATAAAGTGGATGGATTATTTGGGTGTTAGTATTTATCCTAAAGGAATATTCCTATATATCTTAGTTAATTGTTAATCAAATTCCATGTATTTATTGATGGGTGTTTGGGGAATACACCTAAGGAGGATGTTTGTTGAGAATATGATTAGGGATTATACATGAAATCATACCATTAAGGGTATGGTTGGGTATTACGTGTAGGAACGGACCAAGGGTATGGATAGGTGTATTGGTCACTAATAACTTCTAATCTCATGCTATTAATGCTTGGTGTGAGAAACATGAGGAAACATCAGACCAGACAGTTGTGTCACGAAAGATGAAACAAATAGATGGTGTGGGTTTGTTGCACAGAAGAAGAACATGGAGAATGTCATTCTATTTGAATAGGATCCCATTCTATGTGAATTAGATCTCACTCCAATGGAGATGAGTGGGAATTTAAAATTATCGATGTGTGTCACCCCATGTGCATTTCATGGGGTGAGGCTACAGTTTAATATCATATGTTGACGATGATAGCGCTAGGCTGTTTTTTTTTCTATAGCACGGATGGAGCGGACACACTTCATAACCTTTGGTCTTACATAACTAACCACACCAACAGTTGGGGAAGTGAAGGAATAAGTAATGTTAGTGGTAAACAGTGTGGAGGAGTGGATTATATAAAGTTCTATGTTAACATAACCATGTTTAAGAGAAAAATGCATTAGAGAACCTATTCTAAAAAGAAAGAGGTAGGGAACTGCAATAGATTAAACCTTTTGGGGGACCAAGAAATAACTATGCATGGTCATTGAGGTCTATATGGAGGAGGGTATCATAAAGTAGGGGAACTCACTGAGAAGGTCTTTGTGAGGCTTTGGTGATTCATAGATGATAGGGGATTCCAAAAGTAAAGGGATATATGAGGCATGCTGACTCCCCATCGACATGATGTCTGAAGATGGAAAGGGAGTGATTTTTGAAGGATGAGTCCTCTACGAAGTGTAAAGTACCCTAGAGATCCTTCTTCCTCTATGAAGGGAATAAGCCTTCATGAAAGGAATCTCTGTCATAATAACAACTAATAAGGAACAAGGTAATGGGTTTTTTTCGATGCTCAAGTACCTTGGAAGATACATTTTTCAGTTAAGTTCATGGTGGTCAAGAACATCATGAAATGGGATCTTAGAGGTTTATAGGTTTGGGTAGTCGTCCCTTTGAGGTGGAGGGATCTGGATATTTATAGGCTCAAGGGTTCATGATTCTTGGAGGTGTTCCATGAAGTAATGTAAATCTACAAGAAATGGAGGGTCTCTATCCGAATCATGATGTCATCAATCAAATTCCATGACGTGGTCACAGGGGATGTGTGGACTCATGGAAGTATCATCTTGGACTTGCGTGATCATGTTTGTGGGAAGACCTTCATAAAGTTTCTTTGTGATTCATCCCCATTTCGGTGATTTTTAGCCTATTTGATCTTGGATTCCATCTCGAATAGTCAGGGCCTTCCCTAACCTATACTGGGGCACTGCATTTGGTACCAACAAATTCCTCCCTTCAGAATGGCAGTAGATGGGAAAAGGAGAGTCATATTTTAATGGTGAATCTATGAAACTTTGGTCAATCATGATGCCATCTCATGATGATGGAATCAAGATGAACTCTAGTGCAGTGGTCTGTGGGAATCTCGATCAATCATTCCCATATAATAGCACATGGACCGCCCATCCATACTGAATATTCATGAAATCCTTTATTGATCTATTTTTTTGTGAATCCACCTCACCCTACGAATACATCATTGTACACCAAGTTCCTCGATCGATTGCTCTGTGAACATTCTCTTGAGAACCAGGGCATCACGATCTTCCACTACATCATGATATGATTCTACTTCCCAATTCATTTCCCCGGGAATGAAAATTTTCATTGATATTTATGAATTGGATCAAAAATATACCGATGTATTAAATCATATCGTAGATCAAGATGGTTATTAGGAGGTCCTTGCAGATACCTATTGAAGGGACGAAAGGGAAAACCAACATTATGATTGGGGAGTATATACCCATTCAGATCATGAATAACTCCTTGAAATACTGTTGGAAGAACATAAGGAATATCCCCTCTACAAGAGACTTTCATTGTATGGATTTGGTTTGAGGTAGGATTTCTTCTTCCAACCAATGAGTAGGGAAGAACTGGCTTACTGGATCAGAGGCACGCCCGGGCAATATCAGTGGCATAGGGCTGTTGATGGCCACATCCAGAAGGCTCACATAGCCATCATAGCTAATTTCATAAAAAACAATTCCAATGAAAATGATGGGAGGGAACTGCAATATGTTTCCTATCCACCATAGTATCATGCAATAATTATTGTTGGATTAAGAAACATAGAGAAATGGTGGGATGATGATTGGTATCAGCGCTGTGTGGAAACTTTAAAGAGGAGTGGTCCTAGGGCTATAAGGCATGTGCATCTTATACTGAGATCAGGGTAGAGATGAGGAGAGTCGGCATCTATGAAGTATTTTTTTTATTCTCAGTTTCACATCTACGATCCATGGGATATCATGGAGAAACTTCTGAGCAAATGGTCATCCAGAACTAAAACATTCCACTTTCATTCTTGGTTGGTCAACATCAGCGTCTAGGATCTCCATCATATCTCTAAAATATCAAATATAGGGGATATGTATGATGAGTTACTCCCTATAGAGAATGCATGGCAAGATCCAGAGTAGATGGCAGATTTGGAAAAGGTGATGCTAGATCGGTCTTTCATCATAGCTAAGGAAAATCAGGGGATGATGGATGTCCATTTCAATTGGTGGTCTTCCAACTTTCAGAACTTCTAAGTGAAGCAGACTATTAATGGGGGGTAAGAAGCTAGAAAACTACAGATTAGGCCCCCCACCTATCAAAGAGGATCATAGTGAGGTAATAAGTTCTCTTACTAGTGGTTCTTATAGGATATCTAATTGAGGTTGTGGGGATACAACATCAAAACCGAGCCTCAACTAATAGTTAGGTTGGTCAGGTTCACTATGGTATTTATCTATGGATGGATGATATTGGTGAGAGATATGCACATGGGGGGGCTGATGAGTACATTCATTATAGAATAGGTGCTGGAAATAGGGTTGCGTGTCAATCATGGAATCTCAGTGTTGTAAAAACTATAGAAAGTTCTTCGATATATTAGTGAGGGGATGAATTATTTCACATGTGTGCACCACTCCACTTCATTTATGGCATTGTGGTTTCAAACATTGGAGTCTATGAATATCCAAATCTCATATACCCTCCTAAGAAAAAATTCCAGCCATCGTTTATGAATACTTCAAGATGTTTCTCAATCATATTAGGCTTGATATCAGTGATGACCACAGTTGGGTGGGTAGATCAATTCACCTTTCAACCGTTCCCTCTACTGAGGGGGGTAATAACTAATGATTTCCAATGAACAAAAGAGTAGAAGTCATATCTCCTAAAATTTGAAGTTTGAGTGTTGGTGAAATGGGTGGAATGCGAGCCAATATGTGAACCATAAAACCCACACTAATTCACAATGTAGTTCTGGTGCCTGCAGAGGCTAACTCCAAAGTTATAGTTGGGAGTGAATCATGAATACCACTCATGTTTGATGAAGATTATCTTGATCATGTTCACTTAGGAAAAAGAAAAGATGTGTAATGAGATGATTACATCAACTGACATGTACGGGTTGGTTTATACATATGCATAGCGCTAGGAGGATTCCTATCTAAGGGAAACATGGAGGAAGCTAACCATACATTCATGCAAAGAAGTTCCTCAAAGTCGAGGTTGAATTGTGATAAGAGAGAACCATAATGGTAGGGTTGGGGTGCATCGTGATGGTGTAATAGTATCTGAATATCCATCCATTCTGAGACCTTCACCAGTATGAAGTGTAGGAGAAATAGTATCACTAGGTGCAATTCTCCTAGTCAGGTGAACTCGGGAGGAAGGAGAAACATCAAGAGGGTTTCTCATGATACCTACCCAAGCTCTGGGTAGTGGTTGCACTGTGTGGACATCCCTATGGATGTTTTCTACCCTAAGGATTAGGAAACAATGGATACTAGTAGACAGTTCCTCAACCCCATCATGATGTGGGATCTTCTCAACAGGTTTGGTATATCACTCCTGGGGATCGATTACGTCAAGGATGGAATTCTCGCATATCAGAAAGATGGGGTTGAATTTTTGAAGGAATTAAAGGAATTTTTATCTTATTAGGGAACTCATGCATCCAATGAAAGATCGAGTGAGGGTTCTACTAGGCATGACCTCTCATCTAGGTTACATTCCTGGCATAAAAACCTGCATATCTGGAAGAGATAGACAACTATGATTCTAATGTAATTGAGGATAGTCGCATGGTCATATAAAAGGAATGAAATTGAATCAAGTGCTTCATTGACAACACCCATGAAATAAAATCATTAGTAGGATGGGGTAACTTCTCTACTGGTTTCATAGTCTATGCGCCAGATGGGCGGATGTTCAAGGTATCCATGAACTAATTTATGACTATCTTGCTGAGAAAATGGGGGTAAGTAGTGAACACATGGATGCTTTCTAGTTCTAGAAGAATTACAACAGCATCTGGAAGCTCCAGGTGGCTGAATAATAGATCCTTCTCCTAGAAGAACAGATAAATGAGTGTTCCTACTTCTTTACCACTAAATCAGATCTTATCATATGATTGAGGGTCTAGGGGCCGAGTCCCAAGATCTATTGTGGGAGGTATCATTTCCAGTGGCTGATCTCTGCACCGAATTGGATTAGGCATAGATCAGGGATGATGATATCTTCCCAGAAACATACGAGGAAGAAAAGGATATCATAATGTGGCATCATACCCAAAAGTCCATGTACCAAAATTTGGTGGAGATAAAGTGGTATATCGAAGGGGTAGATTGATAGAGTTATCCTAACAAAACTCATTAGAGGATCTTGCATGTGGATATCCTCGATTCTGTCATAATCCTTTTCTTCTTTGAAACTTCATTTCCATGGAAATATTCTTCCTATACTTAAATTACTACACTTCAATAACATCTGTGAAAAAAATAATTACTAATCCTTAAGCTCACGTGGGACAAGCCCGACGTGAGAAACAATGGATAACCACAAAATTATTAAATTTGAATGATAAAATTATGTAACCTTAAAAAACTTAGGGTCCTGTATTTTTGATTGACCACCCAGAGTGTTTGGACTGAGAGAGGCCATGAATGGAGGACAAGGCTATTGGAGATGACAAATTGTTTCTCCCAATACACATTAATGGACAAATGAGATAATTCCAGGGGAATTGGAATCTATATTAACAAACGGTAATGGGAAATGTGAATTACGATTACCCTAAATTGAGAACATAATGGGAGGTGTCATGATATAAAAAATTGTTGACCATGTTTGAAACAAAATACCCATATCGCTTATCCTAAAATGGGGACAAATAAATGAATTTTGAATACTGACCATGTTCAAAACATGGGATCTATATTGAAATTTCATCTAATGTCTTTAGGATCATTGGGCCAGGAAGGTAGGTGAACCTTGTCCAGATACCATTCTAGTAGAGGGTCCGTTCATATGTGGAAGATTATGAGTATCTGAGTAAAGGGGAAGACAAAGCATGGAGATGGAGTGATGGAATGTGTGAAGGGATTATGAAACTCTTGGAATTACACCACTGTGGATTAGAGAACATCGGGGTAAGAATACTGATCTCAACAAATAACAAACCCCTCTTCTAGGGAAGTATCATATCGGATGTCGGATGATAGAAGAGAATGTGAACAGTGCGGTAGATGACCAACATCGAAGGAGAATTCCTCTCGGGTGAGGCCTGGGATTATTAAACAATTTACCTCATGAAAGTGAGGGAGATGCATGGTATAGTTTAACTTAATTTGAAGAAGACAGATCCTAGAGTTTATCATCAGGTGGTTGGGATATCGCACATAGATTAAGGTCATACATCCTGGACCCTGGATAATAGTTTAATGTTTTGTTTCACTAACTAAGAATTTTTATATCTATAATATTCTTGTGTAGTGGAGAAAATAAACCCAACATTAATGATCCAAAAGATTATTGTTAATTACACAAATATCAAGAAAAAGATAGGGTGACAGAATATATGACATGGAGAGGGAAAAAATATTAAATGAATGAGGACCATGGGAGTTAAACAACACACTACATATCCCAGTAAGGATCCTAGTTTATGGTTATAGAGCATGGACCAAGAATCCCTTGTGTAGATAAACCGCATCGGTTCCAACCTTCCCAAAAAACATAATCCCATGTCATCCATGATTGGTGTGTGAAACAGAGAACAATACAGGCTGGAAAATCTAACATGTGATAGTACATATTAAGAGAAACACCAATAATGGAATCCCTCCAAGACACATGAATGTTTATAAGAATCAATTTGAGACTTTAATGGGGATAATGAATATGTGACTGGTAGGTGAGGGAAAACTGTTGATTGTGTTCATAACATAGGTACCATAACCATAGAAATTAAAAGTGGGGCGAGAAAATATAGGATCAACTATTTCCAAAATTCGAAACATAGGATATTCAATTTTTTATTTCTAGAGATTCATCAGGGTGTTGGCCCAGGATGGGATATGATCCAAATATTTCTTGAGACCATCATCATTAGGGGGTCCATCTAGATATAAATTATAGCAGGGATCTAAACCCATAAATAATTGATGTATGAAATTAGGGTATCAGGGAGTGGGGGTCAAAAAAGGATTTTGTGGATATTTTAAGGTTGTATCACCTAAAACATGGAAGATACATTAAACTAATGTTATATTGACTATAATATCTTAGTTTAAGTTCATATAAATTGGTCCATGATTGCATATAGTTTTAAGTTGTGATGATTGGATTGAAATCAATTCCAAGGGGACCAAGGGTCGAAGGAGTTCACTGATGGTCCCAAAGATGAAATTTTCGGTCATTCCTACATATTCCATGAGGATGGGAATCAACATAAAAATAGATATAGATATCCTATTTAGTTTAATGAAATGCGGTAAGGATGAAGATGAACCGATGTGAAAGAAGGAATGTTAGGGATGAACCAACGATTGAAGATTTGGGTGTCACTACGTATCTTTCTATGGTAAGAATCAATCCACATGTAGTTATAGATATCTCGATCAGTTAAACATCATGTGGTAAGGATTAAGATAAAATGAATTTAAAGAATGACATATCGTGGTTGTAACCAAAACCTATGATCCAGGTGTCACTACCTATCTTGTAAGAGTAATAATAAATCCTCACATAGTTTTTGAACAAAGTGTGGTAGAAGAGTGACACTGGAAGAGTAAATATTCGTTGGTGATGGAACTAAGTAATTCCACAATTATCATGAGGCCTCGTAAAATTGTTCATGGTACGGTTGATGTTTAAATTTTTTTTGAGTATGTTGGATCTTATTTTAAGTTCATAGAGATTAGGCCATAATTGATGGTGACTCAAATGGGTATTCATAGTGCGATGTTAAAACAAACCCGATGTGAATGAGGGACAAGGAGGTCCAACACCACAAAACACATTCTAGAATAAACCTACATACAATTTAAAATCATTATACTTCGACTATAGGCTCCAAGTTCAAGGTCATGAGATTCAAACTAGGGGGGATACTCCTCGTAGAGGGTATATATAGCCTGAAGGAATAATGGATATGACATGAATGAATTCCCAGGAATCTGGATGACACAACACATTTTATAGTAGTGGTTTCTTTTGAGATCAACCCTAAAAACCTCAATATGGAATGGATAAATGGAAAATTAGATTTGAGAAAGCGAAGAAGTCCCATGTTCTATCGATGGGGAGTGAGGGTAAAGGAAAAAATAGATGATGAAATCACAGCTTGGCCCATGGAAAAACTTTTTGGGCATCACTACGTCTCCCGTGAGTTTGGGAATCAAGTCACATGTAGTTTAGGGATCCCATGAATTTTAACGTCATATGGTAAGGACACTGGTGACCTAACATGAAAGGGGAAGAACATTGTGGCTAGACCTAATATTGATGACATGGGAGTCACTACATATCCTCTGAATATGATAATCATGTCACATATAGTTATTGAGAAGAAATCTATCTATGCAGGTCTGACCAAAACATAGAGAGGGGGAATGATGATTATTTTTGTTGTTGTTTTATTTCTTCTTTTTTTATTGAATTGACCATGATGGAAAACTAGGGGAATCCTATGTATCCTATGTGAACATGAATCAATATATACATAGTTATTGACATGTGTCATGGTGTATGGTTGATTCCAAAGGTGATTTCCTCTGAGGCGGAAATATCACAATGCCAGTCTATTTTTGATCATACGGATAGGATGATGGTGCCATAGTTTATGGTCATGTGATAAGAATAGTTTATTCATTTAATGTTTGTGAAATAAGGAAACTATTTTCTAAACCTTTTATCATTATCTGACTAGGATGATGATTGTAACACACTTTATTATCACACAACTAGGATGTTGGGGGAGAGGACCATTCCCAGAAGGAAATTCATGTCATGATAACCATAACCTCACATGATTGATGCGCATGGAGGCCCAAATGACACAACACACTCCCGATGGAAACTCAGTCCAAAAGGATTAAAGATTTAATTTATTTCTAAGGACAAGGATGAAATATCTGGTCATTTATACATATCCCATAAGGATGGGAATCAAGCCACATGTAGATCATGAACACAACATGGTAGATGACTGATTCTGGTGGTGATGTATTCTTAGGAGATAACATTATGATGGTGTTGTATAGTTTAAAGTCATCACATATTAGACATTATAGTTCTTAGTTTATGGTTTTAGAATTTGGACTATTGGCTCTTTTATTATGTTCATATAGTTTGGACCGTTTTTTTGTTTAAGGATATAAAATTCATACCTATGGGGTCATGCAGCTCCCCATGTAGATAAAACCCATACTGAGAATCCCAATCCCAAGTGAGTCATGCTTGGTGTGTGGAACAGTGAGTGGTTTCAATCCTTCCCTATCATATGGAAGCGCACAAAAAGGGTAAGGAAATACTAGGCTCGAAAGTCCCAATGACATTGAACTTCTAACTCAATGTGTGTAGATGCATGAAGGGGTAACACAAAGGGTGTTGGGGTACCAAAAAACATTGGGAGGTAGAAAAAAGGTAAATCATGACTTCTGAGATCCATATCCTGAATGGGGTGACTGATGGTTAGGGACTACTATTGATGAAATTAAAAATACATGTTTCTTAACTACACCATTCAAGGATGGGGCATGAAAAAGCATAATCAATTACTGACCATGTTTGAAACATGGGATCCACTATTTGTTTCAGGATATCCATCAGGGTCTTGTCCTAGGATGTGAGGTAAGCTAAAGATGGTATGAAACTATCACCATTATGGGGTCCATCTGGATATGAAATGTGATGGGGACACAAACCCATAATGACTCAAAGTATGGTAATGGATTAGGGAAGTGATAGTGTAAAACCTGACACCTTTGGCTTCATGCCCTAATAAATTAGAGAATTTTAGTGGTAGGATGAAACTGGACTTAGGGTAAAGAACCCTAGTATTGAAAATAATTTATGGTCATATTTGTCAGATAAGAGTCTCCTAATTTATGGTTATAGAGTTCGGACCTATAACCATTTTTAAGATCATTTTCATGGATGAATCACTTATCATGTGAATTATTTCTTCAAAAATATGGAAATTGTTGGAGGACTAATGTGATCACCATCCATGGTGACCAAATAGTATGAACCATTGGGATAGACCTTGTAAATTATGTACGGTCCTTTCCACTTGGTTTCCAACATTTGTGGCATCCTTCCAGGTATAATTGGTGTTCAGATATCGAAAATAATATCACCCTGGAGGAAATAGATGAGGTGAACCTTATTATTGAAATATCTAACTATCTTATTCCAGTGCCTCCATAGATTATTCAATGCATGGATCCTATTCTCATCATGGGATTCCAGTTCAGCAAGATGGGCCTCGGTTATCCATTCTATCATATCCTGATTATAAAAATCAATTCGTAGTGAAGGTTTATAAATCTCAATGATAAAGACTGCCTTTATTCCATACAATAGGGAATATGGGGTCACCTATTTGGAATTACGAGTCTTTATATGATAATCCCAGAGTGTGTTGGGGAACTTTTCTGGTCAAATTTTTTTTGGCCCAATATATTCTGCAGAATGTTGGAGAGGGTTTTGCTGAACTCCTTGATCTATCCTTTCTCCTGCACATTGCAGCGGGAAGTATGATTATTATAGATGTTGTACTTATCATAAAACTTCTTCGTCTTGGATATTCAGAAGATGGTTATATTTTTAATGATAATGTTGTGAGGGACTCCAAATCAATAGATTATATAGGAGATCCCAAATTCAATAACCGATTGGGATTTGAATTCCTTGATAGCAACTACTTCTTCCCACTAAGAAAATAAATTTGTTTCGGTCAAAATGAACCTACACTTGTGAGATTTTTATGGTGGTTATGGTCCCATAACATTTAGTCCATGGACTATAGAGGGCCAAGAATACTTTTTAGTATGTATGGGCTCTCTCAGTTTATGACTAAGTTGGAATGGATATGACACCCATGGATCCTTTTGGAAAACATTATACAATCATGGGACAGGGTGTTCTAGAAGTTGAAAGGCCTTAGAATCTGATGGGAGAGTTTCTACCTTACCTGATGAGCCCCACGGGACCTGTCATGAACTCCATGGATAACCTAGGTAATCTTGTATCCTTGAATTTAATGGATGATAATTCCATCAATCCCATGTTTTTAGAGAGTCATATTAATGTTTTGAAAACTCTAGGGGTGAACTGTGCTGCACGCTGACAGATTCGCTCACGTTCAGCTCTGTTTGGAGGGAGATTACCAAGATGGGGATACTTGGTGAAATGAGTCATCCAATTGAAGGTGTATTCTGTTGTAAGGGGTTCTGAGGGTCCTGATATGGAAGAACTATCTTTCATGTGGTTTACCTACTTATTTTCATCATTTTCTAGAGTGAAAAGAATGGAGACCCTTTGATGATCCACATGGATGAAGAGATCGTCCTAGTCATGCTCTCAAAGGGATGCATCTAAATTGGTCAGGGAATCATCTTCACAATTATATGACCAGATAACCTGAGTTACCTTTATTATACAAGGAAACAAAGTTATTAGCTAGTGACTGTGATCCAACATGGGAATGAGCATTGGATTCCTGGTGATTTAGTCTCCCTTGGCCTATTCGATGACTATCTCAGAGTCCCATTTCATATGTAGGTGTGGAACATCAATCTTGAGATCCATCTAAAGACCAATTAAGAGATCTTGATACTCTTATTCATTGTTAGGGAAACATTTTTATAGCAGTAATGAATAAGTTAGAACAGCCTATATGAGAGTGATGAAGACAACACCCAGAACTACTCTATTGAGACATCCATTTTTTAGCCTCCTATCGGTTGGTCTGTGAGAGTCACCATCAAAATGATTCTTCAAACATATCATATGCTAGTCAAATGAGAGGATTCTTTGTCTATAAATTCAAGATTTAGAGACTACTCTTCGGGGTCCAAATGGGCGGAAAAAAATATTCTAGTGCCTAACACTTGATGCACTTATGTGGAACAAATATGATGTCAAACTACAGAAGAATAACTACCCAATGATCTTGATTGTCTATCAACATAGGGTGGTTCAGGATATACTTTAGAATATCCACACAGAACACCAGTTGTATATTGTGATGTTTTTGATAGTGCTGAAACTTCTACATTGTGAAAACCAGTGCAAGGTAGCTATTCCTGATAGGATTTTTTCTACACTTCGTGTTGAGGACCATGCGACTAAGATAGTATAAGTTTTTCCCTATCATATTTTTGTTCTCAAGAGTTGTAAGGTAATTGAGGGACTATTTTAGGATACTCACATAGAGGACCAAATTCTTCCTAGAGATGGGTGGCATCTAAACATGAGACTGTAGAAGACAATTCTTGATCTCCTAAAACATGCTCTGGCACTCATCATCCCACTGGTATACATCACCTTTCATCATGATCCAAGAAAAGGGATTACATATGACATCTATATTAAATATTAATCCATTTACATAGGCTAAGTGTCCTTGGTGGCCCTAAATCTCCTAGAGGTTACTTGGAAGAGGAATCTAGCTGATGGAATTGATCTTATCTGGGTCGACCTTGATACCTCTTTACCTGAAAGTGAAACCAATAAAATTTACAAAGGTAACCCCAAATGTATATTTTAGGAGGGTCATATTCACCTTTTTGGGGTGGAGGAATATACAAACATTCTCAAAATCTATGGGATGGTCTTACTGGTGGCGGTATTTGACCAGAAATTCATCAGTGTAGCATTCTACACGAGTTTTAAGGATGTTTTTGAAGATGTAGTGAACTACAAGATGATAAGTGCCCCTAGAATTCTTCAGACTCAAGGGAATTAACAAATAGAAGAAATTACCTTGAGATGCTATGAAGGTTGTGGACTCCTCATATTCAGGGGCCATCTGGATTTGATTTTATTCAGAGAACCCATCCATTAAAGAGAACTCATGGAATCCATCTTTGGCATCTATCAACAACTCTATCACTGGAAGGTGAAAATCAAACATCATACAATGGTGGTTGAGATCCCAGAATTTGATGTATACATGGATCTATCCATTATTCTTCTAGACATGAATGATGTTGGACAACCACCTAGGTTACTAGACATCCTTGATGAATTTGGAATTCATGAGCTTATTAACTTCGGTCTTAACCATGAAACCATGAGAGGGTGGCATTTTTATGGGAGGCTTCTTGAACAAATGTTGGATTATAGAGAGACCAAGACGGTGGATGGTGACCTGAGGGTATAGTCCTGAAATTTGTTTTCATAGATCTAGGAGAAAACACCACGATGTTTCTTTAATAAATCGATGTAATATTGTTTCTTCTCTACCAAAATGGATGCACTGGTTGAAATTGGCCTCATATCTACCTCGGTACCAAGATTCACCTTAACCAACTCATTGACAATGGAGGAGACACCATCTTAAAAAGTAAGAGGATCATCTTCCAAATATTATTTTTCATCTGATGTAGGGGAATTCATGGCATAAGGTGGTTCATCTAATCCAACTAATCGCAATGAAACACCAGTGCCCACATGGGTGGATACAGAGTCCTCAATGGGAGACTACTACTCTACTGAAACCATGGTGAAGGAAAATGTTAACCTGATTCCATCAGGCCTTCAATTGAGGGGTCCATGCTTCATATCAAATGGGTGGTGATGATTCAGATTGTTTTGTCTCAACCCATCTATATAGAATTGGAAATTATATAATACTATTGTAAACATGGGCTGAATATCCCGATACATGATAGGGGTAGGGGGTTTGGTTATCACTCGGTCCTAACCCTTGTAGGAATCCATGTTAATCTTCAATCATTATTTGATCCTATGAATGTGGTTCCCTTTACTATTAGAAATTATAATGTAGATACCTATATATAGCATCATAGCCTCCAAATAGTGAATCGGGAGGGCAAATGTGTCATCTAGATCTATCCACAGGTTGGGTGAGATGGAGGTGTGATCAAAATGATTGCTTTGGACCCATTTTTCCTTTCTCTTGTAACAGTCGGCATACAAATTGCAATCATTACAAGATTTTATATGAGATGTGTCACCTTGGAGCATGCCCACATGATCGTTGAGGGAGTACTTAAGGTATCAATGATACGAGGATGGAACTATTGCATGAATTTGGAGTTAAATCCTACCCATCCGGGCACTGTAAGCAGTATCCTGAAAGACAACCATGAATTTAGTATTTTCTACCAAACCACCAAAGTAGGTCTTCAAATGGATTATCCCACATTATATCCTCTAAATCGTGTTATATATCTATATATTCATGTTATAGGGACTCAGATATGCTTCAGTCAATCCAAGATTATGGAGAATCCGGGTTGGGATAATATTGATCCTATAACCTGTGTTGACTAGACAATGATGGACTTCCAGATCATTGAACTAGCCAATTATGTTTAGTGGGGGGGGGGATATTTCCCTTTATGGGTTAGCCCTCATCTTCTCCTAGGAATGATATTATGGATTATTATTTTTCTCTCTTGACTTCCTCTGAATATAAGACATTTGTGGATGCTACCACTTTCTCAAATAGGAGGGGATTCTCAAAGCTTCTGAAAGGGCTTCTTGCATGTCTTCTGATGGGTAGAGGGTGTCAAGAATCAAGATATTTGTAGAAATATAGTGAGGTTCTTGAGAAAATATCACTTCTATAATAAGCGTACATATCTACCCATAGAGTTTTTATCTATGTTGGGAAGTATGATGGGAACAACTAGATGAACCACTAGATTCTGGATGATGCTAGAAAAATCCTAATTATTGTCATATGAACTACCTAGAACTACCACTGGATGACTGTAAATTGGTTGAGTCCTAGCCACAGCTGAATGTGGCTGGTCATGATGTTGTTGCGGTTGTATTTCCTACTCGAGTAGCATGATCTATGGTGGTAGTGAATATAACAAGATGTGTTGAGTGGATGGTTCTAGTTGTGTTTTTCATAGAGAATTCTTCCTAGAATAAGTAGTATACATGGATTCCCTTATAGAAATGGTCTAGGAATCTGGAAAATTATCATATCTTCAGATACTTTGAAAATGGTGTTGGTCAGGGACATTCAGAGGGCTCACCTGATACTCTTTATCATCGGGGATCATGTATGGATCCACCAACATAACAGTATTCACAGATGCACACTAGATATCATCATTAGAGTAATATTCCAATACTAGGTGTAATTCATGTTGGTTCTCATCTCTAGAGTCTTGAAATCACTGAGTGTTCAAGAAGGCTTTAGTACCGGTGGGGAACTTTTCTTTTCTTTTAATTTTCAATGCCTACTCTTCTGACGAGTATAAGGCTGTGGTGTGGATTAAGAAGTAGTATTTAGATGAATTTCAATTAATTTGGGAGGCTTATATCAATTAAAACAGTAATGGATTACACCATGGGTGCGAGTGAATTCTCTATTATCCAACTAATCATCATAATTCTGAGTCCCATAGTTAGAATTGTACTCCCATTAACCTTTGTTGTTACTATTAGGATTTTCATAGATGCATGCCACCCATGTCAAGGAAAGGCCCAATATAAATACATTGTTATCTACCTGGTCCTAATCTACTCCTTTAACACAAAACATCTCTTGATGGTGTTCCCAAGGATCCTATGATAATGGTTGTAGTAAGGGTGATCAGTGAGATCAGCCTCTTATGGTTTCATGTACTCTATAAGCTTTAGAACTCCTTGATTAAGTGCAATTTGAAAATAAATGATAACCTAAGTTTTATTGAATGAGTAGGATTGGTTTCTCTTATCTAGGTAGGGAGATCTGGGAGCCTGAACTTCATGAGGGATGGTGTCTATTGAGGGTTTGGATCCCGATTCACTCACCAAGGAGATAGTGGTTCATTATGGGGTGGCACCTTCCAATTCATTATTAGGCATTTCTGAGCCTAAGGATGTTACCATCTATGAGGTTGTGGATGAGTCTCTAATGGTAAAAAATCTAGTGGACTGGGGGGATCCATTTGAATCATTGTAGTAGCTTATACCTTGGCCACTCTTCTTGCAGGAGCCGGAGGACCAAATGAATGAACCTTCTTTTCATGTAGAAAGACATCCTCTAGGAACTAAGAATTTTCAAAAAAATTCATAAATACACCTAGGAAATTATGTGTGTTGTGGGATGGAACCAATTATGTCTTTATATTTCCTAGGAATATTGTCAGCAACTTCTCTTGAGTTAGTGACATATTGAGAGAAAACATGAGGCCCTTACACTAGTCTAAAAAGTCTACAACATGTTTATCTATACTTTTCATGCACTTGAAGAGGTTGGAAATACTTTTCTTTCATGTGGTGGAGCTGAACTAGTAGATAAATTTCTACGAAGATATTCCCAACTAGAAATGACCCAATGGGTAACTGTTTGTACCATAGAAATGCAGGCCCTTCTAGTGTATGAAAGAAGCATGAGATAATGGTTTCCTCTTTCTACTCTAGAGTTCCTAACACGGGTCCAAACCATGATATGAAATGGGTGGGATATTGTAATGCATCACCCATCCTATTAAAGGGGATAGAGGTAGGATTCCCAAAATATGGGGGTGCTCACATGTCATCCACCAATGCTGGGTACAGCTATCCATCTAGTGGGATTGCAACATGTCTCATCTCTATGGATTTGATGAAATAAGTGAGATAAACTATCATATTATCTTCATGAGGATTCCTAACCAATAGGTAATTTACATGATCATCAACATGATAGGTGAGTGTATCAGCTGGCAGAACAACCGAAGGAATGTTTAGAGAGGTCTGCATAGAAACCTGAGGAGTTGCTCGAGGCAGATCCAGAGGAAAATTATCATGCAACATGGCTGGATTCAGTGGAAAATACAATTATCACCTTCCATAGACCATGGTCTCTAACCTATTGGGATGCATGTTATTGTCGATATCGATGGTAGGTAACTGTCCAAGAATGACCTATGGATGCCCTTGCTTCCCCAGTCTAAGAGGGGAATGAATGTGTCAAGGGTCACCATAGTCTATATGCCACTCTAAAAGGTTCTTATCAAGGATATTTTCAGTTCTCTTCCACTGATCAACAATATATTGTAGAAAGGATGTTGTGGAATAATTGACCTCTATCTCATGCACAACATAGAATGAGTAATGTGGTTTAAAGGTCCTGACCTTCCATTTACCATTATTGGATTCTCGACCTATGGGAAATTATGTAGAGGGTTATCCAAGGCCATGTACCATCCTTTTCTGATTAGTGAGGATACTCGTATGAGTTTCTACATGGTATTATAGTTCCCTAGAAGGTGATTCCTCTTCGTCAAGACCTGAATTATTATTCTTCCACTTGAGTGTGTCGAGCTCAACCATATTCACTATGGCTACACCTGACAACATATCCTCAATGTAACTAGGTATTTATGAATGAAATATAGAGAATCCTACTATCTCCAGTTGTGGATCCGTCCATTTGGGGATGCCTCTTCAATAATTATACAAATCGCTATGAAAGAACGAACACATCATTCTTGAAGGTTCTAGTGGTAGATGGGTTATGCATGGTGTTGAGCCACTGGAATCTCTACCAACTCAACCATGTAGAACTATTTGTCTATGTAATTGAAATTATCCTTTCTCTTGGGGTAGACCACTTAATAGTCAAAGAGGTAGAAATTCATTTCCCAGATGGTTTGATGAAAGCAAGTAACCTATTCATGGGTGAGGGCCTATCGAATGTCAAAGTTGAGAAACAAAATCGTCCATAACATCTCATACCACTGATATGTAGCAAGGTTTTCCAATAAGCATCTATATTTAGAAGATGTTACAAGCTCATGGCAACCTTATGGTCCAACTAGCACGTTCTTAGATACTGGAAATGGTACTGATGTAGACAGTTGTGGGGGTGGACTAGATGGTGGTGAGAATACTGCATGAACTAACTGATCACTAAACTCTAGATCGTCTCTGGGAAGTGGTGTTAACCACATAATCACATATTTTTATGATGGGGTTCCAACAATGACCTCATGTGTGAGGGAAGAAACAGTCATTTTCAGATCCACTGGGTGCTCACTGACTATCATATCCCAAAACTATTCCTTGTGATCATGTTTGTAGTTAAATAATGAAATCGGTGATGATAAAAATGATTGTACTCTTAGTCTCTAGAAGGGATTCAAGTCTTCATCCTCCTTCATATACCTACAAAATGATTTAGGGATCTTGTGAACTTCATCTTCCGGGATGATGAATCTCACCTATTGGGATCCCTCCCCAAACTCTAATATAGAACACTAGGGGGAAGGCACCATCATAAATTAAAATTAGGCTTAAGACTATAATAAGAAAAAGTGATTGGGAATTAAGTGGAACATACCATAGTAATTCCTTTGGTGGTGAAGGTTCTCCCTTATACCCTAGGATGGTTCTTCAAGGAAGAGAAGTTACTCGAAATGAGGAGTGAATTTTTTTTGTGGGTTGATTTCATAATAAGGACCACCTCTTTGATTTTTTAAGATATGGGGATGACCTCAATATCGGTTGTTGATAGAGCATGGAGAAAATTAGCTCTAGATATTGATGTGGTATAGAGGGCCACTTCTTGAGTCACTGAGAATATGGGGAGTACCTCTATGTTGGATTTGAGAGAGCAGAATTCCTCAGTTTGGGTGAGTTGATGTGTGAGGAGGGCCTTCAGAAATATCAAAAGGGACATAAGAAGGACCTCCCTTCTAGTAAACATCAGCACAGGGGGACCTATGTGCTAGTTGATGGGTGTGGGGGTCTCTATGGTGGTCAGTGCTGGAGTAGCGAGGACATTCAATTGAGCCGATGGAAACAAGTGGAGGACTTCCATGTTGGATATTGAGGGAGTGGAGAGGAAATACACCCTGGTTGGAAATATTATGTGTAGAGACCCAATGATTGACGTACATAGACATTACATTACTTTTGTAGAATATTTAATACATAACAAAAACAGACACCAAAGGACCATAATAGTTTATTGTCATTAGAAACTTGGAACATAATCTTTAAATCTTGGTGAAAGATCTTCAATATCTCCCATAAAGATCTTCACTTTTTTATTACCTAAAACCATTCTTTATATCCTACGGAAAATAAAACATATAAAGGGTGAGCTCAAATTCTATGTAAGGTTAAGCATGGAGAAAATAAAACAAACCAAATACTTTGGAAATTCCAAACATGAACATAATGTTTAAACATCAAAATCTTGAGTTGTGAAATAAATCAGGGCAGTATGTAAGGCATGGATCATAAAGGAACATCAATCATGATAAAATAGCATGGAATTAAAACATTTAATTGTGTAAAACCATAATCACATGATATGATTTCCATAGTAGCCAAGGCATTGCTTCCAAGACTATCTTAGTGGACAAAGTCCCTTACTGAATCGAGTACACTCCACGTTCTAGTCCTATATCACTGAACTATATTAACTCACCATTCCAACCATAGATATCTCATGAGATATAAATCTTTACCCAATGCATTGGAGGGATATATTGGTCCCACCCATCTCATAATTAAATCATTCTTACTTGTGCCAAAAAATAAACATAAATCATTCATCATAACCCAAAGAATAAAATGGGTTTCATAAAAATCATTCCATCATAACATAATCCATATAAAACAAATGGATATAATTTCATCATAAGAAAATTTAAACCATTTTAATCATAGAGACATTATAATTGAAGCATAATCATACTAAATAATGCCATCTTATATGGAAAATAGTTTTTACAAAACAATTGAAATGAATTCTAGAGGAAAATATCCTTTCTTCTTTAAAATCATTTTCATTTCAGAAAATGCCATGAAATTTTAAAAGAAAAGGATTTTGTTGAAGATAATCATGAAATCTTTTAGAGTAAGATTCATGAAAATAAGGTGTTATAAAACCGTAAAAATATGTTCATGCCGTATAAGTTAAAAAAACTTTCTCCTCATACTTTTAACAGAAAAGTTAAAAAGGTCATCATATGGTAAAGAAATATTCCTTTCATAACATGTGGTAAAAGTAAAAAATGGGTAAAAAGGAATTTAAACATACATGAAAGTATTTTTATAAAACATGGACATGGATGATAACAATAACCCTAGTTAATACTTACGAATAAACAATCTCGGATAAGAACGAAATTGGAATAATTATCCCTTACTTTAGGTCTGATATGCTTCGTACGTATCCAAACCTCATATATAATGATTTAAATAATTTCATTGGCTTATTACAGAATCATATTATTTGTTATGATATCATATGTGGTTCACTTATGACTTTATATTACCCGTTCTTTTGTAAATTCCATGTTAAAGCAGTGTTTTGGGTAAAATTGTTTATTTATCGTACGTGTTTGGACATGTTGTTCTTTATATTATTATTACTTATATCATGATTTACTTACTTACAGAATTTAAATAATTATTTATATATTATATATATTCAGTATATATATATATATAATAGATAGATAAATGAAATGAAATACACCGTTCATGGAGACGGTAGGTCGTACGTACGGATGAACGTTGTTTTCCTTTACTTATTGACTTGAATGGAAGTAATTAGATGATATATATATATATAAATAAATCCAGTAGCTTTATAATTTCATATATTTCATTACTATTCGTTAAATATACTTTATAATCATTCTTGAATGGTTAACATGGAGAATGAATCTCATCACGTCGTGGAGACGGTAATCCGTATGTACACAAGAGCGATGATATTGTTCCCATAATTATTGAATTGAATTGGATTGGATGATATAATATCTAAGAATAGTTATTATTTTATAATAACGATATATTTATTTATTCTTTACACCATTATACCCATCCAAGTAAGGTGGTGGTGGAAAAACAGATTACACCAAAGCGTGGAGACGGTATTTCGTACGTACGCACGCGCCGTGATTTCATTTTCCGTAGGATGGATATAAGGTTAAATGGGGTTGTTTCATATTTATAATAAAATATTAGTATATTAGTGATACTGATGTTATTACTTTATAATGAATCAACTATATAATAAGAAGTTTAAGAGGAAAAAAACATGAAAGAATCATTAGAAGAGATTACCTCTTCTTCGACGCACCTCTTTTAAGATTCCTCTTAAGGCACTATATTTGGTCTTTTGAGTTGAAAATAACCTCTATAATGTTTCTAGGGAAGTTTATAAGGGAGATTTTCAGGGGTTGGCCGAGCTTGAGGGCTCAAAATTGTGTAAAGAGAAGAGGGGGTAGGTGCCCTTTTATAAGGGAGGATAGGGGAACTTTAGGAAAAACTTAAAATATTATTTCATAATAAAGTCATATTCGATTTATAATAGCTCCAAATTGATTTATTTAGAAGAAAATGTGTGTATGGGTCTAAATAATCTCAACCAATAGGTTTTAGTCAATTTTAGGTTACTATGATAACCTTATCATTTAGATTTAACTCTAAGTTAAATAATTTAACTTTTACCGTGTCTTCTTATTTTCTTACACTCTATGGTTAATAAACTTACTGTGATAAGAAAAAATAAATCCAAGTGGTTAATTATTAATATATATAACCTTATCTAAGTCATTTTTCAAAACCTTTGATTTTTAGGAATAGAATAACAATTAATAATATAATATTCGTTTTAAAAACTATTTTATGTCAATTTTGACAATATTTGGTAATTGATTTTTGGGAAACTCATAACAACATGATTAGTTCAAAAACAGTTAATTAAATCAATACTAACATGTCATATTAACCTATAAATTTAGTATAATTTATAAAAAGTCTCAAATTTCGTTTATTTGGGTATTTATAATATCAATTATGTTAATATTTCCTTAATAAGGTAATTACTACATCATCATTGTCTCATAAATAAATTAACTTATTTAAATTATAAAAATAATAAATAAAATACCATTATTTATGAAATCATTTTAGATTTCTAATGATTATTTATAGTCGAATTTATCTTATGTATAACCCTATATTAAAAATGTTTTATGTATTAAACATTGATTTTAACTATTTTAACTCTTCTTTAAATAAAAATAATAATAAATGTCCTAATCTAATGCAAGGGGACCTAAAGGGTAATATTTTCTTCATAAGGTTATTTTGGGTTGAATTACACTTATACAATAGAATTATGACATGTTTTAGGGTAATAATAATATCATTTGTACCCTTAATTACCCTATTTACTTTTAACTGTTGTAAATAAAAGTAAAAAAAGTTACTATTCATCAAAAATTATTTTTATCTTATTGAACCACATTTTATGCCTTCATATTAACCACATCTCTAGAATTTTTGAAATTCAACTCACAGAAGTGGTAAAATTAAGTTTTATGTGAATTTACAAATTCTCCCAAAAGGTGGGTAAAAGACAGTAAAAAGTTCAATAAAATTTTTATATATCTAAAATTATTATGAAATGACTCCAATGAATTACATTGAACTTATATAGGTATTATGTATCTATTTTGACCAAAAATAAATTTAAATAAAATAAATAATTATTTAAATAAAAATTCGGTTTTAAACTATAACTCAGTGTTTTCACTTTTAATCAAAAATTGAACGTTTTCAGAAAAATATCAAAAATTCACCCTAGGCTAATTTCGATATTCCAAATCCAAAAATGAAGTCCATTTTGAAATATAAAATTTTTAAAAATTCAAAAATTCGGTAATACTATTCATAACTGCTAGTTTATATAATATTTTAATAACATGTCATTGTTTAGTGAAACTTGGTATTGCGTACAACACACGCTCTCGAGGAAGGTCATGATAACGTGCATACCAGGTCAGGGATGTGTGTAGTGAAGGATTCCTTTGTTGTTGCGTATAATAGAATCCAAAATTATTTTATTTATACATTGAATATATATATATATATACACACATTCAATTTTGCGTAGAATAACTTTTATCAAACGAACTTGAAATTGTGTGTAACAATATCCAAGAATAGTGTTGCATATACTGCAAGCTAATATGGTGTTGCATATTGTGCAAGATAATCTTGGTGTAGAGTACAAGACATCAATAAAATTTTAAAAAATATTTCTCATAAAATCTCGGGGTGTTACATTCTACCCCCCTTAAAATGAATTTCTCCCTCGAAATTCATCGGGGTTATAAATGGTTTTCTACTTGAATGTTTCATTCATAGAAACCCACATCGTAAAAATGGATACTAAAACATAATTTTAAAAACTTATGTATGAAATGTAACGGTTACCCAAATTAACTCATCAATGGGTTTCCACATAGAAGAACATAGGTGAAAATATGGATATGGAAGATAAATCTAACCATCAAGTTCTGATGGAGTGTGTTAGAGAACATGGCTATAAAAAGCCAACAATCAAAAAGCCATAAATTTTTGATGATTTAAGGTTCCATCTGATTCATCAGATATAAGGACACTAGGACAACATTTTTGGTTTTCAAGATCATTTCCCTATAGTTGAAGAATTGGTGAATTAAAATAAATACTTACTTTCTTTTTGTACAATGTCACCGTTGTTTGTGCCTTCATCAATTTACACTTCAACTCTTAAAGAAATGAAGTTGATTTTGTCTTCCATGAAGTGTTAGAAAATCATTCGATAAAATGATAGGTCATTCCATCTGTCACAAACATAAGGTTAGAAAAATTTATATCCATAAGTCCATCTTATGGTGAGATTAATCGTATATGGTTCCAAAAATTGACTTATACTTCATCTATCATACTTCTTAATAGAATAAAACTAGTTTCTACAAACCAGGAACTTTCTGTAGGCTAGAGGTAGGCGATAAAGTTCTATCACACTTCGGTTGTGGGTTCGATTCCCACAACCTTGTCCGACGTTTTGGGTTGTTGCTCGTCCAGAAGTTTATCCCTTTATCTAAAACTAAATTATTATAACATTCCTTAAATAATATCAAAAAAAAGTTCTAGCCTTAAACAATACTATCTTATGTATAAATTAATTTATTCCACTCTTTAGGCTTATCAAAAATACTTTGGTCCAAGCTCATATTATAACGAAAACGATTACTTGAAAGGTCACATAACAAGCACGTGAATACCATCACTTATCCCCCATATATTATAAGATATATCTTGTTGGTCACATTCCAAACATGTGAATACCTTAATCATGTATTCTTTTGAAACATGAATTACCATAGAACCTTAGTGAAAACATGAATGTTGTCAAAAGTTAACTCTTTCCAAATACCAAAATCCCAAAATTTCTATATACTCAAACCATGATATAACTTTGTCCTTATATCAGTCATGATCTCATGAATACTATCAAACATATTATTTTCTCCCAATCCCTTCATTATGCACATATCATCTTCTTTCCAAAAATATTTCAATCACTTTTCATGGTTACTGGTACCATAATATTATTGAAAACCACAATAAACCAATACATAGATATTCCAATATTCCATGATACTATAAATGAGACACCACAACATTATTTTTGAATCCAATTACATAAACACTTAATCATTCCACCACATCGTTGTCATACTCAACATCGCCAATAGTGATCGCATGTGACTTCCCTTTGTCCTTTACCTTAAGAGGTTATTGATGTCGATCATCATTAACCCTTGGATTAGGGAATTGGTTAGCATAATGCCCCATTTAATTGCACTTGTAGCATTGAAGTGTTGGTGGTGCATTTTCTGCAGTCTTTTCTCTATTCACACCATTAGCTAACTTTTTCCCATTACTTCGGCACTCAGCTGATCGATGACCTTATTTTCTACACTTGAAACATTTTCTAGTACCTTTTATACAATATCCACCATGCTTCTTTCCACACTTTGAGCATAAAGAAACATTATCCTTATTTTCACCATTGTTTTGAGATTTTTCCTTGAACTCCATCTTTCGTTTCTTGTCAAAACCATGAGATGGATATGTAACACTAACTTCCATTTCTACCTTGATATCACAAAGCACAATTTCTTTATACCTACTGAAGTCTCTTATATCTAATTCCCTTCGAATACTTGGTTTTAAGCCACTGAAGAATCGATCAACTTTACTTTTAGGTTGGATGATAAATCCAGATGCATGCCTTGCAAGCCATGTAAAATTCGCTTCCTATATAACAACAGATTCAGCATCCTTTTTCATAATCTCAAGGAACTCCTTCTCCATATTTGTGCGAAGCATACGAGGGAAGTACTTATTTAAAAAAATTCTTGAAATCGTTCCATTCCATGGATTCGATATCATCTTGGGGCCATGTATTCTTAATTAGAGTCCACCACTGGTATGCTTCACCTTCTAAATGGTAAACAGCTAAAATGACTTTTTCATGTTCTGAATAGTGAATTATGGAAAATATATTTTCAATGGTGCTGATCCATTGTGCTGCAACAAGTGGATCAGAAGACCCATTGAAAGAAGTTGGGTGTTGCCTCATGAAGGACTCAATAGAATATTTTTCCCATCTCTGCTCATTTAGAAGTCCATAATGATTCATAGCTTGTGTATGTATAGAAATAAGATTTTTCACTCCATCTCCCATAACCTTGGTTTGTTCATGAGTACAATCATTGCATCATCCATTACATTGATCAACGTGGTTCCTTTGGGTTCCATCCATCTTCTAAAACCCAAAAAGAACAGTGTGAGAAGCAAAAATCATTCTAGGAAAACAACATAACAAAGGGGTTGTACCTCCAATATTTAACTTATTAGGTTTAAATCTAATAACATTACCGTAATTCTAGGACTATAACCTATAATTATACTTAACCTTAGGGACATCCCTAGACATGCTTTAGAAAAATCTCTAGGGATCTCACTAAAGTTTTCGCATCCTAGTTTCCAAAGGTTAACTAATCCTTTCCTATGATACCAACTATATAGACCCAAATTGTGGCGTACATAGACATTACATTACTTTTGCGTAATAATTAATACATAACAAAAATAGACCCAAAAGGACCGTAATAGTTTAGTGTCTTTGAAAACATGGAACATAATCTTCTAATCTTGGTGAAAGATCTTCAACATCTCCCATAAAGATCTTCCATTTTTTTCTTACCTAAAACCTTTCTTTATATCCTGGGGAAAAGAAAACATATAAAGGATGAGCTCAAATTCTCAGTAAGGGTAAGAATGGAGAAAATAAAACAAACCATATACATTTGATGTTTAAAACATGAACATAATGTTTAAACATCAAAATCTTGAGTTCTGAAATAAATCATGGTAGTACGTAAGGCATAAATAATAAAAGAACATCAATCATGACAAAATAGAATGGGAGTATGACATTTAATTCTGTAAAACCATTAATCACATGATATGATTTCCATAGTAGCCAAGGAATTGCTTCCAAGACCATCTTAGTGGACAAAGTCCCTTACTGAAGGGAGTTCACTCCTCGTTCCAGCCCTGTATCACCGAACCGGATTAACTTACCATTCCAGCCATGGCTATCTCATGAGATATAAATCATTACCCTACCCAATTCATTTTAGGGATATATAGTTCTCACCCATCTCATAATGAAATTATTCTTACTTGTTCCACAAACTAAACATAAATCATTCATCATAACCCAAAGAATAAAGTGGGTTTCATAAACATCATCCCATAATAACATAATACATATAAAACAAATGGATATCAATTAATCATAAGAAAAGTGAAGACATATAAATCATAGATACATTATACTTGAAACATAATCATACTAAATAATGTCATCTTATATGGAAAATAGTTTTGACAAAACACTTGAAATGAATTCTTGAGGAAAATATCATTTCTTCTTGAAAATCATTTTCTTTTCACAAAATTCCATTAAATTTTAAAAGAAAATGATTTTTTTGAAAATAATCATGAAATATTTTAGATTAAGCTTCATGAAAATAAGGTTTTATAAAACCGTAAAAATCTGTTCATGTCGTATAAGTTAAAAAAACATTCTCTTCGTACTTTTAACGGAAAAGTCAAAAAGTTCCTCGTATGGTAAAGAAATATTCCTTTTATAACATGTGGTAAAGGTAAAAAATGGGTAAAAATACTTTAAACATACATGAATATACTTTTAGAAAACATGTATATGGAAGATAATAATAACCCCAGTAAATACTTACGAATAAAGAATCTCTGATAAGAATGAGATTTGAATAATTATCCCTTACCTTAGGTCTGATATTCTTCATACGTATTCAAACCTCCTGTATAATGATTTAAATAATGTCATTGTCTTATTAATGAATCATATTTATTGTTATTATATCATATATGGTTCACTTACGACTTTATATTACCCGTTCTTTTGTAAATTCCATGTTAAAGCAGCGTTTTGGGTAAAATCATTTTACTTATTGTACATGTTTGGACGTGTAGTTCTTGATATTATTATTAATTATATCATGATTTACTTACTTCCAAAATGTAAATCATGATTTATATATCATATATATTCAGTATATATATATATAATAGATAAATGAAATGAAATACATCGTTCATGGAGACGGTAGGCCGTACGTACGCATGAACGCTGTTTTACTTTTCTTATTGACTTGAATGGAAGTAAGTAGATGATATATATATATATATACATAAACCCAGTAGCTTTATCATGTCATATATTTCATTATTATTAATTATATATACTTTATAATCATTCTTGAATGGTTAACATGGGGAATGAATCTCATCGCGTCGTGGAGAAGGTAATCCGTACGTACACACGAGCGATGATATCGTTCCCATAATTATTGAATTGAATTGGAGTGGATGATATAATATCTCAAAATCAGTATTATTTTATAATAACTATATATATAGTCATTCATTACACCATTATACACATCTAGGTAAGGTGGTGGTGGAAAAACATATGACACCACAGCGTGGAAACGGTATTTCGTACGTACGCACGCGTGGTGATTTAATTTTACATAGGATGGATAGAAGGTGAAATGGGGTTGTTTAATATTTATAAAAACATATCAGTATATTAGTGATACTTATGTTATTACTTTATAATGAAACAACTAAAGAAGAAGAAGGTGAAGAAGAAAGAAACATGAAAGAATCGGTAGAAGATATTACCTCTTCTTCGACACACCTCTTTTAAGCTTCCTCTAAAGGCACTAGAGTTAGACTTTTGAGGTTACTGGAACCTCTATAATGTTTATAGGGAAGTTTATAATGTAAATGGGAAGTGTTTGACCAATCATGAAGGCTCAAAATTGTGTAAAGAGAAGAGGGAGGAGGTTCCCTTTTATAAGGGAGGAGAGGGGCGGTTTAGGAAAAACATAAAATATTATTTTATAATAAAATCATATTCGATTTATAATAGCTCCAAATTGATTTATTTCGAAGCCAAAGTGGGGATGTGTCTAAATCCTCTCAACCAATAGGTTTTATACAAGTTTAGGTTACTATTTTAACCTTATCATTTAGATTGAACTCTAAGTTAAATAATTTTACTTTTACCATGTCTTCTGGTTTTCTTACACTATATGGTTGATAAACTTACTATGACAAGACAAAAGAACCCCCAAGTGGTTCATTATTAATATATATAACTTTATCTAAGTCATTTGGCCAAACCATATATTTCTATGAATAGAATAAAAATTAATAATATAATATTTGTTTTAAAAACTATTTTATTTCAATTTTGACACTATTTGGTAATTGATTTTTTTGAAAATCATAACAGCTTGATTATTTCAAAAAATCTTAATTAAATCAATAATAACATGTCATATTAACCTATAAAATTATTTTTAATTCATAAAAAGTCTCAAATTACATTTAATTGGGTATTTATAATATTAATTATGTTAATATTTTATTAATAAGGGAATTACTGCATAATCGTTGTGTCATAAATTAATTAATTTTTTAAAGTATAAAAATTATAAATAAAATACCATTATGTAGAAAATATTTTTATATTTTTAATAAATATTTATAGTTGAATTTATCTTATTTATAACCCTATATTAAAAATATTTTAGTTATTAAACATTGATTTTAACTATTTTAACTCTTCTTTAAATAAAATAATAATAAATGTCATAATCTAATCCAAGTAAACCTAAAGGGTAATATTTTCATCCTAAGGATGTTTTTGTTCGAATTAAACTTATCCAATAGAATTAGGACATGTGTTAGGGTAATAATAATTTCATTTTTACCCATAATTACCCTATTTACTTTTAACCATGGTAAATAAAAGTAAAAAGTTACTATTCACCATAAATTATTTTAATCTTATTGAACCACATTTTACTCCTTTATATAAACCATGTCTCTCAGATTTTAGAAATTCAACTCATAGAAGCAGTAAAATTAAGTTTTATGTGAATTTACAAATTCTCTTAGGAGGTGGGTAAAAGACGGTGAAAAGTTCAATAAAAATTTTATATATCTAAAATTATTATAAAATGACTCTAATTAATTACATTGAACTTATATAGGTATTATGTATCTATTTTGACCTAAAATAAATTTAAATAAAATAACTAATTATTTAAATAAAAATTCAGTTTCTAACTATAACTCTGTGTTTTTCACTATTCATAAAAAATTGAATGTTTTCAGAAAAATACCAAAAATTAACCCTAGGAAAATTTTGATATTTTGAATCAAAAAAGAAAGTCCATTTTGAAATATAAAATTTATAAAATTTTAAAAAGTCAGTATTACTATTCATAACGGCTAGTTTATATAATATTTTAATAACATATCGTTGTTTAGTGAAACATGGTATTGCGTACAGCACACGCTATCGAGGAAGGTCGTGATTGCCTGCATTCCAAGTCAGGGTTGTGTGTAGTGAAGGATAACTTTGTTCTTGCATATAATATAATCCAACCATATTTCATTTATACATTGAATATATATATATATATACACACTCAATGTTGCATAGAATAACTTATATCAAACGAACTTGAAATTGTATGTAACACGATCCAAGAATAGTGTTGTGTATACTACAAGCTAATACGGTGTTGCGTATAGCGCAAGATAATCTTGGTGTAGCATACAAGACATCAATGAAATTAAAAAAATATTTCTCATAAAATCTCGGGGTGTTACATTATTGGGAGAACCTACATAATTGCTGGTGAAGAAGCATGGATGGCCCTCACATTGGTCAGTGCTACTGTAGGGGGGCTCTACTTGATCTCAGAATGGTGTGAGGAGGAACATTAAATTGAAGCTTCATGACATGGGGATTTCCTCCATATTGTACACTCTAGGTATTGATACGACCTCCATGCTGGATGTCAACAAATTGGGGCAGACCTCTACTTTGGTTGATGATGGAAACATGGGGAGGGCCTCCATATTGGTTGTGATAATGGGGATGACATCCACTTTGGCTAGAAAAGATATGGGGAGGTACTTTTTATGTGATCTCATCATCACAGGTCAACACACAATGGATGTTAGTGGTGTCGGTAATCGAAAGAGTCATCCCAGACTTCTTGTGAGGTGGTTGAGGTCTCGATTTCAATCAGGCAAAGATGAGTCCCTAATCTCTAGTGGATATTATCTGGTGTATCAAACATGTGGTGGTGTTGGTCATAGGAGCCATGGAAGATTATTCCCACTTAATGTAATCCATATGATCCTGAACCTGATTTTGGCATTGGGTGATTCAGACTGGGGCCGATAGAGTATTGGAATGATTCACCAATTCTTCAGCCTGAGGTATCTGTCATTGGTGGTGTTGACGAGGCTTGTTGGGATCCCTCCTAGCTGACCTCTAGGAGGTGATCATTGCTGAAGTGACCCTAACATTCCCTAATTCATATTCATAGTGGATGGAGTTTTAAAAATACTCTAGGGAGATGCTACTAAAGTGTTTGGTTGTTGGAGTGGGGAGTAGTGGCTCCCTGCGCAACCCTTGGGGGATGCAACTTTGATGAGGAACAAAATCCTCAATGTCCCATGGGGACATATCACTCATGGAAATGAATTCCTCCTACTCATAACTATGTACAAGGGAATCCATAACCCTCCCCTAGATGATTTTTAAAGGTGAAATGGGGTGTGGGTGCCTGGTATACATAGTTTCGGTCAAAGCCTTGGTGGTGGCGGAGTCGTGCGGGATCTCTGCATTGTTACTTTTATGGCCCCTATGTTTTTTGGAAGGGGTGATTGGTTTATTCTAGCTTGGGTAATTTAAAGATGTATGGATCATTTATCATTATGGATATTCTAAAATAAATACCCAATTCCCTAGCATCGTCTAACATTCCATGTCTAGAGAGAGAGATCCATACTGATGATGTCATAGAATGGAATGTCCAACTATTAACCACCCCAATATATGGAGAGTTTCATTCCAGTACCACTATTTTCTTAGTGGGGCCTGTAGACTGATATATGGATCTGATGACATACTTATCTATGGATGACTAGAATGCTACTAAACCTTATATTTAAGAGAAACATTTTATGTTGGGTTAACCATTACTAATTACAACGCTTTTACTAGGGAACACCACCTTGCATGTTATTGTTTGTTTATGGATGCATTATGCCCCACATTCCCATTTTACAAAGATGTGTGGAATTCATCACATTAATGATGATGTGTTATCCTTAATCAAAATGTGATGATAAGATGTCAGTTCCTCCTTTCATGGATTCCTCCTCAGAAATCATCGCCTAGTCTGGGATTCCCTCATAGATTAACATGGTGTTCATGAAACTCATTCTTGGTGCCATTTCTTTGTGGATCCTGGTTAATTATGATACTTATTTCTATACATTCCAAGGTGTCTCATGGGGTTGAAACCTTTGGTTAGGAGAGTATTCACACTACACATCGTTTGCCTGTCTAGACACTGAAACATTTGTCACCTGTATTCTTCCTCATAAAAGGGAATCTCAAAGGTGTGGAAACCAAGTAATATTATGTCAGTCATGAAGTATCTTATTCCATAGTAATTTCTTTTGAGGTTTTCCTCTGGAATCTATTGATTAACATGAGGTAGGCCACACGTGTAGTGGCTTGTATAGATTGAGAGAGGCTCATCAGAATGCCTGACAAAGGCATATCAGAGAGGTGAATCCCTAAGAGGGAGTAACTAGAAGGTTCACCAAATGGATTGATCAAAAGCCCTATGGAGGCGGAACCAGCTGGTGTGTCTCATAAAGATACTTTTTTACACTATGAAGTGTTGCATCCCTAGAAGGATGGAACCAAGGTTTAACATTGGTTGGGTCAAAATGACCAATGAGAACGTACTCGATCCGGTGTGTCCCACAAAGGGAAGATTTCATGGTTTGAAGGGGTATGTCCCTATGATGGAGCCTCCAAGGTTTACCATTGGTATGTATTGAACCTCAAGGATGTTTCCTAGAAACCCTATTTAGGATATAGGGGTCAAATATGTTGTTTTTCAATGTGGATGGTGTGGGGATTATATATAGTAGCTGACCAGGTGCTGCTGGGAGAAGCGATGATGGATGGGGCTTTCATGTAGGAACAGCCTAGATGTATGTCATGATTTCACCTTGATATGGCAGCCTAGGTAATAATTAGGATGGATTATGGACTGATTGGATGAAATGGATGGAGTGGATGGATTTTTGGGGAGTTGGGATTAATACTAAAGGAGGATTTTTACATATACCAGTTAATTAGGAATCAAATTCCACATAGTTCTAGAGGGGCATTTAGGGATTACACCTTTGTTGGATTCTCATGGAGCTTACAGTAGGGGATTTCACATGAAAGCGTCCCATTAAGTATTTGGTTGTGGATTATGCGTAGGAAAGTAATAGGGGGATGGATAGGTTTCATGGTTACTACTAACCTCCAATCCCACATGTGTCATGCTTAGTTTGATAAAAAAAATATAAAGTAGAAACCTGACAATCTAATCGCAAAAGATGCGGTAATGAGACGATGTGGGGCTTATGCACCGAAGCATACCATGGAGGACATCATTTCATGTGGGGGGGGGATATCATTCCATGTTAGGATGATCTCACTCCCATGGAGATGAGTGGGTATGGAAAATTCCTATGATGGGGCACCCCATTTTCATTTCATGGGGTGTTTCTACATTTAAACATCATGTACATAGGAAGATGGCGCTAGGCATTTTTACATCCTACAAACATGGATAGAGGGGAGTCACTCCATACACCTTGGGATTAAATTACTAAAATTAACCAATCCTTTGGGGAGGGAAGGGATCAACAATGCTAGGGGAAACAGTGTGGAGGAGTGGTTAATATCAAGGTCCATGTTAGCATATCTATGATGAAAACTAAGAGGTAGGGCACCGCAATAGAGGAAAACATGTGAGGGACCAATAAATCACTATGCATGAGGATAGAAGGATACATAGAGGAGGGTCTCCAAAATAAGGGCACTCGCTATGAATGGATTCAAAAATCTCAGGTGTTACACAAAATAAAGGGTATTTATAAAGGAAAGTGCTTCAAGAGGCATGTGACCTTACTTTTACATGAAGTTAAGATCTGGAGAGGGAGTTATTTGGGAAGGATGAGTGCTCCATGAAGTGTCAAGAACCCTGGTGGGAATTCCTCCTCTACAAAGGGTGTAGTACATCATGTAAGGCATCTCTTCCTAAGGCATAGGTTACAAGGAAAAAGGTAAAGTGGATTTATTGATGGTCTAATACCTTGGATGATTCATTTTCTAGTTATGTTTATGGTGTTCGAGATCATTGCAAAATGGGTGATCCAATGTTGAAAGTTTGGGATAGCCAACCATTTTTTGTGGAGTGAGTAGGATATTTATAGGCTCAGGGAGTTGAAAAGCTTAGAGGTGTTCCGTGAAGAAAATGTGAGCCCTATGAAATGGAGGGGATCCATCAGACTCACAATTCCATCTGTAAAAATCCATGGCGTGGTCACAGAGGGCATCGGACTCATGGGAGTCTCGTCTCTACCTCGTGATATTGCGGTGGTGGGAAGACATTTGTGAAGTTATTTCATGAGGTATACCCCTTTGGGAGAATTTGGGGCTATTTGATCTTGGATTCCATACTGAACGGTCGAGGCCTTCATTGACCTATCCCAGGGTACAACTTCTAATTCCAACAGTATCGATATCTCATCATAATGGTTTCATAATTAAATCATCAACCTATATTCTTCCATTTCAATATTTGATCTCAAAAATGAACACATTGATAAAATTCCATGTCCATGAACTAATTTAGATAGTGTTATTTCATTCAAAGGTCCTAAGATATTATATTTCTATCTAAAAAGAGACAAATCCTTTCTTGACTTACCTATTAATATCATATCACTTATGACACACCCAATATATCCTTCTTCACCACGAACATATGTAACCATGGTTTTTGATAATACATAAAAGTATGTGATTCATGATATAAATTAATAATAATCTCATGTATATGGGATAATACATACATTATAAAATAATAATATCCCATGACACATATAACATGTAGAATTCCTATTGGGGGGTTAGACCTAAAAACCTCAAATCTCATAGTATCATAAAAAATATGGAATCACTGAAAACTATCACCCGACTAGGCCCATGACAATTCTTGAAGGGAGTTCCTGATTCCTAAGGGATGTAAACTAGTTTTTGGGCATGATAGAAACATGCACATTGGAATGATTTCTTACATTAAGTTAAAACCCACCATAATAGATTACACTCATAAATATAGTGTAACCCATAAAAATGGTGGACGTTTATATATTCAATAATAGGCACAAATAATCAAATTAATATGTATAATAAATAGTTAAGTAGAAAATCATAGTATGTGGTGTAAATAACTAAAGTAACTAACATAAATACAATGAAAATATCTTGGTCATCAAGTTGATATAATAGAATCCGAAAAAAGGCAACTCAAAACCAAATTACTAACAAGAACCTCCATGGGACATGTGATCACTCACCACACCCCAAATAGATACTATTAGGACAACTTGAGCATCAACCTAAAAAACAAGACCACAATAAGGGAAATCTAAATGGTATATAATAGGATATGAATATATTGATTGGTATATGTAGGGTGTAATAAAAAAGAACTAAGTATGGTTTCCCCAAAGATTTTGTGAAATTAATTTAAAATAAAATTTCATTTGAGATAATTTTATAAAAAATAGAATAAATATGTTTTTCATTAATTATTACACAAGAATGAAACAAAATTACATCATTAAACGTTATAAAAACTTTTATCCAATTTTTCACTTAAATAAAAACAATCACTTGAAAAAATTACATTAAAAATCAAACACTCCATACTTGGTAATCCATTTATAATTTAAAATATCCTTTTTAAATAATTGATAAAATTAATTAGAAGTAAAACTAATATAATAAAAATGTAATAATTAATATAAGGAACCATTTCCTCAAATAGAACATGTACAAGAAATATATGAAATTAACCAAGGGTTTTATACATGTAAAACAATGTGGGGATATAAAATATGTCAAGGGAATCCCCTATATCAAATCACTAAAAACAAATATGTGTCATGGGCTCTTCCCTAAATCCTAAGGTGTGTATATCATAAAAATTACTTAACATAGACAAAATTTTTATCCAATATTTCATCTTATACACATGTCACCCGACTATCCTACACCTAGCCTCATCTGGGGAACTCCCCATATATTCATATCACATGCTATAGGGGACACAAGTATTGTGTGTCTAACTATTGTCCAGTAAATATAGACATCCCATTTAGCTACCTAAGTTCCCACGACCAAAACAAAATGAGCATGAGTAAATAGTTTATTAACATATTCCATACAATTCATAAACAATAACATCACCCTAGTCTCTAATTCTCTTATAATAATATGACCCTTTTGATCCATCACACAGTCTCTAGATATATTAAGGACATCCATAATTGGGAATAAGAAAATATGAGAAATGAGAGAGTTCCACACACACACACTATTTTTTATAACCTTTTCAATATTCCAAATACACCTTCTTGAAAACTAATTTGGAATGATGAGTCTCTTATATAAAATAAAAATCACTTCATAATATTTCTTAAAATATTCTATTTAAACCCAATTAGGTGACCAACTAATATTTTTATAATCCTTTTAAGGATCTAAAGAATTTTACTTTATCCATTTCATGATCCAAATGGGTTTAAAGTTGTTTATAATTCAAAATATTTCTTGAAATAGTCTTTCAAAACATTTCTATAACACTTGGCACTCAAACATCATCAAAAAGCTAAAAAAAAAATTAAACAAATTTTCTTGCCAAGTGGGAAACCACATTGATGTCATTTGAAAACTCAATACATTTTCACATATTTAACTAATTTAATAAATAAACAATTAAAATTTCCATACACATAATTGCAAGCCAATAAAATATATTTCACAAAAACACCTACTTAAAAGAAAGAATAATTCTCTTGAAATGAGTGACAACATGTCGCCTTCAGTGGATAATTATAAATTAGTTAAGGAGATAGCCATTAAAAGACATTTTAAATAGAATCCATAAATTAAATGTATCCCTAACCCTCTATCACAACCTCGCAGTTATTTTAGGGTCTAGGATGATGAAAAAAATAAATGTAAAATAAGGAAAAAATAGGGAAATAAAGAGCAATGGTTGGATCTACCTTGAGATATTTTCTTAGAATCTAGTATTAGAAGCTCAAAATGGAAAGGATAAGGAGGGAGAAACCAATAGGTTTTAAACCTCTCTTAGTCAAATGGAATGGGAGGATAAATAGCTAGAAATATAATAAAATTGATAAGGGAAAAATTATAAATCCACTTTTAAGAAAATAGAAGACATAAGGTAATGGCATAATCTAGGGTCCACAACACAACAATGCTCTGGGTGGACCTACTATGTCATGGTCAAAAAACCACAACATAGATGTCCTAGAAAATATATTGGGGCCTCAATGCCCCCCTCCCCATTATGGTGTGTCCTTAAATATATAGTACAATGGTTTGAAAAATAAATAGGTAATGGTATCTCACCCAAACATATCCATTACATATCCCATGTCTTTAGAGTGTGGCCTCCCCTTTCCACCCTCACACAACACTATTACAAAACACCCAACATGATGTATATCCCTTTACTACAACATTTTCCTCTCATAATTCACACACACCACACTATATATCCCTAGGATGTAGCATGGTATTTAGCCTGCATCCTCCACCTACAACCTACAACCTTTAACCTACATATTTCAACCCCAAAAAACTACTTTGGTCACCTAAACCACCCAGGAGAATTATAAAAAAAACCCAGAAACTCTAAACCACCAAAAAATAATAATTCAACACCAATTATCATGGGGTGATATAATTATACCCACCATGTAACTTTCTACCCCAGAAAAAACTTGATACAAGTAGAATGAGAGAAGAGGAAGTCTAAAACATGACCCCATTTCAAGTGGAGGGTATGAGGGAAAATATCTTGACTGCCAAATATAAATCCTTCTTTAAGATAAGAGAACCATTTTATAAAATTTATAAATATCTCCAAGCATAATGAATAAATGAACATAAGAAATAAGGTCTAGAAGAGATAGATACCTATCATAGGTTTCTCAAACATTTAGAATTTATCTATAAATAGTAAAATATGAGAATGAAACCACCAATCAAGACATCACCAAAACCCCACAAAATATATCAACTATATACCATTTATGAAGAACTAGTACAACATCCCAACAAAAAAAACTATTAAACATCTCAAAAACCATAAAATAGATCTATATACCACATAGTACCATCATAGATAATTTTAATAAAAATAAAATGGGATCAAGTGTATGGTTATAATAATAATGTATCATAGGACCTCAACCATAATGTACCTTCACATAGTGACCCCATAAAATTAAAAAACCAAATTATCAAGTGCTCCACTTCCTAAATTCTACAAATATCCTAGGTACCAAATGTAAACCCAATGGTTCATCCCACTCCAAACCAATATCAACACAACCTCAAAGTTGTTACACTATAAAAAAACACAATAAGCATGAGAGAAACAACTTGGATCATCAAGGAATTAACAATACTTAAACACACCTAAAACACACAACATAGATCTAAAAAACTACAAGAAACCATATCCACTAAGGGAAAAGGGAAATATCACAATAAAAATATACTACCAGCTATTAGAGAAAATCCACAAAACCATTATTGAATATTATTGAATCCCCAAAAGCATAAAAACCATGAAACCTACTAAGAAAACTCTAGAATAGAAATCACCAAAATAATAAAGAGAATTCTATGATCTAATCTTCCAATACATTAACCTACAAAACTTTTAATTATGCCCAAAAAAGCCTACAAATAACACACCTTTGGTGGTTTTAAACAAGACAATTTTGAAAGAACCTATTCTCTACACTGGGAGAATAAATATATACCTCATCTATCTAAGATTAATGACCTTTCTCAGTAAAACCTTTCAACTTCAACTCAATTTTGTGTTACTTCCCACTGGAAAAAAAACTTCATCCAAATAATCAAAAACTAAAGCCGTAATCACCCCAAAGATGTTGTACCTATTTATCTTCTACCAACACAATATTCACCCTTAAATCCTCAAGAAGAATCAAGAGAACTAAAGGCTCTCTCAATTCTTCTAACCAACCCATTATGACAAAATAACCTAAATGTCGAAGAAAAAAGCGTTCTAAACAATTTAGAAAGACATAAAGGGGATCCAAGTGTAACAAGGATTCATGCTCTTGCAATTAATCTTTAGTCAAGGATTATTAATTTGATGGGGAAAACATTCATAATAGTTGAGGGGAAACACCCTTGAGACCGACCCAATGAATATATTTCTTACTCTTTTTCAAAGACTCTATGGGATTCATACACAAATTAGATGAAAAAAAAACCCAACCAATATGTTCTATGTTGGTTCATGTCAAGGATTTTACTTTGGGAGGGGATAGAATTTGGTATTATAAACCTTAATATTTCATACTTGATTAAGATCTTGTTCTTTCAAAATGATTATCACTTGATTCAATACCCTACAATCTATCTTGAGTGACAAAAGTAGTAAAGTTCATAAGGGATTTTTTCTTGGTTAACCCAAAATGGGATAGTCCAAGTAGCCTAAAAATGGTGATGTGTTTGTACACTTGAAACCCTAGAGAACACTTAATTTATGTTCTTACATAATGGAGTAGTCCCACTAGACCACTTGACTCCTTTTACATGCAAGAAACTAAAATATCACTACTCTTATTCAATTAATAGAGAAAAACATAGATCCTCTTCATAAATAGTAGCTCACTACCCCTTCTATAACAATCTTATTCTTCATGAAATTTTTATAAGTAATAAATTTTAAATGGTGCGTCACTTATTAATTAGATTTAAAAATCATCTAGAATAGTAGGACTCCTAGTATATCCAATTTTTCTTTTTTAATCTATAGAATACGCATGGACTTCTTTTCTATTATTCTATAAATTAGATTTATCATAATCAATATATTTGGATGTGTATGCCTTATATTTTTTGGAATATTATGTATTTTTACACTAACTCTATTATATTACAACTATATTCCCAATTATTTATACATCCAAAAATTATTTTTAATTTTATATTTTAAACTAAAATATCTTTCAAATTCTAACTTTTACACATTCAAATCTAACTTTTAGATCATCTGTAACCAAACCATCACCATTATATTCTGATAAGTATTCTAAAACTCACTCTAGAGTTTCAAAATTGTTTTTGAAGAACTAAATCCATATAATTATTCATATCATCTAATTTTAAACACTGAATCCACAAAACACACCCTGATCCTTAACACTATAGTGTGGTGTAGTGAATATTTTGGACAAAAACCCATTGATACACTCAACACCACATCATTTATCCATTTTAAATACTACCTTGGAATCATTAAAATCATATAAAAACCCCATTCCTTTGACCATGGTCACATCTTCTCCTATAGTGGTCTTCCACATTTTTCATAGGTAAATATTAAACTAAAAATGACTTTCTCTACAATGTGGTGAAAAACCATTAACCTTTTTTAATTCTAATTATTCTTACACATCATGATTTTTATATATGAAGTAATATACCATACCTTCTCATAGGATATCTTCCATTTTAAAGACTCAATTCACTATTCTATTTTGACAAAGCACTATTGATTTTGACTTCAAATAACCCTTAAGGACCATAATTTACCTCTATGTAGAAACACACCTTACCAATATGTAAGTCATATTATAGTTCCAAAAACCATTTACTATGTCATTAAGGAAAACCACTAACTATGTTTTTCAAACAATCCCCTTACATGGTATTATAAATACCATAATTTATGTGTTGCAATTTTCAAGTCACATTCACAAAGCTGTAGAGATATTACCTTACCTTTACAAAACCTATTTTATTTCAAGGTTATGTTTATATAAGATGCTACATGTCTACTTATATAGTGTGTCCCTCATCACTATTTCTCACAGGTGATTTTCTAATACCCATAACAACTTCATTCCATTAGTTTACAAAGTTCAAAAAATCATGGAAAGAATACCCAAATCATTTTATAATCCTTGGTGAAGGTTTCCTTCACAAAAACTATTAAGGCTTGTTCCATCCATGAAATAAATATAACACTTTTTCAAAAAACACAACCCAATCACTTCTAAAAAGGTTTTTTTTCTAACAATACCTCCCATTGGGTTTTTTTAAAATTTGAAAACCATCCAAAAATGGTAAATGGATTTATCCAACAACATTTTGTTTAATATAAAAATAATATCTATTCTTTAATATAAATATTAACACCAAGCCTTCATGTTTAGCATCATTGAATACCTAATCATTAATTATAATCCCATGTGAGCCATTTTATATGCGAGAAATAATAATGGAATGAACAGATTATCATGAATATATAGTTTAAAACACTAAAACACCTTAAAGTTTTAAACCAATTATCCCCAGGAATTAAAATTCAATCACCCTCCCCCTTTATTAACACATACATATATTTTACTTATCTTAATTGATTAATGAATAATTCTCCCCCTGAACAAACATTCAATAAGTCTCCCCCTTTTTTAACACATGCATCAATTTTATTCTCCTAAATGGATCAATAAATGTGCATCGATCATTTTCAATGAACAAAAAGATAAAACTTCTATAAAGGATCACAAAATATATTTAGAAAACCAAAATTTTATCATAAGATATTAGGATCCCTTTTGTTCATGGAAGAATTTATTATGGGAATTGGGGGTTTTTCTTAAATCCATTTAAATTAGTCAATTTAGTTGGACTCCAAGAGCCAACTGATGTATTTTTAAATCCATATTGCATATTTCCTTTTTATAATATGTGTGGATTTAGTTTGAGTAGACACATAGTCTATTTGAACTAATTATTTCTCAATATTCTCCTTTATAATGTGATATATGTTTCTCAATATTATTTTCCCTAAAATATGTAATGAGATTTTTTATATGATTTATAACACTCAAATATTAAAACATAATAGTAATTATAGATTCAACATTAATTCAAATGTCATCAAGTTAGTGTTTTATCAATAACAATAGTATGAAATATTGAGTGGATACAATTTTCTTAGCAACAACCACATTGAAGGAGATCTTGAAATAATTTTTACATAGGCATGAAATATAGGAACTATGGAGATATAATCTTCCTCTTGATGTAGACTTGTGATCATATACCTGACCTACCCCATCTACATCAGTGAGGCCCAAGAGTCTTTTTTATGATTTTTTTTCAATATAAAATCCAATAGCTCAATTGTTTATTAATATATTGAAGGATCCATTTCATGGATTACGTATGACTTTATTTGGGATAAATCTGATAATGGAAAACATGACTAATAGAAAATACAATATATTGTTGTGTGTTTATCAGATATAGAAAATAGCCAATGACTTGTCTATAAGTTTCTATATATGATGTTATCAAGATATATAAACCCAACTAATTTTTTCTAATTCTCTATTTTGAAATATAGGTTATGATCAATCTCACCTCTTTGAAAACCAATCTTTTTAAATTATAATCTAGACATGAGTAACAAGATCTTGGAGCATATTTTAGTCCATATAGAGCCTTCTTTAACTGAAAAACATTAGCATCAAACTTATAAAAGAAAAAACAAATTATTGTTAATGTAAATTTTCGCTACAAAACACCATTGAGGATTTTCGACCTCACATCTATATGAAAAACTTTAATCCATTTTCATATGACCATATCTAAAGCTAATATTTGGATTCAAGTTCATCTATATGTGAAAAACATTTAGCTACATTGTTTATTTCTATTTAGGAAAAAAAATCATAAAAGGAATTATTTTTCCTTATCATATGGCTCTATTCATTAATATTATTCCATAAAACTCAATTTGTTCATGTAACATTCATGTTCATATGATTTCAGAAATTTTCCCAATTAATAATATTCTCAATCTCGTCAAGTTCACCATGAATATAATTGACTAAACATTCAACTTTACCATCTTTTCCAAATATTTTTTATTCTATTTGGGATAAGAGTATTCTGTGTTGACAAACCTTCCTTCTTTTAGTCTTATTTGAATTTTTTGATCACCAACTATATTATTCTGATTGAATACATACCATCTGGTTCTATAATTTTTATTTATTTTTTGTTATTGTATATTCATAATTTTCATCATATAATTATGACTCTTATACATATTTGTGAACTCCCCCTATGTTAAACACTTCTTCATCACTTTCTTCTTAAAAAATGGATCATTATAATATGAAATCTACTTCATATAATTTAAAACCTACTTATGTGTACTATAAATCTTTTTCATTTTGAACTGCCATAGCATCATGGCTTTCCACTATCTTTCTGAAAATTTTGTTAAAACAGTTATCGGATTTCCATTTCGATGAATATCCAAATAAATCCCTTCATCACCATGAGATTTAATCATTCTATTTGTTTATTAACAATAAAACACTTACTTCTGAACACGATAAAGTACTTTAGTATGGGCTTCTTTCCATACCGGATCTCATAGGGATTTTTTTCATCATTTTGACATATAAGTGATTTATTGGTGATATTGACTACATTAAGAACTATTTATATTAATAATTCTCTGATAGGATCTTTTAAATCAACGAAGTCTAATCTGTGTTATTTATAATTTGGTTTATCCTCTCAATAGATTTGTTTTGTTAAGAAGTCCTCATAGAGAATACCTGATGTCAAATTCCATAAATTTCTAAGTATTCATCCACCTGGTTGTTTTTGAATTCTATTACATTATTTGTATGATGATTTTGGATCTTCACACCTAACATATTCTCATCTTCTCACTTATATAGAGTGATACACATAAATACCTCAGTTTTTTGGTTAATCACCATTACCCATTCTATTCTGCTAAAATATTCCAAAAAACTTAGTAATTTTTTTCATATAAGGCCTTAGGTAGCATCACCAAAAATACAATCAAATATTTAAGATTGAGTAACCTAGATAATATTTCATCATTACTCTTGTAGGTTAATGATTTTGATGCTGGGAGGGGCTTTTCATTTTTGCAATATGGGGTGCTTTTAGCAATGGGCTCTGGGTCCATTAAGGTATTTTTTTTGTTCTTATGTCATTGAAGTCTTTTCATTTTTCCCTTTATCCCCTAAAATGGGATTATCCTAATAAAAAATTTAATTTTTAGTCACTCAGTCTTGTATGCCTTCTAATCAATCTTTATCTTATGGCATGTTCCATAATTGGGATTTTCATAATAATGCATGGGGATATCTAAAGTTCTATCATTATTTAACAAATTCATCAAGGATTTTTGTCTCAAATGGATAATACACTTATGAAATAACATATTTAAATACTCCTTTTACATGATTCATACATTTTCATCACTAATAAGGTAATTATTTACCTTAGTTTAGTTTTCTAGTAAAATGATTGAACCATATATTAATATAATAGTTATCCCTTTCTTGTTTAATTCCACTTCATGTCAAGAGTCACAAAACAAACTCAATCTTAGAAAATTGTGGTTATGAACCTCAACAAAGATCACATCTATTTTTTAGATCTTTTTCAGCATCATATTTAATTTTGGAAATAACAATTGTATTTCCATTATAATTATGAAACTAAAAAACTCCATTTTTTATCAGGTTTGATCCCTAAGATAATGTCTTTATTTCATCTCATATGTTTAAAATAACCAAATTCTAGAATCCACAATTAAGACCTATTTGATTTTATTTAGTAAATCTCAGAAAAATTTCCTTCTCATTTCTTCTTTTATTCACCCATGATTGGTTTTCTTCGTTTCATGATGGTGGAGGAGTTTTTTCATCCTCTAGTTATATAGAGTCCTCTTTATTTTTCATGACTAAAAACTTATTTTGTGTTTTCAACTTATTTAATGAAACTTTCAACAACTATTTTCCACCTTTTTAGTCACTGTAGAAATATTTTTTTATAAAATTAAATCAAAATGAATCAATTTATACCCAAACCCCCTCAAAAAATAACATTATACATTAAAAACGGAGGTAAATGTGGTAAATTTTGATTTTTTTATTCTAGATACACATTCTCTCAGCAATATATTTTAGGAATGGAACAAACATATTGAGAGAGTCCCAAATTTCCATAGTAATAACACCTATTTTCTAGTGACTTCATCTCTAGTATTATTAATAGATTTTTAATATTATAAAACATTTGTAAATCCACCTTTATATGTGGTGTCGGTTCTTTAGTATTAACATCAAGCAATGATGTATTCCTCTTTTTTTATACTCTGAAAAAATTATTTTTCCCCTTGAAACAGTACACAAGTGGGATAGGAATGCGCTCTTTAGAAAAAATCATATGAACATCCTTTTTCATTGACTTTTTTGTACTTATCAATGTAATTATAGGAGTGAGTAATTGTTTATAGTATTTACACTTCTATTTCCATTACATTAATTCTACTTCATGTTGTTCAATTCTCTTGACCCAATCCTTCATAGAGTTTTTCATTCCATAAATAAACTAGGTATACTCCTCAACATTGGGATGCAAGTCAAATTCTTTTTCAGTGTAGCTGGAATTTCTACATATATTCATTTCATTTTCAGTCCTCAGTTTTGAATTCTCTACCTCTTATTGTTGTATATAAATATTAGAATCACATACTAATCAATTTTATTTCTTTTTATTTTCCCTCCAAATATCAATTTCATCAAGGTATTATTCTACTATTTTTAAAGATTAATTATTCCCTCTGTGTCAATAAATTTTAGAATCATTAGCTTCGGTTTATATTAATTTTATAATAGTCACCAAATAATATCCATCAAGATAACTAAAATATTCAACCTCTTCAAATTCACTTTTCATAGAAAATTCATCTTCTTATGAGTAAAAATTTTTATTTTAGAAAACTCTTCACTGTGAGATTTTATTTCCCTTAATTTCTTTTATAATTTATTAGTAGATACATATTCTTCTTCATCCCCTTGATATTTATTAAAACATTTGGACACATTATTTCTTGGTTTTTCAACTCTGAAATATTATAGTGGAAACTTACCTTTAAACTTTTATTATCCTTTTTTTAGATCAGAGGATTGAAATGAAATCACCTTATTAAAAACATCATCATCAAGGTCTTTCTTCACCATTTGTTTAATTAATGATTTGAAATTAATTTACTAAATTCTATCCTTTTTACTAGACTCACTATCTTCATTTCTTATTTCATTTACAATGACGGTACTATGTAATATTGCCAGTGAAATCTCTCATAGATATTTTTCTTAAAGCGCTATTACATTTTCATTAAATGTTTATGAATGTTATCATAATCATTTTTAATTTTTAACATATTTACTATTGAATAAAAGTATACACATGTCTTATACTAAGATATTAAGTCAAACAAAGAATGAAAATACCTTTTCATTTGGACTCATCCTCAAATATTATATTTATTCCACAAAACCAGAATTTTTTTTTCTTTGACTTTTGAATATCATTTATAAATATTCAATATATGATCCCACATAACATGTGATGTCTTGCATGACATAATATATTTTCAAGGATATCCATAATATATTGAAAACTTTATATCCAACATCAAATTATGCATGATCACTCACTATTTGGGCTTCATTATCCACGGTAGCTAAAATGCCCTGCATAGAATCCATGTATAAAAAAAATATGTAGTGACATAAATTAATGTTTCACTAGTCTCTTCCATAGTTGGGATTTACTAACTCTGAAAATAGGTATGCCTTTGAGGTTGAAAATAATCACAGTGTTTTTGAGAAAGATACAATGTCACCACAAAAATCACAGCTTGGATACGAATTATTAGTCCTTATCAATGATTATGCCCTATGAAAGGGGTAAATCAGGGTATTATAAACATTAGGATTTATTCATTTATTATGATCATATTATCTCAATATAATTAACACTTCATTCTGTCTAATACAATCTCTCTTTTGGATGAATTGTAGTAGAGAACAAATGTGATTTTTACTAGGATCTCCCAAAATGGGATAGTCATATGAGAATGAAAATGGTGATGTGTTGGTGAACATGAAAAACTATAGAACAATTATTTTATGTTATTACAAAATAGTTAATTATCAATGAATCTCCTAACTCACTTTCCACACAATAAACAAAAAGATCACTGCTATTTTTCGTCTCAATGAGAAACAAACAACTACTCTTCACATATAGGTCATCATTACTCCATCTATATTGGAATAGTTATCTAAAAAATTTAGAAAAGATATAAATCCTAAATGGTGTTTAACTTATTGAACAAATTTTAAAATATTCCAGTGAAATAGAACTCATGGAATATCCCTTTCTTTTTCATCCTTACAAATCATACTCCTAGACTTCTATTATCTTCTTCCCTAAAATTATATTTATCAGAATGAATCTATTTTGAGCTTTATACCTTCTCTTCAGAGAATACAAAGTCATTATACACTTCTTCTCATAATTATAAATTTCTATACACAAATATTAATAAAACCTTGAATACACTTGAATTTAAAATTTAATATTCAAACCTCACCCAACATACAACATCCATACATTAAATATGAAATTTGGATCATATCTCATCAAATAATCACTATTTTATTTGAATATGGATGCTAAAACAAGATCCCTAACTTCCAAAAGTTTTTTGAAACACAAAATTCTCATAATGGTTCATAACATACAAATTTGAAACATTAAAGCCTTGAAAACACCCAAATCCTTGAAACTACGGTGTGGTGAAATGAATCTCAAAAAACTTCTTTAGATAAACTCAATACCATGGCCTCCGTCTACTTTGAATTCTAAATGAAATAAAAAATAATAATCATCAAACATTATGACTTCAACCATGGTCACCAATACACCTGTATTGGGATTACAGATATTTTACAAGTATGTCTTCAACTCAAAATGCCATGCACTATAGCATGGTGACAAACCCCTTGTTGTTTTGACTTCAAATAAACCTTAAACAACATGACTTACCTCAACATAACAATAGACCTTGACTTGATTTAAGTTATTTTCCAAATGAATAAATGATATCTACTATGTAATTGTGACAAAACATTGGTCACTTTGACTTCAAATAACCCTTATAGAGCATGAAATACCACAATGTGCCAACACACCATACTTTTACGTAATTTATCTTCCACTTTGAAACATTTTCCACTATGGTGTGGTGACAAACCACTGGTTGTTTTGGAATCACATGACCCTTATGTGGCATTAGAGTTTCATTTAAGTGAAAATTTAATTTTCCTTCCAAGATTTAAAAATATTTAGTTCCAACCTCTTACCTTTACACAACATTTTATATTTCAAGTTTACCTTTACACAGAATATAATATAGATACTACTACATTGTGTCCCTCCTAAATAATTATCAGGGGTGAATTCCCATGTTAAAATTATAATGAAAACACCAACTATAACTTCATTCCTTGAATTGAAAATTTTCAAAATTGGTTGGCCCGAATCACCATGGTGTATTATAAGTCATGGTGAAGATTTTATCCACCAAAACTATTTCGGATTCTTTAAAGCTTGAAATACCCATAAATATTTTCAGTTATAAAAAACCCAGAAACCAATCTAATCGATTCTTATAACACTCTCCAAAATTGAATCACACAATTCCAAATAAATTCAATTTTTCAAACAAAACCCCTCCTTTATAACTTTTTATTAAAATGTCATATTTAAATCAAAACAACATAGTAAAACTATTTTATAAATTTATTTCAAACACTACTCTTCCATTTTAAAAACACATATGACTTTATAAATATCAAGATTTGAATTAAAAATTACACTTCCATTTGAAAATACATTTAAAAAATTGCACTGGAAGGATTAATTTACACTGAAAAAACACCATCATAATTTAAATAAATATCACATAATCCTAAAAATTTAAAGGAAAACCAAAAAATTCCATTTTTCTGTCTTGAAATGATTTTTCAAAAGATAAAACAAACATAGAAAATATAATCCCAAACAAAAAATAACAAAATCTAATAAAAACATAATCCAATAACACCAATGAAAGAAAATACAACCAATGATTCACCTCAAATGAGTGGCATACACCATCATAAACCATTTGAGATAAAAAATAAGTTAAAAATTATTTATATATGAGGGTAGATCTATGAATTCCCAAGTCACAATATATGGAAGACCAAGTCCGAACCACATTTGAGGATCTATGAAAATCCAAGAACCATGAGCTTTGTGACTCTACATAGTTTTCAGACCATTTTAGCAATCTAAGAAACGTTATTTCTACTTTAATTTCCACCTAAATCTCAAAATAATTTCAAAAACAACCCACAAGGGGTCAAGGATCCATAAAATTATCTGGAACAAAATCCATCTCAAAACCAACCCCAAAAATCCTTGGGAAATACATGTTTTATCATGATCATTCATGATTAAATAAATAAATATAATATACCTCTAATTTCCTAAAACAATCATATTTTACTTTCTACCGTGAAAGCCCAAAAAAATATTTGATTTTAGAAAACCTGGGGTCCCTCTATGTAACCTCGGATATGATACCGTTTTTTTACAAACCAGCCTAGTTCAACCCGACCCATCACCCAACCTATCCAATCACAATGTCCAAAGAGATGTGTAGATCCCCATGGTATAGAGAGTAATTTTTTAGCAATAGGAAAGCACACACTTGGGAACGATTATTCCCATTAAATAAAAGACCATAAAGGGGAATTCCACCCAAATATCTTCCATGACCCATCCAAATGTTTGACATATAATCTATAAATAATAGACACTAATAATTGTATTAGTAAGAATTAGAAACAAATAAACTTCTGAAAAGAGTAAAATCATAAATAAATAAACTCCCATAAAAACATAAAAAAAATTTGTTTTCAAGGATGATATAGAATCATCCCAAACACAAAAATAAAAACCAATTCACTACCAAGATCCTCCATATGATCCACATTCACTCACCACAGCCCAATCTATTACTACTAGACCAACATGATCATAGACCAATAAAAGATACCCCATCTTGGAAAACCTAAAAGGAAAATAATGGGAGTTTCATATACACATTGGTATATGTAAGGTGTGATCAAAAAAATCACGATGGGGTTTCACCAAATAGTTTTTTGAAATTACATCTAAATGATATTTAATTTGAGGTTGTTTATACATAATAGAAAAAATAGGTATTCTCTCTGTTATTTCATAAAAAAATAAACAACAAAACATTTATAATAATTTTATAAACTATTATTCCATTTTTCCTTATATAAGAAATTTGATTGAAAATATTCCTGTTAAAATCAGTCATTCCATACTTGGTAATCCATTTTTCATTCAAGATGTCATTTGTAAACCATTTCCAAAAAAACATTTAGATAACACACTATCAAAACATAAAAAATAACAAATAGAAGGAAAAATTTCAACAAATGTAAAGTGAAAAAGAAATAAAATAAATAAACAAAGGGTTCCACATACTTCAAATAAATATAGGATATAAAATAAACCAAGGGAATCCCCTGCATAAAATCACCAATAATGGAATAAGTGTCATGGGGTCTATCTAGTGTCCTAATGTGATACATTCCTAGACTTTAACAAACATAAACCATCCTTTAATCCTATGTTACATCTTATACACACACCACCCAACTAGCCTACACCTAGCACTATCAAGGGAACTCCCCATCTAGTTATATCTCACACTATAGAAGACACTAATAGTGTGTGACCAACTAGTGTGGAATAAATATAGAATCCCTATTTATCTACATGGGTTACCTTGAAAAAAGAAAAGGGAGGGTGAGTAAAAATCAGCATATTCCATGCACAACATAAACAATAATCATACCCCAACCATTAACTCCCTGGTAATAAATAGACTCCTTAGATCCATCACCCAATATCCAAATACATCAACACAATCTATAATATGAAACTAGTAAAGAGAGGAACTGGGAGTGTTCCTCACACCCATGAATTTTGAAAACCATGTCAATGTCCCAAGAAATCCTTCTTAAAAATCAAATCAAAATGTAAAGTCTCTTTTATAACAAAAAAATTAATTCATAATAGTTATTATAACATTTTATTAAAAACCATCCTTAAAAAATTTAAAAGAATGAATTACCTATTTTATAATCTTATTAAAAATAAAAAAAATTATACTTTATCCACATCATGACCCAAACAAGGTCAAATACGTTTAAAAATATGACTTCATTAGATAAGCGTTGAAATATTTCAAAGATGCATGGAATTTAAGAACCCCTTGGAAGACTATAAAATAATTACAACATATTTCTATTCCAAGAGAGGAAATACATTGAAACCATTTTCATTCTCAATACACTTTTATATATATTAGTTATTTAATAAATAATAGACATAAAAATCTCGAGAACATAATGGAATTTAAAAAAAATAAATATCACAAAATATCTACATTAAATCAATTTTAAATACATAAAAATGAGTGGAAACACATCACATTTGTTGTCAAATGAAATAATAAATAGGTAGACGACTATAAGAATCCTTATACAATAAAACCCCCATATTAATTCCATACATAACCCTAAATTTAACCCCTCCCCCTTCCCCATGGTTGTTAGGGTTTTTGAGGAAACAGAAACTAAGAGATTGAGAAATTGAGGAAGAAAGAAGTACAAGTAAGAAGAACTAAGGGATTTAACCTTAAGATAAATTTTTGGAATCAAATCTTGGGAGGTAAAAAAATTAGAGGAGAATGAGGGAGACCCCCCCCCCCCAATTTGTTTCCCCCTCCTGGTTGAATTGTGTGGGATGAGAAAGGGGTGTGTATCTCTTAAAATAAATAAGGGTAAAAGTATAAAAATGATTTTAAATTAAATGTAACATAAGGGGATATATTTTGTTCCAAATAACATGGCACAGCTTGCCTTTAAAAGTCAAGGGGGCCTACATAACTCTTGTTACCCCTCTTCGGTGTGGTCTTAAGGCCATGGTGTAGTTGTGCCAAAAATGTTAATGTCTATGGTCCCCCACAAAAACTCCTCCAAAACGTTACATAGGACCCTACAATGTAGCCTCCACTCTGCACATTTATCCATAACTGATACACAATTCCCTCGACACCATGTAAACCATGGTTGCAGTGTTTCCCTCTCCCCACCCATATACACCAATCCACATATTCATAGGTTTTGGAATGTTTTTTATTATATAGCTTGTACATGCAGCCTCAATAACGACCTAGCTCACTCGAGTCACCTAAAACACCTAAAAATACCTGAAAACACTATATCACCTTAACATTAAATAATACTACACACAGTAACATGGGGGTACTACTAAAATAATAACAAGTGTAAACATTTTTAAAATTAGTCCGAATGTATTATGAGCCTCTATCACCTCATACTCAAACATTATCTGTATTTATTAAGATATATTCCATATGACCATAGAATATAGGTTTAAGAATATTTTCAAAGCATTTTAATGTTCTTAATATAGTTTTTAATTTATATAATGTTTTGATGAAAAAAATATTCTAATTAAATTTATCTCATTAATGTTATGTTGAATTACACTCATTATGTGATAAGATATATATTGAAATATTATTCAATAAATATATAGGTAATGTAAAGTAAAAAAGTAATCTATTTCATGGGAACCAACTCTAATTAATAAATAAAGGCTGATATATTCTTATAGATTAACTCCCATAATTAATTAAATAGGATCCAAGTGAGGCAAGCAATTTCATAATAACTTTAACCAAAATAGTGAATTATCTTATAAAATTTACAACATACAATCATAATTATCCCAATATTATAATAATAATCGAATGATTCAAATATTAATTCACTATGTTATAAAAACATATATTTTGATGATACAGTCTTACTACTAATAATTTATATTGAATATAAGATAACAACTACTGATAGTGTGATATCTTATATAACAAATATGTAAAAAACTATGCATATCACATGGTAAAATATAATATATATCACAATATTGGATATGGAAACATTAGTACATATATAATTTAATTTAATAAGATTAATATTTCACATCGTGTGAATTAATAATCCACCTTCAAACAAATCCAAAAATGAAATAATGTTTGCATACCATTATAACATCGTTTTATTCAAGTGTTATAATTTATAATGTTTTTTCCATATTTCATTAATTAATAAAAACAATATACATGGTGAGTATTTTGAAATTTTTTCTTAAATTAATGATTTTTAAATGATTATTTACATAAAACATAATTAATTTTATGGATTTATATAAATCATTTTAATAAGGTCTTTTTTTTATTTTTCTTATGTGTCCTATATAGCATCCAATTATTTTTACAATTATTATTTGTTTTTTTTAATCATAATTTACTTTTTGATGATTTTATTAATGTTATTTGTATACATTCTTAACAAATCAATTTCATTATTTATAATTCAAATATGTATGGTAAACCTAGTAATTCCATTTTTCAAATTAAAACACTAAGTATTAGAATTAGTTATGAAATTATACTTTATATGTTGGAATTTTATAGTAGGTACAACCAATAAATGATTAATTTTTTGGATTATGTATGCTACAATTATATGTATATATGAATAAATTTTTCATGTAATATCCAATATTTAATAATTTTATAGCTATAGGTTATCTAATTTTTGTCTTATTATTTTGGTTTTTCAAACTGACACACTAGGATACTCATTTTGAAACCTAATTTCAAATATATGAGACTCATAATAATATGGTATGATGATTTCATGGAAACCTACAACCAATATTTTAAAACTATGTAAATAGATAATGTAATGACAATAAATAATTTCATAACTTACTTGATATCAAATTATGATTTTGATCAACGCACTATTAAAGATATGATTTTTATTATCTCTTTAAATGTATTTTTTCAATGTTAAAACTAGAAATAATATTTCCAAATTGAATAAAAGGATACTACTTTTATCCAAGATAATTTCTATCATTAATGAAGCCTTAGAAATTGTTTTTAAATCGGTTTTGGGTAAAACCACAACATCTCAAGGCCTGCCACCAATACTCATACACCAACCCCACACATGTGTGAAACGTCACAAACAAAATTTGGAATGTAATATGAATTCTAAGTTGGGGATCAAAAAATTTCCATTCACATTCCCAATAAGTAATATTACCACATTCCCACATGATTTTACATTTTATATAATTATATATTTATATATTTATATATTTATCTATTTATATATGTGTGTGTATGTTTTTAATGTATTATTATTTGAATATATATGTGTGTGTTTGTGTGTGTTTATTTATTTATTTATATTATAATACATATGCTTAATACATATATTTTTATTAATATATTTATGTGTGTTTTGTATTTAATAATATATTTTTATATAAATGTTATATATATTTATATATATATTTCAATACATTTTGTGAGTTATATATATTATTTTAATGTATATATTTAAATATACATTTTATATGTAAATATTTTTTATATATTTATATTTTTTTATTTTTAAATAATTATATATAAAATTGGTTTTTTATAGGTTATTATATTCAAATATGATTATATATTTATATATTTATTTATAAATATCACTACATAACAAGAAAACATAAAATTCCAGCACCATCGTATCTAGATGAATGTAAGCCCGAAGAATAAATTCATAATATACCTAACAATGACAAGTATACTATCTATCAAATGTTAAAAGATTAGGGTACCTTAACATAAAACTCGGTTTTGGAGGACTTCCATGCCTCTTTTGACGTAGAAAAAATGACAAATGAGGACCTCCCTTACTAAATGTCATAAATATATTCACAAGATTCAATTTTAAAGCTTGAATAGCTTAAATGGACACATGGATCAAATGTTATATCTATTTGAAGTTCATGTCCTATTTTCGACTTCTATTAAGATAATAATTTAAATTTGTATTTTTTTTTCTATTTCCAAATTGTCATTAGTTTTTTATTACTCAACACTAATTTAGAGAGTATTAATTAATATTAATTTTTATCTATTTTATAAAACTTTTTAAACTAAAAATATTATATATCAACTGTAAACACGTATTAGTATCATATAAATCATATGTTAAAAAAGAGATTAAATTCATATCAAAATAAATATATTAAAATATTCTATTTATTTTTATTTATTTATTTTTTAAAAAGTATCTTTTATCAAGGATAAAAATAATTATCTCTGATAAATATAGAATTTAATATCACCTGTTATTTTGCTAATAAAAAACATTGATAAAGTGTATCCTTTATTAGTGTGTTTCTATCACGGATAGAGTATCCCCTTTCAGAATTGATAAAAGGTACCCCTTTACAAGGGTTTTTTAATAATAATTGATTAGGTAGAAGATAAATGCACCTCTTTTTCATCACTTTTTAAAAAGAGTGATAGATGAGTTTTTTCATTGATGTTTTCTACAATCATTGAAAAAATGGTGTTTTATCCATGTCTTTTATAATCATTTATAACAGTGAACTGTAATCATCATTTTTTTAAAAAAATTATTTGATTTTTTCAATTCTATCATTAAGAAATTAAAATTCATGTTTTTTTAATGTTTTTTGTAGAATTGATGATATTAACGCATAAAGATAATAGTGTGATAAAATTGTAACCATATCATTGCACCCTATTATTATTACCATTATTATTATATTATTGATATTCATATTTTTATATTTTTATGCCCATAATAAATATATTATTTTAATTAGGCAATTGAATTCACTACTTTCATTTATATTATAGTATCAATGTTATGATAATATTTTTAAAATAATCAAAATAATTATTTAGAATAGGGAAAAACATAATAGGGTGACTCAAAGACCTATAAATCTCCACCCTTGAAAATTAATGTCATATGTGTCTAATCAAATGATGTCATCTAACAATAGAAAATATATTTCAGAATATTTCCTCAGAACCTCTTGGTTCTCATCATAGAAAGGAACTGCTATAACCTTTTAGTACAAAATATATTAATAAAACATTATCACATGAAAATTTCATGAATAGGAACAATCATGACGTGTTAATAAAACGTCATTAATAATGAAATCAATTAATCAAGTTATAAGAAATTCAATCCTAGGGAACTAACTCTAACTGACTCTCAATTGCACTATATCTAATTTATAATATCTTTCAATCCAATAGATCTCACAGGATAGTCATGCCTCTATTAGGATAGAGCCTTCATCAAGGAATCCACCATGTTTTTTCCAAGGATACTCTCCTCACCTCAAATTCACCTTATTTATAAAAATACCTCAAGATATGTGACATCTAAAGTATTTAGGTTTTCCTTTTATATGACATTGGATCATTGGAAATAGCCACTACATAAGTGTTATCATAGTAAATTGTAACAAGGCCTTCACTACTATAAACCATGTTATGTTTCTAGAAAAAGGTGTGATTCTAAAATGATTCCTTGGATGTATCGGAAGTTTCAATATACTTTGACTCTATTGTAGAATTAGAAACAAATGGATACTTTAGACTCATTTATCTAACATATCCTCCATTGAAAAAAAATTCATATCATGACTATGAGTTCGAATCATTCTAATATCTCTGGAAGCTCACATATATATATCCTCTAGTAACTAGCTCTTCATATCCTCCATACACTATGAACTTATCGACAATTCACCAAAAATACATAAGGATAGTTATAAGAGTAATCTAATGATTTTCACCTAGATCATCTTGATATCCATCTACCATGATCAAATATTATGAAATATAAAGCCTCATACATAACATGGAATACATGAAATATCCTATCGTAGAAGTGTTTCGGTTCTTATGAATTCAATCTCTTTCTTGTTGTATATGTGGGAAAGTTTTCTTATAAATATGTATACCATGTGACACTTGAACCAATCCCCTATTAGATTATTCTATACCTAAAATTTCTATTATCTTTTCAATGTATTTACATTGGATTAGACCAGTCATATTCTTGGATCTATCACACATGATCTTGATAAATAGAATGTATGCTATTTCACCCATGTCCTCTTTTGAAAAGGACTTTATCAATCATTCCTTAACCTCTTATAGTTTTTGTATCTCATTTCCAATTTTTAACGTGTCATCAATATATAATACTATTAATACAATCATACTCACACTAAACTACTTCTAAACACATGGATCATATTCTTTCTTAATGAAACCAATCAATTTTATAACTTCATTGAACTGAATGTTCAATGAGATGAATTATTTCTTTAATCCATAAATATACCTTCGAAAATTTCAACAAATTTTAGAATTTCTTGGAGCCTCAAACCCTAATGGTTTATTCATATACACGTCCTTTTGAAGGGTATAATTAAGGAAAGAAGTTTTAATATCCATTTTCAATATCTCGTAGTCAAGATAAGATGCTATGGAAATAAAAAAAATGTTGGATTTAAACATGGAAATTGGAAAAAATGATTTTTTTATGGTCAATTCCTTAACATTTTCTAAACTTTTTGGCCACTAGTAATTATTTATAGGTATTTTATTTACCTTCACTTTTTAATTTTCTCTTCAACACTCATTTAAACCCAATAGACTTTATATTTACTCGAGGATCAATCTGAACCCAATCATGGTTTTTATACATGGAATCCATCTTAGAATTCATGGATTCTTCGAATATAATAGATTTTGATATCTATACTACCTCTTTTTAGTATATAGTATCATCATTTTCAACCAATAATGAGTCACCATCATCAACGATGAGAAAATAATATCTCTCTATTTATCTTACTTCTCTTTCACTCCTACGTAGTACTTGTGTTTCTGGAACAACTTCTTCCATGAGTAAATTTGTGATTTATTCATGTACTAACTCTTCTATATCGTAAACATAAAATTCATCAAAGTCAATATTTCTCCAACTATCCCCCATGAGGATTTTATCCTTCTTAAGAAATATAGTTTGTCTTATGATAATTACTTACTAGTATGGAGGGTTATATAGATAGTATTTCCTTGTCTACTAGGGATAGCTTATAAATATATACTTCTTGTCTCAAGGTTCTAGTTTTTTTTCTTGAGGTATCCTTAAAAACTACCTTTAAACCCCATTCATGAACATGTTACCTAATGGTTTTCTTACCAATCCATCACAAATATGTAATACCATTTTATACATTATTTGGTACTCGGTTTAATATGTATGCTACTGTGTGTAATGAATATCCCAAAAAGGACAGTGTAAGTCTTTTGTGACTCATAATCATCATTATCATATCCTGTAAGGTATGATTTTTCCATTTACTAGCACAATTTCACTATGTCGAATAAGTTAGAGTGAGATTAGATAAAATATCATACTCTCACATAATGTTGATAAAATCTTGTTTAAGATATTCACCCCCTTGGTCCAATCAATGTTTTTCTATATTCATACCAAGATGATTATCATCCTCATATTTAAAATCCTTGAACTTCTCAAAGGATCCATAATTATACCTCATCATGTATACATATCCATACTTACTCATGTCATCGGTAAAATCCATAAAGTATGAGAATCCACCTATAGCTTCTAATTGAAAAGATCTACACACATTAGTGTGTTATAATTCGTGAATATTTGTATAAAATTCACCATAAATACTGAATGATGGGTTGTTCATATTACCATATAAACAATCATGGCATATTTCAAGTGGTTTAATATCAAAAGATTCTAAATATCCATCTTGATAGAGATTTTTCAAACACATCCCATTTACGTGAATAGGATGGTGATTCCACAAATGTGTGTTTAGTGAGTCTTGTGTATTTGTTTCATTATCAATTACCAATATTTTCTTCAAAATTCAATACATAAATACCAATGTTTAATTATTTCAAAACATAACAAATTATATCTTTATAAAATTATAAAATCTTATTTCCAACGATGAAAATAAATCCATCCATGTCTAAACAAGAAACAAAAATTATGTTCTTAGTATCACTAGGTATATACTAATAATTCATTAAAACCAACATAAATCTTGATATGAAGGTGATATGGAAGTAGTCAATGCCTTGAGCTTCCAACCATTCTCCATTGGCAGCCTGTAAATCCACCTCACCCATGGAAACCATTCGAAATCTACATAGTTTATTTATTTGCATAAAAATGTGAGCACAACAGGAAGTATATAATAAAAAAAATTAGATATGAAAGGATTATATTAAATAAAAAATACACATTAGGCTTCCCCTTTATTCTTTTGATGCGTTTAGTTCCTCTTATAGTGGCCCTACTTTCCACATGTAAAACATACTATGTCATATTCATTTCCTTGCCTCATGATCATATTATTCCTAAAATCAATGTGCTCTTGATCCTTAAACATGGAATGATTCTTAATTACATTGGCCTTATTCTACCTATTCTAATTTTCTATAACAATTTTTTATTTTAAATTCCCAAATATTTATCAAATTTATAAATAAGATTAAGATGTTATGAATGCATCTTCTCATTATTTCTCATATTATAATTCACAATTAAGAAAGAGATGTTTTTATATAGCGAGGATAAAAGGATATTTGTGTGTAGCTAACCATTGAGAGTAAACACTAAGATGTTTAATTATTCTAAGTGTCCAATCATCATGGCTACATAAGTCCTAGCATGTGCTGACACTCTAATAATTCATGTGAATGGTGCATTGGAGATCTCATATCTCTCTGATCTTTCCAACGCTTAATAGTGATCTCGAATGTGAGAAATAATTTCATATGCATCCATCTCCTCATATTGAATTAAAATCTCAGTATAAATTTAGCTTAGTATCAAACATTTGATATACATTGTATCTTCCCATGATTCACATAGAGAGATAATTTTTCCTAACTAGCCTCTTTGGAAAGAAACTCAGTAATTGGGCTTTCCAACACATATAATTTCTATTTGTGGAACAGTATAACACAAAAGTGCTTATACTATTCCAAGAAATTCATATCGGTGATAATTTTATCCTTATATAGTATGAAATTCAGTGATATTTTTTATGTTAATTACCTTTACATTTCTACAAATTAAGAGAAAATAATTTGTACTTATTTGATTACCAAAAAAATATTAATAAATTTAAATTAAATTAGACTAATATCCCACTATTTTTTTAGACCTAATATAACTCACCCTTAATATAGTAATATCTTACTAGGTAGATATTCTACTATTAAGGATCCATATTCTCTTTCTCATAACCTAGACATGGTTCTGAAAAGTTATTTGAAGGGTTTTTGGGAGGAATAAATTTCAAAATACATTAACTTTATGTTCCATGATCCATTAAAAAGACTCCTTAATCCTAAAATAATGGTTAATGGTTTTCCCAATGTTTTATTCTAAATTACACTATGTCTTGATTGATAATTCAACCCTTTATGTGAACCAAGATAATTCAACCCAAAACTTCTAGCTAAAAGTTGAATGATAATTGAAAGCACTCCAACATTACCAAACATTTTATTTTATTTTCAAATAAATAACATTATGGGTGAGTGAGAACCTAAAAAACCACTTTGAGGCTATGTGAGCACCAAAACAAGAAGAACCACAAGCAAAGAAGTCTCTCAGCCACCTTCCGCCCCAACACCGCCTCCAATACCTGATCCTCTCCGTCCCTACGACTCCAGTGTGTGGATATGCCGTTGAACATCTAGATCTGCCACCGTGAGACTTCCACCACGTTTTGCCCTCCTAGATTTGAAGGTGTGTCTCCCTACCGAATCCTGCATCCATGAGGCGACCCTCCAGTTTCTGAAGATGTCCTAGATCCTGCCGCTACGAGTTTCCCTCCCGGGCCCAATGCTGCATCTCCCTCCAAAACCCCGCCATGCGAGTCACCCTCACAGATTATGACAACCCCGTGTCTCTTTTTTCCATGGGAACAAACAAATGACAGCTCGCCCTGGCTCCCGACATTGTGAGTCCACTTTCACCGACTGTTTTCTCCCATCATTGGTTTTATTTATTTATCTTTCATGTTTAATAATTCATTTATCAAGTGATCATATAGCATCCAAAAACATAAATAATAATCCGTGAAAATTGAATAAATAAAATATAGGTTTCTTGATATTAATATTATTTAATGGTTTTTCCATTTAGAAGATGATAAACTAATCATCAACCCTATGGGAAAACACATTGAACATTATCTTGGATCCTTGTATAGTATTCCACCTTGGATACTTTTTAATATTTCCTTGACTGGTTTTTCCTCATCTTAGGGACTTATATCACCTCCCCTCACATGGTAGCTCCATCCTTACATGATATTTTACTCTTACATGGCTGAGGTGAACCAATTTATTGGATAATGGGGGGGTTACATTAAATAAGTCTTGGTCACACAGTCACTTACATAATAAAGAGGAGGGGTGACATACAAGCCATTAATTTTAATTTGATAAAAATAAATCAAAGGAAATGAAAGATATACACAAGTATGGTCTAATATCATGGTCATCTACACAATGTTAAATGAGTATAAATTTTCAATATAGGTGTCAATTACATTAAATTGTTCATTGATTAAGATAAAATTCCAAATATTAGTCCAATTAATTCAATTTATCTTAATTCCTTCCAAACATCCTTAACTAACCATCATCTATAATTTTAATCAAAATTAATTTAATTTTAATTTAATTTTGTACACAGGTGTACATGGAAGAAAGGGAGTGTACTCATCCAAGATTTTAAAATAAAAATAAATTGAATATATAATCATCAATCATATGACATGATGTGTATTATAAAATAAATTACAGAATGATCACATTGGAATAGGTTCAATTGTAATTTCATAGCCTAGATTCTACTAAACTAATGACTCAAACCAGTTTATAACAAGGCCTAAAGCATATATACTCATACACTAGAGGATGGTGACTATAAGTGTGGGTCTGCGATGGAACTATGAGGAGACTATACCCCAATATCAGAGTGCCCAACCAAAAATTTATAACCAAACATCATACACATTAGATTATATGGAAATATTAAATAAATTGAAACATAATAATCTTATAATAAAATGAAATACAGTAAATGCTAGAATGTCCCTATTGTACATACGACATCTATCTACCACTTGGTCTACCACATATAAAAAGTAAACAACTAAAAAAATAAATGCATCAATATCTAATGTAAACTCAAACCCATCTCATAGATCCTATCTCTAGAACCATGTCATGATACTCCAGCTTGATCATAAAACTCCACAAAAGAAACCCACTCAATCATGGAATCTTGATCCTTCTCTCTAGCCATCATGAATCCATGATCAACCTAAAAGAATACATAATGTATGTATGCACATTGAGGGTAACGTATAATGGGTGATAAATAAATCTCATTAGTCCACCACCAATATTGAACCTATAACCTTCTACGATAAGTGTATTCTCATACAATATGATTATCCTGTAAAGACCTGGAAATTTCAAGGAATTTATTTTCTTAAATACTTTCTAATTTTACGAGTCTGTGGCTTCTAAAGGCACGTGATTCCGAGGCCCGGTGTGCTCGGAATCAATTTTCGAAGTTTAGCTCGGGTATGTTCAGTAAACGAACAATTTGGTTTTTCTATATTTTGAACCGGTGCTCAGAATTGAAATATGAGGGCACCGATGAATTCGTAACGCCGGTAATTACTTAAGGTGTCCTTTACCGTAGTTTCATTTTTGTGGGAGGAGAAGTTAAAAATTATGGATTAAATATGAAGTAAATAAAAAAGGTGGAACAATTTTTATTCTATATCTAAGTGGTTATATCCTACATGGGGGAGTTGGGGTGGGCACCTAACTAACCATGTGAGGATATTTTTCAGGTGGGGCCCACACGATCCCCAACCCTTCACATTCCCTAAAACCCCTTAAACCTCCCATTAAACTCCTTTGTTTAATGTTGACACCTCCCTTGAATTTATTTGAGTAACTCTTCCTCTCCCCTCTCTCCCTCATTAAATCTTTCCGACCTTTAAGTTAATTAATTAGACAACTCATGGTTTAATTAATTAAGTGAATTGGAATTTGAATTTTGTAAATTTGAATGCATGGCATGATTTAATAAAATAAGGAGAAACCTTATTTTATTTTTGGTTGACTTGTTGTATTGAGATTTTGGGGAGAGAGCTCTAGAGTTTTGAAGAACGCTTCATCTCCTTTGTTGAAGAACGCCAACTCTCTGACGAAGAACTTCGACTCGGTGACCCCAGATTATCCATTCCCTTCTTCCTCCGCGACAAGGGAGGAGACACCGATGCGGGATCTCGCCAACGACGTCTCACCTTATAATCTTCTCTCTGTGACAAAAGAGGAGATGTTGCTTCCTCTTCGGGTTCTCTCCGTCATTGCTTACGGAACCACATCTCGTGACGCCATCAACTGCGATGCCGACGTTCGACATCGATTATCGAGGTATGGGTTATGTTAAATTTTATTGGATTAAAATTGGGCTTTGGTTTGTCATTGAGCATCTTGTTTACCTCGTACTTTTGCTATCTCTTTACGCGAAGGGCGCGGGCCGAAAGAACACGGCACGATGACCCTCCATTGAACTTGTTTATTTTATTTAGAATTGGAATGAAAATGTGGAGGAGGCACAACGTCGTCGTGCCGTACTAGAAACGCGAAAAAGGAGGTCGGCATCATTGCGTCGGTTGTCGGGGAAGAACTACGGCCCGCTACATGGGATGCTTTGGCGGAAGAACCATCCAGCCCATCGGCCGGCTGGGCAGAGCTGGACCGCGGTGCCAGGAAGGCGCCGTACTGGAACATCAGTGGCTGGCCCATGCGGGCCTCATGCACAGAAGACCGACTGGTCTAGCCGGCCATTTTGGGGAAGGTCGGCGCCACCTGGTGCCACCGGTGTGGAAAACTGGGGGGGAGGGGTCATGCCCCCCCCCCCCTGAAAGCCACTCGGCTTCGGCCGCACAGGAGGGTCGGCCGGCTGAGCCAGCCCGGCCGCGCTCCCAGCTGGGCCGCACCAGGCTGAGCTGAACCGTGTCGCGCCAGGCCGCGCCCCACCGGGCCGGGCCACGTCCCTTCGGGCTGAGTTGATTATTTTCTTCGGACCGGTACAACACCCCTATTGGGTCGGACCCATCAAACTGGGTCAATCCGACCTGTCAGCCCACTAGGCATAACGGGTCGAGCCCGTTATTCACTTAAACGTGAATAACTTAAAGAACGCGCCTCTGATCGACGCACCGTCTGCGGCACTGGGACTAGTTCAATGATACGGGCCTTTTGAGGTACTCTAAATGAGTTTCAGATAAAATTGGATATCGTCTGGGTTAGAAAAGAGTGTATTTCTAACCGGGCCCCTGGGATGGAATAGCCAATATCTCTCAGACCGGGTGGCTAATTGATGCGCCATCTGTTGCGTTGTGTTCCTATTGATGAGACGGAACATTGGGATACATCAACGCTAGACTTTGTGACAGTTGATGAATCGACCCCCTTGGCTCCTGGAGCAGACCCTCCTGGAATTGAGCATGCTGTGTGCGGGAACCTTAGAGTTGGTTGCGACTACGACGGCAATGACGACTGTACTTGGATCATACGTGGGTTCAGCAGTGAGGACGACTGTAATTGGATCCTCCATGGTTTCAGCAGCGATGACGACTGTACTTGGATCCTACGTGGGTTCGGCAGTGATGGTTACTGTACTAGGATCCTATGTAGGTTCGGCAACGACGACTTCTATACTTGGATCCTACGTGGGTTCGGTAGGGAAGATGATTCAAAGGCTACATCTATCAACTGTACCCCCCTTCGTGAGTAGTATACCTGTGTGATCTGAGTCTTGACTTTCAATCATTATCATCGATGTGATTGACTTTCTTTCCTGTGTGGACTGGGTTGTACTTGGGCTCATCAATTGGAGCTGAACTGGAATTGATGACTTTGGTATATGTATGGGCATATTCCTAAGTAGAGTTGGTTGATACTTCATGTTTGTATCTTTCCTTTGTGGTTTATCCTTTGTGGATTCTGGGAGACCTTCAGGGGTCTTGGGGTCCCTACTGAGTATCTTATACTCACCCCTGCATGGGCTATGCTCGCACTACGATGTGTTGGATGCAGACGACAGACAACACTGATTGAGGTGGAGACTAGTGGAGCGGGACAGTACCTAGAGGTGGACCACTTGGTGGGACGTACACGGAGCGGACGGCCGGACCCGAGGAGCAGAGGAGACCATCTGTACCCACCCATCAGTTGGTATATCCGGAGGACGAATCAGTGGTTGCTGGTTTACTTTACTACAGATGTTCTTTCTTTACTGTTGTATTGTACTTTCGGTTGGGTTTGTATTCTGGCCCATTTTCCTTCCAGCACCTACTTTTGTACTCAGTTTACTTAGTGTTTACTTCAGGTTTCGTACTCTATTGTGTTTGTTTACTTATATAAAATCAATGCCTTCCTTTTTATCGGGATTTACACATTTGGTGCTAGTCGCTAGCCCCTGGCCTATGGAAGGCGGGCTTGGGGTATTCACGGCACCGGCCCCAAGGATGGGTCGTGTCAAATTGATATCAGAGGAGTCGGTTCTACCGCAGAACATAGGAATCTGATAATTTCTTTCTATGAAGGAATAGTGTTAATCATATTGAGTGCGGTTATCAGTCTAGGGATTCCAGTGTTGGTGCGGCAGCTAAGGTATCCATACACCAGGACCCTGACTTCTAATTTCCGACACGAAAACATTGATTGCATGTGTGTTTAAAAAGTTTTCTTAGTGGTTACTTTGTGTCATCTCAACAGGTATACTATATTAATCGCGACGCACCTGTTTCTTTTTAGGATGGACCCATGATGGCATCCAGCTAGGGTTCCGAGCTTTGTGCGAGATGGAAGCCCACCGAGTGATGAGGCCTCGGTGCAGGGCCCCATTACAGCGGAGGCACCAGCGGTACATCTACCTACTAGGCCACCGATACCACCAGCCCCAGCAGCAGAGAGTGCATGCCACCTGAGTGCATTGCACGAGTTTCAGCAACAGAGGCTGCCCATGTTCCACAGAAAGATGGACCCTCAGGCAGCTAAGGATTGGCTGGAGGCTATCGTCTGAGTCTTCATATTACTGGGGACACCATCTGACCTCATGGTGATCCTTACGGCGAGTCTCTTGCACGTAGCAGTAGGTAGATGGTGGAGCCTGATGCTCCAGGTGCACAACGAGGCATCACTTATTTGGATGGACTTCAAGATCCTCTTCCTCTCGGAGTTTGTTCCAGCCACCCACTATGCAGTTCACATCCAAGAGTTACTACAGCTACGACATGGCAGCATGACAGTAGCCCAGTACTCGGTGAGGTTTACCGACCTCTCTCACTACTCCATAGACATGGTACGGGACCCATTCTTCCGGGTCTGGACCTTTGACCAGGGACTGAGGCATGAGATCAGGGCTTCGATGACCTCCCTCAGCATTCTGACGCAGGTAGGAGTACTGGAGCAAGCCCTTATTATAGAGAACTTTCTTGCTAAGCCTACACCAGCAGTGAGGCCTATGGCAGAACGACATGTAGTGGAGTCTTCTTTAGCCGGCGGTAGACAGATTTCTTTGAGGTTCAAGTGGATCAGGCCATTAGATGGGAAACCTTAGGATACTAGTTCGGATGTGCGGGGCACATGCAGTATATCCAGTCATATGAGAGGCAGAGAGTGCTATGCATGCGGCGAGCAGGGCCACATGGCTCGTGACTGCCCGACCCGCCATGCATAGGAGAAGCAGACGGTTGAGGGACCACCCAGGAAGAGGTAGAGGTTTGACCATGGCGGTCTTCATGGAGTAGGCGAAGGAGGCAAGGGAGCTGGCTGAGCAGCTGATAGTGGTGGATGATGCTTTGAGACTCTACCGCCACCACCACCAGGAGGTCCACCCCAACCATAGGGAACTGGCGGATAGAGGTAGGCTCAGCTTCAGGCAGTGGAGGCTTACGACCATAGCGCACCTGAGATGATTCGAGGTACTATCTGTGTCGACTACACCCTTGCTGCAGTTCATATAGACACATGAGTGAGTCATTCTTTCATTGTCGCTGCCCTTGTTTGGAGCTCAGAGATTCTGACAGAGCCGTTGGCTCTATCCTTACAGCTAGAGACTCCTACGGGAGTAGACTTGACGATTACATGCTGGTTCTGGTAGTGTGATCTTACTCTAGTAGGCAAGAGCTTCTTCTGGGATCTTCTTGTAGCAGCGTTTAGGCATTAAGATGTCATCTTGGGCATGGATTGGTTATCTACAGTCCATGCTCATATCGACTGTATTAGGCGCAAAGTGTGGTGTGTCCACACAGATGGGAGCAGGTTCACCTTCGCCGATGATAAGGGAGCCTTTGTAGAATAGCATGGACTTACACAGAGGAGAGAGAATCCGATCACCCACCATTTGGCTAGTCTCATCCTAGGAGTAGTTGATGTGTGAAGTCCGAGTTTTCCTATTTTGGTGGATCAGTATGCAGACGTTTTTTCGGACGACGTTCCAGGACTACCTCCTCGCAGAGAGGTAGATTTCAACATTAACCTGTACCCCGGGACATCCATGATATCTACTCCAGCATATCTGATGGCTCCTTATGAGCTTCTTGATCTATGGGTAGAGTTGGAGGAATTGCAGGGTAAGGGATTCATTTGAATCAGTGTTTTACCCTGGGATTCTCCGATTTTATTTTCCAAGAAGGCAAATGGGAGCTTACGACTATGTGTCGACTACTGTTGCCTAAATCAGGTGACCATAAAGTACAAGTATCCACTCCAGAGGATTGACGACCTATTTGAACAGATTAAGGTAGCACGATGGTTCTCGAAGATAGACCTCAGGTCAGGCTATCATCAGCTCAGAGTTCGAGAGGAGGATGTGCAGAAGACGGCCTTCAGGCGTCGGTATGGCCACAATGAGTTCTTGGTTATGACTTTTGGCATAACCATCACTCCAACAGTGTTCATGAGTCTCATGAACAAGATATTCCAGCCTAACCATGATTGATTTGTCATAGTCTTCATCGACGACATACTGATTTACTCGACTACTGAGGAGGAGGAAGCCTACCACTTACGGGGTGTAATGGACATACTCTGAGAGAACCGACTTTATGGTAAGATCTCGAAGTGACAATTCTAGATTCGAGAGGTCCACTTCTTGGGGAACGTCATCTCTGAGGCAGGATTTGTGGTGGATCCTGCGAAGATAGAGGCGGTACTTGCTTGGGAGCCACCCAGGAGTGTGATAGAGGTGCGGAGTTTCCTCGGTCTGGCTGGGTACTATCGGAGATTTGTGCCAGACTTCTCCAGAGTTGCATCACCACTTTCAACATTGACCAAAAATGGGAAACCCTTCATGTGGTTAGATAAAAGTCAGCAGAGCTTCCATAAGTTGAGACAGAGATTGACCAGTGCACCCATCTTAAGGCTACTGGAGGAGGGCTTAGGGTACGTAGTTTACTGCGATGCATTAGGGACAGGAATCGGGTGTGTCCTAATGTAGGAGTGGGTAGTGATCTCTTATGGTTCATGACATTTGAGGCAGCATGAACAGAACTACGCTACCCATGACCTAGATTTAGTATCATTGGTCTTTGCCTTGAATATGTGGTGGCACTATCTTATGGGCGAGTGCTTTACAGTCTACTCTAACCACCAGAGTCTCAGGTACATCTTCTCACAGAAGGACCTAAACCTGAGACAGCGGCGATGGCTTGAGTTCCTACAGGACTATGAAATTGAGATATTCTATACTCCTGGGAAGGGGAACGTAGTAGCTGATGCTCTCAGCAAGAGATTAGGCATTCAGCTACATGGAGAGGCGACGGAGCAACTAGCCATGTTGCAGATATCCTTAGTGGATAGAGATGGAGCAGCCTTTCTATAGTCACTCACAGTCACTCCTCTACTACATCAGTGGGTCAGAGAGGCATAGCATGGGTACTTTGACTATGAGACGTGACGTGCACAGATATCCATAGGACAGGCGCCTGATTGATTTTCTGTAGGAGGAGATCATGTCATCCTCTTCAGGGGACGTACCATGGTACCAGTTTCATTACAGGAGGAGGTGCTGAGGGAGTTTCGTACTTCCCCTTTGGCGGTACATCCAGGAGTAGCGAAGATGTACCAGGATCTTAGACGACATCACTGTTGGCCAGGTATGAAGAAGGTTGTGGCATAGTTCAATTCATGATGCCTCACCTGCTAGCAGGTGAAGGCGGAGCACCAGGTTCTGGTAGGCATGGTGTGGACCTCAGAGGTCCCGGAGTCGAAGTGGGATGGGATATCTATGGATTTCGTTACGGGGCTTCCACGTACTTCTAGAGGACACAGCTCCATCTGGGTGATTGTTGACCGACTCACCAAGTCAGCCCACTTCCTACCTATCAGAGAGCAGGTCTCAATGGAGAGCTTCGGACGCCTCTATGTTCAGGATATTGTACGGATTCATGGTGTGCCTTCGTCTATCATCTCCGATTGAGATGCTCGCTTTACATCCCAGCTTTGTAAGGGGTTTTAGGAGGCATTTGGAACGCAGCTATGCCTCAGCTCTTCCTTTCATCCTCAGACAAATGGCCAGACAGAGAGGACCATATAGACTCTCGAGGACATGCTCTATGCATGTGTCCTTGACTTTGGTCATAGCTAGGAGGATCATCTACCCTTAGTGGAGTTTACGTACAACAAGTGCTACCACTCCCCAATAGGATGGCACCGTACGAGGCATTGTACGACCTACCTTGCAGATCACCTCTATGCTAGACTGACCCTGGGGAGTCAGCACTCGAAGGACCAGAGATGGTACATGCTACGACAGAGAAGGTGCAGATCATCCAGGAGCAGATGAGAACTGTACAGAGTAGACAGAAGTCCTATGCTGATAGGAGGGGGATACCACTGTAGTTTGAGGATGGTGACCACATTTTCTTACGGGTCTCACATCGATGTGGATTAGGTAGATTTGGTCGGGGCGGCAAGTTAACTCCATGCTTCATCGGACCATTCCAGGCTCTCAACAGGGTAGGCATGGTGGCCTATTGCCTGGACCTTCCACCTCAGTTGCACCAGGTGCATGACGTCTTCCATGTATCCCAGCTGAGGAGATATGTGCACGACCTGACTCATATCATTGATCACGGGGAGCTGGACATCGATAACGGGGCGACTTTTGTAGAGGTCCCAGTGGAGATCGAGGATCGACCGGAGCGGGTCCTATGTGGATGGTCGATTCCCCTGGTTCGCATTCTTTGGCAGCATAGGAACCTCCAGGAGAGCACATGGGAGTGGGAGGCTCAAATGCGTACACAGTACCCTCATTTGTTTCCCTAGTTTATGACGTATCTTTACGAGGACATAAATCCCTGAGGTGGGAGTAATGTAAAGACCTGAAAATTTCAAGGAATTATTTTTTCTTGAATACTTTATAATTTTACAAGTTTGTGGCTTCTGACAAGACTTGATTCCGAGGACCGGGGTGCTCGGAATCAATTTTCTAAGTTTAGCTCGGGTACGTTCAGTAAATGAACTAGTGGGTTTTTCTATATTTTGAACTGGTGCCTGGAATTCAAATCTGCGGGCACCGATGAATTCGCAACGCTGGTTATTGCTTAAGGGGCCTTTATCATAGTTGTGTTTCTGCGGGAGGAGAAGTTAAAAATTGTGGATAAAATAAGAAGTGAATAAAAAATGTGGAACAATTTTTATTCTATATCTAAGTGGTTATATCCTATATGGGGGGGTTGGGGTGGTCCCCTAACTACCCATGGGAGGATATTTTTTAGGTGGGTCCCACATGATCCCCAACCCTTCACATTCCCTAAAATCCCTTAAACCTCCCATTAAACTACTTTGTTTAATGTTGACACCTCCCTTGAATTTATTTGAGTAAACCTTCCTCTCCCCTCTCCCCCACATTAAATCTTGCCAACCTTTCACTTAATTAATTATACAACTCATGGTTTAATTAATTAAGTGTATTGGAATTTGAATTTTTTAAATTTGAATGCATGGAATGATTTAATAAAATAAAGAGAAGCCTTATTTTATTTTTAGTTGGCTTGTGGTGTTGAGATTTTGGGGAGAGAGCTCAAGAGTTTTGAATAACGCTTCATCTCCTTTGTTGAATAACGCCAACTCTCTGATGAAGAACTTCGACTCGGCGACCCCAGATTCTCCATTCCATACTTCCTCCGTGAAAAGGGAGGAGAATCCGACATGGGATCTCACCAACGACGTCTCGCCTTATAATATTCTCTCTGTGACAAAAGAGGATATGCCGCTTCCTCCTCGGGTGGTCTCCGTCGTCGTTTACGGAACCACATCTCACGACGCTGTCAACCGCGACGCCAACATTCGACATCGATTATCGAGGTAGGGGTTAAGTTCATTATTAATGGATTAAAATTTTGCTTTGGTTTTTCATTGATAATCTTCTTTACCTCGGTCATTTGCTATCGCTTTACCCGGAGGGTGCGGGCCGAACGACCACAGCCTGACGACCCACTGTTGAACTTGTTTATTTTATTTAGAATTGGCAAGAAAAGGCGGAGGAGGCACAATGTTGTCGCACCGTGCCGGGAACACGACAAAGGAGGCCGGTGCCGTCACACCGGTTGTGTAGGAAGAACCACGACCCACTACATGGGCCGCTTCAGTGGAAGAACCAGCCGGTATGTCAGACTTCCGGGCGAAGAGGAGCTACGGCGCCCGGAGGGCACCGCGTTTCAGGACCGGACGGCTCATCAGCTGGCTGGGCAGAGCCACACCGCGGTGCCAGGAGGGAGCCGCGCTGGAGGATCAGATGCCCGACCATGCAGGCTGCGTGCGTAGAAGACCGGTTGGTCTTGCCTGCCAGTTTAGGGAAGGGTGGCACTGTCGGTGCGAAAAACCACCCCCCCCCCCCCCATTGAAACCCGCTCGGCTTCGGCCGAGCCGGCCCAACCGTGCGTCCGCTAGGCCATTCCACATCAGTCTGGGCCACGTCCCTTCGGGCCAAGTTTTGTATTTTCTTCGAACCGGTCTGACACCCCTGCTGGGTCAGACCCGTCAAACTGGGTCAATCCGACTTGTCGTCCCATTAGGCATAATAGGTCGATCCCGTTATTCACTTAAACGTGAATAACTAAAAGACTGAGTGTTCGATCGACGCGTCGTCTACGGAAATGGGACTCGTACAATGAGACGGTCCTTTTGAGATACTCTAAGTGAGTTTTGGATGAAATTGGATATCATCTGGGTTAGAAATGAGTGTATTTCTAACCAGGCCCCTAGGACGGAAAAGCCAAAATCTCTCAGACCGGGCGTCTAATTGACGCGCCGTCTGTTGTGTTGAGTTCCTATTGAAAAGAAGGAAATTTGCGATGCATCAACACTAGACTTCGTGACAGTTTATGTATCAACCTCCTTGGCTCGTGGAGTGGACCCTCCCTGAATCGAGCATGCTGTGTGCGGAAACCCTAGAGCTAGATGCGACTGCGACGATGATGATGACTGTACTTGGATCCTATGTGGGTTCGACAGCGAGGAAGATTGTACATGGATCCACCGTGGGTTCGGAAGCAATGACGACTGTTCTTGGATACTACGTGGGTTCAGCAGCGATGGTTACTGTACTAGGATCCTAAGTGGGTTCGGCAGCGACAGCTTCTCTACTTGGATCCTATGTGGGTTCGACAGGGAAGATGATTCAGAGGCTACATCTATCATCTCCACCCCCCCCCCCTTTGTGAGTAGTATACCTATGTGAGCTGAGTCTTGACTTTCAATCATTATCATTGATGTGATTGACTTGATTTCCTGTGTAGACTGGGTTGTTGTTTACTATGTGGACTGGGTTGTACTTGGGCTCGTTAGTTGGATCTGAACTGGAATTGATGATTTTGGTCTATGTATGGGCATATACCTAAGTAGAGTTGGTTGAGACTTTGTGTTTGTATCTTTCCTTTGTGGTTTATCCTTTTTGGATTCTGGGAGACCTTCGGGGGTCTCGGGGTCCTTACTGGGTATCATATACTCACCCCTGCATGGGCTTTGCCCGCACTACGTTGTGTTGGATACAGATGACAGACAGCACTGATCGAGGTGGAGTCTAGTGGAGCGGGACGGTACCTGGAGGTGGACCACTTAGTGAGACGAACACGGAGTGGACGGCCGGACCCGAGGAGTTGAGGAGACCATTTGTACCCTCCCTTCAGGTGGGATATCCAAAGGACGAATCAATGGTTGCTGGTTTACTTTATGGAAGTTGTTCTTTCTTTACTGATGTACTATACTTTTAGTTTGGTTTGTATTCTGGCCCATTTACTTTCCAGCACCTACTTTTGTACTCAGTTTACTTAGTGTTTACTCCAGCTTGTGTACTTCGTTGTGTTTGTTTACTTATATAAAGGCAATGCCTTCCCTTTTATTGGGATGTATGCCTTTGGTGCTAGTGGCCATCCCCTGGTCTATGGAAGGCGGGCTTGGGGTAGTCACGGCACGGGCCCTGAGGACAGTTCGGGACATAACCTATAAAAAAATATCTAAAATAAATTAAATTAAACCCATTATCAACCCTTGTGTTCAAGACTTAGATCAATGATACCTAATTTGGCCTATATTGTGGTGTCTCTAAAAACGTATCTAAGACCACTCATCCAAAATAATTTATAGGCACCACATCCATGTCTACCCTTACCAATTATTTCGACACTTGGAAATCATTCCATGAAAAATCATATCTTTTGGGCTCCTAATATAAGGTATCCTATATATTGTCCTTATGAATCCATTCATTATCTCATCCTTGGTACATAGACCCATCAGTCCAACATCAATCCCATGTATTAATAATGATAGTGTCTAGAGTTGTATCCCAGTACCTAACTATACATCTGCATCAGTGGTTTCCAAAGCATCTATCTAGAACCAGACAAAAGACAAGGATCCAAAATCCTACATCCCAGTCCATATGGTAGGTCCTAGATTCACAAAGTGTCACTCTATAACATAAAACATATAATATAATATTAGTTTCTATATACTCAATCAAACACTCGATCCATATAGAATGAAACTCATACTCAGAGCCTCGATCCAACATCTCCATCACACATAGGAATCATCCTGTACACTATCTCAGTCATATAAAAATATATGTTCCTAGAACTTGAATTTAGCACTCAATCCATTAACAACTATTGATACTGATGCAGAGTTTCTTGTCAAACCACATTATATATAGGGATGGAGCATCATATCCAACCTACCCAACCTCAAATGTGGAATTTTATGTCATACATCTAGAACTATATATGGGGAATATCATATCCAAATATATCAACCTTGTATGTGAAGGTCTGTATCATACATCTGAAACCATATCTATGGATCATCATGTCTAACTCTAAAATACGTAGATGTGGATAAACATGTAAGACTTATAGAACAATATATATGGATCACCAATTATAACTCTCTTTGTGATTGTTGCCAATAACTATAAAAACCTCGACCCTAGTAGCTCAGATTTGGTGGTTAATCCATTTAATTTTTAGAAGATTCAAGGAAACCTATCCCAAAAACTGTATAGTTGATTATTCTTGGGAAACTAGATAAAAACATCAAAATCACATTACAATGAAAACTATAAAATAAAAAATGTTTTTTCTTTGAAAATGTTATATTTCCCTGTAGCATGTCAGTGCATATCAATCATAAAACACTTCCTGGTATCCTTGGGAAAATAAAACATAAAAAATTGGTCGGCTCAGATGCCCAGTAAGGGTATGAATTTGATGGTAGTTATCATTAATAGTTACCAATATTCAATATAGAAAGGTAAATAATTGGAACACATTCCAATTATTCAATATATTGAGAAAAATATGACAGGAATAAAGGTCGATCAAATAAATACATATAATGATCACATGGTCTTAAAACATATCACTAAATTTTCTAACTAATCAAATAATCACATGGACATAAATAACTAACCACATAATGAGATAATTTATAATTTTGAACATATGAAACATAAATTCAATACTTTTCATAAGACAGTTTAAATTAGTAGGTAAAACCCCGTCTAATTTGGCCAACTAATTTATCTCATGAGACCTATCGATGCATCGAGGGACTTCCAATAACAGGTCCCCCACCATAAATTTAGAATTATAATTCATTCATATTATGAAATATTCAAAACATAATCAACCTAAACATTCATATTGAAAAACAATCATTTTTAATGTTAATACTGACCCTAATCAAATAGAAAAACTCATAAACCATACAGAGTAATATAGTGAATTGTAATAAAATTGTACATTCTAAGTAAAACTATTCAAAAACCGGCCAAATAAATAATAAGTATTATATCAATACTGCATATCCTTAGAGGATCAAAATTATAATAATGGTTTTATGTCAATGATTAATATAAATACATGAAATTTTCCTTAATAACATTCTTCGGGAAAATAAACATTGAATTTTGAAAATAATAATTTAAACTAAAAGTTTTCAAAAATATTTGAAAACAAATATCTTGGAAATTTTTCTTTGAATATTATAAAGTAATATTTTAGTCATACAGTTCTCATGATGAAAATAAAATTACATTCATTCCATACATGTTAAAATGAATATTTTTTTTATATTTTTATAAAAATCCAAACATGCATTTTTTGGAAAATGATATAAAGAATTATTAAAAAAATATTAAAAGTTAAATATGGGTAAAAATATATATTTGATAAATCATTTGGATAATTTTGAACATACTTTTTAAAACTTTTTAGAAATCATATGTTTAGAATAAAAAACATTTTTGGATAAAAAGAGATATAATGTTGTCTTTTTTTGTTAAAAAGATTTTCTCAATCATTTTAAGTACTAAAGAGAGGGAAAATGGTATTAATAGCTGAAAATTTCATTAATAACAATTTTATTTGAAAATATATTGGTTTTAATATTGGAAAAAAAATAATTCTAGTAAGGGAGACATAAACATAAATAATCCCAAATAATGATTAGATTGTGAAATAAACTCTTACCACTTTAGTAACCATTGAATTGTAATCCCTTTGAAAGAAATAAAATTAAATGAAACTTTAAACAATATGGATATAAATTGATTCATTATATTACATACCAAAGGAAAATTATATAACCCACACAAAATAAATAATTGGTGAATATAGCATTTGTCTTATAGAAGTAAAGTGAGATGAAAAACTCATACCTCAGTTCCAATTTCCTCTATACATGTCCATACCACCTGTATAATAAATATATATTTATTATAAGTATATTAAAGAACCATAATCATATATTTAATATCATATATATTTTACTTATAGTATTTTATGGCCCATTTATTAAAAATTATTTGTTAAAATACCTGTTTTAGGTGATAATTACATCATTTTCCATGTTTGTTTTGGTTTGGTAAATTAATTCCTTTTACTTTGATCATGTATACCTTATATAAATAATTTTAAATATGATATAAATATCATATATGTTAATTATATATGTATTTATAGAAATGTATAAATGTTTTATATAGTAATGGATTGCACTGTTCAAAGAGACGGTAGGCCATACATATGCATGAACGCAGTTTACATTTTTTCATGATGGAAAGAAAAAAAGAAGGTAAATAATATATCACATTTTAATATTCATTATTATTTCATATATATCATATATATTAATTTAAATTGTCCTCATTAGCATCCATTTAACACGTTAGTTATAAACGAGTCATGCCACTTCACAATGTGGGAGTCCACCATACACATGCATGATGATATTGTATTCCCCGTGGAATAGAAAGTAAGAAGTTATATATGATATCATAATTAGATAGATATAATTTTGTTAAATATATGATATATTTTCATTCAATGTATGTGAAGAATGAGTATCTATATTATAAATTCTTTTAATCTTATAAAAAAATTATTATATAATAATAATAGTATAACCCATTTAATTATATGTTATAATGTTAATGGATAACCTATATTGATCTCCACTTTCATCAAACTGAAAATGAAACCATTCATCATGTGTATGGTGGACAACCGCCTTACGGACCGATGTGATTATTTTTTTCATAAACAACGTTTAAGGTGAGATATAATGATTTGTTTTACATATTTAAATCATATTAACAAGTAATAAAATTGTGTATTTATAATATAACATATACATTATTACCTTCTAGCCTGTTGGAAAAATATAACGTAACTCGTGTGTATGGAAGATTACCGCCTCATATGAAAAGGTTGAAACATAACATAAACATTCATATTAAAACTAGAATATGAAATGTTAATACTTTAACCATAAACCATGAATGGTATAAAAATAACACATTCATAGTCCAACATATCACAAAACCTTCAATACAATATGGAAGAGTGTTTTATAATAAATCAACTTCAAAAAAGTGTAAAATCCATCAAAGGATGTTGACATAGATGAAATCAAAATTATTTGTGAGAAATTTGAAATCATTTAAAATTCATGTAATTATAAAAGAAAAATGTACTTTTAAAATATTCTTATAAGCTTTTATTGGAATCTTATAAGGTGTTATAATGGAAGAAAATAGCTACACCCACTGTATATGTTAAAAAACATTCTTACCTTAATTTTTCAAAAGGTCATAAAGTACCTTGGTTAGAAAATGAAAGAATGATTCGTTTCAAACCATTTTATAAGAATTCAAAAAAGGGTATAAATGACATTAACCCATAGTATATTAAATATTAAATATGTTTTGAATTACATTTTTAAGAAACATGGATGTGGATGATAAAGAGGTCTCATTAGATACTTGTGTATTAACAACCTCAGATAATAAAGAGATTGTAAAATTAACCTCTACCTTGTATTTTCCTTGATCGAGGGTATGTTAATGTCATGTGTAATAGTTAAATCATTATTATTAAATTATAAATGAACAACATACATAAATATGATATCATATATGATCTTCCAATATTACTTTGTTAATAATATTTTAGTGGTATCATTATTTCGGGTGTTAACTGATTCATTTTCCTTCATATTTATGTTACATAAGTCATGTTTATTATGTCTAGGATGTATTTTATTCATATAAATAATTATATTATGTTCTTAAACATTATTTTTAATCATAAAATGAAAATTATTCTTTAATAGTTTCGATGGGGAATGAATCTCATTGCGTTCGTGGATACTGTAATCCATACGTACGCACGAGTGACAATATCATTATATTGATGGAGAAATTGTATGTAACTAGATGGTATATCATATATGAAGAATCATTAACATGTTATATTTATTATTTACATCAATTATACCCATTATTATACGCATCCAAATAATTAAGTGTTGAATAACAAACTACACCACGACATGGAGAGTGTAAGCTGTACATATGCACGTATGGTGACCTTGCCATTCATAGGATGGGTAGAATAATAAATATAGTTGTTACATATTTATAATAACATCACATTATTTAGAAGGTAATGGATTTATTATTTTGGTATGGAAATAACAATGAAATAGGAGGTTGAAGAAAAAAAGAACTTTGAAAGAGATTATGAAATTATTACCTCTTCTTTGGGTGATTCCTTTTGATTTGATCAAAAGGGATTCTTAGGTCGGCATTCTAATCACATTAAGGCCTCTAGGTTTATTTTAGGGTAGTTGGTAGTATATTTTATAAGGTTTTGTCTGAGAAAAATGGCTTTGTGGGTGTGATTTTGAGAGAAGCAGAAGTACGCTTTTATAAGAGAGGTGAGGGTCACATTTGGAAAAGCATAAAATATTATTTTATTATACAATAATATTCGGTTTATATGGCTCCAAAAGGATTTATTTCTAGGATAATATTGGAATGGGTTGAAAAACACTCAACCAATATCTTTTATACAGGTTTAGATCAACATATTAACCTTGTCTTTTAGATTTATCTCTTAGTTAAATAGTTTATCTTTTACAACATCTTCTTGTATTTTTATATTACATGGTTAATAAACGTACTATAAAATTACAAGAGAACCCCAAGTGGTTAATTAATGAAATACTTATCATTATATAAGTCCCTTGGCTGAACATTATATTTTTAGGAATATTATACCATTTAATAATATAGTATTTGTTTAAAAAACTAATTTAGGTAAATTTTGACACTATTTAGTATTTGTTTTTTGTGAAAATAATAACAGCATGATTAGTTCGAAATAAATTCATTTAATCAACCCTAACATTTCATATAAATCTATAAAATTCGTGGAATTCATCAAAAGTATCAATTTTCATTTATTTTGATATTTATAATATCAATTATTTTAATCTTTCATTACTAAGGTAATTACTGCATCATCATTGTGTCATAAATAAATTTAATTATTTAATGTCTATAAGTTATAAATAAACAATAATTATGTAGGAAATTCTTTTATATTACTAATTAATATTTATATTCTAATTTATCTTATGTATAACCCTATATTTAAAATGTTTTAGTTATGAAAATTTGAATTTAACACTTTTAACTCTTATTTAAATTAAATAATAATAAATGTCCCAATCTGATCCAAGTGGAATAAAATAATAATTTTTTATTCCTAAGGTTTATTTTTGTCGAAATAAAATTATCCAATAGAATTAGGACATGTGTAAGGATAATAGTAATATCATTTTTACCATTAATTACCCTATTTACTTTTAACTGTGGTAAATAAAAGTCAAAAGTTTCTATTCACCAAAAAATTATTTTTAACTTAATGAACCAAATTTTACATACAAATATCATCTGTGTCTCTTGTATTTTTGAAATTAAATTCACAGAAGCGGTAAAATTATGTTTTATGAAAATTTGCAAATGTGTCTAGTAGGTGAGTAAATGACAGTAAAAAGTTCAATAAAATTTTATACATCTAATTTTATTATAAAATGACTCCAATGAATTACATTAAAATAATATATGTATTATGTATCTATTTTTACTGAAAATAAAGTTAAATAAAATAAATAATTATTTAAATAAAAATTCAATTTAAAACAATAACGCAATGTTTTTCACTATTCATCAAAAATTGAAATTTTTCAGGAAAATACCAAAAAACCACCATTTACTAATTTTGATATTCAGAATCCAAAAATTATGTCCATTTTGAAAAATAAAATTTATAAAATTTTCAAAATTCAGTATTACTATTCATAACTGCTTTTAAAACGGCTAGTTTGATTTGTCGTAGTGTGATAGAACTCGAAGTTGCGGACAGTGCAAGATATTTTATTATTACAAAGGGAAATGTACCATGGAATATTGGGGTGTTACATTCTCCCCTCATTCAAATAATTTCAACCTTAAAATTTCTATAAGACTACTACATAAAAATATCATAGTGGTTCTTCATCATAAGTTCCTCAGGTTCCCACGTTGCCTCTTCCATCTTGTGGTTTCTCCATTTAACTTTTTCTAGATGAGTCGTCCAGTTTCTCAGAACTTGTTCTCTAGTATCAAGAATCTTGGAAGGATCTTCACAATAAGACTGATCGTGTTCGAGTTCTATTTCTTCATAGGTGAGTACATGCATTGTTTCAGGCATGTATTTTCTCAATAGTGATACGTGTAACACATCATGAACTTTGGAGAGACTTGGCGGCATTTCCAAAAGGTAATCTACAACTCCAATTCGTTCTAGAATTTTGAATGGTCTGATGTACCTGGGACTTAATTTACCCTTCATACCGAAATGTATAACACCCTTCCTAGGAGATACATTCAATAAAACATGATCACCTACTTGAAATTCCAAATCCTTACTTCAGTTATTGGCATAGCTCTTTTTTTTATTTTGATCTGCTTTGATGTGGGTTTGGATAATCTTCACCTTTTCCATTGTTTCCTCAACAAGTTCTTGGCCAAAGAGATTTCATTCCCCAATGTCATTCCAAAAAGTTGGTGTATGACATATCTTTCCATATAAAGCTTCATATATTTCCATCTAAATACTTGAATGGAGCTATTATTATAGGAAAATTCTATGATAGGTAAATACTGATCCCACATGCCTTAAAAGTCATGTGAGAAAAATCTCAACATGTCTTATAAGGTTTAAATAGTCAGTTTTGGTTGTCTAGCAATTTGAGGCTGGTAGGCAGTGCTCAAACAAAATTCAGTATCCAGGGCCTTCTGAAGACTTTTCTATAATCTTGATGTATAACGGGGATCATGATTTGAAACAATCAATAGTGGTAATCCATGAAGTCTTAAAACATCATTAGTATATAGTATTTCAAAACATTTAAGTTGTAAATCCTCTCTCATAGGAATAAAATGTTCTAACATGGTAATATGATCAACAATGACCCATATGGAATTGTTCCTTCTAGGAGTCTTTGGTAGTCCCATGACAAATTACATCATAGTATCATCCCATTTCCACTCAGGTATGGCAATAGGTTGCATGACTCATCTAGGATGTTGTCTTCCAGCCTTGACCTGTTGAAAAACCATACATCTTGACACATAATAAACAATCTCCCTCTTCATTTTGTCCCACCAAAAATGTTCCTTCAGATCTCTATACATCTTAGTACTACCATGGTGTATAGGGAAATTAAAGCTATTAGCATCATCCAATAATTCCCTTTTTAGATCAGGTATGTCGGGAACACAAAGACTCTTCACAAATTTCAAAATTCTATATTCACATATAAATTGAATCCTTCTTCCATTATTCACAACATTAATTTTCTTTTGAAACTCCTCATCATCAGTCTGAGAACTTTTTATCCTTTCTAGTAAAGATGGATTGGAAACCATTTGAAAAAGTATCAATGTTTCACCTTCAATGATTATTCACATTTCCATTTTTACTAGATCCATGTACATATGATCCCTTTCAAATCTCATCTTATTCATAACCTCATCATCCTTTCTTCTCAAAGCATCTTCCACCTTATTTTCCTTTCCTAGGTGGTAGTGTATACTGAAACCATAATCTTTGAGTTGTTCAAGCCATCAACATTGCCTCATGTTGAGTTCTTTTTGTGAGAAAATATACTTCAAACTCTTTTGATCAGTATAAATCTCACATTTTTACCATATAGATTGTGTCTCCATATCTTAAAATCAAATATTATAGCTACTAACTCAATATCATGAGTGGGATAGTTTTTTCATGAATTTTTAGTTGTCGTGATGTGTAGTCAATAACTCTATCATTCTGAAAAAGGACACAACCAAGTTATTTCTTTGAAGCATCAATATAAATAACAAACCCATCATTCCCCTATAGAATATTCAATATAGGATTATTGACTAATCTTCTCTTTAGTTCTTAAAAAAATTCTTCACACTCTTTTTTCCAATCAAATTTAACCCCTTTATGTGTGATCTTGGTTAATGGGTTATCCAATCAGGAAAAATTATGGATGAAGTGGTGATAATAACCTGCTAAACCAATAAAACAGTGTACCTATGTTATACTCACCGGTGCTGGACATTCTTGGATTTCCTTGTTCATTGAACGATCAATAGTGATTCCATCCTTAAAGACAATATATCCAATAAAATAAATCTCCTGAAGCCAGAATTAACACATGATAAACTTCCCATATAATTAATTTCTTCAAACAGTCTTTAAAATAATGCGCTAGTGATTTCCATGATCTTCATAGTTTTTAGAGTATACCAAGATATCATCAATAAATAAAACTTCAAATTCATCAAGATATTACTTTAAAACTCTATTCATTTGATCTATGAAAATTGAGGGTGCATTAGTCAGTCCAAAAGGGATTACTATAAACTCGTAATTCTCGTACCTGGTTCAAAATGTTGTCTTTGGAATGTCTTCCTTCTTCATGCACAACTGATTATATCCAGATCGATGATCAATCTTTGAAAAATATTGAGCTCCATGATGTTGATCAAACAAATCATCAATGAGAGTTAGGGGATAGTTTTTCTTTATTGTTACAACATTGATCTCCCTATAGTCAATGCACAACCTCATAGATCCATCATTTTTCATAACAAAAAGAACAGGGGATCCCCATGGAAAAACACTAGGGAAAATAAATCATTTATTACTCAATTCCTCTAGTTTATTCTTTAGTTCCACAAATTCCACATTGGAAATTCTATAAGGGGCCCTAGATATAGTCCTTGAACTAGGAATTAAATCAATGGAAAACTCAGTTTCTTGTTCTGGAGGATGTCCAAGTAAATCCTCTAGAAACACATCAACATATTCTTGCACAATAGGTACATACTCTATTTGAACATTCCTTTCCTCACCCATATCTATTTCACCCTCTTCCTCCCTAATAATTGAATTTACTAGAGCTATAGGTGTGGATCTAGATAAGAATTAGGTGGTGATATTTCTTCTATAAAGATAAGATACTAGTTATCATCATAGAAATTTGTAACTACTTTTTTCTTGTAATAAATTTTCACATCATGGCCCAAATACCAATCCATACAGAAGATTATATCAAATTAAATCATTGGTATGATGATGATATCAGTAGATAAATAACGTTTTTATGCTCTAATGGGAATTGATTGAAAAACATTGTTGCAATGATACTTCCCTTATGATTTTTTACTGATAACTAACTTGTTAACTCAAATTGGAAATATCTAATTCTCTTAGAAAATTGGGAAGATATGAAAGAATGTGATGATCCAGAATCAAATAAAGCATTGCCTAAATTTGAGGAAACCATCATATTACCTACCACCATGTCATTCGTAGCTTCAACCTCAGCAGTAGTGATCGCATAAGCTTGGCCTTTCTCCCTTGTCCTTTTCTAAGGTATGTTTCCTTGGATCATAGAACATTAATTTTCATAATTCCCCATTTCTATACAATTGTATAATTAAACATTGACATCCTATTTATTTCCCTTGCAATCACGAGCTTGGTGGACTCTTTCACCACACTTGTAATAGACTCAGATTCCCTTCAGGCAAGTATCGGGGTGTTCTTGCCACATTTACTACAGTATGGAAGTTAAATTTTTCCCTAAATCCCCTTATTTCCATTTCCAGAGTGTTAAAAAGGTCTCTTATTCTCTTTCTTTTCATCAAAGTGGAAAGACTTAGAGAATTCATTTTCTGTCTTGATAGCACATGAGAAAATATATTTGTATGATGAGAAGGATTATGAGACTAATTCCTGATGGAGAAACGGTTTTAACCCCTCAAATAATCGATCAATATTACTCCTTAGGTTACATTAATAATATATAACCTTCCTTACTAACCTTGTAAAGTTAGCCTCATACATTGCGACATTCTCATCTTCCTTTTTCCTCAGACTTAGAAATTTTCATTCCATATATGTTCGATGGTCACAAGGAAAGTATTTTTCTAGTAAAATATCTTTAAACTCCCTCCATTCCATATTTGATTCCTCTTTTTTCCTTTTGTGTTTTTAATTAATGACCACCATTGATCTACATCTCCTGTGAGGCGATAAACTACCATGACAAAGTTTTCCCTTTCGTTACTCCCCAAAACATGAAATATTTTCTCTAAGGAACTTTTCCATTTCTCATCTACAAATAGATTTTTAGTCCCATTGAATATTGGTGTTTATTGAATCATGAAGTGGTCTAACATTGATCCTCCATGTTGTGGACTAGGGTTCTCTATAGGGGTAAGGTTATTATTCATAACCTGAGTGAGTTGTCCTAGTATGGTGATAAGCTGATCAGCACCAGTTGCATTACCATCTCCACTATAATTATCTTGATTATGAGGGAAATCTCTACATATATTACGTGCATTGATACGGTTTCCATTCCTTCCACTAGGAACCATTTCTAAAAAATGGCATACACCAGATTAGTTTATGAATCGCAATACAAAATTCCAAACTTGTAAAACATTTAAACTTAATTGAACAGTTTATGGATATAATCCATAATCCTAAAAATTATTTCTTTTAGAAATTATAGACTCATAAATCCTTCATAATGGTTTGTAAAAAAAATGTGAATTATATTAAGCATATCTCTCGGGAGTGTCTTAACCAAGAGTGCAGTAAGGACTGTTGTCATGTACCAGGATACCCCGAGTCAATCCCAAAACTCCTTGTCAGAGTTTTCACTCTTAGGTACATCTGTGTTAGGGCTCCCTCTACATACTCGTATCCAGACATGGATGTATTGATTATAAAATACAAAAAATCTCTACATTACCAAAATTCTAGGATGTTGTTCAATACTAATCCTCAAAGTCTATATTAGGGTAATGTTCTCTAATCAGAGTTTTTCTAAATTTATTTTCCAAGGTTTGTACTAAACTTCCACTGATTCCAAATATAATGCACGGACTATAGTTACCCAGAGTTGGTGCATTATTACATAACATTTTCATAATCACAAGAGATCATGTATCGAAAGACTAATTAGTTTAGTAACCTTGGAAGTACTAGATACATTCATAATTTTTTATTACATCATGAAATAAAAACGACAAAAACATTTTCCGCCTTTTAACACACTTATGTCAGTTATCTTATCCCTATAGGTCAACCATAAATAACTTCTTCACATCCTGGGAAAAATAAAACATAGAAATTAGTGAGCTTAGATGCTTAGTAAGGATATCAATATAGTGGAAACTTTCATAAATAGGCATAAACATTTCAGGAAATGTATAAGACTAAAAAAATCCTTTTAAACTTAAACATCAGCATAATATGGAAAATATAAATCAAATAAAGTCATTTACTTATTCACATGGATATTCTACTAGTTGAATAATCACATGCAATATCAATATCCAATTTCATAATGATGGAATGCATAATTTTGGACATTATAACCATAAAGTCAAGGCCTCGTGCAAAGACTACAAATAATATTTTTCCAAGGTTTTGTACCAATATACTATTTTGTCTCATGATACCTAATAATTCATCAAGGATCTATAGTAGGCACCACCCGTCACTTACTAAGTCCAATGCATTCCTCATATGAAAAGGTTGAAACATAACATAAACATTCATATTAAAACTAGAATATGAAATGTTAATAATTTAACCATAAACTATGAATGGTATAAGAATAACACAATCATATTCAAACATATCACAAAACCTTCAATACAATATGGAATATTATATCATAAAAAATCAACGTCAAACAAGTGTAAAATCCATCAAAGGAAGTTGACATAGGTGAAATTAAAATTATTTGAGAGAAATTTGAAATCATTTAAAAGTCACATAATTATAAAAGAAAACATTTATTTTGAAAATATTCTTATAATATATTAAGGCAACATTCGAAGGTGTTATAATGGCATAGAATAGTCCCACCCTTCGTAAAAGTTAAAAAAGCATTCTTACCTTAATTTGTCGAAAAGGTCAGAAAGTACCTTGTCTGGAAAATGACAAAAGGATTCCTTCCAAACAATTTTATAAAAAGTCAAAAAAGGGTATAAATGAATTTAAACCATAGTCTAGTAAATAGTAAATTTTTTTGAAATACATTTTTAAGAAACATTGATATGGATGATAAAAAAGTCCCAGAAGATACTTACATATTAACAACCTCGGATAATAAAGAGATTGTAAAATTAACCCTTACCTTGTACTTTTCCTTGATTGAGGGTAAGATAACCTCATGTATAATAGTAAAATAATAGTTATAAAATTACATGAGAACCACATACATAAATATGATATCATATATGATCTTCTAATATTGCTTTGTTAATAATGAGTTAGTTGTATTATTATTTTGGGTGTTAACTGAATTGTTTTCATTTATATGTTTTGTTACGTAAGTCATGTTTTTTATATATAGGATGTATTTTATTCATATCCATAATGATATTAATTTATTAAACATTATTTGTAATCAAAAAATGAAAATTATTCTTGAATGGTTACGATGGGGAATGAATCTCATCATGTACATCAAGACGGTAATCCATACGTACGCACGAGTGAAAATATCATTCTATTGATCGTGAAATAATATGTAACTGGATGTTATATCATTTATAAAGAATCATTAACTTGTTATATTTATTATTTACATAAATTATACTCATTATTATACCCACTTAAATAATGAAGTGCTGAATGAAAAACTACACCACGCCGTGGAGATGGTAGGCCATATGTATGCACAAATGGTGACATCGTCATTCATATGATGGATAGAATAATGAATATGGTTCTTGCATATTTATAATAACATCACATTATTTATAAGGTACTGGAGTTATAATTTTGGTATGGAAATAATAATGAAATAGGAGGTGAAAGAAGAAAAGAACGTTGAAAGAGGTGATGAAATTATTACCTCTTCATCAGGTTCTTCCTTTTGATTTGATCAAAAGGACTCCTTAAGATTGCTTTATGATCAAATTAATTCATCTAGGTTGAAATGATGGAAGTTTTTAGGATATTTGAGTAGGTTTTGGCCAATCCAAATGGCTTTGGAGGTGCAATTTTGAGAGAAGGGGATGTACCCTTTTACAAGAGAGGTAAGGGTCACTTTAGGAAAAGCTTCAAATATTATTTTATTATACCATCATATTTGGTTTATAATGGCTCCAAAAAGATTTATTTCTAGTATAAGGTGGTTATGGGTCGAAAAAATTTAAACCAATAGGTTTTAGATAGGTTTAGTTCACCATATTAACCTTATCATTTAGATTTAACTCTTAGTTAAACAGTTTAACTTTTACAAGGTCTTCTTGTATTTTTAAATTAAACAGTTAATTAAATTACTATAAAATTCCAAGGGGACCCCAATGGTTCATTAATTACATATATATCATTTTATAATACCCTTGTACGAACATTATATTTTTAGGGATATTATAACATTTAATAATATATTATTTATTTTAAAAACTCATTTATGTTAATTTGGACACTATTTAGTATTTTTTTTATGGAAATCATCACAACATGATTACTTAGAAAAAAATTCATTGAAGAAACTATAACATATCATATTAGTCTTTAAAATTCGTGGAATTCATCAAAAGCTTCAATTTTCATTTATTCTGATATTTATAATATCAATTATTTTAATAATTTATTAATACAGTAATTACTACATCATCATTGTATCATAAATAAATTTAATTATTTAAAATATAAAAATTATAAATAAAATACCATTATATAGGAAATCGTTTTAGATTTATAATTAATGGTTATAGTCGAATTTATCTTTTTTATAACTTTATGTTAAAAATATTTTAGTTGTGAAAATTTGAATTTAACACTTTTTACTCTTCATTAAATTAAATAATAATAAATATCCTAATCTAATCCAAGTGGACCAAAAGGATCATATTTTATTTATAATATTTTTATTTGTTGAAATAATCTTATCCAATAGAATTAGGACATGTGTTAGGTTAATAATAATATCATTTTTACCTTTAATTACCCTATATACTTTTAACTGTGGTAAATAAAAATCAAAAGGTACTATTCACCAAAAAATATTTACATCTTATTGAACCACATTTTACTTACTGATGTACACTCAGATTTTTGAAACTCAATTCAAATAAGCAGTAAAATTTTGTTTTATGAAAATTTTCAAATGTGCCTAGTAGGTGGGTAAAAGACGGTAAAAAGTTCAATAAAATTTTATACATCTGATTTTATTATTAAATGAATCCAATGAATTACATTAAAATAATATAGGTATTATATATCTAATTTTATTTAAAATAAATTTAAATAAAAGAAATAATTATTTAAATAAAAATTCGGTTTTAAATAACAACACAGTATTTTTCACTATTCTTCAAAAATTGAATGTTTTCAGAAAAATACCAAAATTCACCCTAAGCTAATTTTGATATTATGAATCCAAAAATGAAGTCCATTTTGAAAAATAAAATTTATAAAATTTCAAAAATTGGGTATTACTATTCATAAATGCTTTTAAAATAGCTAGTTTGATTTGTCGTGGTGTGCTAGAACTCGAGGTTGTGTATAGCACAAACTAATGTATTATTCAAAGAGATATGTACCATGGAAGGTTGGGGTGTTACATTCTTCCCTCAAAATAATTTTTTCCTCAACTTTTCTAGAAGACTACTATATAAAAAGATTCGGGTGGATCTTCATCATAAGTTCCTCATGTTTCCACATTGCCTCTTCCATCTTGTAGTTTCTCCATAGATCTTTTAGCAGACGAGTCGTCTGGTTTCTCATCACTTGTTCTCTGGGATCAAGAATCTTGACAGGATTTTCAAAAAAATACAGATCTGTTTCCAGTTCTATTTCATTATAGGTGAGTACATGTGTTGGGTCAGGCATGTATTTTCTCAACAGTGATACATGGAACACATCATGAACTTTGGAAAGACTTGGTGGCATTTCCAAATGTTAAGCTACAAATCTAATTTGTTCTAGAATTTCGAAATATCGGATTTACTTGGGACTTAATTTACCCTTCTTACCAAAACGTATGACACCCTTTCATAGAGATACTTTTAAGAAAACATGATCGCCAACTTGAAATACTAAATCCTTCATTCGGTTATCGGCATAGCTCTTTTACCTACTTTGAGCTGCTTTGATGTGGGTTTGGATAATCTTCACCTTTTACATTATTTCCTCAACATGTTTTGGGCCTACAAGTTTTCTTCACCAACATTATCCCAACAAGTTGGTGTGTGACATCTCTTTCCATATAATGCTTCATATGGTGCCATATGAATACTTCAATGGAAGCTATTATTATAGGAAAATTCTACCAGAGGTAAATACTGATCCCACATACCTTGAATGTCAAGTGAGCTATATCTCAACATGTATTCTAAGTTTTTGAATAGTTTGTTCTGATTGTCCATTAGTTTGATGGTGGTAGGCAGTGCTCAAATGAAGTTCAGTATCCAGGGCCTTCTGAAGACGCTTCCAGAATCTTGATGTAAAAGAGGGATCACAATCAGAAACAATATATAGGGGTACTCCATAAGGTCTTACAACTTCATTAATATATAGTCTTGAGAAACATTCAAGTTGTAAATATTCTATTGTAGAAAGGAAATGTGTTGTCTTAGTAAGATGATAAAAAATGACCCATATTGCATCATTCCTTCTAGGAGTCTTTGGTATTCGCATGACAATATCCACTGTAATATCATCCCATTTCCACTTAGGTATGGAAATAGGTTTCATTACTCCTCTAGAATGTTGTCTTCCATCCTTCACCTATTGAAAAACCATAATTCTTGACACGTAATCCTCAATTTCCTTTTTCATGTTGTCGCACCAAAAAATGTTCATTCAGATCTCTATACATCTTAGTGGTACAATATTGTATAGAGAAATTGGAGCTATAAGCATCATCCAACAATTCCATTTTTAGATCAGCTATGTCGGGAACTCAGAGTCTCTTCCCAAATTTCAAAATTCCATCTTCATATATAAAGTCGATCATTCTTCCATAATTCATAGATTTAATTTTCTTTTGAAACTCCTCATCATCAGTATGAGAACTTTTTATCGTATCCAATAAAGATAGATTGAAAACCATTTGAAAAAGTATCGATGTTTCACCTTGCATGATTATTGCCCTATCTGTTTTTAATAGATCCATGTACATAGGATCCCTTTCAACTCTCATCTTTTTCAGAACGCCATGATAATTTCTTCTCAAAGCATCTCCCACCTTATTTTCCTTCACTAGGTATATTGTATAGTGCAATCATAACATTTGAGTGGTTAAATTCATCGCATTTCCCTCATGTTGAGTTATTTTTGTGATAAAATATATTTCAAACTCTTGTGATCAGTATAAATCTCACATTTTTTTCACCAAATAGATTGTGTCTCCATTTCTTCAAAGTAAAGATTACAGCTGCTAGCTCAAGATTATTAGTGGGATTGTTTTTTTCATTAATTTTTAGTTGTCGTGATGCATAGGAAATAACTCTATCATTCTGCATAAGGACACAACCAATTCCTTTCTTTGAAGCATCAATATAAATAACAAACCCATCATTCCATGATGGTAGAGTCAATATATGGGCATTGAATAATCTTATCTTAAGTACTTCAAAACATTATTCACACTCTTTTGTCCAAATAAAAATTAACCCCTTTATGTGTAATGCCCCGACCCTCGTTACCCAGAGTCGGTGCATTATTACATAACATTGGCATGATCACAAAAGATCAAGTCTCGAAAGACCGATTAGTTTAGTATCCTTGGAAGTACTGGATATATTAATAAATTTTACATTATAGTATAAAATTAAAAACAACAACAACATTGTCTCCATTGTCTACATTCATATCTCTTAGACTATCCATGTAGGTCCGTCATAATATACTTCTTCAAATCTTAGAAAAAATAAAACATAGAAAGGGGTGAGCTCAGATGCTCAGTAAGGATAATAATATAATAGAAACTTTCATAAATAAGCATAAAAATTTACGGCAATGTATAAGACTAAAACAAAAGCCTATAAAACTTAAACATTATCATAATATGGAAAATATAAATCAAAATATTTTTATTTACTTATTCACATGGATATTGTACTAGTCGAATAATCACATGCAATATCAATATCCAAATTCATAATGATGGAATGCATAATGCTAGACATCATAACCACACAGTCAATGTCTAGTGCCAATACTACAAATAAGATTTTGTCCAGGCCTTGTGCCAGGGTACTAGTTTGTCTCATGAGACCTACCGATGCATCGAGGATCTGTAGTGGGCTCCACCCCTCACTTACTAACTCCAATGCATTCCTCCTATGAAATGTTTTAAACATAACATAAACATTCGTATTAAAACTAGCATACAAAATGTCAATAATTTATCCACAAACCATGAATGGTGTAAAAATAACACATCCATATTCATACATATCACAAAACCTTCAATACAATATGGAAGATTTGTATCCTAATAAATCAACTTCAGACAAGTATAAAATCCATTAAAAGATGTTGACATAGATGAAATCAAAATTATTTGATAGGAATATGTTTTTCTATTTTGAAATCATTTAAAATTCATGTTATTATAATAGAAATAATTTATTTTGAAAATATTCTTATAATCTTGTAAGGGAAGCTTCAAATTTGTTATAACGGCAGAAAATACCGCATCAGACCTATAAGATAAAAAAACATTCTTACCTTAATTTGTCGAAAAGGTCATAAAGTACCTTGTTTGGAAAACGATGGAAAGATTCATTTCAAACCATTTTATAAAAAGTTAAAAAAGGCTATAAATTACATTAAAACATACTAAAAATGTTTTTAAATACATTTTTAAGAAACATGGATGTGGATGATAAAGAGGTCCCAGTAGATACTTACGTAAAAGCAACCTTTGAAAATAAAGATATTGTGAAATTAACCCTTAATTTGTACTTTTCCTTGGTCGAGGGTACATTAAACTCCTACTTAATAGTTAAATAATTTTTAATAAATTATACAAGAACTACATACATAAATATGATGTCATATATGATCTTCTAATATTGCTTTGTTAATAATATTTTAGAATTATCATCGTTTCGGGTGTTAACTAATTCGTTTTCCTGTATATGTTTTGTTACGTAAGTCATGTTTGTTATGGATATGATTTATTTGAATCATATACAAAATGATATTAAGTTCTTAAAATATTATTTTTAATCATCAAATGAAAATTATTCTTGAATGATTATGATGGGGAATTAATCTCATCGCGTTCAAGGAGACGATAATCCGTACGTACACACGAGCAACAATATCATTCTTTTGATATTAAAATTGTATTTAAATGGATGGTACATCATATATACAGAATCCTTAACATGTTATATTTATTATTTAAATAAATTATACATCATTATTATACACATAACAATATTAATGTATTTAATAACAATTACACCACGATGTGGAAACGGTAAGCCGTACATACGCACGTATGGTGACATGTCATTCATAGGATGGATAGAATAATGAATATGGTTGTAACATTTTTATAATAACATCATAGTATATAGAATATACTGGAGTTATTATTTTCAAATGTAAATTATAGAGAAAGAGGAATTTTAAGAAGAAAATAACTTGAAAGAGGTGATGAAATATTTACCTCTTCTTTGGGTTCTTCCTTTTGATTTGATCAAAAGGGATCATTAAGTTGTCTTTACAATCAAACTAAGGAATTTAGGTCGAATTGAGGGATTTTGGGAGGTTATTCAGGTGGGGTTTGTCCAATCCAAAGGTCTTTAGAAGTGTGATTTTGAGAGAAGGGGAAGTCCCTTTTATAAGAGAGGTGAGGGGCACCTAAGGAAAAACATGAAATATTATTTTAATATAAAATCATATTCGGTTTCTAAAGGATCCAAAATTATTTATTTCACAGATAAGGTGGGGATGGGTCAAAATTATTTCATACATTAGTTTGTAGACAAGTTTAGGTTACCATATTAACCTTATCTTTTAGATTTATCTCTTAGTTAAATAGTTTAATTTTTACCATGTATTCTTGTTTTATTATAATAATTGGTTATTAAACTTAATATAAAATATCAAGAGAACTTAAAGTGGTTCATTAATGACATATATATTATTATTTAAGTCCTTTGGACAAACCTTATATTTTTATTACAATTATATCATTTAATAATATAATATTTGTTTTAAAACTCATTTGTGTCAATTCTGACACTATTTAGTAATTGAATTTTGTGGAAGTCATAACAGCATGATTACTTCGAATAAAATTAATTTAATCAACTCTAAAATGTCATATCAACCTATAAAATTAGTGTAATACATCAAAATTCTCAAACTACATTTATTTGGATATTTATAATATCAATTAGTTTAATTTTTCATTAATAAGGTAATTACTGCATTATCATTGTGTCATATATAAATTTAATTATTTAATGTCTAAAAATTATAAATAAAATATCATTATCTAGGAAATATTGGTATATTTCTAATTAACATTTATAGTAAAATTTATCTTATGTATAACCCTATATAAAAATGTTTTTTTCTAGGAAAACATGAATTTAACACTTTTAAATCTTCTTTAAAATAAATAATAATAAATGTCCTAATCTAATACATGTGAACCAAAGAGGATTATATTTTATTCCAATGTTTGTTTTTGGTCGAATTACACTTATCCAATAGAATTAGGACATGTGTTAGGGTAATTATAATATCATTTTTACCATTAATTACCCTTTTTTTAATCGCGGTAAATAAAAGTCAAAAGTTACTATTCACCAAAAATTATTTTCATCCTATTGAACCACATTTTACGTACTGATGTTAACTATTTCTATCATATTTTTTAAATTCAATTCACAGAAGAAGTAAAATTAGGTTTTATAAAAATTTGCAAATGCTCCTAGAAGCTGGGTAAAAGACGGTAAAAAGTTCAATAAAATTTTATATATCTAAACATATTATAAAATGACTCTAATGAATTATATTGAACATATATAGGTATTATGTATCTATTTTTTACCTAAAATATATTTAAATAAAATAAATAATTATTTAAATAAAAAGTCGATTTTTAACAATAATGCTATATTTTTCACTATTCATCAAAAATTGATTGTTTTCAGAAAAATACCCAAAATTCACCCTAATCTAATTTCGATATTGTTAATCCAAAAATGAAGTCCATTTTTAAAGTTAAAATTTATAAGATTTTAAAAAGTGGGTATTACTATTCATAACGGCTAGTTTTATTGGTTTTTGTGTGTCTGGACTCGAAGTTGGGTACAACACAAACTATTGTATTATTCAAAGAGAAGCGTATTGTGGAAGCTTGGGGTGTTACATTCTCCCCTCCTTCAAATAATGTTTTCCTCAAAATTTATAGAATATCACTGCATAAAAATACTTAGGTGGTTCTTTATCATAAGTTGCTCGGGTTCCGACGTCGCCTCTTCCATCTTATGGTTTCTCCATAGAACTTTTACCAGATCAGTCATCCAGTTTCTCAACACTTGATCTCTGGTATCCATAATTCTGATAGGCTCTTTGTAACAAGATAGATCGGGATCCAGTTCTATTTCTTTATAGGTGAGTACATGTGTTGGGTCAGGCATGTATTTTCTCAATAGTGATATGTGGAACACATCATGAACTTTGGAGACACTTGGTGTCATTTCCAAATCGTAAGCTACAACCCCAATTCATTCTAGAATTTCGAAAGTTCTGATGTACCTAGGACTTAATTTACCCTTCTTACCGAAACTTATAACTCCCTTCCATGGAGATACCTTCAAGAAAACATAATATCCTACCTGATATTCCAAATCATTCCTTCAGTTATCATTGTATCTCATTTTCCTACTTTGAGCAGCTTTGATGTGGGTTTGGATAACCTTCACCTTTTCCATTGTTTCCTCGACAAGTTATAGGCTTATGAGTTTTCTTTCACCCACACCATCCCATCAAGTTGGTGTTCGACATCCCTTTCCATATAACGCTTCATATGGTGTCATCAGAATACATGAATGGAAGCTATTAATATAAGAAAATTCTAACATATGTAAATATTGATCCCACATACCTTGAAAGTCAAGTGATAAAGATCTCAACATGCCTTCTAAGGTTTTAATAGTTTTTTCAGATTGTCTATCAGTTTGGGGGTTATAGGCAGTGCTCAAACGAAGTTCAGTATCTAGTGCTTTGTGAATACTTTTCTATAATCTTGATGTAAAACTGGGATCACGATCAGAAACAATTGATAGGGGTACTCCATGAATTCTTAAAACTCCATTAATATGTAATCTTACTAAACATTCAAGTGGTAAATATTTTCTTATAGAAAGAAAATGTGCTGACTTGGTAATATGATCAACAATGACCCCTATTGCATCGTTCCTTCTAGGAGTCTTTGGTATCCCCATGACAAAGTCCAAAGTAATATTATCCCATTTCCACTCAGGTATGGGAAGAGGTTTCATGACTCTTCTACGATGTTGTCTTCTAGCATTCATTTGTTGACAAACCATACATCTCGACACAAAATCAGCAATCTCTCTCTTCATGTTGTCCCACCAAAAATGGTTCTTAAAATCTCTATACATGTTTGTGCTACTAGGGTGTATAGATAAATTGGATCTATTAGAATCATCCAAAAATTCCCTTTTTAGATCAGGCATGTCAGGAACACAAAGTCTATTCCCAAATTTCAAATTTCCAAATTAATAAACAAAGTCAATCAATCTCCCATCATTCATAGCTTTAATATTCTTTTTAAACTCATCATCATTGGTCTGAGAACTTTTTATCATTTCTTATAAAGATGATTTGGCAACCATTTGAAAAAGAATAGATGTTTTACCTTCCATGGTTATTCCCATATCCATCTTTACTAGATCAATGTATATAGGATCCTTTTCGAATCTCATCTTGTTTATAACTCAATGATCCTCTCTGCTCAAAGCATCTACCACATTATTTGCCTTCCCCGGGTAGTAGTGTATAGTGAAATCATAATCCTTGAGTAGTTCAAGCCATCACATTTTCCTCATGTTGAGTTATTTTTGTGAGAAAATATACTTAAAACTCTTATGATCAGTATAAATATCACATTTTCACCATAGAGATAATGTCTCTATATCATCAGAGCAAAGATTACATCTACTAACTCAAGATCATGTGTGGGATAGTTTTTTTCATGAATTTTTAGCTGTCATGATGTGTAGGCAATAACTCTATCATTCTGCATAAGTACACAACCAAGTCCTTTCTTTGAATCATCACTAAAAATTACAAACCCATCATTCCCCAATGGTGGAGAAAAGATAATAGAATTGACTAATCTTCTCTTCAGTTCTGGAAAACATTATTCATACACATTTTTTAAAACAGATTTAACCCCTTTACGTGTGAGCTTGGTTAATGGGTTATCCAATTGGGCAAAATTCTGGATGAAGCGCCGATAATAACATGCTAAACCAAAAAAACTACATACATTGGTTATACTTGTCGGTGTTTTCCATTCATGGATTTCCTTGGTCTTTGAAGGATAAATAGAGATTCCATCCTTAGAGACAATATGGACAAGAATAGAAATCTCCTGAACCCAGAATTCACACTTGATAAACTTCCCATATAATTCATTTATTCTAAGAGTCTTTAGAATAATGTGCAAGTGATTTTCATGGTCTAAATATCTTTTGGAGTATACCAAGATATCATCAATAAATACCACCACAATGTCATCAAGATATTCCTTGAAATCTTTATTCATTAGATCCATGAAGACATAGGGTGCATTAGTTAATCCAAAAGGCATTACTATAAACTAGTAATGCTTGTACCTGGTTTAAAATACTGTTTTTGGAATGACTTACTTCTTCACACACAAGTGATGATGTCCAGATCATAGGTAAATCTTTGAAAAATATTTATCTCCATGAATTTGGTCGAATAAATCATATATGAGATTTAGGGGATACTTGTTCTTTATTGTTATAGCATTCATATCCTTGTAGTCAATGCACAACCTCATAGATCCATATTTCTTTTTAACAAAAAGGACAGGGGATCCCCATGGAGAAACACTAGGGAGAATAAATATTTTATTAGTCAATTACTCTAGTTTTTTCTTTAGTTCCACTAATTCCCAAGTGTCCATTCTATAAGGGGTCTTCGATATGGGCCTTGAACCAGGAATTAAGTTAATCGAAAACACAATTTATGGTTCTAGAGGGTGTCAAGGTAAATCATATGGAAACACATCAACATATTCTTGAACAATAGGTACATCCTCTATTTGAGCATTCCTTTCAACACCCATATATATTTCATTCTCTTCCTTCCCAATAATTGAATTTAGTAGATCTACATGGGGTGTATCTAGATAAGAATATGATGGTGACGTTTTTTCTCTAAAGATAAGGTGTTCCTTATCATCATCGAAAATTGTATCCTCGTTATTCTTATAATATTCTTTTTCATCATGGTCTGAAATCCAATCCATACCGAGGATTATATTGAATTCAATCATGGGTATGAAAATGAGTTCAGAAGATAAATAACATTTATATGCTTTAATGGGAACGGACTGAAAAAAACATTATTGCAATGATACTTCCCTTAAGAGTTGTGACTGACAATTCTCTTATTAAATCAAATTAGAAATATCTAATTTTCTTAGAAAACTGGGAAGATATGAGACAATGAGGTGATCCAAAATCAAATAAAGCATTGGCTAAACATGAGGAACCCATTAAATTACCTATCACCACGTCTTTCAAAGCTTCAACCTTAGCAGTAGTGATCACATAAGCTTGGCCTTGGTCCCTTGGACATTTCTGAGGTAATTTTCCCTAACTCTTAGGACATTCATTTGTATAATGCCCCATTTATCTATAATTATATCATTCAACATTGACAGCCACTTTCTTTTCTTTTCAATCATGAGCTTAGTGGGATTTTTCACCATACTTGTAACAAACTCTCATTCCATTCAGGAAAGTACCAGGGTGTTTCTTCCCACATTTACTACAGGATGGATATTCAACTTTTCCCTTCTTCCCCTTATTTCCATTTCTAGAGTGTTCAATAGATCTCTTCTTCTCCTTATTTTCTTTAAAGTCGTAAGACATAGAGAATTCCTTTTCTATCTTGATAGCATATGAGAGAATATCTTTATACGATGAGAAGGATTGTGAGACTAATTATCGATGGATAAATGGTTTTAACCCATAAAATAATTGATCAATATTACTCCTTTGGTTACGTATATAATCTAATGAATGCCTTGTTAACCTTGTAAAGTTAGACTCATTCTTTGTGACATTCTCATCCTCATTCTGCCTCAGACTCAGGAATTATCTTTCCATATCCGCTCGATGGTCACAAGGATAGTATTTTTCTAAGAAGAGATCTTTAAACCCCCCCATTCCATATTTGATACTTCATCACCTTCCTTTGTGTTTTGAATCAATGACCACCATTAATCTTATTCTCCCGTGAGGCAATAAACTACCATGGAAATTTTTTCTCTTTTGGTACTCCCAAGAGAATGAAATATTTTCTCTAAGGAATTTATCCATTTCTCAGCTACAAGTGGATTTGTAGTCTCATTAAATAATGGTGGTTGTTTCCTCATAAATTGGCCTAACATTGATCCTCTGCATTGTGGATCAGGGTGCTCCATACGGGTAAGGTTATTATTCATAACCTGAGTGAGTTGTCCCAGTATGGTAATAAGCTGATCTGCACCAGTTTTATCACTAGCTCCACAATAATTATCTTCAGTAGGAGGGAAATCGATACATGTATTACATGCTTTGAAATAGTTTCCATTCCTTCCACTAGGCACCATTTCTAAACAATGGCAAACACTAGATTAGTTTATGAATCACAATACATAATTCAAAACTTTTAAAACACTTAATATATATTAAACAGCTTATGGATATAATCCATAATCATAAAAATGTTTTATATGAGGAGGTATATACTCATAAAACCATCATAATGGTTTGTAAAGAAAATGTGAATTATCCTATGAATGTCCCCCGAGAGTGCCATAATCAAGAGTGCAGTAAGGCCCGTTGTTTAGTACCAGGATACCATGGGTCAAGACAGAAACACCTTTTCAGAGTTTTCATTTCTAGGTACATCTATGCCAGAGCTGCCTCTACCTTATCATATCCAAACATGAATGTATTGCTCAGAAAATACAAAACATATCTACATTACCAAAATTCTAGGAAGTTTTTCTATACAAATCCTCAATGTCTATCTTAGGGTAATGTTCTCTAATTAGAGTTTTCTAAATATAGTTTCCAAGTCTAGTACTGAACTTCCTATGATACCAACTATAACGCCCCGACCCTAGTTACCCAGAGTTAGTGCATTATTACATAACATTGGAATGATCACAAAAGATCAAGTCTCAGAAGACCGATTAGTTTAGTAGCCTTGGAAGTACTAGATACATTCGTAAATTTTACATTACATTATAAAATGAAAAAAAACAACAACATTGTCTCCATTGGATACATTAATATCCCTTAGAATATCCCTATAGTTCAATCATAATATACTTCATCACATCATGGGAAAAATAAAACATAGAAATGGGTGGGCTCAGATGCTTAGTAAGGATAATAATATAAAGGAAACTTTCATAAATAATCATAAACATTTAAGGCAATGTATAAGACTAAGAAAAGACTTTTAAACATAAACTTCATCATAATATGAAAAATATAAATCCAAATAATGTAATTTACTTATTCACATGTATATTCTACTAGTTGAATAATCACATGAAAAATCAAAAGAAAAATTTATAATGATGGAATGCATAATGCCAGACTTCATAACCACATAGTCAAGGCCTTGTACCAAGACTAAAAATAAGATGTTTTCAAGGCCTTATTCCAGGAAATTAGTTTGTCTCATGAGACCTACCGAAGCATCAAGGATCTATAGCGGGCTCCACCCATCACTTACTAAGTCTAATTTATTTCTCATATGAAAATGGTTAAACCTAACATAAACATTTGTATTAAAACTAGAATACGAAATGTCAATACTTTATCGATAAACCATGAATGGTGTAAAAAGAACACATCCATTGTCAAACATATCACAAAACCTTCAATACAATATAGATGATTTGTATCATAATAAATCATCTTCAAACAAGTATAAAATCCATTAAAGGATGTTGACATAGATGAAATCAAAATTATTTGAGAGCAATATCTCATTATGTTTTGAAATCATTTAAAAATAATGTAATTATAATAGAAAAAATATATTTTGAAAATATTCTTATAATCTTCTAAGGGAAGCTTCGAAGGTGTTATAACGACAGAAAATACCGCATCTGTCGTATAAGTTAAAAAAACATTCTTACCTTAATTTGTCAAAAAGGTCATAAAGTACCTTGTTTGTAAAACGATGAAAAGATTTATTTAAAACCATTTTATAAAAAGTCAAACAAGGGTATAAATTACTTTATCCCATAGTAAGAATGTTTGGTAATACATTTTTTAAAAACATGGATGTGGATGATAAAGAGGTCCCAGTAGATACTTACGTAAAAACAACCTCGGATAGTAAAGAGATTGTAAAATTAACCCTTACCTGGTAATTTTCTTTGGTCGAGGGTACGTTAAACTCTTTTATAATCGTTAAATCATATTTATAAAATTATACAAGAACCACATACATAAATATGATATCATATATGATCTTCTAATATTGCATTGTTAATAATATTTTAGTATTATCGTCGTTTCTGGTGTTAACTAATTCGTTTACCTTTAAATGTTTTGTTATGTAAGTCTTTTTTGTTATGGATAGTATGTATTTGATTCATATACAGAATGATATTAGGTTATTTAAATATTATTTTTAATCATCAAACAAAAATTATTCTTGAATGATTACGATGGGGAATGAATCTCGTCGCATTCATGGAGACGGTAATCCGTATGTACACACGGGCGACAATATCATTATTTTTATATTAAAATCATATGTAAAAGGATGATAAATCATATATACAGAATCCTTAATAGGTTATAATTATTATTTACATCAATTATACATCATTATTATACCCGTCCAAATAATAATGTATTTAATAACAATTACACCACGACGTGGAGATGGTAAGTCGTACGTACGCGCGTATGGTGACATGTCATTCATAGGATGGATAGAATAATGATAATGGTTGTACCAGTTTTATAATAACATTATATTATATAGAAGATACTAGATTTATTATTTTATAATGGAAATAACAAAGAAATAGGAAGTGGAAGAAGAAAAGAATTTGGAAGAGGTGATAAAATATTTACCTCTTCTTCATGTAATTCCTTTTGATTTGATCAAAAGGGATCCTTAGGTTGGCTTTATGATAACACTATGGACTTTAGGTTGAAGTTAGGGAAGTTGGGAGGATATTTGGGCAGGGTTTTTCCTAGAAAAAAGTCTTTAGAGGTGTGATTTTGAGAGAAGGGGAAGTGACCTTTTATAAGAGAGGTGAGGGGAACCATAGGAAAAACATGATATATTATTTTAATATACAATAATATTTGGTTTCTAAAGGCTCCAAAAGAATTTATTTAGAGTCTAAGGTGGGTATGGTTTTAAATACTCTCAACCAATTGGTTTTAGACATGTTTAGGTTACCATATTAATCTTATCTTTTAGATTTAACTCTTTGTTAAATAGTTTAATGTTTACCATGTATTCCTGTGTTATTATGATAATTGGTTAATAAACATACTATAAAATGTAACACAAAACATAAGTGGTTAATTAATTACATAAATATTATTATATATTTCCTTTTTCATAACCTTATATTTTTAGGACTATTATATAATTTAATAATATTATATTTTTTTAAAAAACTCATTTATGTTAGTTTTGTCACTATTTAGTAATTGATAATTTTGGAAGTCATAACAGCATGATTACTTCGTAAAAAATCATTTAATCAACCCTAACACGTTATATTATCCTATTAAATTAGTGGAATTCATCAAAAGTCTCAAAATACATTTATTTGGATATTTATAATATCAATTAGTTTAATTATTCATTAATAAGGTAATTACTGCATCATCATTGTGTCATAAATAAATTTAATTATTTAATGTCTGAAAATTATAAATAAAACCCCATTATGTAGGAAATATTTCTATATTTCTAATGAATATTATTAGTCGAAATTATCTTATGTATAACCCTATTTTAAAAATGTTTTAGTTTGGAAAACTTGAATTTAACACTTTTAACTCGTCTTTAAAATAAATAATAATAAATGTCCTAATCTAATCCAAGTGGACCAAAGAGGATAATATTTTATTCCTAAGGTTTTTTCTGGTCGAATTATACTTATCCAACAGAATTAGGACATGTGTTAGGGTAATTATAATATCATTTTTACCTTTCATTACCCTATTTACTTTTAACCGCGGTAAATAAAAGTCAAAAGTTTCTATTCACCAAAAAATATATTTTCATCTTATTGAAACACATTTTACTTACTAATGTTAACCGTGTCTCTCAGATTTTTGAAATTCAATTCACAGAAGTGATAAAATTATGTTTTATTCAAATTTTAAAACTCTCTTAGAAGGTGGGCAAAAGACGGTAAAAAGTTCAAAAAAAATTTATATATCTAAACTTATTATAAAATGACTCCAATGAATTATACTGAAATTATATGGGTATTATGTATCTATTTTAACCTAAAATTAATTTAAATAAAATATCTATTTATTTAAATAAGAATTCGGTTTTTAACAATAGCGTAGTGTTTTTCACTATTCATTAAAAATTGAATGTTTTCAGAAAAATACAAAAAATTCACCCTAAGCTAATTTCGATATTCTGAATACAAAAATGAAGTTCATTTTTAAAGATAAAATTTAAAAAATTTAAAAAATTGGGTATTACTATTCATAATGACTAGTTTGATTGGTTGTGGTGTGTTTGGACTCGAAGTTGCGTATAACACAAGCTATTGTATTATTCAAAGAGAAGCATACAATTGAAGCTTGGGGTGTTACATTACGAGTGAGATTAGTTAATAGGTTAGACAATCAGGTGAAATTATGGATGAAGTGAAAATAATAACCTACTAAACCAATAAAATAGCGTACCTCAATTATACTCATCAGTGCTCGAAATTCATAGATTGCCATGGTCATTGAAGGATCAACAGATATTCCATCCAGGGAGACAATATGTCCAAGAAAAAAAATATCCTAAATCCAGAATTCACACTTTCTAAAATTCCCATATAATTCATTTCTTCTAAGAGTCTTTGGAATAATTCACAAGTAATTTTCATGATCTTCTTTGCTTTTGGAGTATACAAAGATATCATCAATAAATACCACTACAAGGTTGTAAATATATTCCTTGAAAACTATATTCAATAGATCCATGAAAAAAGAGGTTTCATTAATCAATCGAAAAGGCATTACTATAAACTTGTAATGCCTGTACCTGGTTCGAAAGTTTGTCTTTGAAATGTATCCCTTCTTCACCCACAACTGTTGATATCCAAATCGAAGATTAATCTTTGAAAAATATTTTTTTCCATGAAGTTTATCAAATAAATAATCAATGTGAGGTCGGGGATACTTGTTCTTTAGTTTTATAGCATTGATCTACCTGTAGTGAATGGAAAAACTCATAGATCCATCCTTTTTCCTAACAAAAAGAACAGGGGATCCCCATGGAGAAACACTAGGGAAAATAAATCATTTATTACTCAATTCATATAGTTTTTTATTTAGTTACACTAATTCAACACTGGAAATTCTATAAGGGGCCTTCGATATGGCCCTTGAACTAGGATTTAAATCAATAGAAAATTCAATTTCTCATTCTGGAGGATGTTCATGTAAATGATCTGGAAACACATCAACATATTCTGGCACAATAGTTATGTCCTCTATTTGAACATTATTTTCCTCACCCATAGTTATTTCACTCTCTTCCTCCCTAATAATTGAATTTAGTAGAGCTATAGGGGTGGATCTAGATAAGAATTATATAGTGATGTTTCTTCTCTAAAGATAATATACTCCTTATCATCATTGAAAATTGTAGCCTCCTTCTTCTTGCAATAAATTTTCACATCATGGTCTGAAAGTCAATCCATACTGAGGATTATATCAAATTTAATCATTGGTATGATGATGAGATCAATAGATAAATAACGTTTATATTCCCTCATGGGAACTGAATGACAAAACTGTTTTGCAATGATACTTACCATAGGAGTATTAACTTAAAATTTCTTTGTTAAATCAAATTTAAAATATCTAATTTTCCTAGAAAACTGGGAAGATATGAAACAATGTGACGATCCAAAATCAAATGAAGCAATGTCTAAATTTTAGGAAACAATTAAATTACTTTCAACCACATCATTCAGAGCTTGAACCTCAGTAGTAGTCATCGCATAATCTTGGCCTTTCTCCCATGGCATTTTCTGAGATAAGTTTCTTTGGCACATAGGACATTCATTTGTATAATGCCCCATTTCTCTTCAATTGTATCATTCAACATCAAAATCCTCTTTCTTTCTGTTGCAATCATGAGCTTGGTGGACCTTTTCACCACACGTGTAATAGACTCTCATTCCCTTCAGGAAATTACAGGGGTGTCTCTTACCACATTAACTATAGGATGGATATTCAACTTTTACCTTCTTCCCCTTATTTACATTTCTAGAGTGTTCAGAAGATCTCTTTATCTCATTCTTTGCTTTAAAGTCATAAGACTTAAAGAATTTCTTTTTTGTCTTGATATCATATAAGAAAATATATTTGTACAATGAGAAGGATTATGAGAATAATCCTCGATGGATAAATGGTTTTAAGCCATCAAAGAATCGATTAATCTTACTCCTTGGGTCACGTATATAATATCGATATATAGTCTTCCTAACCTTGAAAGGTTAGCATCATACATTGCCACATTCTCATCATCCTTTTGCCTCAGACTCATAAATTTTCTTTCCATAACTACTCTATGGTCAAAAGGAAAGTATTTTTCTTGGAAAAGGTCTTTAAACTCCATATATTCCATATTTGATACCTCTTCATACTCCTTTGTGTTTTGAATTAATAACCACCATTGATCTATAGCTCCTGTGAGGTGATAAACTGTCATGCCAACTGTTTCCCTTTCTCTACTCCCCAAAGCATGAAATATTTTCTCTATGGAACTTATCCATTTCTCAGCTACAAATGGATTTTTAGTCCCATTGAATTTTGGTGGTTTTTGCCTCATGAAGCAGTCAAACATTGATCCTCCATGTTGTAGATCATGATTCTCTATATGGGTACGGTTATTATTCAAAAACTAAGTGAGTTTTTCCAGTATGGTGATATGCTAATCAGCACTAGTTGCATCACCAACTCCACTATAATTATCATGAGTATGAGAGAAATCCCTATATGTATTATGTGCATTTATATGGATTCCATTCCGTCCACTAGGTTATATTTCTAAACAATAGAATACACCATGTCATTTTATGAATTGCAATATATAATTCCAAACTTGTAAAACACTTAAAATAAATTGAATAGTTTGTGGATATAATCCATAATCAAAAAAATGGTTTCTTTGAGAAAGTATATAATCAAAAATTATTCATAATGTTTTATAAATAAAATGTGAATTATCCTAATCATATCCCTCGGGAGTATCATAACAAAGAGTGCAGCAAGGCCTGTTTTCGTGTACCAGGATACGTCGGGTCAAGCCCAAAACTCCTTATCGGAGTTTTCACTCTTAAGTACATCTATGGCAAAGCCGCCTCTACCTAATCGTATCCATAAAGATATGTATTTCTTGTAAAATAAACAAAATCACTACATTAGAAAAATTCTAAGAAGTTCTTCGATACTAATCCTCAATGTCTATCATAGGGTAATGTTCTCTAATAAGAGTTTTTCTAAATCTAGTTTCCAAGGTTTTTACTAAACTTCCTCTGATACCAAATGTAACACCCCGACCCAAGTTACCCAGAGTTAGTACATTATTACATAACATTGGCATGATCAAAAGAGATCAAGTATCGAAAGACCGATTAGTTTAGTATCCTTGGAAGTACTAGATACATACATAAGTTTTACATTACATCATGAAATAAAAACAACAACAACATTTTTTCACCTTTGAACACACTTATATCCCTTATCCTATCCCTGCAGGTCAACCATAAAATACTTATTCCCACCCTGGGAAAAATAAAACATAGAAAGGGGTTATCCTAGATGCCCAATAAGGAAAACAATATAGTGTAAACTTCCATAAATAACCATAAACATTTAAGTCATTGAAAAAGACTAAAATAAAAAGGCCTTTTAAACTTAAACATCAGTATAATATGGCAAATATAAATCAAATAATTACATTTACTTATTCACATAGATATTCTACTAGTCGAATAATCACATGCAATATCAAAAACCAATTTCGTAATGATATAATATATCATGTCGGACATCGTAACCGCATAGTCAAGGCCTTCTGCCAAGACAAAAAATAAGATTTTGTCAAGGACTTGTTCCAAGACACTAGTTTGTCTCATGAGACCTACCGATGCATCGAGGAGCTCTAGCGGTCTCCACCCGTCACTTACAAAGTCTAATGCATCCCTCATATGAAAAGGTTGAAACATAACATAAACATTCGTATTAAAACTGGAATACGAAATGATAACACTTTAACCATAAACCATGAATGGTATAAAAATAACACATTCACAGTCAAAAATATCACTAAACATTTAGTACAATATGCAAGATTGTGTCATAATAAATCAACTTCAAATAAGTGTAAAATCCATCAAAGGATGTTGACATAGATGAAATAAAAATTATTTGAGAGAAATTTGAAATCATTTAAAGCAAAGTAATTATAAAAGAAAACAATCATTTTGAAAATATTCTTATAAGCTTGTATGTTAAGCTTCAAATGTGTTATAATGGCGGAGAATAGCCACACCTTCCGTATATGTTAAAAAACATTCTTACCTTAATTTGTCGAAAAGGTCAAAAATTACCTTGTTTTAAAAATGATGCAAAGATTCCTTTCAAAAAAATTTATAAAAAGTCAAAAATGGTATAAATGACTTTAAATTATATTTTAGTAAATATTAAAAATGTTTTGAAATACATTTTTAAGAAACATGGATGAGTATGATAATGATTTTCCCGTAGATACTTACGTATTAACAATCTCAGATAATAAAGAGATTGTAAAATTAACCCTTACCTTTTACTTTTCTTTAATCGAGGGTATGTTAACCTCTTGTATAATAATTAAATAATTGTTATTAAATTATTCAAGAACCACATACATAAATATGATATCATATATGATCTTATAATATTTCTTTGTTAATAATATTTTAGTGGTATCATTGTTTCGGGTGTTAACTGATTCATTTTCCTTCGTATGCTTTGTTACGTAAGTCATGTTTTTATGGATATGATTTATTGGATTAATATCCAGAATTATATTATGTTCTTAAACATTATTTTGAATCATAAAATAAAAATAATTCTTGAATGGTTACGATGGGGAATGAATCTCATCATGTTCGTGGAGACGGTAATCCGTACGTGCGCATGAGAGACAATATCATTCTATTTATGGTGAAATCATAGATAACTGGATGGTATATAATGTATAAAGAATAATTAACATGTTATATTTATTATTTACATCAATTATACTCATTATTATACCCTTCAAAATAAAGAATTTTTGAATAACAAACAACACCACAACGTGAAGACGATAAGTCGTATGTACGCACGTATGGTGACTTTATCATTCATAGGATGGATAGAATAATGAATATGGTTGTTCCATATTTATAATAACATCACAGTATTTATAATTTACTAGACTTATTATTTTTTGGGGAAATAACAAAGAAAGAGGAGGTGGAAGAAGAAAAGAACTTTAAAAGAGGTAATGAAATTATTACCTCTTCTTCAGGTGCTTCCTTTTAATTTGATCAAAAGGGATCCTTAGGTTGGATTTATGATCAAATTAAGGCCTCTAGGTTGAATTGAGGGTATTTGGGAGGATATTTTAGTTGGGTTTGGCTGATCCAAATAGCTTTGTATGTTTGATTTTTAGGGAAGGGGAAGTACCCTTTTATAAGAGAGGCGAGGGTCACTTTAGGAAAAGCTTCAAATATTATTTTTTTTATACAATCATAATCAGTTTATAATGGATCCAAAAGAATTTATTTCTATGATAAGGTGGGTATAGGTAGAAAAATTCACAAAAAATAGGTTTTAGACAGGTTTAGATCACCATATTAACCTTATCTTATATATTTAACTCTTAGTAAAATAGTTTATCTTTTACAATGACTTCTTGTATTTTTATATTACATGGTTAGTAAACATGATATAAAATTCCAAAAGAACCTCAAGTGGTTCATTAATGATATATTTATAATTATATAATCCCTTGGATTAACCTTATATTTTTATGAATATTATATGGTTTAATAATATAGTATTTATTTTAAAAACTCATTTATGAATATTTTTACACTATTTAGTATTTGTTTTTTGTGAAAATCATAAGAGAATGATTACCTATAAAAAAATTTATTTAATTAACCATAACATATCATATTAATCTATAAAATTCATGTAATTCATAAAAAGTATCAATTTACATTTATTTGGATATTTATAATGTCAATTATTTTAATCTTTCATTAAAACGGTAATTAAGGCATCATCATTGTGTCATAAATAAATTTATTTATTTAATGTCTATAAATTATAAATAAAATACCATTATGTAGGAAATATTATTATCTTTATAAATAATATTTATATTTGAATTTATCTTATGTGTAACCTTATATTAAAAAATGTTTTAGTTATAAAAATTTGAATTTAACACTTTTAACTCTTCTTTAAATTAAATAATAATAAATGTCCTAATCTAATCCAAGTGGACAGAAAGAATCATATTTTATTACTAAGGTTGATTTTGGTCCAAATACACTTATAAAATATAATTAGTAAATCTTTTAGGGTAATTATAATATCATTTTTACTTTTAATTTCCCTATTTACTTTTAACCGTCGTAAATAAATGTCATATGTTACTATTCATCAAAAAATTATTTTCATCTTATTGAACTACATTTAACTTACTAATATCAACTGTGACTCTCTAATTTTTTAAATTCAATTCACAGAAGTTGTAAAATTGCGTTTTATGAAAATTTTCAATTATGCCTAGTAGGTGGGTAAAAGATGATAAAAAGTTCAATAAACATTTATACAACTAATTTTATTATAAAACAACTCAAATGAATTACATTAAAATAATATAGTTATTATTTATCTATTTTGACTTAAAATAAACTGAAATAAAATAAATAATTATTTAAATAAAAAGTCCGTTTTAATTAATAATGTTGTGTTATTTCACAATCCATCAAAAATTGAAAGTATTCAAAAAAATACCAAAAATTCACCCTAAGCTAATTTTGATGTTATGAATCCAAAAATGAATTCCATTTTGAAAAAAAAATTATAAAATTTCAAAAAGTGGGTATTACTATTCATAACTGCTTTTAAAATGGAAAGTTTTATTTGTTGTGGTGTGCTAGAACTCGAAGTTTCGTACAGCGCAAGCTATTGTATTATTTAAAGGGAAACGTACCATGGAATATTGGGGTGTTACACTAGGAAACATAAACAACTGGTTCATAAAATATATACATTATCTCCCATTTATTTCATAATAACTAGACTCCTTTTTATAATATCATACTTAATACCCTTCTTCGTGACCTGGGGTAAAGAAACATTTAAAAGGGTGAGCTCAATGCTCAGAAAAGGTAAACAAAGGAAATATCAATCATATCATATTCATATGAACATAACATTTGAAAATATTATCCTACATATAAATGATCACAATATCATATCATTGGATAAATAATTAAAGTGCAATGTAATCCCAATAGTCATAACATAAGACATGAAATTTTGTGTAATACACACATAAGCATAGAAAATCATTTCATAATAGTCAAGGATCATTTCCAAGACTATCATAGAGGACAAAGCCCATTACTGAACCAAGTTCACTCTTCATTTCATCCATGTATCATTGAACCTTATTTACTTTCCATTCCATCCATGTATATCTCCTAAGATATAAATCCTTACCCAATGCATTAGAGGTACATATAGGGCCCACAAATCTCATAATGAAACCATTATTACATTTTCCACAAGACATAAATCATTCATTATAGCATAACCCAATAAATAAAATGGGTTTCTTAAATGTCATTTAATCATAACATAATCCAAAAAAATATCATTCCATCAAAAACTCAATAAAATCATAGTAAAAATAGGGATAGAAACATAACCCTATCTAACATCCACATCTTTGATGGAAAATAATTTTGATAAAACACTTGAGCTTTGTTCTTGAAGAAAATATCTTTTCTTCTTCAAAAACGTTTTCTTTTCTCCAAATGTCATGAAATTTTAAACGAAAAAAATTTAGTTGAAAATAAACATGAAATATAGTAAAGGAATCTTAATGGAAATAAGGATTCATGAAACCGTAAAAAACCACTCATACCGTATAAGATAAAAATACATTCTTCTCTTACTTTTATAGAAGAAATCAAAAAGTACCTTGTATGGTAAACAAAAAAAATTCCTTCCATACCATGTTGTAAAAATAAAAATGTTTATAAATGACTTTAAAAATACATAGAATAATAGTAAACATATTATGAAAACATTTTTAGAAAACATGGACATGGATGATAAATATATCTCCAGAAAATAATTACGTTTAAATAATCTCAGATAAAAATGAGATTGAAAAATTATCCCTTACCTTAGGTCTGATATGATTTGTATGTATCTGAACCTCTTGTATAATGATTTAAATAATTTTACTAATTTATTCCAGAATAATAATAATTTTCATGATCATATTTATGATCATATTTTTGTCTATTTGTTAGTTACATTTCATTGTTACTCGTTATTCGGGTATTAACTTCTTTATATTCTTATGTATGGTTTTTCAGATAATTTCTTATTCCTCTTTTTATATTATAGTAATATCATTTATATAATGGTATTGGTATAACATATATCATATTTATTCATTTAATTCTTTTATATAATCAATTTTTAATGAATATTATGTAGAACGAATCACATCTTACTGTGGAGATAGTAAGCAATACGTACGCACGAGCGACGATATCATTCCTATGATTATTGTATGGTATTGAATTGTATGGTGTATAGTATCTCAGAATAAGTATCATGTTAGAATAATCATATATTGTTATTATTTCTACCATTATACCCATACAAGTAAGGCGGTGGTAAAAAATAGATTACACCACGACGTTGAGATGGTAAGTCGTACGTATGCACGCGTGGTGATTTTGTTTTTCGTAGGATGGATAAAAGGTGAAATAGGGTTGTTTCATTTTAATAAGAAAATATAATTATATGAGTGATACTAATTTTATTACTTTATAATGAAACAACTAACGAATAGGAAGTATAAGAAGAAATAATTTTGAAAGAATCGGTAGAAGAGATTTTATCTTCCTCGACGTGCCTCCTTTAAATTTGCTCTTACGGGACTAGAGATGGTCTTTAAAGAAAACCAGAACCTCTATAAATAAAATAGGGAAGTTGAGAAGGAAAAATGAAGTGGGTTTCCGATCTTTAAGTCTCAAAATCAAGTGAACAGGTGAAGGAGGAGGTTCCCTTTTATAATTTAGGTGAGGGAAATATTTGGAAACCTCAGAAATATTAATTTATAATAAAATAAATCCCCACTTAAAATACTAAAAATGTATCAATTTACAATATGAGATGTGATATAGTTGTAATCTCATCAACCAATAAATTTTAGAAAACATTTTATGTCAATTTAAGCATTATCATTTTAATTAACACTTAGTTATTCTATTAAATTTTTATTGTGGTATTAACATTCTAAATTTTTAATGGTTATACATATTTTCTTATGTGATGTTAATTAACCATTAATGTATTTTTAGGAAATTTTAGATGTTATAATTATCACTTTTTAATTTCTAAATATTTTCTATAACTTTTAAATAATTAACAAAATGTGGTTTTTATATAATGTCAATAATTTCAATTTTGACACTATTCATTTATTTGACTTTAAATAAACTTCAAACATGATATAAATAAGAATAAAAATATTTAATACACTCCTACCATGTCATAATATCCAAAAAAATTCTTGGATCACTTTAATTATTTCATATGATACTTCTCTTAATATTGTTAAAACCATTTATTTGATATTTGTATTAATAAATTAATTTTTACATCACTATTATGTCATCATTAATGGTAATTATTTAATCTCTAAAAATTATAAATAAATTTATATTAGATAGTAAATTATTCAAGATTTCCATAGACTATATATAAAATATATTACCTTCTAGTTAACAATATATTAAAATTAATATACTTATACAAAATAAGATTGTGACATTTTCTTACATTCATTAGTTTTTATTACATTCATGTAATATTCATAGGAAAGTATCTATAAAGTGAAACCATTTCAAAAAAAAAGATGATAAGGGTCAAATTTAGCCATCCAATAAGATTTTTATAGGTGTTAATGTAATTTTATAATATTATTGTTTCCCTTAATTACCTGATTTACCATTAACCATGGTAATAAAATAATTACAAAATTTACTATTCACAATGCCCAAAAATAAAAGTAGGATATTAAAAAAAAATTGACCTACTAATTCCAAATATTAATTCCATTTTTCAAAATTTGAAACCCAGATGTTGTAGTAATTAATTTAAAATTAATCCTTTTGTTGAAATGAGAAAACTTGTTTTCAAAGTTAAAACGTTGCAAAAGCTTGAAATATTTTTACCTATGAATGAAATTTAAAATTAATTCTAATTAAATAAATTATAAAAAATGTTATAAATATATTCAATTTATACTTTAAAACCGCAAAATAGTATAATTTAATCATATAAATAATCTCCAAGAAATAATTTGTTTTTAATTTAAATTTATTGTATCTTTACCATTCATCAAAACATGAAAGCTGTCAGAAAAATATTAAAATTTTATCCAAAGTAAATTTTTATATCACGCTCAAAATAAAATATTTATTTTGACATAAAGAAATTATTAATGTGTCTAAATCATATTTTAAAATGGTTTTTCCATTCAAAGGTGTAAAATTAACCTTTTAAAAAAATAGGTTCTTATATATAAAATAGGTTTTATTCATACCCTATCAAAGAAATATTCATTGGATAAATATCAAAAATATTTTTTTAAGTATTTAACACATATATCTCATTAATATCCTTACCAAAAGTAATTCACTAAAAAATAAAAATATCTAATTGATTTATATTTTTCATAAATAATTAATAACCAATAAATTCATAATTCATTTTCATAAGTTAGTTTTAAATTTTTTTTTTTGAAAACCTAACAGCTAGGAAATAATGGTAAATTTTATATTAAGGGCATATTGTAATTCATTTAAACTCACGATTGTGTGAAAATAAAGCTAATGAAGAATAAAATTTATTTAAATAAAATATTTCAAAAAACATTCTGGTGTTACATTCTACACACATTAAACTGAATTTCACCCACAAAATTCGTCACTGGGAAACAAAAATATGAGGATACCTCTACCTCATCATATCCTCAAGTTACCATGTAGGTTATTAAAATTTTTGGTTCCTCCATAAAACTTTAACCAAGTGAGTGGTCTTATTTAATAGAACATTTTCACTATGATCTAGAATCTCTATCGGTTGTTCATCATAAGAATGATCTTGCTCCAATGGTATGACTTATGAACTTAGTACATATGAAGGATCAGGTATTTAATTTCTCAGGAGAGATACATGGAATATATCATGAACATGAGAGATATTTTGGGGAAGCACCAATCTATAATCTACCATCCCACACGATCCAGTATTTCAAAAGGACTGATTATATCAACCCTACTCTTTATTACACATTTAAACATGCTTTATTATAAAAACATTCACTTAATACAACCCATAATATCAAGATGTATAGATTATTTAAGTCTTAGGAACATTACATGACAACTTAATACATAAAAATAATACAACATCTTTATTTAAAACTTCTTTTACATGACCACAACATTTTTTTGTACTTATCATTGCATAGGATAACCAGAGGACATACATAAGAAAAGGGTGATCTATACAGTTTAGTAAGGGAGTAAAAATGGCATAACATGAATAATAAAATACATTTTAGGAAATATTCATATCAATTTAGAATAATATAAACATGAACATAAAGTCATGATATATCATGATTATCATAACGTGGAGATGTCGCAATAACATTTAACATGATATTAGAGTGAGCCAAGGCTCATTGCACATGGAGCATTAGTAAAACCTCATTGAACATGAATTATAATGATTAAACCCTCAATTAAGTTAAATTAGAATGATTAAACCCTCATTTTACATGGAGTGACATGATACTATTCTTTACCCAATGCATTGGAGCGCTATCAAGGCGCACCCTTTATAAACATTTCATTATATGCATAAGTGTGCCACATCGATCATACAACATGGAATCATTCAACATCATCATTTATTCCATGATAAAGTAATGTGTAATACATATATGAAACTATATAATCAATAATTAAATGTTCATAAAGTTTAATACCAGTGATAGAGAAATGGGCATGGTATTCACTACACAATGACTTGGGCTTGGAAAATCGTAGTGAAATTTCGGCTGCATAACAGCATGACATAAGAATTCATAAAAATGATTGATGAGATAGAAAGGGGTATATCAAAATATGTACATGAAATGCATAGTAATGGGGTCATATAGATACATGTCACAACGTATGTAATGTAATTTAGATGCATAATATAAAATAATTTCTTGAATTTAAATGAGGAGAGAGAAATCCCTTACGGAATTTCGGCATGGTAACAGGTGTACATGGGAGGAATTAATGGGAGAGAAAGGGGTATATAATCATTCAAATATAATGAGTTTATTACAGGGGAGGTTATAAATCATACCCCACCATTGGTAATTTAAAATAAAATGGAATTATAATATAAGGAAACTTGGACGTAAATAAGGAAGGAAGGAAATTGAGGATCCCTTACTTGGAACTGTGATCCCAAAGGCTTGGGAGACACTTGATAAAGGCTTATTGGGATCTTTGGCTGCCTTTGAAGGCTTATATAGAGGGGATGGAAGAGTTTAGTCTAGCTATAAATGGTTTGAGTGAAGATTAATGAGAGATTGAGTGGGTTTATATATGAAAGGAGAGGGACTTCTTTATTATTTAGGTTTTGGACACTACATATTAAATTAAACAAACCCACAAGTCATCCCATGTTTTTTTACAATGTTATTTTCCAAAGGGGAGTGAAAATAATTTTTTTTAAAGAAATTGTCCTAACGTATTAAAATATTATGCTCACTTATGTGGAGGTGAGTTACACTCTCAAGGAAATTATTTTAAAAAGTTAAAATACATTATAAGTCTTGGAGGGTACACTAAGGCACCACAAAATTAATCAAAAAAACCTAATATCACATTATTTTAAATTTTAAACATATATTGTCTGAATATTTCTTTTATATTATTTTATTACATCACTATTGGGTCATTATGATGTCATAAAACACATTATATATTTAAAAGGTATTTAATTTTTTCCAAAAAATATTAATGTCTCAAAAAAATATGAAAAATTCACAGTTGGATAATTTCAACGTCCTAATTCCAAAAATAATATTCATTTTATCTAAATAATTTTATAAATATGTTAATTTTCAATTTTAATATAAAAAATGTTTGAAAATTCATGGGTTTTGACAAAAACAGTTTTCAAACTTCAATAAAAAATGCAATTTTATTCATAAAACTTAAATGATCATTTATATTTATTAAAAAGTAATTTAGTAATAATATTTTAAAAAAATATATTTAATTCAAAAATACATTAATTCATCAAAATATATTTCTCAATTTAATTTTAATATTAACTAAAAATACTCTTTGTGCTTTACAAATCACATACAAAGTAACAATAATAAAATGAATGTATATTAATTATTCTATAAAAAACTAATGCATATAATCATAGTTCTAGGGTCTTGTTACATAACCCCTTATAACAACCTCATAAGACCTAAGGGTAAGGTGTGCGATAGTGAAAGACTGTTGGGGTGGCCCAGATAATATCGCTTAGGTGGTAATCTCTATTAACATCCACATCTCCCATAGGCAATTTCATTAAAGCTTACTGTGTTGGAGCCCGTCTTGGTATTGGTTGAGATAGAAGCCAAATGACTCTACATTTTTTACGAACTTGGAAAAATGGGATTCTAATGGATCAATTCTACTGGATGAGGTCATCGTTTCATTTGATTGAGTCAAATTTAATTGTTAAAGCCTTATATTTATACTAATCATGTGATAATTATTCAACGACTATATTAGAAATGATAACAATTCTTAATGGTATTTTAAAATCCAAAAAAACAAGTATTTTCATATGTTTTATATAACCATTTTACGTAGTAATATATTTAATTATATTAAGAGTAATTTTCATTAAAACAGTTTTGGATCATTACAATCATCCCCCCTTAAGAAATTTCTCCCTTGAAATTTCCTTTTCCCATATTAAAACATATGAGGGTAACTCTGATTCATCACTTCCTCCAATTACCACATTGCTTCTTCAAACTTTTGGTTTATCAACGACACATTTACGAGGGAAATTGTCTTATTTCGTAGAACTCTTTCCCTATGATCTAATATCTTCAACAGATTCTCTTCATTAGAGAGGTCATTCCCCAATGGTACCACCTCTATATTGAGTACAAGAGGTGGGTCAAGTATGTACTTCCTAAATAGTGATACATGGAATACATCATGTTCTTGAGAGAGGTTTGGTGGGAGTTCTAGTCGATAGGCCACTGCTCCAATGCAATCAAGGATCTCAAAAGGGGTGATGTGCCTTAGACTAAGCTTTCTCTTATTCCCAAATATCATAATTCTATTCCACAATGATATGCAGAGGAATACCATTTCTCTAGAATCAAACTCTATGACTCATCGATGATTATTAGCATAGCTCTTTTGTCGAATTTACGTAGCTTTAATGTGTTATTGGATGGTCATAACCTTTTACACCATTTCTTTGACCAATTTTGGACCTAGGAGTTTTCTCTCCCCAACATCATCGCAACATGCCGATGTTCTTCATCTATTCCCATAATGTGATTCATAAGAATCCATTTGGATGCTTGAGAGTAAGCTTTTATTATAAGAGTACTCAACCAGGGGAAGATGTTGATCCAATCGTCCTTTGAAGTCCACTGAGCATGATCTCAACATTTCCTCAAGTGTTTTAATAGTCTGTTCATATTGGCCATAATTTTGAGGATGATAAGTCATACTGAAGTTTTTATTAGTATTTAGAGTGTGTTGTATACTCTTCCATAACTTAGAGGTGAATCATATATCTCGATCAGATACAATGATAGTGGTACTCCATGAATCCTTACCACTTCTCTGATGTATATATGTACCTGTTGATCCAAGTATAAATCCTCTCAACTTGAAATAAAGTGTTCAGTATTTGTAAGATGATCCACGACAACCCATATGTCATTGCTTCCTTTGGATGTATTTATAAGTCTGGTGACAAATTCCACATTGATGTTCTCCCATTTCCATATTGGTATGGGTAATTGTTGCATCATCCCCTTAGACTTATGCCTCTCACCCTTCACTTTTTGTCATACTAGGCACTTTTATGTATACTCAGAAATCTCCCTCTTCAAGTTCTCCCACCACTAATGCTCTCATATATCTTAATACATATTTGTGTTTCCTGGATGAATAGAGAAATTCAAACTATTTTCATCATCCAATAGTTCATTATTTAACTCCAGATTTGATGTAACACATAGTCTTGACCCAAATCTCGCAATTAATTTATTATTCACATTGAACTCTGAGGATTTCCCTTTTATTATAGTTTCCACTTTCTTCGGAATTCCCACATAATCCTTTTGAGCATCCTTTAAACATTCCAAAAGAGAAGGTTGAGTATTAATTTTTAAAAGGATTGATGATGTTCCATTATTTATGATTTCCATGTCCATATTCATCAAATATAATAAGATTTGATCCATTTCAATTCGAATCAATGATAAAATCACTGGGTCCTTTTTACTTAGAGCATCTCCCACTTTATTCGCTTTCCCCAAATGGTAGGGAATAGAGAAGTCATAGTATTTGATCATATCTAACCATCTTCATTGGCCCATATTCAGCTCTTTCTGTGTGAATATATACTTGAGGCATTTTTAATACATATATATTTCACACTTCTCTCCAAATAGGTAATGTAACCACATTTTTATAGCGATTATTATTGCAGTAAACTCTATATCATGTGTTGGATAGTTTTTATCATGAACTTTCAATTTCCTTGAAGCAGTAGCACTGAATATTTCATTTTACATCAACAAATAGCCCATTTACTTCTTTGAAGAATCACTAAATACCACAAAAAGTACTCCACTTATGGGGAGTGTGACCACGGGTGCGGTGATAATCCTCCTTTTCAACTCCTTGAAGCTATCTTCGCATTCATCACTCCAAGAAAACTTGACTCCCTTCAGAGTTAACTTGGTAAGAGCATTTGAAAATTGTGAGAAATTTCTCACAAATATGGGATGATATCTAGCTAACACAAGGATGTTATAGATATCCATCAAATATATTGGCCTCATCCATACCTCAATTTCATTTTTCTTAGAGGGACCCACAGATATCCCATTGGTTGTGATGATATGACCCAAGAATTATAATTCCTTCAATAAGAACTTATACTTGTTTTACTTTTCATAGAGCTTCTCCTTTCACAAGGTCTCTAGTATAGTTATTAGATGCTAATCATTCTCCTCCTTGGTTTTGGAGTGTATTAGAATATAGTCTATAAAGACTATGAAAAATTTGTTGAGGAAATCTATAAAGACTCTATTCATCAGGTCTATAGATAGTTTTATAGAATTATTGAGTCTGAAAGGCATTACATTGAATTCATAGTGCACGTACCTTGTATGAAAAATAGTCTTGGGTATTTCCTCCTTCTTCACCCCTACTTGGTAATATCCAGACCTCATATGCTCCTTGGAGAATTATTGTTCTCCAAATGGATAATCGAATAATTCATCAATTCATAGCATAGGATACTTATTCTTTATCATGATTTTGTTGAGATCATGATAATCAATGCAAAGGCGCATTGACCCATCCTACATCTTGACAAATAGTACTCATGCACCCTATGGTGAAGCACTTGGGTGTATAAACCATTTATCCATATTCTCATGTAGTTCCTCCTTTAGCTCCACAAGCTCCAAAATAGCAACCCTATACGGAATCTGGGGTATTTCAAAATCCCATGTTATAAGATCAATCGATAATTCAACATCCCTTCTAGGAGGAAGACCGAGAAATATCTTGGGAAACACTTCAATGAATTCCCTCACAATAAGAATGTCTTCAAGGATAGTAGATTCCTTAGGCTCAATCATCTGATCAAGATACATGTGCACATAGGGTAGTGATATCCATGCTTGAGATGATGGTGCTAAATAAGATTCATCCTCCTCCTTTCACTGGTATAGAATTGGGGTTGATTTTCCATATAGAGAGTGATTTTCCTCTCACAGTAATTTATGTTGGCTCTTTATAGGTAAATCAAATCAATTCCATGAATTGCATCAAATCACACTAGAGGGAGTATGATGAGTTTCGCTAGGAATTTCATCCAAAAATTGTGATAGGGGGGAGTTATATTCCTGAGATGCAATGATTTCCTCATTTTCTGTTATCACTGTCATCTCTACTTCCATGATTTTTTGTGGTGTTGGGAATATTATACTAAATGTTTGGGATATAAATGAATGCATAAAACCATAATCAAAAAGTATGTTCTCTATCATTGAATGAATAACTAGTGTACCTATCACCACTTCATTTTCGGGGTTCACATCTTTTTTAGTGATGGAAAAATCTCTCCCTTACTGCCTTGGAGTTTGTTGGTTTCCTATGAAAACCTTTGGCTTAGGGTACTAGTTTTCAAAGTGCCCATGTTCTTTGTAGTTGAAGCAATGAATAGTGTATTGAGGGTTAAACATCATGTTCCTATCCTCTGTTATAGAAGCAGGTTTTTCTTGTCGATAGTTAATGTCCAAGTTCCAGTCTCTTCCACACCTAAATAATTTCTTCGTCCTCTTCAGGAAATTTTTAGGGTTCTTATTTCTGCACCTTTTCCAAGTGGGGTGATAGAATTTCTTAGCACCATTGGATTTATCCATCTAACCACAAGAATTAAAGTCTACTTTCTACTTCTGATCGCTATGAAACCCCTAAGATTCAACGATCTCCATTTTGACTTTGAGGTCACATCAGAAAATTTTCATATAGCTATCTAAGTCACATATTGTTAGGGATTTCTGTAAGCTATGTTTTAGGCCACCAACGAAGTGTTCAACCTTCAATTCGAGGGTAACGATTAAGCTGGAAGCATATTGTGAAATCTAGGTGAAGTTTTCCTCATAATCATGGATGTATTTGTCATCTTTTTTATTGAGGTCAAGGAAGCCCCTTTCAATTTTAATTCAGAGGGTGAACGAAAAATATTTATTGAAAAATATTTTTCAGATATCCTTCTATTAAAAAGCCTTAATCTCTTCCTCAATCTTCATATTTTTTATAAATGTCCACCATTGATCATCTTCAACCTACATACAATAAAAATCCATAAGAACCATATCTTGTTTAGAACAATGAATGATGGAGAAGTTATTTTCAATGGAGTTGATCTATTGTTTGGAGATTTAGGGTTCAGAAGATCCATTAAATGTAGGAGGCATTTTTCTCATGAACCTCTCGATTTCAGCTTGTTCTTTCTTAGGGGGGGTTGGACATTCCTCATGACCAATGGTTCTTTTCAAAACATGAGTTAAATGGGAGAGTATATTGATAATGTTTTTGATTCCTACTCCCATTGGATTGGGTATCTTTTTGGAAGAGTCATCACATTGTTCTTCGCATCAGTTATAAGCCCAAGCCAACCTATTACCGTCCATTGGATGGAATAAAAAGAAATTTAGAGGTAACACATAATGAGGAATCCAACAAAAAAAGGAATAACTTATAAATGACATTTATTTCCTTAAATTATGAATTTATAGGCTTCAATCTAGTTATATCCATTATCTACTTTCCAACATATATTCTTAGGGGCATTTTTTATTCCCTTAACAATGGTTCATACTAAGATTGTGAATTTACCAAAGCATATCGCCAAGGAGATTCATAACCAGGAGTATATAAAGGCACATTTTTTAAGCAGTAGTTCCAGTTCGAGTCTAGCTTAAAGCGGTGTTTTAAGGTTTTACCCCTAGATGCATTTTTTTCAGTGCCAACTCTAATTGTTATTATCTGGATAGGGATGTATTTTCCTGATAAACCACTTACTCTATACTCACCAAAATTTAAGGATGTTTTTATTATTCATATACTTATCCATAATTGAGCCACTTGGGTTTTCTAATCCTAATCCCAAAAATAATACCAACTATAACAACCCATCCCCTTATTACACATTTACACATGCTTTATTACATAAAATTTCACTTAATACAACCCATAAGATCGAGATTTATAGTGTATTTGGGGATTAGAAACATTCCATGACAACTTAAGACAGATAAAAACACTACATCTTTATTGAAAACTACTTTTAAATGACCACAACTTTACTTCATACTTAGCATTGCATGGGATAACCTAAGGATATACATAAGAAAAGGGTGAGATATAAAGCCAAATAAGGGAGTAAAAAGGGAATAACATGAATAATAAAATACATGTTAGGAAAAAGAAATATCAATTTATCATAAGTGATACATGAACATTAAGTCATGATATAGCATGATTATTATAACATGGAGATGTGGCAACACCATTTTACATGATATTAGCATTATCCAAGGATCATTGCACATAGTGCATGCGTAAACCCTAAATGAACTTGAATTAGCATGAGTAAACCATCATTGACCTTGAATTATCATTAGTAAACCCTCATTTCACATGGAATATCATTATACTATTATTTACCCAATGCATTGGGGTGCTATTAGGGTGCACGCTCTATAAACATTTCATTTCATACATAAGTGTTCCACATGGATCATAGAACATGGAATAATTCAACATCATAATTTATTCCAAGATAACAGAAAATTTAATACATAAATTAAACTCTACAATAAATAATTAAATGTTCATAATGGTTAATACCCTTGATAGAGAAATGGTCATGGTATTCACTACACAATGACTTTGGCTTGTAAAATTGCAGTGCAATTTCGGCAGAATAACGGTGTGACATAAGAATTCATAAAAATGGATGATGAGAGATAAAGGGGAATCTCATAATATGTACATGAAATGTACATTAAGTGGTTCATATAGAAACTTTTCCCAATATATGTACTAGAATTTAGATTCCTAATATAAAATAATTTCATGAATGTAAATGAGGAGAGACAAATCCCTTATGGAATTTCGGCATGGTAAGAGGAGTACATGGGGAGAATTAATGAGAGATAAAGGGTGATATCATAATTCAAATATGAGGAGGGAAGTATAGTGGAGTATTGATATGATACCCCAACACTTTTAATTTAAAATAAAAGGGTATAACAATATAAGGAAACATGGACGTAAATAAGTAAGGAAAGTGAGGATCCCTTACTTGGAAGGGTGATCCTAAAGGATTGGGAGAGGATTTTGAGAGGCTTCTTGGGATCTTAGGGCTCCTTGGGAGGCTTCTAGAGAGAGTATTTCAGAGTTTTTTCAAGCTTCAAATGGTTTTACTGAAGAGGAATGAAATATTGGGAGGGATTATATAGGAAAAGAGAGGGAGTTCTTTACTGTTTAGGCTTTCGAAACTACACATTAAACTAATCAAAGCTACAAACCATACCACGGTTTTTCCCAATGTTATTTTCCAAATAAGGGTGGAAAACATTATTTTATATGTTCGATGGACTAAATTATAAAAATATTAGGCTTGGTTATGTGGAGGTGAGTCACACTCTCAAGGAAATCATTTTAAAAAGATAAAATATTTTATAAGTCTTGTAGGGTCTACTAAAGCACCATAAAATTAATAAAACATATCTAAAATTGAATTAATTTATATTTAAAACATATATTAGCCAAATAACCATTTTATATTATTATATTACATCACTATTGGGTCATTATGATGTCATAAAACAAATAATATATTTAAACGGTATTTATTTTTAACCCAAAAATTCGAATGTCTTAAAAAATGATGAAAAATTCACCATTGGTTAATTTAGACATCCTAATTCCAATAATAATATTAATTTTATCTAAATAATTTTCAAAATATGTGAATTTTTACTTTTAAAAATAAAAACCGACATTTATTGAAAATTCATGGGTTCGGAAAAAAACAGTTTTTAGACCTTAATAAAAGTTACAATTGTGTTCATAAAAATTATATGATCTTTTTTATTTAATAAAAAGTAATTTTTAATAATATTTTATTAAAAAAATATTTAATTAAAAAATCCATTAATTTATCAAATTATATTTTTCAATTGAATTTGAATGTTAACTAAAAATATTATTTGTGCTTTAAAAATCAATTACAATGTAAACATAATAAAATGAATGTATATTTTATATTCTATAAACAACTAATTCACATAATAATTGTGAATGGTTCTTGTTACATAACCCCTTATAACACCTGCATATGACTTAATGGTAAGGTGTGCGATGGGGATAGACTCTTGGGGCATCTCGGATAGCATCGCTTGGGCGGTAATCTTAATTAACTTCCACTTCTCCCATAGGTGATTCTGTTTAAGCTTAACATGTTGAAGATCAACTTGGGATTAGTCAAGATATAATCCCAATGACACTACCTCCTTTTTGAGCTATGAAAAATGGTCTTCGTATGGAGCAATTATAATGGATGAGGTCATCGGTTCCTTTATCTAAGTAAATTGGATTTATTAAAGCCTTATATTTATACTAATCATGTGATCACTGTTCAATGGCTATATTAGAAACAATAACAATTCGTAATAGTATTTTAAAATCCAAAAACATAAAACCATGGAAGTTCATATGTTTTTTATAACCATTTTACAAAATAAGGAATTTAATTTGATCATGAGGAATTTTCATTAATAAAATATTGGGTCATTACAATGTTCCCCCCTTAAGAAATATCACCGTCAAATATTCCTTTCCCCGCACTAAAATAGATGAGGTTAGCTCTTCTTAATCACTTCCTCTAATTCCTACGTTTCATCTTCAAACATTTGGTTTCATGAAAACACCTTGATAAGGCTCATTATCTTATTTCATAGATCTTTTTCCTTTTGATCTAAGAACATCACCGACTTCTCTTCATAGGATATGTCATTATCTAATTGTACCACCTATGAATTGAGTAAATCAGATGGTTTAAGTATATACTTCTTTAAGATTGATACATGGAATACATAATGTACTTGAGACAGGTTTGGTGGGAGTTCTAGACAATAGGCCACTGCTCTAATGCGATCAAGGATCTCAAAAGGGTTTTTGATCCTTTGTCTAAGCTTTCCCTTCTTCCCAAATCTCATAAATCTCTTCCATGGTGACATGCAGAGGAATACCACGTCTCTAACATAAAACTCTAGGTCTCATCAATGATTATCATCATAGCTCTTTTATTGAATCTGAGCAGATTTAATGTGCTGCTTGATGTTCTTAACCTTCTCCACCATTTCTTCAACCATTTCTGGACCTAGGGTTTTTTCTCCCCAACTTTATCCCAACATGTCATTGTTCTGCACCTCTTCCCATAAAGGGCTTCATAAGGATCCATTTGGATTCTTTAGTGGAAAATATTATTATAAGAGAACTCAACCAGAGTAATATGTTGATCCCATCCTCCTTTGATGTTCATTTAGCATTCTCTCATCAAGTCCTCAAGTGTTTGGATAGTTCACTCAGATTTTCAATCAGTTTGTGGATGATAAGTCATACTGAATTTTAGCTCATTATTTAGAGCGTGTTGGATACTCTTCCAGATCATAGAGGTTAATCATTGATCTTGATCAAATACAATCAATAATGGTAATCCGTGAAGCCTTACCACTTCTTTGATGTATATCTTCACAAGTTGATCAAATAAAAAATCATCTCGAGTTGAAATGAAGTGTTCAGTCTTTATAGGATGATCCACAACAACCTGGATAGCGTTGTTTCCTTTAGATGCCCTCGTATGTCTGATGAAAAAGTATATGATGATGTTCTCTAATTTAAATGTTGGTATGTGTAATGGTTTCATCATCCCATTATACTTCTACCTCTCATCCTTCACTTGCTGACATGCCAGGCACTTTGATGTATACTCAGTGATCTCTTTTTTCATGTTATACCACCAATAATTCCCTTGGATATCGATATATATTTGTGTTTCTTGGGTGAATGTAGAAATTCGAACTATGTTGATTATCCAAAAGATCATTATTTAACTTCAGATTTTATGGAACACATAGTCTTGACCCAAATCTCACAATTCCTTCTTCATTAACAATTAACTCTTAGGATTTACCTTATCTTATAGTTTCAACTTTCTTCTGAATTCCCATATCATCCCTTCGAGCATCCTTTATCCTTTCCAAAAGAGATATTTGAGAAATAATTTTGGAACGTATTGATAATGTTCCCCTATTTATGATACCCATTTCCATTTTCTTCAAATCTAAGAATATTTAATCCTTTTAAATTCTCATAATTGATAGAATTGCTATGTCATTTCTACTTAGAGAGTCTGCCACTTTATTCACTTTCCCTGAATCATAGTGAATTGAGTAGTTATAGTCTTTGATCAGATATATCCATCTTTGTTGGTGAATATTCTATTCTTACTATGTGAATATATACTTTATGATTTTGTGATCCGTATATGATTCACACTTCTCCTCAAAGAGGTAATCTCAGAAAATTTTTAAAGCTAAGATTACTGAATCCAACTCCAGATCATGTGTTAGATAGTTCTGATCATGAACTTTAAATTTCATTGAATCATAGGAAATAAATTTGTCATTTTTCATCAATACACATCCCAGGGCCTTCTCTGAATCATCACTAAATACAAAAAACAATTTATCACATTATAAACCTCATGTGGGTAATGTGAGCACAGGCATAGTTATAAACCTCATTTTCAACTCTCTTAAGCTATCTTCACATTTATCACTCCAAGAAAACTTGACTCCCTTCCTAGTTATCTTGGTAATAGAGTTTAAAAATCATGAGAAGTTTCTCATAAATTGGCAATAATATTCAGCTAACCCTAGGGAGCTACAAATATCTGTCACATATATTGGCCTTGGCCATCCCGCAATTGTATTTGTCTGGGAGGTATGCATAGATAACTCATTGATTTTGATGATATTCCCCAATAATGAGACTTCATTCAACCATAACTCACACTTGATGTACTTTTCAAAGAGATTCTCCTTTCACAAGGTCTCTAGTACAGTTCTTAGATTCTCCTCATGCTCCACCTCAGTATTGGAGTACATTATAATATGTTATATAAAGACTACCACAAATTTTTCAATTTAATCTCTAAAGACTCTTTTCATCAAGTCCATAAATATTATTTGAGAATTAGTGAGTCTGAAAGGAATTACTATGAATTCATAATGCCTGTACATTGTACGAAAAGCAGTCTTGGGGATATCCTCCGTATTCACCCTTACATGGTAATATCCCCACCACAGATCCACCTTGGAGAAGTATTGTGCTCCATATATCTAATCAAACGAGCCATTAATTCATGGTAGATGATACTTATTCTTTATCAAGATTTTTTTGAGCTCGCGATAATCAACGTAAACGTGCATTGACTCATCCTTCTTCTTGATGAATAGGACTGGTGCACCCAATGGTGAAGCACATGGGCATATAAAACCTTTATACAAATTCTCTTGTTGTTTTTTCTTTAGATACTCATGCTCCACAATAGTCATTCTATATGGAATCTTGTTTATTGGAAAATCCCCAGGTATAAGATCAATCAATAATTAAACATCCCTTCTAGGAGGTAGAGCAAGAAATTCCTCGTGAAACACTTCAGCTAATTCCCTCACAATGGGCATGTCTTCAAGGATAGTTTCTTCCTTAGACTCAATCATCTGAGAAAGATATGTGTGCTCATAGTGAAGTAATATCCATGCTTTAGAAAATGGTGCCAAATAAGATTCGTCCTCATCCATGCACTGGTATAGGATCGAGGGTCGATATTTACTACATAGTGAGTCATTTCTATCTCACGAAAATTTAATTTGGCTCTATATAGGTGAATCTAATTCATGCCAATAATTGCATGAAATTCCACAAGAGGGAGTATGATGAGGTTCTCCATGAAGATAAATCCACAAATTATGACAGGGGTGGAGTTATATTCATAGGATTCAATGATTTCCCCATTTACTATTCTCACCAACATCTTTACTTCCAAGATTTTTGGTGGTGTTGTGATTTTTCTACTAAACATTATAGATATAAAAGAATGTGTAGAACCCGGATCAAAAATTATGTTCTCTATTCTTGAATGAATCACTAGAGTACCTATCACCACTTCGCTTTCGTGGTTTTATTTGGAAGTAGTGAAGGAAAAATCTCCCCCTTGCTTCCTTGGATTTTGTTGGTTGCCTCCGAAAACCTTTGTCTTAGGGCCCTGGTTTTAAAGTGACTTGGTCCTTTGATGTTAAAGTAATAAACAATTCACTGAGGGTCAAACAGAGCATTCCAATCCTCTATCATAGTAGTGGGTTTTTCTTTATAATGGTTAATGGCCAGGTACCCTTCTCTTCCACACCTAAAGTATTTCCTTTTCCCCCTTTAGAAAATTTCTAGGGTGCTTATTTCCCCACCTTTGGCATGTGGGGTGCTAAAATTTCTTAGCACCATTGGATTTATCCATAGAACAACTAAAATTGAAGTCTACTTTCCTCTTCTTATCCCCATGATACCCCAGAGATTTTCCAATCTCCATTTCAACATTGAGGGAAGATCAGACAATTTCTTCTTAGCTATTGATGCCACAGATTTCCATGGATTTTCATAGTCTAGGTTTTAGCTCACCAAAGAAGCGGCCAACCTTGCATTCAGGGGTACCAACAAATTTGTAGGAATATAATGCATGCCTTTTGATGTTTTCCCCATACACTATAATGTATTCATCATCTTTTTTATTGAGTTCAAGTAATTCCCTTTCCATATTAATTCTGAGGGTGCGTGAAAAATATTTATCGAAAAACATTTTCCAGAAATACTTCCATTCCAACACCTTGATCTCTTCCTCAGGATTCATATTTTTTATCATTTTCCACTATTAATAATATTCACCCTCCATAGGATAATAATCCAAAATAACCTTCCCTTGATCATAACATTAAAGTATGGATAAGATCTCTTCAATGTAGTTGATCTAGTGTTCGGTGATTGAGAGATCGGATGATCCATTAAATGTAGTAGGCCTTTGTCTCATGAATCTCTCGATTGTGGCTTGTTCTCTCTTAGGGGGGTTTGGAATTTCCTATTGACCCATGTTTCTATTCAAAACATGAGTTAACATAGATAATATCATTACAAAGTTTGAGATTCCCACTCTCATCGGATTGGGCATCTAATTGAAACAGTAATCACATTGATCTTCGCATCGGTTGTTTGCCCGAGTCCTCCTATTACCAGCTATTGGATGAAATAAAATATAATTTAGGTGTAACACAGAAAGGGGAATCCAATGAAAACAAGGGATAACTTACAATTTACATTTATTTCCTTAACTTATAAATTTATAGGCTTCAATGTTACCCATGATCTACTTTCCAACATATATTCTTAGGGGAATTTTTTTATTCCCTTAATAATAGTTCGTACTATGATTTTGAATTTACCAAAGCATATCCCATAGGATTTTTGTAACCAAGATTTCTGAAAGTCCTATTTTTGGGCACCATTTCCAGTTCAAGTCTAGCTCAAAGTGGTGTTTTTGGGTTTTACTCCTAGATACATCTATGCCAGAGCCACCTCTACTTATTCGTATCCATACAGAGTTTTATTTTTTTGATAAACCACTTAATCTATACTCACCAAAATTTAGGGATATTTTTAGTATACTTAGTCTTATCTCTTAGGCATTCACTATGTTTTACTAATCCTAATCCCAAAAATAATTATACATGTCTTCTAATACCAACTATAACAACCCTACTATTTCTCACACATTTAAACATGCTTTATTACTTAAACATGCACTGAATAAAACCCAGAAGATTGAGTTTTATAGTTTATTTGGGGATTAAGAACATTAAATGAGAACTTAAGACTTATAAAAAGACATCATCTTTATTGAAAACTTATTTTACATGACCACAAAATTCTTTCATACTTAGCATTGCATGTGATAACCTGAGGACATACATGAGAAAATGGTGAGCTATAAAGCATAGTAAGGGACTAGAAATGGAATAAAATAAATAATACAATACATTTTAGGAAATAGGAATATCATTTGATCATAATAGAAAGATGAATATGAAGGCATTATATAGTATGATTATCACAAGATGGATATTTGGCAACAACATTTAACAGAATATTAGCATGAGCTAAGTCTCATTGAACATAGAGCATGAGTAAACCCTCATTGAACTTGAATTAGCATGATTAAACCCTAATTGAACATGAATTATAATTATTAAACCCTCATTTCACATGGATTATTATCATATTATTCTTTACCTAGTGCAGTGGAGTGCTATAAGGGTGCAACCTTTATAAACATTTTATTTCATGCATAAGTGTGCCACATGGATCATACTACATGGAATTATTCAACATAATCATTATTCAACAATAATGTATTGTGTAATAAATACATGAAACTCTATAATAAGTAAGTAAATTTTCATAAAGTTCAATACCCTTGATAGAGAAATGGGCATGGTATTCACTACATAATAACTTTGGCATGGAAAATTGCAGTGCAATTTCAGCATCATAACGGTGAGACATAAGAATTCATAAAAATGGTATATTAGAGATAAAGAGGTATATCATAATATGTACATAAAATGGAAATTAATGGGTCATATAGATACATTTCCAAACATATGTAATGGAATTTATATGCATAATATAAAATAATTCCATGAATGTAAATGAGGAGAGAGAATTCCCTTACAGTATTTCGGCATGATAATGGGTGTACATGGGAGGCATTAATGAGAGATAAAGGGGTATATCATCATTAAAACATAAGGAGGGAAGTATATGGGAGATGATAAATTATACCCCAACATTTTTAATTGAAAATAAGTGGTCATAACAATATAAGGAAACTTGGATGTAAATAAGGAAGGAAGGAAAGTGAGGATCCTGTACTTGGAAGTGTGATATCAAAGGATTTATAGAGGCCTGAGAGAGGCTTCTTGAAATATTGGGGTCACTTGTGAGACATATAGAGAGAGGGGGTAAGATTTTGGTTGAGATACAAAAGGGTTTAGTGAATATTAATGGGATATTTAGTGGGTTTATATAGAAAATGATAGATAATTATTTATTATTTAGGTGTTGGACACTACACTTTAATCTATTCTAAACAAGAAACTATACCATGGTTTCTGGCCATGGTTTTTTTTCAAAAGGTAGTGGTGAACATTATTTTATATGGTAAATTTCCAAACATATGAAAATATTAGGCTTGATTATGTGGAGGTGATTCACACTCTCAATGAAATTATTTTTAAAAGTTAAAATATTTTATATGTCTTGGAGGGTCCACTAAGGCACCATAAAATTAATAAAACAAATATAAAATTGCATTATTTTAAATATAAAACAAATATTTTCCGAATATCCATTTTATATTATTTCATTACATCACTATTGGGTCATTATGATGTCATAAAAGACATTATATATTTAAACGGTATTTAATTTTTACCCAAAAATTTGACTATCTCAGATAATTATTAAAATTTCACCATTGGATAATTTTGAAATCCTGATTCCAAAAATAATATTAATTTTATCTAAATAATTTTCTTAATATGTGAATTTTAACTTTTAAAATAAAAACTGACATTTATTGAAAATTCATCAGATTTGGTAATAACAGTTTTCAACCCTTAATAAAAATTACAATTGTATTCATAAAAATCATATGATAGTTTGTATATAATAAAAATAAATTTAGTAATAATATTTTATTAAAATATTATTTAATTCAAAAATCCATTAATTCATCAAAATATATTTCTCAATTGAATTTGAATATTAACAAAAAATACTATTTGTTCTTTAAAAATCACTTACAAAGTAACAATAATAAAATGAATGTATATTATTTATTCTATACAAAACTAATTCACATAAAAATAGTGCTTGGGTATTGTTACATAACCCCTTATAACAACCTCATAAGACTTTAAGGGTAAGGTGTAAAATGGTGACAGACTCTTGGGGTAGCTCTGATAACATTACTCAGGTGGTAATCTCTATTAACTTCCACTTCTCTCATAGGTAATTCCGTTAAAGTGTAATGTGTTGAATCTCAGATTGGGAATGGTCAATAGTGAATCCCAATGACTCTACCTCCTTTCTGAGCTCTGCAAAATGGGCTTTATATGGATCAATTATACTGGATGAGGTCATCGCTTTCTTTTTCTGAGTAAATTGGATTTGTTAAAGCCTTATATTTATACTAATCATGTGATCACTATTCAATGGATATATTAGAAATGGTAAAATTTCTTAATGATATTTTAAAATACAAAAACATAAAACCAAGGAAGTTTATCTGTTATTTATAACTATTTTACATAATAAAACATTTAATTAGATCAACAGGAATTTTAATTGATAAAATTTTGGGTCGTTACACCGATATACCTAGGGCTTAACTTTCCCTTATTTTTAAATATAATTACTCTCTTCCAGAGAGATATTCATAAGAACAGCTTATCACCCACTTCAAGCTCTAGGTCTTTTCATTTGTTGGCAGCATAACCTTTTTTTTATTATAAACTGAAATTATGTGTTGTTGAATAGATATGACCTTTTCTTCCATTTCATCAACACGATCAGGTCCTAATAGCTTTATTTCCGCCAACTACATCCCATAAAGTTGAAGTTTGAACTTCTTTCTATAGAGGGCTTTATAAGGATCCATCTGAATACTAGAGTGAAAGCGATTATTGTAAGTAAATTTCCCCAATGGTAGGTGTTGATCCCAACCACCTTTAAAATCCATAGAGAAAACTCTTAACATGACTTCCAGAGTTTGAATTGTTCTCTTAGACTGACCGTGTGTCTGATGATGATAGTAAGTACTGAAACGTAACTTTGTATCCAAAAAATACTGAATACCTTTCCAAAAATTCAAGGTAAACCTTTGATCCTAATCGTATATAATGGAAATTGGTTCTCCATGCAATCTTACAACTTCCTTTACATATATCCTGGCATGTTAATAAAGAGATTAATCATCTCTAATAGAAATGAAGTGTGCCGACTTCATAAAATGATCAACTATAACCTAGATAGTATTATTTCCTTTGGATGTTTTGGGAAGTTTGATAACAAATTCTGTAGTGATGTTTTCCCATTTCTATTCTGAAATGGGTAATGGTTGTAACATCTCCTTAATCTTCTTTCTCTCAGTATTAACTTGCTGATAAACCAAGAATCTAGAGACATATTCGGTGACATATTTTTTCATTCCATCCCACCAGAAGTACTCTTTCAGCTACATATACATCCTTTTTCTTCTAGGGTGAATAGATAATGAAGAAATATGAGCCCAATAGATCTTTCTTTAATTATGCTATAGGAGGAACACAAACTTGGTTCTTGAACCTTATTATTTCATCATAGTAAACTTTGGATTTAGGCATGTTTCTCATCTTCTTTTGTAACTCTTCATCTTCCTTTCATGCCTCTTTAACCATCACTTGTATAGATGGTTGAACATTAATTTGATAAATATAATATTTTTCCCCTTCCATAAAAATTTTAGGATCCATCCTTTAAAAATATATAAATATTGGATCTTTATTGATCATCATCATGGATAATCTATCATGGTCTTTTGGACTCAAAGCATCTTCCACCTTGTTCGCTTTCCCATAGTGGTAATGTATTGAGTAGTTGTAATTTTTAATCAATTCCAATCATCTTCTTTAGAAAATATTCATCTCCATTTGTGTGAAAATATACTTTAAACTTTTCTAATCAGTATAAATATCACACCTTTCACCATAACGATTATGCCTTCATATTTTAAATGCAAAGATTACCAAAAATAACTCGAAATCACGAGTTGGATAATTTTTATCATAGATTTTCAACTACCATGAGGAATAATATATCACCCTATCCTTTATCATGAGAATGCACCCAAGCCCCATCTTGGATACATCACTATAGATCACAAACCTTTCTCCACTACAAGGCACTATGATCATAGGTTCACTAGCTAACCTTATTTTTATATCTTTGAAATTATCTTCACATTCCTCCATCCAAAAGAACTTAACTCCATTCTAATCCAACATGTTATGTGGATTAGATAATCATGAAAAATATTTCACAAAATCTCGATAATATCCATCCAAACCCAGAAAACTTCAGATCTTAGTTTCTATTGTTGGTATTGACCATCTTTAGATGAACATTATTTTTACTGGATCCATAGATATTCCATATCATGAGATTATGTGACCCAAAAATAAACCTTTTTTAAGACAAAATTCACAGTTAGTAAATTTGGAATAAATATTCTCTTTTTTCAGTGTCGTTAGTACAATTCTAAAGTGATCTTAATGTTCTTACTTTCTCTATGAATAGAAAATAATTTCATTTATAAAGACTACCAAAAACTAATCAATATAGTCTCTAAATACACTATTCATTATATCCATGGAGATAGAAGGGAAATTAGTAAGACCAAAAGTCATCACTATAAATTCATAGCATCCATACCTTGTACGGAATTTTGTCTTTGGTATATACTCTTTTTTGAACCTTAATTGATGATATCCTGAACAATGATCAATCTTGGAAAAATATTGAGCTCCTCATAGTTGGTCAAAAAAATCATCAATGTGTGGGAGAGGATATTTGATCTTGATAATGATCTTATTATGTTCTTGATAATCCATTTAGAGTCTCATTGATCCATCATTCTTATTGACAAATATAATAGGTTCTCCCTAAGGTGATTCACTATGGTGTATGAATCCCTTATCAATATTCTCTTGGAGTTGCTTCTTCAATTCCTGAAACTCTATTAGGGACATTTTATAAGGTTTATTTGAAATTGGAATAGTACCCAGTATGAGTTCTATTGAAAACTCAACTTCACTATTTGGTGGAAGACCTAGAAATTCCTCTAGAAAGATATCATAAAACTCTCGTATAATGGGAATATTCTTAATCATGAGTTTCTCCCCAAAAATTTGAGATAAATAACCTTCATTTATTATAATCAAGACCCATATGATGGAAGTAATTTCTACTATAAGGTTATATTCATCCTTTCATTGATAGATCATAGATAGATCTGTAATATGAAATGTGACTTCGCTTATTTGGAAATTTATATGATCTTCATATAAAGAAATACAATCCATGCCAAGAATCACATAAATTTCCACTATAGGAAGGATCATAAGATTTATAGGAAGGAATTTCCCACAAACATCAATCATAGATTAATTAGAAACTTTTGATGCGACCTTTGTTCCATTAGGAGTTGTCATAGCTAACTCAACATCTAATTGTTGATGTAATATGTTGATACCCTTAGAAAAATCTTCAGAAATAAATGATTGGTTGGATAAAAAATCATATAAAACATTTTATAATTTAGATTGGATGGTAAGTGTACCTTTCAACACTTTATTATCAAACTCCACACCGCTGATAGTATTTGCATTTGAATTTCGTTTTTATTTGGAATTAAGAGTTTTTTGACGTCTATCATCATCAATAACCCTTGGATTAGGGAAATGATTGGCATAATTTTCTATTTCCTTGCACTTTTATTATTGAAGTGTAGGAGATGCATTCTGTGTAGACTTTTCTTTATTCACATCATTAGACATCTTTTTTTCATCAATTCGACATTCAATTTCACAATGGCCTTCATTTCAACACTTAAAACATTTACTAGTCCCTTTAAGACAATTTCCTCCATGTTTATTTCCACACTTTGAGAATAAGAGAACACTAATCTTATTTTTAGTGTGTTCTTCATATTTTCCTTTGAATTACATTTTCCTCTTCTTATCAAACCCATATGACTGATGGGTTACTCGAATATTCATCTCAACCTTGAGAGCACATCAAAAAATTTCATCATAGCTATTGAAGTCCCTTATGGATAATTCCCTTCGGAGACTTCGTTTTAATCCACTAAAGAATTGATCAATATTACTCTTACGTTGGATAATAATTCCAGAAGTGTACCTTGAAAGCCTTCTAAAATTTTCTTTATAGGTACCAACGGATTCATCATCCTTTTTCTTAAGTTCAAGAAACAACTTCTTCATCATTGTTCAAAGAATACGAGGAATGTACTTATTGAAAAATAATTTATTGAACTCATCCCATTCCATAGACTCAATTTCATCTCTATGCCGCATATTATTCATAAGATTCCACCATTTATCAGCATCACCTTCCAAACGATATACTGTTAAGATGAATTTATCATGTTCAGAACATTATAGAACTGAAAATATATTTTCGATGGTACTTCTCCATTTTTCAGCCACTAATGGATCAGAAGACCCGCTGAATGAAGGTGGATGCTTGCTCATAAAGGATTCAATATAATGTTTCCCCCTCATTTGATCATTTTTAAGTCCATCATGATTCATAGCTTGAGAAAGTTATGCGAGCAAAGATAAAAAAAATTTCATTCTATCTCCCATAACATTTGGTTGCTTATGGGTAAAATCAGTGCATTGCTCATCGCGTTTAGCGTTAATGCAGTTCCTTCAGGATCTGTCCATTGAATAAAACCAAGAAGCGCTGTGTGATAAACACTAATCATAATAGTAAAACCACATAATAAAGAATAAAATTTCAATTTAAGACACTTTAGGTTTAATCCTAGGTTATTCATGGTCATTTCTAAAACACTAGGATTGTATCCAATGCTTAGACATATCCTTAAGGATTTCGCATTCATGTTTTTGAAGGTTAATTATACCATTCATCTTATACCATATATAGAGAACCATTATTTATATTAATGGATATTACTTCATCATTGAAGTATATTTATTACAATTTATAACAAAACCATGATAGGACCATATAGGTATAGTGTCTTTAGAAATTGGGAAACATAAACAATTGGTTCATAAAACATCTACATTGTCTCCCGTTTATTTAATTATAACAAGACTCAATTTTGGAATATCATACTTAATACCCTTATTCATGACATGGGGAAAATAAACATATAAAAATGTGATCTCAAATTCTTAGGAAGGGTAAACAAAGGAAATATCAATCATATCATATTCATAAGAACATAAAATTTGAAAATCTTATCCTGTATATAAAAGATCACAATATCATGTCATGGGATAAATCATAAAATTGAAATGGAATCCCAATAGTCATAAAATAAGAGATGAAATTTTTTGGTATACAAACGTAATCAAAGTAAATCATTTCATATTAGTTAAGGCTCATTTCCAAGACTATCATAGTGGACAAAGTTCATTACTGAACCTAGTTTACTCCTCATTCCATCAATTTATCACTGAACCAGATTTTCTTGTCATTCCATACATGTATATATCATGATATATAAATCTTTACCCAACGAATTGGATGGAGATATCAGTCCCATCCATCTCAAAATTAAATTATTCTTACATGTTCCAAAAAACATAAATCATTCATCGTATCATAACCCAAGAAATAAAATGGGCTTTTTAAATATCATTCCATCATAACATAATCCATAAAACTATATAATTCCATAATTAACACAATAAAATCATATTAATAATTGGGATAGAAACATAACCCTATTTAAGAGCATCATATTAGATTGAAAATAATTTTCATAAAACACTTGAACTTAGTTCTTGAGGAAAATATCCTTTCTTCTTCAAAAATGTTTTCTTGTCTTAAAATTCCATGCAATTTTAAAATAAAATAATTTATTTGAAAATAAACTTTAAATAGTGTAGAGGATGCTTCATATAAATAATTTTTCATGAATCTATAAAAAACCATTCATGACATATAAGGTGAAAACCATTATCCTTGTACTTTTATCAGAAAAGTCAAGAAGTACCTTGTAACATAAAAAAAAGAAGTATTCATTCCATACCATGTAGTAAAAGTAAAAAATGTGTAAAATTTAATTTAAAAATACATAGAATAATAGTAAACATTTTATCAAAACATTTTTTGAGAACATGGAAATGGATGATAAATATATCCCCAGTAAATACTTACCTTTAAACAATCTCGGATAAAAATGAGATTGCAAAATTATACCTTACCTTTGGTTTAATATGATTCATATATATCCAAACCTCTTATATAATGATTTAAATAATATTAATGATTTATTCGAAAATCATAATCATTTTTATCATAACATATATAATCATATTTTCATTTGTTTTTTAGTAACACTTCATTGTTACTCATTATTCAGGTATTAATAGATTTATGTTCTTATGTATGTTTTGCAAGATAAGTTATTATTCCTATTTTTAGATTATAGTTATATCATTTACATCATGGTATTATTATAATATATATCATATTTATTTATTCAATTAATTTATAAAATCATGGTTTAATGAAGTTTATGTAGAACGAATCACTTCGCACTATGGAGACGGTAAGATGTATGTACGCACGAGTGATGATATTGTTCCCATAATTGTTGAACGGTATTGATGTGGGTAGTGTATAGTATCTAAGAATTATTATAATTTCATAATAATAATATAAATGTATTATTTATATCATTATACTCATCCAAGAAAAGTGGTGGTGAAAAACAGATTACACTACGGCGTGGAGACGGTAAGTCGTATGTACGCACACGCGGTGATTTCATTTTTCATAGGATGGTTAAAAGGTGAAATAGGGTTGTTTAATATAGATAATAAAATTTCAGTATATTATTAATACTTATCATATTACTTTATGTTAAATCAACTAAAGAATAGTAATTATAAGAAGAAAGAAATTTGAAAGAATCGGTAGAAAGGATTAACTCTTCCTCGATGTGCCTCCTTTAAATTTCCTCCTAGGGCAGTAGAATTATTCTATCAAGAAGATAAAAAACTCTAGAAATAAAATAGAGAATTTGGGAATGAAATATGGTAGGGTTTGGCCAAGAATGACAGCTCAAAATGAAGTTAATAGGTGAGGGAGGAGGTTCCCTTTTATAATTGAGGTGAGGGGCACTTTTTACAAACCTCAAAAATATTAATTTATAATAAAATCATTCCCCACTTAAAATCCCCAAATTGTCTAAATTTTCAAGCTTAGATGATATAGGGTTGTAATATCACCATCCAATAAATTTTAGACAAGTATTTTGTCAATGTAAGCATTGTCATTTTAATTGACACTTAGTTATTCTATTTAATTTTATTTATGGTAATAATATTCTAAATTTTTAATGGTTATAAATATTTACTTATGTGGAATTAATGAACCATAAATGGATATTTTAGGACATTTTATACCTTATAATTATCAATTTATAATTTTAAAATATTTTTTTATGATTTTTAAATAATTAATAAAATGTTATTTTTATAAAATGTCAATAATGTCAATTTTGACACTATTCTTTTATTTGACTTTAAATAAAATTCAAACCAGTGATAAATTAGAATAAAAATATTTAGTACACTCCTAAAATGTTATAGACTCCATGAAAATTCTTGGATAACTTTAATTAGTACATATGATAATTATTTTAATATTTTTAAAATAATTTATTTGATATTTATAATAATAAAATAATTTTTACATCACTATTGTGTCCTCATTAATGGTAATTATTTAATCTATAAAAATTATAAATAAATTTATATGATGTAATTAATTATTTTATCTTTCCAAAGACTATCTATAGTTGATATTATATTCTAGTTACCCATATATTAAAATTAATATACTTATATAAAATGATAATGTGACATTTAGTCACATTCATTGGTTTTTTTTACATTTATGTCATATTCATATGTAGGTCTCCATAATGTGATTCCATTTCGAAATAAAAGTTTATAAGGGTTGAATTTAGTCATCCAATAAGATTTTTACAGGTGTTAAGGTAATTTTATTATATTATTTTTACCCTTAATTACCCGATTTATCATTAACCATGGTAAGAAAATAATTACCAAACATTATAATTCATAATACACCAAAATAGAAGTAGCCTATTAACATAATTTGGAGAAAATAATTCCAAAAACGGAATCCATTTTTCAAAATTCGAAACACAAAATTTCATATAATTAATTTTAAATTAATCACGTTGTTGAAATGAGAAAATGGGTTTTAAAAGTTAGAACATTGTAAAAGATTGAAATTATTTACCTGTTAATTCAACGTAAAATTAATAATAATGACATAAATTATATTAAATGGTATAAATGTACCCTATTTATAATTTAAACCCATTATATATTATAATTTAACAATATAAATTATCTCAATGAAAAAATTTGTTTTTAATTTAAATTTAGCATATTTTTACTATTCATCAAAACATGAGAGTTATTAGAAATATAACAGAAATTTATCCAAAGGAAATTTTTATATCATGTTTTAAAATAACATAGATATGTTTTCATATATAAATTATAAATGCATCAAAATGTTAATTTAAAATTGTTTTTTCATTTAATGTTGTAAAATTAACCTTTTAAAAAATAGGTTCTTATATATAAAATAGGGTTTTATTCATACCCAATTAATAAAATATCCATTGGATGCATATAAAAAATTATTATGTATATAACACATATTTATCTTTAATTGAATTACAAAAATTAATTCACTCAAAAATAAAAATAATTAATATATTTATATTTTTCAAAATAATGAATAGCCAATTAATTAATAATGAATTTCCATAAGTATGTTATAATTATTCCCGCTAACCAAACAACTAGGCTATAACGATAAATTTTATATTAAGGGCATCTCATGGTTCATTTAAACAAACGATTGCATGAAAATCAATATACTAAAGAATAGAAATTATTTAAATAAAATATTTAATAAAAACATCCAGGTGTTACATATAAGAAGAAGTAAAATGAAAATGCCTAGTTAAAAATGTTTCATCTTCTTCAGGAAACCTCATTAGGTTTAACCTAAATCCTTCCTACATTGGATTTATAATCTAAAAAAGGACCTTATATTGTGGGGACATGATTAAGGAAGGTATTTTTTCAGATGTTTTCTGAACCAAATGGTTTTTTAAGTTTCACTATAGAAGAGAGCGGTGGCATTTTATAAATGAGGGAGAGGACACACTTGGTATTTTTGTAAAGCATAAAGTGTACCCATGTTTTTCACATTCCAAAGGGATCTAAAATGGGTAATTATAGAACATTATAGGTTATAAGGTCTATATATTCCTATAAAATTTACATTTAGAAATTTTTAAATCATTTTAAACCCTTATATTCTTAGTTTAACCCCCCATAAACCCAATTTAACCTTAACTATATTAATTAATTTTTACAATTTTCACTATACATTAGGGTAAAAAATTAAGTTGAATATATTATAAAAACAAAATTATTATGATTATATATATTTAATCTATTTAAATAAATTCAACTACCAAAAGTGGAAAATTTTAATTTAAAGTTATACCTATAGACATGATTAAAAAGTGGGTTTCAAAAGTGAAAATTCAAATAAGTATATAAGGTTTTAATAATAAATATTAATATGAAATTGATTCCTATAAATAATTAAACTAATTATAATATAATTTAACTAATTTAACTTTAAAACCTATTTAAAATATAATTTATCTTTGTAAGTAATTTAAATGAAAAGACAGTTTTCAATTAAAATCAATAATTTTGACTATTCATCGAAAAATAAAACTTTTCAGAAAAATACCAAAAAATCACCCTAAGATAATTTTGATAATTTTGATCTTAAAATTAATTTAATATTATAAAATTAATTTTCTAAAAGTGTAAAAATAATAATTTTATTATAAGTGCACAAGAAGCGATGAAACCGTTTTCTTTGAAAATTTATTGTTTTTTAGAAAACATTTATTTTACTTTTAAATGATTATTATTTTTATTTATAACCAATATATAACTAATGAAAATTTTTAAACCATATATTTTTCATAATTCAGTTATTCCTATTCATAACCACTAACTTAATGGCTACTTTATAATCATCAGGTTTAAATAATATTTTAATAGACTATTGCATTTTATTTATACCCAATGATTTCTAAATCAAAAACATTCAATGATATTAAATTTATTTAAAAAATGTCATAAATTATCATGGCGTATTATTTTAATCTAATATTTTTGTTTCCTTTTATATATGCTATCAAACATCATGTTCCTCTTTTAAAATCTCTGGTCATAAAATTTTATGCCCTTAAATAAATTACGGCCTCCCAATTTAACCTTTATATCATTAATAAAGGGTTTGAAATTTGAAAATACCCTTCTTCAAACCCCACATCATAAACAGGGTTAATAAAACATCCACTTTATAATATAGTAATGGAAGTATGAATTTCATCTGTGATAACATATAATGGGTTTCCAAATAGGAGAACATTGGTGGAATGTGGAGATATGAACATGGAAGAAAAGTGTAAATAATTAAGGATAGTGACAAAGATCATTGGTCAAAATAGAATAAATGATCTAGGAAATGTAATTACCATAAATCCATAAATATGTGATGAGTTAAGGAACCAATTTATACATCAAAAATGAAGATTCTATGATAACATTTTCATTCCAATATCTTTTTCCTAGAGTTGAGGAATTACTTTTCCATATGGACTAAGAACATAAGTAAATATAAATATATGATATATTTCAATTTTATATTCATAATTTCATCACTTGGTTGATCTTTGATCTCTTACTCCCAAAAATGAATATCCAATTAGAATTTTTATGCTTGAAGCACTAAAATTAACATTTAACATATCATTAGATCAATAAAAGAATGAAAATTTATTTATCCTGTCTCAATATATTTTCAAAAAGTAAAATGGTTAGCATAGGTTATCCAATATAATACATTAATCACTAATACCCCAATTGTAACTCCCAAAATTTAAATTAATCCATTTCAAAAAAAATTACCTTAGGACTCGTCCAAAATATGTATGATGAAATTCAGTTTCCAAATATTCAAAATCAAGGTCTCTAAATTAACATCATATTACCCAAAAATGTAAATTGTATCTTAATGTCACATTAAAAATATATGAATACCTATATCACCATAAAATCTTATTTTATTAAGAAAAGTGATGGAATGAACTGGTCACCCAATTGCTAAAAATAAATTTATTAAAAGAAAAAGTTACATTACAAATACGAGGTGTAAATAGTTTACACTAACAAGGAATTGAGGGGGTATAGTGTGAAAATTTCAAGAGAAACAAACCAAATGAATGATTTTCATAAAACAAGTATGTGAAAAACATTCATCTACCTAACTTCCCTAGAAAGGAGAGTCGATATCCATTGAGGTAACCGTAAGCAAGAATGACCAATGGAAAAATACCCAAACATTGCAGAATATCTAATTATAAAAACAAAAATATTATGAAAACATTCTTAAAAAAAACTATTGTTTTATCTAATAAATCCTGAGAGCAAGTAGGATAGATTCAAGAATAACACAAAGTGTGATCCAAAACAAAACAAATAATAATAAAAATAAAACTCCAAAATTAAGAGAATCAAGTAGTAGAATCATTAACATAGCTAGAATTAGGATGTGGAGAGACCCATGAGGCAGGATTAAGAAGCATCAGATGCAATAAGGACCGGATCCACAAATCCAATAGACAATTACATACAAGTGAAGAAAAAATAAAAAAGTTGAATAAGAAACAACATCATCACAAAGTTGATTCATTTCTAAGGAATATCTTAAAAATTGAAGTTTTTATCATTATTAAACTCTTCCTACACATTGATAAACATCATTTTTTTGATTTCATGGTAGGTATCAACAAATATAACACCATTTTTTTCATTGAAAAAAAATCATTTGTATCATTAACTTCTATATAAGAGTCAAGATCCTTTAAAAATATAATTTCTCTTCAATTTGGTAAGTATACCTAAATGAACGGTCATCTTAATTTTTATCCAAACAAGTAGATTATTCTGAGTTAGTTAAATCAAAGGATTAAGACAAATGTTTAGTAGGCATGGGCTATGGGGTTATAATATTTTTTCATTATGAGCGGTAGCTAGGGATCACATGATAATGGTTATATCAATATTAGAATGATCACTAAATTTTTGGGTTTTCCTGGAACACTAATATAATGAAAACATAAGAATCAATCATTGATCTTTTTCCCTTTTTATCCCTCAATTTCCATAAGTCTTTCTCAAGCTGGCAGGAATTGTCAAAATCATCTTGGAGAGACTCTCCATAATCATATTGTTCTTTATATGCCTCTCCATGATCAATTTGAATGATATCTATATCTAAAGTATAAGGTTTATAAAGAAACCCCTTGTCTTCCTTAATAAACTAGGCATTTTTTACTTCCTCTACTAAACCCGAGAGGATAGAAGAGGTAATATTATTATTAGTAGAACCATAATAATTTATGTTGTTATTACTATCAATATGGTCTCCTTTATAAGAAATAAACAACCCTTTTAGAGATTCCTTTTCAACCCAAATTGATTTGAAATTTGAAATGGGGTGTAAATAAAGCCTTTTGTTCTCAAATTCTTCTGCAGGGTTTCCAATTCTATAAAATATTTTTTAACAGACTGGAACATTTTCGAAAACATCCTCTTGAATGAAGACAATTTATCCATTTTGAATCCAAAAGTCTGATGGTGGGGCTTTTGAAATATCAATTTCAGTACATATTCTAGCAACTGATATCCGAAAAAGATTTAGGGTAGAAGAGTCAAGAGTAAGGAGATGACCAAAAAAACTAGCGATGGAAAAGATAGAATTATTATTAAAGCAATTCAGAGTCAGTCCAAGGAAACCAAGCCAGATATGGACAATATGTGGCTCTGAGTCAATAAATAAGTCCACAGACCATTTCAATACCTTCATGATATAGCCACCAAAAGACCATGACCCTCTCATTCAAAGCCTATAATAATATTTTTCATTTGAAAAATGAAAAGGAACATGTGAGGAGTTCAAAAAATGGATTGTAAAATTCATAAATCCCATTTTTTCCGGTGTCATGTAGAGGAAGGTTATTGAGGGTATTCGTTTGAAAAATTTTACAACCAACCCAAAATGAAGTCCTGAGGAGATAAAATATACTTAATATTTTGAAAAATAAATCATTGAAAGACGTCTATGATAGTATTTATTCAGATCAAGGAATTATGATGTCTTATAATCAGCTAGATCCAAGGTATCTTTTCCCACAACGACATCTGCGATGGATTGGGGGTTGGATTTGGGGTTTATCCACTATTCTCCAATAATAAGATATGTGAGGGGCGAGGTTCTCTAGGGTTTCTACTCTATTTTCCTGTGGGTGAAACCACCTACATGGATAAAATATCAAGAGTAATATTTTACATAGTTTCTATAAAACCTTATTAAAAACATGCATAATTCCTAAAATAAAATCTTAGGTTGTTAAATGTATTCTATAAATTAATACTTGTCGTAAATTCTAATAAAGATGACATAATCCTTAAAACCCCTAACCAATTTCAAGGTCACCAGTACTATCCCATAAACATCTATTTATCATTATAATATTAACATTGGACACATATTATTGTTTTTCTTCCCATAATCATGTGTTTAAAAAAACTTTCCACTGTATCACTTTTCTTACTAGTCGGTATCATTCAACAAATTTCATAAAATCCTTATAGAAGAACCAGTGAAGTATAATCCTAATATGTTTTATGATTATTATCATTCCTAAATTATTTAAAAAACATAATTATTTAATCCAAATTCACAATAACTTTAATCATTCTACTCTAGAAATAGTAATTGTATAAGCTTTACCATTATCTCTTAGCTTCTTCTAGTTTATATTTCTTTGATACTTTGTCCATTTGTTTTCACAATGCCATGTATCCTTACAGTTGAAACACTAAACATAAAATTTTTCTCTACTAATTGTTAAACCAAAATAATGGGGAAATTTTTATACACACTTAATGAAAAATATCATTTCCTTTAAGAAAGTATCGGGGGGTTTTCCACAAATATCACATGGGTAAAATCCTTCTATCACTTCTTCCCTTTATCTATCTTTTGTGACGATGTCCTTTTATTTTATTTATTCCATTTTAATCCATATGACTTTGAGAATTATTTATCTTTATTTATTTCACATTATATTATAGGATTGTATGATGAAAATGTTTAGGATATTAGCTCCCTTTCAAATATTGGATTAACCCCATCATGGAATCAACCATTATTAATCTTTTGATTGTGTGCATTGATACAGTTTTCATTAATTCCACCATATTACATTTATAAATAATGTAATACACTATATTAGGTCAAAACACTATGTATTATAATGTATAATCCAAAAACTAGTGAAACACTTAACTTAAATTGGAAATTTTATGCACGTTTAATCTCATAATCATAAACATTCTTTCTTTGGGAAAGTTTCCAAAATCATAACATTTTTTTCAAATACTTTATAATTTTTTATAAAGCAAATATGAATTATCCTAACAATATCCCCTCATAGTGTCAAATTAGGTGTACATTAAGAATTATTATCATATACCAGGTAATTCTTGAGTAAAACCTAACATGCCTTTTTCAGAGTCATTACCACTAGGTGTGTCTGTTCCAGAACCACATCTACTTGAAAAATCTAGAAAATTATGTATTTCTAGATAAAACACATAATATCAACCTTACTAAAACATTATGATGTCATTATATACGAATCATTAATTTCTATCATAGGGTTATGTTCCCTAATTTATGTTGTCATTAATATAGTTTCTAGGGTTTTTTATTAATCATTCTTTGATAATAATTGTAAATACCCTGACCCTAGTATCACAGAGTTAGTGATTAATTTATTAAATTAGCATAAGATGCCAGGAATAGCATCATAAAGGTCCATGTTGGTTACTAGTATTATTAAAATTGATACATACTTGAAATTCATATTATAATTGAAAAAATAAAATAAAAATGTGTTTTCTTTGAGAACTCTATATTTCCTCTTATAATATCCCTCCATATCAATCATAAAACACTTCATAGTTTCTAGGTAAATATGAAACATAAGAAATGGGTGATCTCATATGAATTTTAAGGGTATGTGTATATTGTAATAATTCATTAATAAATAATCAGCATCTATATAGAAAAGATAAATAACTGAAACACATTCCATTTAAACAAAAACATTATCATAATATGGTAAGAATAATTGATGATCAAATAAATTCATATAACTAATAACGTTATATTGAAACTTGTCAACGTATATTATAAATAATTGAATAATAACATGTACATAAATAACTAATATCATAATTTGGTAATGAATAATTTTAGATATATGAAACATATCAATAATACATTTAATAAGATAGTTTAAATATTTTGGTAAAACCCCATCTAATTTGGCCAAATGATTTGTCTCTTAAGATATGTTGATGAAGTAAGGGGGAACCTATAACTAATAACCACCATTCACTTAAAAATTATAATTCATTCCTTATATTAATGTGGTTAAACATAATCAACATAAATATTCATATTGAAAAAAATATTTACAAAATGTTAATACATACTCTAATAAAATAAACATAATCATAAACCATCCTGATTAATATGGTTACTAGAAATAAAAAATGCACATTCTTAGTAAAACTAATGATAAATGATAAAAATAAATAATAAGGATGATATTAATACAACATATACCTAGTGGATCATAATTATCGTTAAGGTTTGATGTTAATGACGAATATAAATTCCATGAAAAGATATTTAAAAACATTCTTCAGTAAAATAACATTTTTGTTTTGAAAATCACATTTTAAAAATAAAATTTCACAAAAAAATGAAAATAAATTTCATTGAAAATAGACTTTGAAACATATAAAGTATGATTTAAAAAATTGATTATTCATTATGGTGGGAAATTTCATTCATGTTGTATAAGTTAAAACAAAAAAAATCCATTCACATTTTTAATAAAAGAAAAATGGGCCTTATATAAAAAATTAAATTACGATTAATTTCAAAAAAAAATTAAATCATGAGTAAAAATTTCTAGAATAAATTATTTATATAATTTTTAAAACATTTTTAGAAAATATGGATTTGGAAGAAAATAATTTTTGACCGAAAATATAAATAATGTTGCCTTTACATATAAACATTTTATTAATAATTTTAAGTACATAAGAGAGTAAAACTAGTATAAATACATGAAAAATTAATTAAAAAATAGATTAGATGAAAATATACTTGTTTATATATTGTAATACTCTATAATTCTCCCAAGGGAGACTTAATCATAATCAATGCCAAATAATGATGAGATTGTGAGATAATCACTTACCACTTTGGTAACATCTTAATCATAAGCCCCATAAATGAAATTGAATCAAATGAAACTTTTAATGAAATGAATATAAAAATATTCATGATATAATATTTTAAATGGTTAGTGTATACACAACACAAAATTAATAACTATTGAATATGGAATATTCCTCGTGGAAGTAAAAGTGAGGTGAGAAACTGTTACCTCAGGTATGATTACATTTGTACATGTTTTTAACTCCTGTATAGTAAATATAGATTTATTATAAATATATTAAATAACCCTAATAATATATTTAATACCATATATTATTTACTTATTGTATTTTCTAATCCCTTTTTAACAATTCTTTGTTAAAATCATTATTTTAGGTGAGAATTTCTTATTTATTCATGTATGTTTTGGATAAGTAATTTCTATAATTTTAATATTATCATGGTCAAATCATATCCAGAATTTTATCCATGATATAAATATCATATATATTAATTATATATTTATTTATTTTAATATATAATGTTTTAATAAACAAAATGGATTACACCATTCATGTAGATGGTAGGTTGTATGTATGCATGAATGTTGTTACATTGTTCCACTACAAATGGAATGATAGGAAGGTAAATATTATATAACCTTTAAATAATCCTTAATATGACATATATATTACATATATTTATTTAATATATCCATATTACCATCCATAAAACATGTTAGTCAAAAACAAGTCACATCGCTTCTCGAGGTGGTAGTCTGCCACACACACAAGAGACATTATCTTATCCCCCACAAAATAGAAAGTAAGAAGGTATATGTGATATAAAAATTATGGAGGTATAATTATGTTAAAAATATCATATATTTTCATTTAATCTATCCTTATTACAATCCAAGTAAAATGGAATTCATAAAAAACTCATCACCTAGGTTCGTGAGGCGGTAGTATGCCGTACACATGAGCGACATTATTATTTCCCAAAAGGTTGAAAGTTATAAAGATAGATGTTATATTATAATTCCATAAGTATATTATGTTCATAAATACCATATAAATATGGTAAATACATCATTATATACAACCTTTAAAAGTGGTAATCATAAATAAATTACATCGGTTCCGGAGGCGGTAGTCCGTTGTACACAAAATCGATGGTTTTGTTTTCCATTTGATATAAATAGAGATGAATATAGGTTATTAAATTAACATAATAACTTATTATTATATATTATAAACTGTTATTGTTATTTTATCATATTTTTATAAGATTAAAATAATTTATAATAATAATTGAAATGAAAATGCATAGTTAAAAACTCTACCTCTTCTTTAGGGAACCTCTTTAGGTTTAACCTAGAGCCTTTATAGATTGAATTTTTGTTCTAAACAAGTAATATTATATATTAGGGTAGTATTGAGGAAGTAATTTTGGTATTTATTATTAAAACCAAAGTGTTTTGGAAGTGTGAATTGGAGAGGAGAGTGGTTGGTCTTTTATAAATGGGGGAGAGGACACACTTGATATTTTTGAAAATTATAAAGTGTTCCTACTCTTTTATATTTATATAAATAGTGGTATAAGGTTGTAATATGGACATAAAATTGGTTTTCTACAAGTTTTAGGTCATTTTTAACCATTTTCTTTCTAGTTTAACCCCACGATAAACCCATTTTTACATTAACCATGGTAATTAATTTTTATTGATTTCACAATTCATTATGCTCAAAAATAAATTTGAAAATATTAGATAATATTTATTATTATGATTCCAAATATTTAATACATTTTACAAAATTAAACTCACATACTTTTTAGAATTTAATTTAAAATTATACCCACACATGTGATGAAAAAACGTGTTTCCAAAGAGAAAATTCTCATCACAATAAAATGTATTAATATAAAAATTCCATATGAAATTAATTCATATGACCAAAATCTCATTTATTATAAAATATTTGAACTAGTTTTAAATTAATACAAATTTAAAATATAATTTATGTTTTTAAATATTTTAAAATAAAAGACAGTTTTTAATAAAAATTAGTAATTTTCACTATTCATCGAAAAATGAAACTCTTCCGATAAATCCACAAAAAATTACATTAATATAATTTTTTTATAATTATTTAAAAAAATAATTTCATATTATAAAATAAATTTTCAAAAATTATTTTTATCATAAGTGATAAAGAGGTTATGAAACCTTTTTCTTTGAAAAAATATAGTTTTGTAAAAAACATTACATTTACTTTGAAATGATTTTTATTTTTTTATAATCAATATATAACCAATAAAAATGTGTAAACCATATATTTTTCATAATTTATTTATTCATATTCATACATTACAATGTGATAGATAAGCTATAATTTTCATTTTTAAATAATATTTTAATATAGAGTCTCGTTAGGTTTAATCCCAGTGTTGTGTGCATTGCAAGATATTGAAGAGATTGAATTTATTTAAAAAGAAATATATCATGAAGTATCATGGTATTATATTCTCTTCTATGATTGGAGTTTCATTTTTTACATGCTTCAAAATAAATATTCCTCTTTTAAAATATCAGGGTATTATAATAATATTAAACTACGCTCTAAAACATGGTATCCCAACTAGATCACAATTTCCCTAAAACATAATCCAGGTATCAAACTCAAAAAATAGTGAAACATGACAATTTCTGCTTAAACATCCATATCTATCTCTAAAATCTCAACCCCAAATAGATTATACATCAGTTTGGGTCCTAAGGGAACACCCTTAACCATTACTACCCATACACAAGAGCCGACATAGGGCCATCCGATCAATTTGTGCCCACTTGTCCCTCTCAGACAACAAATAAATAGAAGAATCCCACTTTGTATCCTTGGAGAATATACTCAAGTGGAGGAATAACCCTTAGGATCCTCTGGATTAAAATTTAAGTGGGGACATCCCTCCCCCAATCCTTCATAACAACCAAAAACTCAGGCCAATTCCCATTTCTCATGGATCACACATCCCGCAACCCAGTCTATAGCATCAAGTGACCTCATAGGAAAAATTGTATAAAATACTCATAAGGGAGATAAAACCAAGAAAAAATCATTTCTAAGTCACACAAGGTTAACTTGTACACCCAATGTATCCACCACCTTGAGTTTTAACTCTCTCCCACTAATCATGGACAATCCATTTCCAACACCAAATGAGGTCTCTTGTGAAATCATGCTATATACTCTAATCACTCTTATTACCCTCCCTCATGTCTCACCCTCAGTGTCACTCTTAATAGATATATGAAGTCATTTCCTGGAGTAAAACACCTCTATCATTACTTACTCACCTGAAACTGCCTCTTATAATCCCTCCAAATGCCCTAAGCCATCCACCATCATGTTCTATATGGAAAAAACACTCAAAATTGACTCCTCTTATGTCACATTACTACTCTGGGAGGAAAAATCACCCAACACACTCCAAATGTTAACAAGGTTCAGTAAACAATGTGTACCCTGGGGACACTACATGTACCCAAAAATCGTTCACTTGGACATTTACTTCCACGTATTATGGGTACACCCAGGGTCTAGTCATGTACTAATACATGACTACAACATACATGGGGTATGGTTGGGTACTTATACAGATCCATGTTCTACCTGGGGTCCGATCATTTATATATACATGGACAAGACCCCCCTTACATGGGGTGTCTTTCCATTTACCTAGACATGCAGCCATGTACCACTACATGTTTTGTAATTCGGCTACATGGAATATAGTCCCAAGATTCCTTTTTCTCAAGTACTCATCCACATGGACATGCATCACTACATGATCTATACTCCAAGTACACTATGTGTATTTCCAAAACTCTATCTTCCCCAATCAGGAAGAACAAATGGAATTTGTTTCTTTACAACATGTCATGGGATTTGAATACCCTAACAAGAAACCTCTGTGAACCTCCCTAAACCCACATTTTACCCAATTAGACATAGATTGACCCCTAGGTGATCCTTATAAATCTTAATAGGGATCTAAAACAAAAAAAACATATCTATGGGGATCTAGGAATAATACTCAAAACAAAATCCTATATCATGGTGAAAACTATGAAACTTCGGGTACAAATCCACTCTCGTATGTCGTTTCACCACCATCTGATCTTGATCACCAATATGGATGAAGTTAGACGGTAATTCCTTACCCCTTCCCTCTTGTTGCAACCTTAACATGTGGGTTAATCCTCTCCACCATTCATTCCATTCATGGGGATCCAAATAAGGGGAATATTTTATTTAATTCATTAAATTCTAGTTTAAAACACCTATCTCAAGTACCAAAACCTGAAGGAGGTTTATACATCGCCTATGAAAATCCATAATTTTGGACTCTTCTATGGAGTTTTAATCTCAATACGATGATCAATTAAAAATATATCATCACCCAGAATCATACAAATAATTTAATATTTAATTAATTAAATATTAAATATCCTCTAAACTCAAATGTCACGGAATTCCCCCAAACTCTTGTCCTAGGTTAATCACCCAATTCTGGGACCAACAGAGTGGTGAGAAAAATCATATGTGATCATCTTATATGGTAAAATGACCTTTTTTCCACTCATGATCACCTAAGTGAAACAATTAAAATTTATACTCTAATTCACAATCCAAAACACATGGGTCCTTACAACCTCCCCACCCGAAACATTATCATCCTCAAGATTCCTTAGTGGTCTTCCATACACACATCCTAACCCACCTTAGAATTTAATTCATGCTCAATTACTTATGTTCTACATTATTATAACTACCTATCTTCTCTATATAACTCCAATGATAAGGCATACAACCCATCCAAGGCCAATCCACCACTTTCCATCATCAACAGCTACCAGGACAATAGCCAACTGCTCCCTTAAACCTTGAGATGACATGAAATCATCCAAAACATATCCTCAGGATCATGGTGCTCCCAACATATATCTCATCCCACAACATCAAATTCTGATCCACAACACTTCCCAAACATATAATAGCCTACCAAAACACATCAACATTAGTCCATCGACCCACTTTATGTGGTTCCCACTGCATCCTTGACCATACCCACACAAGGGTCACATAATTGTAACTGATCTGGTACTCCCCACTATAAGATTACTCTTCTTATCACCCCACAACTGAACACCAACTCCACATCCCATTCCCAAATAACTTCCAAACCTCATAATTGGACATGGTCAACTCACTCCGACCATAGAAAAAAATGAAACATCAACTTTCACCCATTCCCAGATTTCAAGCATAGCACCCATGGTATTCGCCAACATCTGATCCATCATAGGGGCCTAACTCACAAATGGCCAATGGTACACTCCCTACCATATGACTTCACATACATTACTCAATAATAGGAATCCTCCTAGGAGGCCCTTTTATCAAATTCGAAGTGAAATTTATATAGCTTGTCATATAGTTTATGCTCTCTCGAAATATTCAGGATGATTTCAAGACACTTCGAATGATAATTTCTAGACTAAGATTACACTATGGTTTTGTTGATGAATATCGCTACAAACCCATTAATTCCTTTAGCATCATAGTTCAATCCTGAGTTCCTTGGGTCACCATTCCCACAAGCCTCCCATCACACTCACATCAATTCTCACCTTATCCTTAGATGTTTTCTCAATTCCAGTATCATAATAGTATGATTCTATAGCACCTATTCCAAAAAAAAATTTATTTTGTCACGATGAATTCATTCCTATAAGATCCCATCAGTGCATAACCTTTACAAACTCTTGTTAAACCCCAACATAAAATATGATTTCAACAAAACCAAGTCACTTATCATGAAAACATAGGACTCAAGACTTTTCCACTATTCATGACTACCCCACATGACTATATAACCTAGTGGATATCACCCTTTTTACTTCTAATCCAACTCATAACCATCAGGAACAACCCACCTACACAACTGTTACCGGGTCTTGGTGTAAGGTCTTAACCTGTATACTTATAAAATAGTGTTCTGAGCCAGTTCTCCATAAGGACTCAAAAACACCACTACACATTACATAGTCTTCTGACTAGAAATAAGAACCTAGGGTGAATCTATGCAGATATTATTTCCTCATTTTAGAGTAAACATAGCTGAAACAACTAGATATCATATTCAGTTGTAAATAAACCAAGTGAGGAAGTAGGTAATAGATAGAAATAAAATCATGTTTTAATAATAAATTAAATGTTATAAAATCCTAAATATACATGTCATACATACAACACAGGTCACCCACCGGTCCAACCATTCATGAAAGAGTACATAAAGGACACTGCATAATAATATAGGTCTCTAATAGTAACTTCAAGATAGACCACATACCTAGTCTTCAAACACTGTTGAACTTCACCATCCCATTTAGAAGAAACCCACATGGGTGTCTCCATTCGATCATGAAACCCTAGGCCTCATCCTTATCCATCATGAATCTATGGTCAACCTGAATGTTGACGTAAGCTTTGTACGCACACTGAGGTTCATTTCCATGGGTGATAAATAATCTCAGTAGGCCACCCCTACTATTAACCTATAAATATTCCATTATAAATTCATTCTCATAAAATATGATCAGCCTATATGAGAACAAAAGTAATCATAAAAGCATTAATAACATAAAAGGAACATAGTTGATGCTTGAGTCCTTAATCCCTATCATGAATAACTGATTTGGCCGAAGCTGAAATTTTCTCCGAGCAAAGAGCCCCCATGTATGTATACCCATATGTGAGTATATTTATATTCCCATATATATATATATACATGAGTGTATATGTATTAGTAAATCAGAAATTAACATGAATAAACCACAACTGGTCCTTGGGTCTGTAACCCCGATCATCTGGACATCATGTAAAAACAAAATTGAGCTATAGCTCATACCACTCAATATGTGAATCATTAAGTAGATATATGAGTCTATAATCCTGATCAATAATACCCATTTTATCCTTCGTCAAAATGACTTTGAGAAAGTTATGTCACCATAGGGGGATACATGTCATAACCATGAGTTCACCTGTACTCACCTCTAATCACCATAATAAAGGATATCGTGTACCGAAAGACAATCATGTAAATGTGGAATTGGTCTAGATGTTATATTAATCACTCCACATGTGATCTAGTCTGATGTTTTATTCGAATGTCATGATCCATATTCAATCATTATATTAACACTCAGATAATCCCTAAGGGGGATGACCGTTAGGCGATTTGTAAGTAATACTCTCCTGATATGATATATCAACATGGAATAATTCAATAATTGGATAAATATCCCAATCCTAGAAATTTTTGGAGATTATCTATAATGGTGTGTCCATTGATCCTAGGGAGTATTATATTCATCAAGCGATGAGATCAAGTCCATCCTCTAAAATATCAACAGCAACCAATTTCTCTAGGGAAATAAACCCCCCATAAACCTTTCTCTTTCTCTAGAATGCAAGTATACTAGAAATTCCTAGAAAGAACTAGTATAAGAGGGGTTCTAAGACACTCTGATCAACCTACCTCTATATCTATGAATGCAAATGAATACATGTGAAAAATGAGACTTCTAGTAATAGTGTCATTCAATCAAGTGAGCTCATAAGATGAATCATAGGAAGTACATTTGAAAATCCCAATAAAATAAGGCTTAGAAGCCATATTCAAGGTAGTACGACTTAGAATCCATATTCTAGGTATTATATCTATAAATACTAATAACATAATAATCAAATAATATGGAACCTAGAGTGTATGTTTGGGCATCTTAAAAAGAGAGTCTCATCATGTCAGACTCATCATCCACAATCCCCGAAGGACCTCTGGTAATCATCACTGTGTCAACAATAAACAAATGAATGCAAAAATAATTGAGTGAGTGTTTCCCAATTCCTAAAACCATCACTAATTACATATCCCCATCGGATTACAATTTCATCATGGTATCTAAGGTGACACTTGTTACAATCTTTAACCAATCCCCAAACAAACTAACTCAGGGTCAGTCAAATACTAAGGCACCCACTAGACCCTTCATGTCCTCCTCCAATGGCCCGAAGGCCTTCATTTTTTATTGATTTTGATAATCCAACATTCAAGGGGTTAGTTGGAACCCTTACAAGTCCCATAGGCGTAAGTATTACATGGATCAAAGGCCTTAGAGAAATTCAATGCACGTAGGCTTCAAACATTACATACAACCCAGACTAACTACTTGGAACTACTTCTCCCCAGCATCTTGATCGTGAAATCATCTCCCCACCTTTGCTTGGTTGTTTGGCTAGACTTTCCCATGCATGCACAGGCCTGTCCTGATGGCAGGTTCCATACCCTCTCATTCTTGCAATCTGTTTAGCTTCTTCTATGGGGAAAGATCCTTCCTCATCTTCCTTTGAGGTTTGTTCCTTGTAGGTTGTCTGGTTTGAATTTGCACTTAAGGTGGCCCAAAGGCCTTGAGGTGGCCTGAAAGCCTTACTGACCTAAAGGCCTGGGTGTACCAAAGGCCTTAAAGGACTCGGGGACCAAATCGATGGCTCGAAGGCCCAAACGGGGGAATATTACCATCTACTACAGTGTCAAATAGTGTCTGCTACATTACCTACTATAGTACCTGCTACAGTTCTGCACAGTTCCTGCTACAGTACCTACCACAGTACTGTTATAGTGCCTGCTACAGTACTTCTACATTACCCCAAAAATTATCCTCCACCTAGATTTGATCCCAGGTCTCGTCGATGCACTTAAGGATTCCTCACCAACTGGGATGAGGCTCATGTGCGCTAGATTCTTCATGTCAACACACTAAATAGATATCCTACATAGGATCCTTGAGTCTATATATAAGAAAATTCATCCTATATGAGATCCTCGATATTAAATATAAAAGGAGGAATACTACATGGTATCCTCTAATAGTACTAAATCATAGGCATCCTATATGAGATCCTTGCAGGGGTATTTAGGAAGATGCATCCTACATGGGACTCTTGATAACATAGTATGTAGGAAGGGGAATCCTACAGGGGATCCTCTGAACGATAATTGGGTAGAATAATCCTACAAGTGATTCTATAAGTCATCATGCAAGTAAATACATCTCATATGGGACCCTTTGTAACAATAATTATATAGAGGGATCTTACATGGGATACTGTAGGTCGAAATGATAATAGAGGAATCCAACAATGGATCCTCGGAAATAACTAACCTCATGGACTCCTCATCCAGAAGTGTACATCTCGTAAGGGATACATCCTCAAAGGATGATCTAAAAAAATCATCAATCAATAGAGACAGCACATGGCTTATCTCATTTCAAAGTGGGTATCACTATAATAAGATAACTATATTCTATTACTAGAGGATGTACTTCTCCATTTAGTAAAAAATACCACATGCCTCTTAAGAGTCCTCAAACCACCTTAAGAGTTTCACCATTGCAATCTATGTGGAAAGATACTCAAAATGGATTACTCATGTGTCCAATTTAGAATCTATGGTGCAATGATATGAAAACCCCTAAAAAGTGTGGAAAGGTTATTATATGGTGTGTATACCCAAGTACAAAGCATGTACTCCCAAATTATCACATGGGCATGTACTCCAGCCGGACATGGACTGTAAAGACCCAATTAAATGCTATGTTGATCAAGTACATGATGTGTACTCTGCAAGTTGTAGTTTCCCGTGTACATCACATGGCTTAGACAAGTACTTATCTTAGTTTTGTACCTCTACATGGTGTTGAACTCACACGGGGTTTGGTTGTGTACTCTACATGTCTAGGTTCCCTTACACAGGTTGTCTAGTTGGGTACTCGGCTACACGGATGAGTACTAGTACATGGTGTGTATAACCCATACACGAAATATACTTAAAAAATATTATCTTTCCTAAATGGTAATAACCAATGGCATGTGTTCCTATATACCTGTCACGTGATCGAGATTTCTAAATGTTAAACCCTTAAAATTGGCCCAAAACACCATTTTTCTTCCCAAAAGATACAGATCAACCCTCAAGGGATCCTAAGCATTGATAATAGTAATTTAATAATTTAAAATTATAAATATGTGGGAATTTATATCAATACATAAAAATAGAAGACCTCTAGAAGAATTATATCAAAGCTTTTCCCATTACTGTAATCCACGACTGTTACACGATGATCTGAATCCTCTCAAAATACATAAATGTACCTCTCTTATCATCTCTCTTGTTTCTCTCTACATCTCCTTTCTCTCTCAATCACAAAAAACACTCCCCTCCATACATTACCAAATTTTATCTGAAAATGAGGGTCACCTTCCTCAAACAGTCAATGGTTTAATACATACCATGTGGATTACCTTATACTTCTCCTTAAACATAACATTAACAAGTTCCTTCATCAATCCAAGAAGGATATTTAAAATAAATGAAGATCATAATAGAGCTGAAGCTATCTCTACATACTCAAGATGATGTCAAGATATAGCATAGTCATATCTAATAAGAAGTACACTAATATTCCATCAAAAAGAATGTATATATCTCTCTGATCCACAATCACCTAAAACATGATTCACATTAATTTAATTGACGCCTGACACCATGTATCCCAACAATTTATGTCTGGTCCCAACCATGGTTCAATTTTCTAATGGAATATGATCTATTTCGGATGTCTCCTCTTGCACGGAGAGTAAGGTCATTTTACAACAAATTCTGAGCAACAATTCCCAGAGAAATTCTTTGAAACCATCAGTCCCCAGCTCACATGTGGTCACTCACCAATTTATGATTTAGATGGTACCACACACAACTGGTGTATACCTTTATCACCAAACTCATGATCTCATTAGACTTCCACTATTAAAACCAAGCTGACCATACTACACAACACATCATTCCAAATAAGCTAGACACTACCTTTTAACTCCTTTTCAAAGAATTTCACCTTACACATTCCATGACTTATTCCATGAATACTCATTAAATGGTTTCATTATAATCACAAGAATCTACCCACCCTCTGACAACTCAATAATAGTAGAGAAAAAGTGAATGGGATCAAGAACCTAAACATCCTGACCAACCAAATCCAGTCTCGAAAAACAAGAACCCTTGGTGCTTCATCAAAATCCAAAGGCATCAACATGCCTATATCACAAAACTCAATTACTAACTGTGAATAAGTCTCAAATGAGCATATAACCATAATCATTAACTAAAAAAATAATCAGTAAGCCTAGTCCATCCATACTCCTAGGTTTTCCTTGATCAAAATGAATGTGTACCTACAAGGGTCCAAATCAATACTAAGGGCCTCTAAGTCTCCCACCTAGCCCCAGTGATGATGTATCACAACTGGTCCATAAGTTCTAATCACATAGCCAAAAAATATATCCTATCTAAGTGATGTAAGGATAAAAACAACATGTGAGGGTCAAAACTACCAACATAGGACTGAAGGGGTCTGACCCTCCATGAGAATCCTTATAAGGAACTAATCACTAAAGGCCAGGATTCCAACGTATAAGTTATACTGAACTGACACTCACCAGACATCCATATACTATAATACCCCCCCCCCCCGTTTAGGTCTAGTTCACGAAAGATTTCATGGTACTTATCAATATCATACTCAGTGATCTAACTAGATAACCATATATAAAGGTCAGTTATGAAAAATTTCATTCCATGCTATGTATTACAACATTGTATAGGTTTTTACTGACACTTTAAAACACAAAACATTATAAGAGGCTCAACATAGGGTAATTATGTTCCCTATTGACCTACTAGGGTAATTTCACCTCTTATTCATGAGGAATGAGTCATTATCCTCTCCATAAAATGTCTCAATGCAGATCCCCATCACCTACTATTAGAATGAAATATATATATACAAGTCCGCCCAATTGAGTATAATTCCACCAAAAACCTAAATAGAAAAACACTATTTGGGGTATCTTTTACTCATTAAACCATTTCCATCTATCGTCAGTAATAATATCACATTATTAAGACTATAACATAAGAATCCTATGTGGAAAATATGACATATGAGATGACACTTTCCTTTTTTCATGTGTCAAAATCAATCATTTGCCTCTTTCCAATATCCTAGATCTTGAAATCCTTAATAAATCAGAAAATACAAACAACATGTGTTTCTATCAAAGTAAAATTCATATACAACTATAACATCATAGATCATAATAGCAATCAAATTTACATGGAAACAAGGACTTTTTATCAGAACAAATGTTCTTGATGCAAGATTCTCATATCCGTCACATGTTTCGACACATTCCAAATACCCTTGTCTACCATATCTAAAATAGTAAATCAAAATGAACAGACCTTATCTGATACCAATTTGTAATTTCCAAACCTGGATACCACTAAAATTGTGCTCTGAGCCAGTTCTCCAAAATACCTTCAATGTGCCTCTCCGTACGCTAGGGGATTCCATCTAGTAGTGAGGGCCTAGGGTGTTTCCATGGAGAGACTATGCCATCATATCAAAGTAAAAATAGTGGAAATAACTAGATATCATTCATATCAATAAATAAAGTGAGTGTGTAAGTGGTTAATATATATAAATAGAAGCATTCTATAATAATAATTGTAATGCTAAAAAATCCAGAATAGCAATATCATCCATACAGAACTGCTCACCCATTGGGCTAACCATACATATAGGGATATATAACGGAAACAGAATAAAAATACATGGCTCTACTACTGACTCTGAGCTAGACCACATACCCTGTCTCCAGACACTGTCTAATGACACCAACCTAATCAGAATAAACCAACATGAGTGCCTCCACTTGGTCATGAAACCCTATGCCTCTACTCAATCCATCATGCATCTGTACTCAACCTAAAAGAAGACATAAGGACTACAGAAATATTGAGGATTGTGTACAAGGGTGATAAATAATATCGTTATATCACCCCAATGATGAACCTATAAATATATTGTTATAAGGTCATTCTTATTCAGTATGCTTAGCCTATATGAGAATAATAGGAATAATAAATAAAATAATAACAAGAAATTAACATAGTTGATCCTTGAGTCCTTAATCCTTATTGATCATTCCTGATTCAACCCAAGATAGAAATATCTTTGAAAAATGATCCCCCATGTATATATATAGTCATATGGGTGTGTGTGTGTGTGTTTATTCCCACAAATATATATATAAATATAAATATAAATATATATACATGAGTATATATTTATGAGTAAGGAAGAAATTAATATGAATCAACTGTAGTCGATCCTTGGTTATGTAACCCCAATTGTCTAGAATTTCTATTAAAAAGGAATTGAGCTTGATGTTGTACCACTCAATTAGTGTATCATTAAGTGGATCTCTGGGTCTGTAATATAAATCAAAATTACCTTCTTCATCCTATGATGAATGTCTCTTAGAAATCTACATTACCACAGGGGGATACATGAACTAACCTTTGGTTCAACTATGATCTACTCCAATCACTATAATAAAGGATATCATATACTGAAGAACAATCCTATAAATATGGCATTGACCTAGATGTCTTAGTAATCAATCCACGTATTATCCAATAAAATGTATGATTCCCATGTCCCCATCCATATGAAATCATGACATTGAAACTTGTATAATCCCTAAGGGGTTGAACATTAAGGTAAATGTAAGGAATACTCTCTTGATCTGGTATATCAACATAGAATAATAAAATAATCAACTAAATAGTACACTCCTAGACAAGTATGTTAAGAATCAATAATAGTGTATCCACTGATCCTAGGGTGTATCCTTAGAATCAAGCGAGGAGATCAAGTTTATCCTATCGGAGCTCATCATCAACCCACTGCATGGGGGAAAATTTCCCACCTAACAACCTTTTACATCCTCTAGAATGTTAGTGGACTAGCCATTCATAGGGTGACCTAGTATAAGAGGGGTTACAAGACACTCTCATCAACCTACCTTTGTATCCCATAACATGGAGTATTCCATGTGAAAAAATATACTTCCATTAAAAGTATCATTCAATCAATTGAGCTCATAAGTTGGACCATAGGATGTATGTATGGAAATTCCAATAAAATAAGGGTCAGAAGCCAGATTCTAGATATTACGTATGAAAATCCCAATAAAGTAAGGGTCATAATCCAGATTCCAGGTTGTAATTATATAAATCCAAATTAAATAAAAATTACATAAGACATATCCTAGAGAGTGCATTTGGGCATCCAAAAAATAGAGTTGCATCACATCAAACTCATCAACCAAAAGCAATGAAACATCTCAGGTAATAATCACTACATCAGTAGTAAACATGTGAATGTATAAATAGAAGAGTGATGGTTGTTGAATACCCAAGCCCACCATTTATACCATAACCTCGTGGGATTACATGGTCATAATGGGTTCTAAGGTGACACATGTTACCATAACTACCCAAACCCACAATGCACTATCTCGTCATCATCCAAACATTGAGGCACCCACTGGGCCCCTCATATCAAAACACTAGAGAGATATCCTACTTAGGATCCTTGAGGTCTACATATAAGTGAAGGAATCCTACTCAAGATCCTTATTAGTTAATATAAAAGGATTAATTCTACATGGGATCCTCTAATGGTAAAAAATAAGAGGCATCCTACACGGGATCCTCACAGCGGTACATCATAAGAGGCATCCTATAAGGGACCCTTAATAGCAATGTATGTTGGAAGATTCATCCTTTAGTGGATCCTCAGAATGTTCATACAGTAGAGGAATCCTACAAGGGATTCCCTAAGTCATCATGTAAGAAATGGAATATCATAGGTGACTCTTGGTAATAATAAGAAGATAAAGGATTTCTGCATGAGATACTCTAGGTAAAAACATCAGCAATGGAATCCTATAAGGGATCCTCATAAATAAATAACCTCATAGCATCTTGGCCTATAAGGGTATATATCACAAGGTAGGCATCCTAAAATAAAGAGTGACAAAATCATTGGTCAAGATTGATAGCTCATGGATCGTATCATATCAAAGGGGGTCTCACTTTCAGGATATAACAAAATTCAATTACCAAATGAAGAACCCATCTATCTAGTAAAATGTGTGGAACTCCTACAAGGATTCCTCAAACCACCTTATGAGTTTCACCTTCACGGTCTATGTGGAAAAATACTCTAAATAGACAACCAATGTGTCTAATTATGACTTTGGGTCATAAAGATATGAAAAACCTAGAAAAGTGTAGCAAGGGGTAGTACACGATGTGTATACCCTAGTACATAGTGTGTACTCCCAAATTCCCACCTATGCGTGTACTCTAGCTAGAAATGGTGTGTAAAAATCCAAGTACATGATGTGTTGGTTGTGTACATGGTGTGTACCCTACATGGGGTACCTTCTCATGTACTTCACATAGATATCTTATCCATGCACCCCTACAAGGCGTTCAACCCACATGAGGTCTGGCTGTGTACTCTACATGGCCATGTGTCCTTACATGGGATGCTTGGCTAGGTACATAGCTATCAAAATGAATCATAGTAAAAATCATGTGTTGGACTCCTCATGTATTAATCATGTTTTAATGATCACAAATCCTATTACTGTTAACTATTCTCAATCTTAATTGCACATTTTGCTAATGCTCTTCAATCTCAATAATAAATACACATCATGTTTTAATGATAGAAAATATTATTGATTTTAATTACTCTCTTTATTATTTACAAGTCTTATGCATGATCGCAAATCTCACATATATTATCAAGCCTTTATATTTATGATTCAAGTTCTCTAAATCTCTAATGATTAAACTTAATCCATATTCTGCATATTACTGTTTAAGTATAAATACAGATATTTTTCTAAGTATAGAGACACCGTAAAGGACACACCGTGATCCAGACACCTTGAAGGACACACTGTGACACAGAAACTGTGACCCAGACACCGTGAAGGAAAAACCGTGACATAGACACTGTGACCCAGACACCATGAGCTACACATCGTGACATGGACATACCGTGAAGCACATACCGTGAAGCTCATACCGTGAAGCTCATACCGTGAACCTCATACCGTGAACCACATACCGTGAAGAAGACACTGTTTACATAATCACTGTGACACCGTTTCTTAACTTTTTGTCAATATTATTTAAATAATGCTAACGGTCATATTTTATGTTTTTAATGCAATTAATTTTATTTAATGATAGTTGTTGGCATGTCAGGAAACCATATCTCGTACCTTTGAAAAGGGAATCATTCCTACTGCCAGAACTTGTGAAATATAAGGACGATTGAGATGTAGTAAATGTGCAAGCAAGAAAGTGAAAGTGTGATGATACAACAAGAAGAACATACATACGCCTGAGAGCAATGTACTGAACAAGAAAAACAATCCTGAGCAAAAAGGAGATTGCAAGACTTTCAAAGAACTCTTATAAGTGCAATCCAACACCACTGAAGAACACACGACGAATCAAGAGATCATTTTCACTCTTTTATAACACAAGATGAACTACGAAACTCTGTTTTTCAACAGAAAAACCATAGAAGGACTCAGAAGGATTCCTTCGGAATCCAACGAGTCCAGAGCTGCATTGCTAATCACTAGAGCTCTCTAAACTCATATATGTATTCTCTAAGTGATTTGTTTATTTACTTTCGAGTAGTGTGGTGTACTATGTATATCTCACACACACACTGTCTCCTGTACTGAACTGTAGGATATCAAAATCCTCACTCCAAAACTATTAACTCTTGTTTACCCACGTCAACTGTGGAATAGGTCCTTATGTGTCCTGGTCTTTGTGTTGTTTCCCATGAAAAACTGTGGTAGAGGTCCCTGTGTGGCCTGGAAAGTTGTGTAAACTGTTGTTAACCCCGATCCAGGGTGTGGATAAAATTTATATAAATTTGGGAGGACTAAGTCTCAGCTTGAGACTGAACATCTTTTTATATATATTGTGCATCTTTAGTTTAAGGTTAAAGTATACTACATATATCTTTTATATTCCGCTGTTGTTACTTTGAAATACAAAATTATTTTAAAGCTACTCTGATAGTTAAATTAGCAAGTGTTTACACTTATTGTAAATCAGTAGGTTAGTTTCAAAAGTTATTTTGATCTTGTGTTAAAATTAACTGAGACCTAATCAATCATTGAGATGCTAAGTGAACATCTACAATCTGTATAAATTCACTACAGTTTAACTTGTTTTATAAATTGGTGGATTTTAAATAGACTATATTTTAACAGAAAATTTAATTGGAACTCAATTCACCCCCCTCTTGAGTATCCACTCCGACCAACATTTGGTATCAGAGGATTTGTTTTTGTGTATGGATTTTTGAAATACTCTGTTTTTCAACTGTGATTTTAGTTGCATCTTTAAAGATCTTAAATTTCTATTAGTTCTCAATTTTATCTCTTTAAATATAATTTCTAAAATCTAGTTATGGCAATAGACTAGAGGGTGCTGCTACTAACCGGTCACCTTTCTTCAATGGTACAAACTATGCTCAGTGGAATCTTAAAATGAAAATTCATTAAGAAAGCATGGGCTTTGATATTTGGACTGCTATAGAATCTCAATATAAAATTCCATAAACCGAAAGAACAACTTGGGATGAATCTACAAAGACTACCTACAATAATAATTATAAAGCTATGAATTCCCTGTACTGTGCTCTAGGAGATGAGCAATTTAAAATAATTTCTTCTTGCAAAACAGCTTTTAAAATTTGGGATACTTTAGGTGTTTCTCACGAAGGAACAACCAATGTTAAAGAAATGCGATTAAATACTTATACTATTAAATAAGATAATTTTAAAATTAAGACTAATGAACCTATTTATGATATGTATCTTAGGTTCAATGAGATAGTCAATACAATGAATTCACTTGGAATGTTTGTTCTAGCAAAGGAACAAATTATGAGGATATTGAGATGTTTACCAGACTGATGGAGAGGCACATCTGTTTCAATAAGAGAGTCATGTGACATTGTTGCTCTACCTGTCAAAGAACTCATTGGTAAGCTTATGATGTATGAGGAAGAAATCAAGGTGAATAAAGAGGAAGAGGATGAACCAAAAAGGAAATCAGTGGCTTTCCAGACTACTGCTTCAAAGAACAAGGACAAAGAAAAAGCTCAAATACAAACTGACAGTTCAACAAGTGAAATCTCAGACTCTGATAGTGATGCTGAAATGGCTCAGATATCCATAAGGTTCAAGAAATTTTATAGGAGGAAGAAATTATTCAGAAAATCAAATTACAAGGGAATGTATGACAATAAGGGACATTGGAAGAAGGACTGGAAAAAGGCAGATAAAAGTGATTAAGTTATTTTCTACGAGTGCAAAATAAAAGGACACATTAAAGCAGACTGCCCAAAGCTAAAATTCAAGAAGAAATATGATTACAAGGACAGTAAGTATAAGAAAGCTATGAAGGCTGCCTGGAGTGCTTCTGAAGACAGCACAAGTGAATTTGAAATGTCTGATTCTAAAAATAATTGTGCCAACATGTGTTTCATGACAAACACATATAAGGTGACCTTAGATACTCCTGTTTTAAATTCTTATTGTTCTGGAGATGATGCAGAATCGGATTCTGATTCTGAAAACATGGCTAGTGAGGAATTATTTGAATATTGTAATATGCTGGAAGAGTCATGCAATGAACTTAAGGATAAATACAAATCATTGAAGAAATAGCTTGCTCTCACTACAATTGTTAAAACTTGATTTACTATTGAAAAAGAGAAAAATGCTCAACTGTTAAAGGAAAATACAGAACTCAAAATGTCTAATAAGAAACTTAGAAAAGACTTATAGAAGTTCACAATTGGAAAGGATACACTAAATAAAATTCTAGGAAAACAAGTGGCACAAAAATACACTACTAGAATAGGGTACAAAACTGGACAGAGACAGATTACTAAGAATAGATTTATTCCTAAATCTGGATAGAATACTGCTAGTTCATGTTCTGGAAATCCCTATGCTTCAACCAGTTATTCATATGGTTATAGATCAAATAAATTTTATCTTTCAAAATCTATTGATTATGTAAATTATATGAGACCTATAAGACAAATATGGGTACCTAAAGCTTTGATTTCTAACCTTTCTGGACCCAAGAATATCTGGGTACCAAAATCATTTCCTATCTAAATCTGTTTTGTAGAAAACATGCTTGAAGATTTCCCACAAGAAGACATGGTATTTGGATAGTGGATGTTCAAGACATATGTCTGGGGAATACTCATGCTTCAAGAGTTTAATAAAGGTTTATGGAGGCTATGTCACATTTGGTGATAATTCTAAAGGAAAAATCATCGTCTTAGGCCAAATCGGTAACACTGATTCAGTTTTAATTTCCAATGTTTTATTTGTTGATGGAATAAAATATAATATGTTAAGTATTTATCAATTATGTGATGATGGTTTTAATTTCAAGTTTGAAAATGATTCTTGTAATGTTTTTAACTCTAAAAATGTTTTAGTATTTTCTGCTTTAAGAAATGAAAATGTTTATGTTGTTGATTTAAATTCCTTAGCTAAACAAAATGTTACCTGTTTAAATGCCTTTCATAAAGAGTCCTGGTTATGGCATAGAAGATTAGGATACTGCAATATACACTCACTTAGGAAAATAACTAGGAAAACTTAGTTAGAGACTTACCCAAACTTGAGTTTCCAAATGAAAAAGTTTGTAATCCCTGTCAAAAGGGAAAGAAACACAAAATCTCTTTAAAACCAAATAAACAAGTCTCAACTTATCAACCTCTAGAGTTTGTTCACATGGTTCAATTTGGACCATCTAGAGTTTCTAACTTAAATGGGATGCACTATGTCTGTGTCCTAGTAGATGACTTTTCTAAATATACTTGGGTATACTTCTTAGCTCACAAAATTGAAGCTTGTTCTTATTTTGTTAAATACTCCAAGTCTGTAGAAAACCTTAGTGTACTTAAGATTAAAACTCTAAGAATTGATCATGGCTGTGAGTTTGAAAATCATGAATTTGAATCCTATTACTCACACAATGGATATAATCATAACTTTTCTGCTCCAAGGACCCCTCAGTAGAATGGTGTAGTAGAAAGAAGAAATAGAACCCTTCAAAAAATTGCTAGAACTATGCTTAATGAATATGGCCCACCTATTTACTTTTGGGCTGAAGTTGTGAATATAGCTTGTTATATTATTAATAGAGTCTTAATTAGACATGTTCATAAGAAGACCACATATGAACTTTGGAATAATAGAAAACCAAAAGTTGATTACATTAGAGTATTTGGTTGAAAAGTCTTTATTCTCAATACAAAAGATAATCTTGATATGTTTTCTTCTAAGAGTGATGAAGGAATATTTTTAGGATATTCTTTAACCAGCAAAGCCTATAGAATTTTCAATAAGAGAACCAAGTGTGTGAAAGAATCTGTTCACATCAAATTCGATGAAACTAATCCACATGAGTCTAAAACCTCTCTTGAAAATCTTGAAGAAGATTTAAGTGTTCTGGACCTTAATGGCAAATCTAAAGAACCTGCTATAAAGACAACCAGTTCTGGACTTATTCCAGAATCTGCTTCTAATGAACCCGAACCTAGAGAAGAACCTGAAATTCCTAGTTCCAACTTTACTATATAAACTAGAATTCTAAAGAATCATTCTTTAGATGATGTTGTGGGAAATCTTGATAGAGGGACACAGACTACAGCTTCTCTTAGAAATCATATTGAACATCAAGCCTTCTTGTCACAGCTTGAACCTAAAAACATTGATGATGCTATTAATGATGAATTTTGGGTAATTTCTATGCAAGAAGAACTCAATCAGTTTGAAATAAATAAAGTTTGGAATCTTGTTGAAAGACCTAAGGACACTTTCACCATAGGCACTAAATGGGTCTTTAGAAATAAAGTAGATGAATCTGGAAACATAGTTAGAAACAAAGCTAGGCTAGTTACACAAGGCTATAGTCAAGAGGAAGGAATTAACTATGAGGAGACTTTTTCTCCTGTAGCCAGATTAGAATCCATTAGGATTTTACTTGCTTATGTTGCACATCTAAATTTCAAACTATATCAAATGGATGTCAAGAGTGCATTCTTAAATGGATATATTGCTGAGGATGTTTTTGTTGAACAACCACCATGATTTTCAAACCCTCATTTTCCAAATCATATTTTCAAATTATCAAAAGCTTTATATGGTTTAAAACAAGCTCCAAGATCGCGGTATGATAGATTACGTACTTTTCTTATTTCTAAAGGTTTTACAAAAGGTATAGCTGATCCTACTCTTTTTATAAAACGAATTTCTAAAGATGTTTTAGTTGTAAAAATTTATGTAGATGATTTTATTTTTGGATCTTCAAGAAATTCCCTATGTACTGACTTTTCTAAAATGATGCAAAATGAATTTGAAATGTGTTTAATGGGTGAACTTAAATTCTTTCTTGGATTTCAAATCTTTCAAAATGATGATGGAATTATTTTAACTCAAATTAAATATACTAGAGATCTTTTAAAACGTTTTGGATTGTATATAACAAAAAGTAGTGACACTCCCATTAGTACCACCTATAAGTTGTATCTTTATGAAGATGGTAAATCCGTTGATCAAACAACTTATAGAGGAATGATTGGAAGTCTACTCTACCTAACTACTAGTCATCCTGATATTATGTTTAGTATGTGTATGTGTGCTCATTTTTAAGAAAACCCTAAAGAGTCACATTTAAATTCTGTAAAAAGAATTTTCAAATACCTCAAGCATACTACCAATTTAGGACTGTTCTATCCTAAAGGACAATCATTTAAACTAGTTAGTTATTCTGATGCTGATTTTGCTGGATGTAAGTTAGATAGAAAAAGCACCTCTGGAACATGCCATCTTTTAGGCAAGTCACTAGTATCATGGTATAGTAAGAAAAAAAATTTGGTTGCATTATCTAGTGCAGAAGCTGAATACATAGCTACTGGCAGTTGTTGCGCACAAATTTTGTGGATGAAACACACATTACTAGACTATGGATATAAATTCAGACATGTCCCAATAAATTGTGACAACACAAGTGCTATTAACATTTCTAAGAATACTGTTTCACATTCTAGGACAAAACATATTGATGTAAGACATCACTTTTTGAGAGATCATTATCAAAAAGGTGATATCTCTTTATAATTCATTGGTACTAAATATCAACTTGATGATATATTCACTAAACCATTAAATTCTGAAAGATGAGACTACATCATACATGTTCTTGGCATGATTAATCATAAATAGATATCTTACTGATCATAATGTTTAATACTTTACTATATTTTACTTTATGGTTTCATTCTAACTATTTCTAAGTTACTGTTTCATGCATACGGTCTCACCGTTAAGACCTTGTACTCATGGTATGTCAACTCACTATCTCACCATGACTGCATAGAATGGTCACTGTCTCACCGTGACTGCACAAAATGGTCATTGTCTCACCATAACTGCACAGAATGGTCATTATCTCACCGTGACGACCACCAACTATCTCACAGTGATGATCGTTTTTCATCACACTGTAATGCCTACTCACGGTCTCACCGTGAAGATTATTTTATACTCTTATTTTAACCCATATCATGGTAATTTTTATTTCACCGCTATTTGATTTCCCATGTTTTTGTTTTTATGATGTTTGACATTACCAAATGATAAAACTTAAGGGTTTCATTCGATTCCTTACCCGAACTCTCTCCTGAATCTTCTCACTCTTGAGAACCTTCTCCTCTCTCTCCTGAACCTTCAGTGGATGCCTATGATGAAGCGTCTGTCTTCACCCTCGTCTGAGAAGCACCACTCCAAGAAATAGAAGACGATACCGAGGATAGCTCCCGAAGGAACTCTAAACCCAAACATGGTAAGCCGTACTGTTGTACCTGAAAAAGAGGTTTTCCCTAAGTGGCTGCTGTCTAGTTAGTCATTAGTTTTGAATGTTTTAAGGGAACAAGGATGTCTTGAATGGTTCTCTAGACAAAATAGACCGATTTACCCGATGATGGTATCTCAATTCTACCAATATGTGAAGTTTTTATTTTGATTTTGGAGAAAGCATTATGGTGACCAGCTAGATTAATGGTCAGAAGTGTTCTTTCACCTCAAGGTTGTGGGATGCATACCTACGGATTCCTCATGAAGGAGTTTGTGAATACTACCAGAGAGACCCTCCTCCATCATCTGATATCTTCAATCTAGAAAATGCCTTGGAAATTTTAACTGGGTAATAGCACCAAGCGAAGGGCCATAGCTGCAGAGCTAGATGGAGAATCAAGATTACTGTTCATGTTTGTTCAAAATTTGATTAGCCTGAGAAAAGGAGATTTTGCAGTAATGAAGTATCAGGATGTGTTCCTGATTCACCTGTTGAAGAATGGCCATAAGATCAACCTATGCAAGTATGTTATTAACCATATCTGTGATCTGATTAAATTCTCTTCCAAATCCACCTCCTTGTTTTACTCAAGGATGATTTCAGCCATGCTATTTGCCAAAGGAATGGTTGGAAAGAATGCAGAAAAGATAGAAGACTTTGATTTCTGCTTATCCAAGCCTATCATCAGAAGGATAAAGATTAGTTGGAACCCCTGGAAGAAGCAATGGGTTGAGGATAATGATCAATTGTATAATAAGTTTAATCCTGTTGATTATCCAAGAAGGCCTAACATTCTAGCTAATCCTGGTTTGGAACCAGATGAAGTGGATGAGTATTCAGAAGAAGAAGAAGAAGAGGAAGTGGCAGCTGAAGTTTCACCTAGAGAAGAAGCTGGAATACCTCAAATGGAAACAACTCATGTTGAAAAAGAAGGTAGTATTTTTTTTCCCTACCGAAATACCTAAAGGATAGGAAGTTGCAGTTGGTTTGAGAGAAGATGAAGCCCCTGCTTCTAGTGAGGATGTCAATCCAGAAAATCATCCTACGGCTGCAAGAAAATTGGTTTTTCCTGTTTTAGAACAGCAAGCAACCATAGAGACACATCCTGTTGAAATGGATCTCCCTGTTGAGAAAGAATCAAGTCTGGAAGAACAACTAGTGGAACAATCGGTTCCTGAGATAATTCTCTCCACTGAAGAGAGTATGGAAATTTCATTTCAGCTAGCAAGGCAAGAGTTTCCTGAAGAGATTAGAGATGATCCAGTGGATCTTAACCACATTGTTGAGCCTATAGTCTCTGAAATGGAAGCACAATTTGAGGGAGAGGAACCTCAAAACCTTGAGATTATAGAAGCTGGATCTGCTGAAGCTTTTCAACCTACTGTCTCATACTCTATGTACACTCGGTATGAATTCCCAAGATTTTATGATGTGATTGAGTCACATAAGTGACTACAACTATAATGGATTTTTCTTATTTATTTCAACCGAAGTCTGTAGCTCATCCCGAACCAGAACCAGAGCCCCATCCTCAATCTGAATCAGAAGATGAGTCTGAAGATGACTCTGAACCGCAACCAAAAACTGCTCCAATACCTTCTCCTGCACTCTTACCCGAGCAACACTCCTTTGTGACTAAAGATGATCTGAAAGTTTATGGAGAGAATCTGTTAGTTGGAGTTGAGAAAATTTTATCCACTCAACCTCATCCAGTAACTCAGTTAAGTCAAGAAGATGCATTGATTCTCTTGGAAAATATTATGTTGTATATTCAACTAAGTATGATCCGAGAAATTCAAGAAGTCGGAGTAAAAAATAAGCTACTGAGTGCTGATGTTTCAAACCTAAAAAGTATGGTAGAAAACCTGCAGAATGAGTTGTGTTTGAGATCAGTGCCTGCTCCGGTTTCTGCCCCATGCACCTGTTGATGCTTCTCCTGAGCCAACGGATTCCACCCTTGCTAGGGAAATTGTGTTTCAGGTGCATCCATATCTACAATAATTTGATGAAAAGATTGGAAAAAGGCACACAAATATTCCAGAACACATGAGGGAGCTTGTGGAAAATCTGAATAAGCTCTCAGATGAGTACACTGGATGTCTGCAAAAAGTTCTGAAACAGCTCAAAGTTCTATCTGAAGCTGTAAAAGCTTCTCCTGCTTCAGGTCAACCTTTTGTTCCTCTTTTGGATGATTCTTTTCTGGGATCTATAATCAAGGAAGGACTTCAGAATGCCTTCAGTGGATTGGATCTTTCTTCTTTGTTAGAAGTGGTTAAGAACAGTGATCGAGCATTGGACTTGGTTAGAATTCTTTCTAAGATAGCCAATGATGCTAAACAATAGATCACCAAGAAAATAGATTTTTATTTCACCCGGATTTTCTCCAAAAGTGATATGATATATCACTTTATATATCTTGTGGAAAACCTGAAAATCCCTCTTGTAACTCAAGATTTTAAAGCTCAAGTTCATAAGCTTACAGAGTTCACCAGATTGTTGGAAAAATTCATGGAGAATAAGGATGATTTTGAAAAGGCTATGCAATATGGTGGAGAAATCATTACTGATTTCATCAATCTTCTGAAGCCATATCTTCATGTGCAAAGTATTGTTATAGCTGCTCCAGCTGCTGCACCCCTTAGACCTAGTATACCTGCCTTAGCCTCCACCGCCATGTTAGTCAGCCAAACTCTTTCTCAGATCCAACCAGTCATTCTTGACCAACCGAAGCCTAGATCTTCTACTGCTCCTACTTTGGCTCCATCCATTTTTGAAGGTCTACGCTTACCCTCTTTTTCTACCACATCTATGTCATCTTCTACATCGGCACCAGCTCCTGATGCTGATAAAGGCAAGGAAAAGGTGGATCCCTGAAGAGTTCACAGATTGTTTCTGTCTTTCTTTTTGATGGGATGTCATTTATTGTTTTATTATGAACCTTTTCAATGGAAAATGCAGTGTTTCACTTCATTTCTCTCTACTTTATGATAATCCCAAAAGGGGGAGAAACACTACAAGTATTAGTACTATAATGAGATATGTTATTATAGAATATATTATTCTCTAATTGTTGCTATTCTAGTATACTAGTTTCTTTAATGTTGAATTTCATTTATATTTTCGCTATACATGATTTGTGATCATCAAAAAGGGGGATATTGTTGGACTCCTCATGTATTAATCATGTTTTAATGATCATAAATCCTATTACTATTAATTAATCTCAATCTTAATTTCACATCTTGCTAATGCTCTCCAATCTTAATAATAACTACACATCATGTTTTAATGATTGCAAATATTATTGATGTTAATTACTCTATTATTTACAAGTCTTATGCATGATCGCAAATCTCACTTATATTATCAAGCCTTTATATTTATGATTCAAGTTCTCTTACTCTCTAATGATTAAACTTAATCCGTATTCTTCATATTACTATTTAAGTATAAATACATATATTTGTCTAAGTATAGAGACACCGTGAAGGACACACTGTGACCCATACACCGAGAAGGACACACCGTGACACAGACACCACGACCCAGACACCATGAAGGACACACCGTGACACAGACACCGTGACCCAGACACCGTGAAGAACAAAATGTGACTCAGACACTGTGAAGGACAAACCGTGACCCGGACACCGTGAGTTACACACCGTGACATGGACATACCGTGAAGCACATACCGTGAACCTCATACCGTGAACCTCATACCATGAACCACATACCGTGAAGAAGACACCGTTTACATAATCACTATGACACCGTTCTTTAACTTTTTGTCAATATTATTTAAATAATGCTAATGGTCATATTTGATGTTTTTAATGCAATTAATGTTATTTAATGATAGTTGTTGGCATGTCAGGAAATTGTATCTCGTACCTATGAAAAGGGAATCATTCCTACTGCCAGAACTCATGGAATATAAGGAATATTGAGATGCACTACACGTAAAATCAATAAAGCGCAAGTGTGACGATACAACAAGAAGAACATACATATGCCTGAGAGCACTATGATGAACAAGAAGAACAATATTGAGCAAGAAGGAGACTGCAAGACTTTTAAAGAACTCTTATGAGTGCAATCCAACACCACTGAAGAACACACGACGAATCAAGAGATAATTTTCACTCCTGTAGAACACAAGCTGAACTACGACACTTTGTTATCAACAGAAAAACTAGAGAAGGACTCAGAAGCATTCCTGCTGAATCCAAAAATTCCAGAGTTGCATTGCTAATCACTAGAGCTCTCTAAACTCTTATCTGTCTTCTCTAAGTGATTTGTTTATTTACTTTCGAGCAGTGTGGTGTACTCTGTATATCTTACACACACACTTTCTCTTGAACTGAACTGGAGGATATAAAAATCCTAACTCCAACACTCTTAACTCTTGTTTACCCATGTCAACTATGGAAGAGGTCCTTGTGTGTCTTGGTATTTTTGTTGTTTCCCACAAAGAACTATGGTAGAGGTCCCTTAGTGGCCTGTACAGTTGTGTAAACTATTGTTAAACCCAATCCAGGGTGTGGAACAAATTTATATAAATTTGAGAGGAATAAGTCTCGGCTTGAGACTGAACCTCCTATTATATCTGTTGTGCAGCTTTATTTTATGTTTAAAGTATAATACATATATCTTCTATATTCCGTTGTTGATACTTTGAATTACAAAACTATTTTAAATCTACATTGATAGTTAAATTAGCAAGTGTTTACACTTATTGTAAATCAGTATGTTAGTTTCAAAAGTTAGTTTGATCTTGTTCTTAGATTAACTGAGACCTAATCAATCTTTGATAATCTAAGTGAACATCTACAATCTGTATCACTACATTTTAACTTGTTTTATAAATTGGGGGATTTTAAATAGACAATATTTTAATAGAAATTTTAATTTGAACTCAATTAATCCCCCTCTTGAGTATCCACTTCGACCAACAACATGTATACCATGAACATGGAATTTACTTCTCAAAAGATAATCTTCCCTGAGCGGGAAGAACACACAAGATTTTTTTCTAAATCTACATGTCGTGTGATCAGGATTTCTGAATGGGAAAACCCTCAAATCATCCCGAAACACTGTTTTCTCCCCCCAAAATTTACAGATCAAGCCTAAAATTCGTTTTATGAAGTGATAATGTGGGTTTAAAACTTGAAAATAGTAAATATATGATGATTTAAGACAAAAATAAAAAAAATCCTACCTTTGGGTGAAACCCTCAAAAGCATCACCCATTACTATGATCTACTACTGTCACATGACAATTTGGATCCTCTAAAACTCTACGGTTATATCTCTCTTCTCCTATCTCTCCCCATATTTCTCTCCTACTATAATTTCTTATCTTAATTGTGTGGAACAATACCATAGAAGGGATGTAAACAATAATCCAAATGAAGGAGACGGAAAAGAAAACTAAAGAAGAAAATAAAAGGAAGAAAAAGAAAATAAAAATGAAAAAAAGGGGGTCTGACCCAACCCCGATACAAAACCTGAGTTTATACCCTTCAGAGGAAAAAATACCCATTCCAAACTCAATGGTAGAGTTAGAATCTTAATTCAATTCGTAGTTCAGAAGATATAGATGAAATAACAGGTGTGAAAAAAATAATATTTAATTAATTAAATATTAAAAATTAATTATTCTATAAAAATCTGAACAGTTTAGAATTCAACCATACTCTTATTCTAGTGTAAATACCTTATTCTAGGACAAATAGAGTGGTTAGAAAAATATAGAAGATTGTCTTCTAGTGGAAAATGACCATTTCACCCCTTATAACTATGTGATGAAAACATTCAAATTGTCCGTCCATCAAAACATGGATCCTTATAGTAGACACTTGAGTGAACCATTCCCTCTCGAAACCAACCACATGTCTTTCGCACTAGCACATGAGTACTCCTTCTCAAAAAATCAATCCAACAAGCCTAAACCTCATACTAGTTTTCACCCTTCATGTGTCATTGTTCACAGTTAAAAAACAACCATTTATGTCTCACACACCTAAAGGCACACAAAACTCGGTCATCTCATCTCAATAGTCACCCTCAAAGTCAAACAACACCAACTCCATAAAATGGAGTTATGTAAAAAGATGACTGGGATATCCCACCTATCCCTACAATTAAAGTATTGCAACAAGTCACTAGGTCCAACCACCTAAGTCTAGGCTAACTCATAGAAGTCCACTACTCACGGGGCATTACGAAATATCTCCTCCCAATAATACTTGACATCAAGTCAAAACACCCATCTATAGGGTCTCACTTCTAAATTATCTCACATTCCAAACCAATTACCCAAAACCTGGGAACTTGTCCTCTCCAAGAATATGAACATAAAATTGATCCTTGGAGTACTAGGACACAGAAGAAATCCCAAAAAACACCCACAAGTGGTCCAATGGTCATATACTTATACCAAGATGACCCACCTCGGTCACTAAACCAACTGTGCATGAGGACCATAGTAGTGTCTCATCATCGAGTGGCTCACTATAGATACGCATAACTTTCCAGCAGAAAGAGATCTATATGTAATTCATCCCAGCTATATAGAATTTCATCAAGTAATTATATGGGAAACATTCATATTAGTTGTTGTTGAATCTTTAAAAAAATGAGCATCTATCATCAGAAAAACCACACACCGGAAAACCTATAATATGTTTATCTTGAATACCTACCATGATGCATGAGGTACCTCCTTCCTCTAAAGTCAAAGAGTCAAAACCAAATTTTAGGCCTCTAGAAAATGGGAGAGATCTAGAATTCAATCATAATTCATAAAATCCAAACCACATGTGTATCACTCAAATAAAAAAATCATATAAAATAGTAGCATTGAATACTAAGAACATCAATCCCAGCCACCAGTACCTTGAAAATTCTACCGGAATATGTCTTTGAAACTCACCATTCAGATATAATTCACAGGCTCCAACACATTCTTATATATTCATTTTACCAAATCTAAAATCGTATAATTTGAAAGTAACAACTTGGATAACATGTTGTAATATCCCATCCCAAATTCCATAAAATTGGAGCCTCAATCCATTTCACCATAAGGTCTAAAGCATGCCTCCTCATATGATAAAGGCTTTCGATGCGTAATGGGGGTTTAAGATGGTACTTTGAGGAGAATATATCCTTATATAAGTGTTCATAATAAGAAGTAAATAACTATACATCATACACATAGGATTATGTCGAAAGAATAAATAAACTAAAATAGAAGCATGCAGTAATAAAATGAAATATATTAAAGGCCCAAACATCCTTTCAATACATAAAACATCGATCTCCTACTAGTCCAATAATATATTCAAAATAAAAAACTAAAAAATAAATACAGTGGGTTCTATTTCCAAACCTAATCCAGGTTACATACCTTTTATCCAATACCCTATCAAGCTACGCTAGCCCAATCATCAAACTCATCATGAGCAACCCACTCAATAATGAAATCATGGGTCTTCTCCATATTCATTATGAATTTGTGATCAACCTGAAATAAAACATATGTTTTTTATGGTAATCGAGGTACATTTAGAGGGAGTGATAAATAAATCTTAGTAGGCCACCCCAAACAGTGAACCTATAAGCTTCTACCATAAGTGCTTGACCACGCAATATGCTCATCCTAGAAGAAACATAACTAAAATAAATATAAATAAAACTATCGTAGATCCTGGGTTCCATGATGAAGATCAACCATAACAACTTCATCCAATTCCTAGGTGTCTCTGATCATATCTCTAAGACCATGCATTAAAAATAACATATGGGTTCCATATCCATGGACACCCTAATCAATTCTTTTGACATTGGGAACCAGTTCCATGAAAAATCCTTTCTTTTGGGCTCCTAAAATAAGGTATCCTCTATCATTTCCTCATTACTCCATTTGTTTTCTCATCCTTAGTATCTAGACCGATCATTCCAACATCAAACCCATGTATTGATGATGAAATTACATGGAAAAGTATCCCAACACCTAACTATACATCCAAACTGATGGTTCCCAAAGTGTCATTACAACATTAGCCCAAATATAAGGATCTGTATTCATACATCCTATTCCATGTGGTATTCCATAGATACCTATAGAATCACTCTAAAACATAAACCATATTGTATATTATCTATTTTTATAGCCTCAATGTGACACCCAATCCATATAGTTTCTACTCATGCCCGGAGCCTCAGTACAGCATCACAATCATGTGTGGGGATCAGCATGTCCGCTATCTCAGCCATATCAAAATAAACATGAAAAAAACCTCAATACATCACTCAAACTATAAATAACTATTAGTATTGATATGGAGAATTGTGTCCAACCTCATATCATATAGGCATGGAGTGTCATTTCCAACCTACCCAACCTCAAATGTGGACTGTCATGTCGGACATTTTGAACCATGCATGGGAAAAATCATGTCAAACTCTGTAAACCTCTGATGTGAAGTGACATTTCAGACATCTATAACCATATATGTGGATAATAATTTCCATATCCCTAATCCTTGGATGTGAATCAACATATCAGACATATGGAAACATATTTTTGGATCATCAATTCCAACTATCTCAGGGATTTCAGCCCATAACATTAAACTGATCTCTAAAACATGGCATCCCAACTAGATCACAACATACCTATGGTGTAGACCATGTCTCAACCTTAGAAAATAGAGAAACATAATAGAGTTTGCCAAAATCCTATAACTATCTTCATCATATCAACCCAAAATATCTCATACATCAGTTTGGGTCCTAATAGAATACTTATAACCAGTACTACCTAAACAAAGGCACCCACTTCTCCCTCTGGGTCAACACATAAACAAAGGTATCCCTATTTGGATCCTTGGAACTAGACTCAAGAGAAGGCATCTATCTTGGAATACTATGGATTATAATGTCTCCAGAGACATACCACTCCTATTCATTGGTAACAACTAAAAACTCAAGATAATGCCCATATCACAGGGATAACACATCACATAACCCATTTTATAGATATAAGTAGCATTATAGGATAGAATAATGAAAATAATCATAAGGGATATAGACTCAAGCCCAAACTATTTCAAAATAACCCTTGGTTTCCTCGTTCACCCAACCTATCCACCATCTCAAGTCACAACTTAATCACTTTAACTATGGGAAATCCTATTACAATGCCAATCTAGGACTTTAATGAACTCTATCAAAATTATCCAATCATTCTCATTACCCTTGATCAGGTCTCATACTATTTATCATTCTTGGGAGAAATTTTAACTCACTTTTTGGAGGAAAACATTTCTTTCATAACTTACTCTCCCTATGATGCATCTTAGAAGTCCTCAAAATGCCCATAGGGACCCATCATTGTGTTCTTCATGGATAAACACTCAAAATGAACTCCTATTGTGTCTAATTCTATATCTAGGATAAATAATCACCTAAAACCCTCCAACGGGTAAGAAATAGGACATACACTGTGTTAACACCAATTTCAATATTTTTACTCCAAAATCATCCACCTGGACGTGTACTTCCCCATAGCTTGGGTAGACCTAGGTTCTGGCCATGTACTACTACATAGTAATGGAATACATGGGACCTAGTAGTGTTCTACTACATGACCATGTCCTACCTAGGTTGTGGATATTTACTTCTACACTGCCATGTACCCATTACATGGGGTATCATCCCATGTACCTTGCCACATGACCATGTCCCACTACATGCCATGTACTTCGACTACAAGAACTGTAGTCCCAAAATTACATCTTTCTAAGTACTCGGGCACATGGTCATGCACTGCTACATGGCTTATACTCCAAGTACACATAGTGTTGTTCCAAAAGTCCATCTTCCTAAAATAGGATAAACACATGGCATATGTTCTTAAACTACATGTTGTGTGATATGGATTTCCAAATGGGAAACCCCTACAAACCTTCAAAACCCCATTTTTTTTCCTCAATTAAACATAGATCAATCCCTATTGGGTCATTATCCATCATAATAGGGATCTATATTATAAAAGACATATTTATAGGGAGTGTGGCATAGAAATTTAAAAATAAAAGGCCTTCCTCATTGTAAAAATTTCAAAGTTTTTGGTCTAAATATGATCCCATAAATCATTTCACCATGATCTGGTCTCGATCTCCACCATGGATGAAGTTTGAGGCACCTCATTCTCCATTCCTTTCTATTCCAAACACCACATAAGGTAGAATCCTTCTCCCCCTTTCCTTACATGAATGTGGATCAAAATTGGGGGTATTTTAATTAATTAATTAATTAAATTCCCATTTAGAATACTTATATCTACTCCCAAAACCCAAAGCAGGTTTATACCACACCCACGAAAAACCCATGTCCTTGACTCAACTATGGAGTTGAAATCTCAATCTAATACTCTATTGAAATGATATAACCACCTAAAACCGCATAGGAAATTTAATATTTAATTAATAAAATATTAAATATTCCACTAAAACTCAAGCTACTTGGAATTCCAAAAAACTCTTTTATTAGGGTAAAAACCATATTTTGTGGCCAACAGAGTGGTCCTATAAATCATTTGAGATCAGTTGTTAGCATAAAATTACCATTTTACCCCTCATAGGGATCTAAAACCAAAAAATCAAATTTCTCATCAAATTAAAAATCTTGGAAAACATGGTTCTATACATTAATTATATATTTAATTGTTCTTTCTATGTCATATTGAGAAAAATGTTTGTAGTACACTATGAAACTTCTACCTCGTTACACAGTGTGTATTGTCTTATGTCTAAGTCTACATCACATACCTATGGGCTGGGCATGTGGATTTTTTTGGATGGGTTTAAGTAAGAAGGTCTATTTTCCATATTTCATGGTGTCTGTGTTCTTGGAGTTGCACATATTTCCAGTCCTTATGTCATGTATCTAATACATAATATTCTAGGACCACGAAGTTCTCTAACACAATAAAATTCATTCTACACATCGTTTACACTTGTTACACTGTGTATAGTTCTTCAAACCATGTGATATCATGTTTGGATCAACACGTTGATCCTCCTTTTGGATCTTAGATCTGATTACGTCAGAATGATCCTAATCTTCCATGAAACACATATGAGAAACATGAGTACACAACATGTATTTAGGTGGTATATGTCATGTAGTATTGTGTTGTCCTTCAAGAACCTTTGGAACCTCCAAATGGTGTTTTGAGATGTTTCGTAATTTAAATATTGAATATTTCCTATTAAAGTTAGTAAGAACAATGAAATGGGATAGACTAGGATTTTAAAATATTATGAATGAATTCATCTAAAGTAAAATAAATCATAAACTCATGAAATAAATCAATGAATAATAAATAATTATGAATTAAATATGTGACCACCATTATACTACTTGTAGGTCTTTTGTATCATAGAAGCACCTATATAGCATGGAAAACTCATATTTCTACTCTTAGTTTATTAATAATCATTTTTATACATAAATATTGATGTCATGAATAATAAAATACAATTATTATATGAATAGAGAAATCACTGGAACCAAAATAGGAGGACCTTCACATATAATTTAAAATTAATTTATGAGTAGATATAGAATTACCTTAATATGCAATTCCCTCTTCATTGATGATCTAGTTAAATAGCTCTCATTGTATCATAATTTCACTATAATATTCAAGTGAAGAATCCCTCTAGTGGTGATCCACATGTGAACCACAATCTTGGAACATCATTGTTGAATTGATGAGTGTAGGAACAACCAATCATGAACACTTTCTTATTCATGGTTTATCATAGCAAAATTATTCTTGAAGGAGGAATAACTCTTGATGTTATATCGATAACATGAGAGGGGAGGATTAGAAAGTGCAATCTAGATTTTTTGATCATTATTGATGTCTTGATAGATCTTCTTGATCAATATGTAGTGAACAACTAGAGTGATTATTGAATGTGATATAATAAGGTATTTATTATGTCAGATTTAGGGTAGGAAACTTGGACACAAGCCCTTTCCCAAATCTATAACTCTTAGTTGACCCCATAATGAATAATGATAATATGAATATTATTATTAGACAATTCACATGTGAAACACTTTACGAATATATATAAAATATCATTTATTCCATTTCCTAATGGACCATTAAACTCGGTCTGCTAATCCTCCTCAATATTTATCAAACCTCAAATAATGAATATTTATTTAACAAATAAATATCAATTCATTATTATTTGATATAATAAATATTTTATTGGTCAAAACATGAAAAAAATTATTATTATTTAACTTTCTTATTTTTCAAATAACTTGTGATTAAATCATGGTGATCAAAAACCCTGAATAAAAATTATTTATTATAAATTTTATAATTAAATAATTGAATTTAACTATGAATTTGGATACACATAATGTGTGAGCCTCTCAAGATCTTTATCGGTTTCATTAGGAAAACCACCTAAAGTTCATGGTTATTGTATAGAAACATGTTAGGGAACCTATTGAGAAATATGTTAATGTCGCAATGGAATCCAACCTCCAAAAAATGCATACCATATAATATAATCCCTTTATTGGATATCTAAAATCAAGTGGGTTACAAACAGGTTCCATAAACCTATATGTTGGATGTATCTTTATTTGAAATTTAGATGATGAACTCACTCATAGAACACCATGGTCATGGATTTGACTAGACATTTACATTTTATAAAAAGGCTTGTGACATAAAATTCCATCAAGGGATCGAAAAGATTAAATCCTCTCTCTCATTATCCATGAATGTGATATCACTTGTGATGCAGCCAATATATCATATCTTGCTATGAGAATCTTTCATCATGAATTTTATCAATAAATAAACATATGTGACTCGTGATATCCATTAGTAATAATCTTAATGTATAATGGTCATAACACAACTCTGCATATATGAAAATAAAATGTCATAAGAAAAATTGGATTTATTATTGGTTTTTTTCTCATAATCTCATGCACTTGAAATTTACATGGTCATATTCCATGAGAGGTTGTCTCAAAGTCCTATGAGTCTCCAACCCAGATAGCCAATATTATCTATTTCCATTCAAATGATATCATCAATCTATAAAACATATATTCAAGAATATTGTCATGGAACCTCCTAGTTCTCATCATAGTAAGGAACTATTATGACTTTTTAGTGTGCATATATTCATAGGACATTATCATAGATAATTATCACAAAAATGAAAAATTGTGGTGTGATAAGAAAAATTCATTAATAATGAAAACATGCAATCAAGTACCAAGAGATTCAACTCTAGGACACGAACTCCAAGACTTTAATGATAGTTTATATTGGAATAAGAAATGGAAGAATATCAAGAAAACTATATCAAAAAAATTATATATATCATTCATAACAAAAACCAATATATATCATATATACATATAAGGAGATTTAGAACTTATATCCTTCATTATGCATCCTAGATTTCTTATCCTTTCAAGATTTTGATCGAAATATAGAATTTATAAAGTCCTGAACTACACTACTAGGATCACTCCTCACACTAACCAACAGAAAAAACCTTTTAGAAAATAATAATTTCCCTTTCTATCATCCTCTTGATCAGCATGCACAACCTACTCACCAACCTCACTGTAACCGGCCAATTTAATAGAAGAAATAGCAGTAGGTCCATCATTATCACTACCCAAAGACCTGAAAAAAATACTACTACTGAGGGCACGAGTTCCCCTTCTATAAATATCATGACCATTATGCCCACATATAGGATAAGGTTTTGAACCTGAAATTTAAAACAAATCGTCTTTTCTAAAAGTATTCTCTATTTCATAACCTAGTTCAAGATCAAAAGCAGGAGATACCTGAACACTAGAGCCTAGTGATTCTTTACTAGAAATATTTTCACTTTGAGAGGGGTCAATTAAAAATTCATTGAGTGAAATAAAAATTTAATTATTTGATTAATTTGGAATTGGATAGACTAAATTTAGATTCCCTGTTATGATTATTTATAGAAATAATTTTATGCTCCTACCACAACTGAAAATTGGCATCTTTTTAAGCCTTATCTTCTGAGTCAGTTCGGCCTTCTACATATGAAACATCAAAATGATCTCCCTTGATTATTATTGAAAGAAAATATATGAATGAAGTTGTAGATTTTAAATATATCCCTGCTCTCTCCCTAAGAGAGACCAGATGATTTTTCCTCCCAAAAAAAACTTTTCCTTCTCAACTTGTACTTTAGAACCAATGCCCTTATCCCATTATGAAGCAGTAGTGTTGTCCTTCATCATACTTCAAGTATTATATAAAGCCTCTATAGATATATCCATGAATAGAATAGAATATGTCCCTTTCCCTCTACACATGCACACTAGAAATTTCTATAGACTCCACATGAATAACATTCTAACCCTTAGAAAATCTGTGAAAATCCTTGTCCATGTGGCCTCTCAAACCAAAAGCATTACAAGAAAGGCTCCCATTAAATACTTATTTTGATTTCCCAACGAAATTTAAATCCATAAAAAATTAGATGTTTCTTATATTCCATATCAAGATTAATTTCATCATTGTGAATGGAGAGAATTTCCCTGTTGATTAGGGTGGAATTTAGATCCCCCACCACCAGCATCCATGAAAAATGGTCGAAACTCACTAGCTCTGTCTCTTTATCCAGAAAAAATGGAACCCCAATTTAATCCTCAATATCATAAAGAATATTTAGATGCCATGTGATCTAATATGTCCATGAATCCTAATCCATACCTGATAAAAATAATTGAAAACATTAGACAAATTGAAATCAAGACTTTCTTAATGAACGTGAAGGGATATATGATTCAAGAACAAGGGGTTGAAGCTCCATAATTTTGGTCTTATATGGTCTGAATAGAATAAAAAATGGATAAAATACTTTTAAAATTTAAACGCACATCAAATCCAAAAAAACCCTCATATTATAGAAACCCTATGAACTAGGTCCCCAAGCTGACAAGGATTATCTCCCTTATGAAGAATAAGTCTCACAATAAGAGTGTTCTTACCCATGAACATCCACTTTGAAATAGCCTCCGGATTAGCCTCAAAATGAGACAATAATGCCTTAATTTCAACCCTACCAGTAGTTGAGTCCGTGAAGGAAGATAGATTGTGCAAGATGGCATCACCAACCAACCCTCAACACTCTCCACATCCCCTCTCCAAAGGCATGAAATGAATCACCGACCTAGAATCACCCATGTCTAATTCAAAATAATTATAACCAGTGAATCACCATTTTCATTAGGTGTTATGAAGTTGAACCCCTTCCTCCATTATCAATAAATCACCTAAAAATAATTTTTAATTACTAAAAAAATATTAATAATTAATAATTAGTATTAATCAATTATTACTTCTTATTAATAAATATTAATAATTATTAATTATTACCAATAAGTAATAATTATTATTACTTAATAATTAATTATTTTTAATAAATCTGAATATATAATAGTTAAAATTCGTTAAAATTTTAATATTAATACTATTTATTACTTATTAATATTATTTAATGATTGGTTATTAATAATATTTCTAAAAAAATCTAATTATTAATAATAGTTAATATTAGTATGTAATAATTTGTACTAATTAATAATTACTTATTATTAAGAAATATTAATTGTTAATAATTATTAATATGTTAATACTCATTATTAATTATTGATAAGTAATTAATGATTTATTATTACTTATAACCCATGGGCCAGGATGAAGGGGAATTTAATTCATTGAAAGGTGGGTCTTCAAGAATAAAAATTATAATGGGTCGGTTGTGGTCTGTGTTAACTATTAGAGTGGGGTTTGGTCTATATTTGGTAGCTTAGAGGTGTGCATTTGTTTTTTAGTGTACTTATAACCTCCAAGGCGTTAATAAAATATTTATAATTAACAATAACTATTTGGTAGTTTATTAATAACTAATCATTAATTATTATTAATTAATTTCTCATCATTATTAACCAATACCCAAATAGAATTAATTATAAGTAATTAATTTTTAATTATTATCAATTATTAATTATTAATTATTAATTGATATTAATTATATTTTTATTAATTAAAAATTAAATGATATATATTTATTAATAATTATTATTAAATAAATAATATTATTTATTTATTTTTTCTATTTAATTACAATTCATCAATATTGATTATAAATTTATTATTATTACTTAATTACAAATTATTATTAATTTTTTTTAATTAATTACTAATTATTAGTTGTTATCACTTAATTCTAAATTAAATACTAATTATTATTATTCAATCAATTATTTCCTTAATTAAAATAAATTATTCCAGCATAATAAAACTTTAATCTCTCATTGGAAATCCATATAGATTTCATGGGCACCCACCCTTATAAAAGGGAGACCAGAGAGAATGTTTGAGTTATATTTTATGATTACATTAATAGAAGTAATGTTTGATATATTATTACATCGGTCATGGGAGGGGGAAAATGAAATACTACCTAAATGTGCATGGGGAGGCTTGGAACTGAGACCTCCCAAACACCACCATAGAACACAACTACTAGGTTGCGCTCATAAGGCATATAAGTAATGTTTAATATATTATCACTTAAATCCTGCTAACTTTTTTATTTATTTGTTTTATATATATATATATATAATGAAACAAGATAAAAATGAAAATATATTAATATGTATGTTATGAACTAAAAATATAGATATATATTTTTTAGAATAAAAATCTAGGAATTCATATGTTATTTACTTTTGTTCAAGGTTTTGACGAAATGAATTATTTCCTAAAGGTGTTTGTAGTTTTAACGCATTTGCGCCACATTTTTTAAAAAAATATTGAAACTAAAAACATTTTTAAATATATATTTTTCAAAAAAACTCATTAAACATTGGAAAATTCATTTTATAACACCCTCTGCAATGATGAGGTTTTTCCTTCGTAAACCCTCACGCTAAATTCTTTTACGGTGGGGGACCCCTGCAGTCTTTCCAACACCGACAACAATGGAGGAAGAAGCCACAACATAGGTAGTTCCCTATCTCTTGCTGATTTTCTAATCAGGTGAATGAAATCCTCAATCCCACATTTTTACATGGATAAAAGGAAGTATAATTCTTCGGTTGGAAGTGTGGAAGAAGGCAGAAAGGAGAAGATGTTGTCACTGTACAATGAGGGGGAGAATTATTACGATGAGCTTTCATAGCTATTTGATCATATTTACTTCAGTAATTCTGTTGATCATGGTCATTTAAATAATAAAATGGTGTGGCTACAGTAACCATAATTTGTTTCTTGTGTAATTAAAAATAAGAAAATTGATATTTTTACGGTGGAGTTAGAGGATCTTATTGTTCATTGTGGATGATTTATTGGTGATGATGACCGCCGCATGGCACATGAACTTATAAATCATGTAAGTACTCCTCCCCTTTTGGAAATGGGGTTCATAGGTGTTCCCATTACTTTTCCATTGGCCTCGTGGCATGCCTAAAAGGCACCAGCAAACCATATGAGTTAACCTCGAGGTCTATGCTATAATCTGTTATAGATATAATGAAATCCTAGGAATGTTTTCCCTGATTTTTTTCATTCGAGCCCATTATTTTCCACTTTTCAAGAATAAAATCCTTAATTTTTCTCACAAAGTGAGGACTCTCTATATTTTAGGTTTTGGGATCAATGACAGATTTGGATGGGTTCTTATCATCAAATACCAATGCTTCTCATCAAAGACTTCCCCAACATGCTTGATGGGTAGCCCAAGCTTCGAATCAAGGGAATGGATTATCCATGAAATGTTCAGTGGAAAATGAAATTGGTGATAGAAACAGGGTCACGTATGTCAATCTACTGAAAATTACCTGGCATTCCATTTGATTAGAATTGCCTTATGAAACATGAATGGGATAAAATATTAGTTGAAAAGTTCAATATCAGACACGATGAAAGATTTTTTATTGTTTTTTATGCATGAGTTTGAGAGAATTTTGGATGAAGGAGAAGGGGTGATGTTCAATAAGGAAGATGTTATAGCCTTGATAGAAAATATCAATCCTATTATCTTTGTTCATGCAGTTCCAAATGAAGATTTAAGTGTTCCCGTGTTTTATTCATGATTTATAAAATAACTTCATCATTATTTAGAATATTTTTATTTTCAAGGTGTAATTTTTAGGTGAGATAACCAGGACAGGAAATGGGTTGATAATGTTATCCTTGTTTGATCTATTTTGAATTTGATAGCATGTGAGGGTGTGTAGAGGGTTGTTCACATGGAGGTATCTACTCATTTTTCTGGTCAGAAAAGGATTTCCCGATTCTAATAGTTCCACTAGATAAGAAGTTGATGTGTGCATTTGGGGTTATGATGAAGCATTGCTACCATAAATACTACATGCTTGTGGAAAATGGATGTTATATGGTGTTGGGATGGAAAGGTTGAAGTCTTAAAACCATTTTTGGTTGGCATCCTAAATCATCGCTCACACATAGACTTAATGTTATCTCTCTCAAAATTCATATGTCTATCCCATGATTTAAAAAACATGTATAACTATCATATTGAATGATGTGGTGCACCGTAGAGAGGATATATAGATGGGTGTCCACATGGGGTTTCCTTTTTGTTTATTATTTTTACTCTATGTTTATAAATATCCATTATCTTTCAAGTTTAGGTTCTAAATAAATAATGGAGTTTCAATTTCTTTTCATTATTTTGTTATTGTTTTTTTTTTGAAATTAGATCAAAATTATAACCTATTACTTAAATTGAAAAATATCAATAACAAAACGGTGTAAATTAAATTTGTTTCTTGCATGAATTATGTGATAATAAATATAAATGGAATAATAAATATATCCATCGCTACTATAAATATGATATTTAGAAAATTCCAGTTGATACCAATGAAACATTCATCAATAAAGTTATTAATGACCTTTGATTGTGTTCAAAAAATTTATTTTAGTGATCACCATGAAAGATATCTATTACATTATAAAACTTTAGCAATCAAAATTCAGGTTGTTAAAAGCAATAAAAATATAACTATAAACTAATAAACTACCTTATCCAATTTTTGTGTTTTATAATATTTAAAAACAATTACAACCATTATTTTAAAAATAAACATTTCAAAAAAAATTGATTATACACAATTAAAATATAATTAAATAGTGAAATATAAGAAATAAGATATGAATAAACTAACATTTTAAAGTCAAAATTACTTTGATCATTTAATATCTATATACAACTTGAAAGATATTATAAAACCCCATGTATAATAGGTCATTAAATTTTAGAAGGAATTTCAATTTTTAATGTTCGGGATTGGTTCCATTTGAGAACCCAGGGTCAAATTGCAATTCTATGTGTTTGAACATCTTAAGAATATGTTTTGAGCATAGAAAAAGGATCGAGAGGGGTTGTGGGTGCTCAGGTGGACTTCAAACCAAGGTTAATTAGAAATTAAACTACTAAAAATATGGCCTTTAAGAGCACAAAAAATGGACTTTCATAGTGCTAAAAATACTATTAATTGCAGCACTGATAAAGGGGGTCCTTTATCACTCCTAAAAAATCACTGATAAAGGACCCCCTTTATCAGCGCTTTTCTAGCACTGATAAAGGTCTACCTACCTACAATGTTCTGTTTATATAACAGCACACCCAACCTGTAATTTAAGCACATCATAACCAAAAGAAAATTGTAATTTAAATATTACACCAGAATAAAAACCTACAATATACATTTAATTGACATTAGGAATACAAAATTGTTCACCCATCGTATATAAAAAATTAAACACTATTATTTACATTTCAAATAGAATGTTTTATATAAATACATTTATAATTGTCCAACAAACATTCTAAAACATTAATATTTCATATTTTTTATGCTCGTGATTCCATCTCAAAAATCTCTACCCATGGTATTAAATGAAGAACAAATCACCTCAACCTGAGAAAAACATTCCACATATATAAAACACAAATATATTTTTAGTAATACTAAAAAGAAATAAATTAAAAATTAATATGAAAAAACACATTAATAAAATGTCAATATTTAATAAAAATGACACATTTTGAGTTATACTAGTCACACTGTGCATCCTATTGGGGTGGGGTTGATTCCTAAACGTTAAAAATGAGTTATGGATCATTGTCCTAAAATATAAAAACAATCCAAATGTGTTTTCTCAGTTTTGAATGTGTCACTTGTTCTTTTACAAAAATTAATGCCAATTTTAAATAATGATACATTTGGATTTATACCTGCCACATTGTGCGTCGTATTGAAGTGCAGATAATTTCTACCTATCACAAATTACTTATGGATTTTTTTCCTAATGTATCAAAAGAATTGGAATGTGTTTGTTTGGTTTTCAGTATGTTAGTTGTGTTTTTTATTACTAAAATGTAATTTCAAACTGAAAAAATGCATTTTAAGTCATACTTTTCGCATCTTGCATCAGTTTGATGTGAGACAATTTTATACACATCACAAATGACTTATGAATCTCTTTTCTAAATTATCAATACAATCAGAGTGATTTTTTTTGTTTTTAGTGAGTGGCACGTTTTGAACTAAAATGTCAATTTTAAATTGATAATAGACACTTTTAGTCATACTGGTCCCACCATACATTGGATTGAGGTAGAGATGACTCCTACATGTCAAAAATGGCTCATGGATTTTTTTCCTAAATTATCAAAACAATACAAATTATTTTTCTCAGTTTTCAGTAGGTCACTTGTTGTTTTTACTTAAATTAATGTCAATTTAAAAAAAGACACTTTGAGTTATACCAGCCACACCATGCATCATATTGAGGTGTGGTTATTCCCTTCACATCAAAAATAACAAATAGATCATTTTCCTAAAATATCAAAACAATCCAAAGGCGTTTTCTCAGTTTCCAGTATGTCACTTGTTGTTTTTACTTAAATTAATATCAATTTTAAATAAAAAAGACACATTTAGTTCTATCATCCACACCATGAATCTTATTGAGGTTGGGATGATCCCTAATCCTTGAATATCAAAAATTACTAAAAGATCATTTTCCTAAAATATCAAAACAATATGAATTTTTTTGGTCAATTTTTTGTATGTCACTTGTTCTTTTTTACTTAAATTAATGTCAGTTTTAAATAAAAAAGAGAAACTTTGAGTTCTAACAGCCACACTGTGCATCTTACTGAGTTGTGATTGACTCTTATAGGTCAAAAATAAATCATGGATCATTTTCCTAAAGTATCAAAACAATATGAGTGCATTTTATCAGTTTTAATTAATTCACTTGTTGTTTTTAATTAAATAAATATCAATTTTAAATAAAAAGATACACTTTTAGTTGTATTGGAAAAAATGTGTATTATATTAAGCTCTAGATAGACCCTACACATCACAAATGACTAATAGATCATTTTCCTAAAATATCAAAACAATCCGAAAGTGTTTGCTCAGTTTTCAGTATGACAGTTGTTGTTTTTACTTAAATTAATGTGAATTTTAAATAAAAAGAGATGTTTTTAGTTTTACCAGCCATAATGCACATTGGATTGAAGAGATGTTTACTTATACACATCAAAAATTACTCATGTATTATTTTCCTACAGTATGAAAACAATCAGAATTCGTTTTCTTGGTTTCCATTATGTCATTGGTTGTTTATACTTAAATTAATGTCAATTTTAAATAAAAAGAGGAATTATTGATTTCTACCGGCCACACTATGTGTCGTACTAAGGTGGGACTGATCCCTACATGTTAAAAATGTATAATATATCATTTTCCTAAAATATCAAAACAATCCAAATATTTTTTCTTAGTTTTCATTATATCACTTGTTGTTTTTACTTAAATTAATGTAAATTTTAAATAAAAATGGACACTTTGAGTTGTATCGGCCACACCATGCATCTAATTGAGGTGAGGATGACTCCAACACATCAAAAATGACTCATGGATAATTTTAATAAAGTATTAAAGCAATAAAATTGTGTTTTCTTAGTTTTCAGTATATCACTTGTTGTTTTTACTTAAATTAAGGTCAATTTTAAATACAAAGATACACTTTGTGTTCTACTAGCCACACCATGTGTTGTATTGAGGTGTAGCTGATCCATACTTGTCAAAAATGACTAATAAACAATTTTTATAATATTTCAAAACAATCTTAATGTGTTTTCTCGATTTTCAGTATGTCACTTGTCGTTTCTACTTAAATTAATGTCAATTTTAAATAAAAATAGACACATTGAGTTGTATCATCCTTCTTAAATATAATTTATAAAACCATTATTAATATCCTAAGAATATAAAACATAATAAAGGGTGATAATAGATGTTCAATTAGTTTAAAAATTGATATATCAATTATTATATAAGGATAACATGATCATAAATATGTTGGAAGGTGATATTAAAATTAGAAATTCATACCCTGTATATGGAAGTCACATCTTCATGATATTTGTGTACGTTCTTTAATAAGGTATTCTACCATTTAATTATTGGAACAACTATATCATCTTGTGAATATGAGACTTTTTTATACTCATATTAGTACTAGAAAAATATAAATACACAAATGATTAATAAATATTTTAAATGAAATAGTAATTACCTTCGAAAATACCTCTTTAGGGATGTTGGTTTGTTCATGGAATATGATCCCTCTCATTAATTTATAAACATAATAACCGCAATCTTCTCCATTGGTTTGTTTTAAACAAAGGAGAAACATTTTGGAGAATAAGTAATTTGTTTTGATATGTGTTTCGATAGTGAAATATTATTATATATTCCTTGATACTTATCTAGTCATAGTACTTTTGTTCTTCCTTTTCCTTATCCACTAGCCTCATTCCTTTTTTAGAAAATAGTGATGCATCTCTTTATCATAAAATAATCCTCATTAAAAGATAATATAAATTATATAACATGTTGTTTAATTATAAAATGTTGGATATTGTGTATTACATATTGAAAAATTCCATCTTTTGTGGATGGTTTGTTAGATATCCATGCAATGAATCCAAGAAATAAATCTTTTGAGTGTCCAAATTTATAACAATGAGAAAGCAATACTACCTAAAACACAAAAATGAATAATAAATTAATGAAATGAAAATAAATTTGATATGATTAAATTGTATTTTATTACCCCTACATCGTTGGTATTAAATATAGTTTGACATTCGAAATTTTTCTTTCCAAGGATTTGGTCAGACCTAACAATATTTCATCCTTTTTATAGGGTTCTGTTTTAGCTTCTGCTATTGATGTATCATGACGACTAACGAGTCTGAACGTTTTCTCATAGGAAAATCCCTTTAATTTTTCTTCATATATACACCTACCAGAAATATGAAATGTATTTCATCATAATTAACATAGTATATCAGCTTCTGGAAATTGAAATCATGAGAAAATAACACATGTATTCATTTACTATTAATCCACCTATCCAGTCACAGTCTAGGATTTCAGTTTCACACTCAACACCAATGAAGTCTTTATCTTTATCTCTATACATATTTTCTTCAAATTAAACTATGTGGTTACCACCATCTTTTTCCTTTCTATTCACATGAGACTTGAATGATAATAAATGTGGATATAGAATGGGTGGGGTAATTGTTCTTTTGGTAGATATTTTTGATCAGTTAGTGGATCATTTAGATGGGTTTGAGGTGGAATTTCATTACAACCCCTTCTCTTTATCCATATATAATAAAATTCATCAGTTCATTGTGTTTTCATTATCTATTAAAGGTTTAGCTTGAAATGTAAATTTGAAATGAATACCTATTTATCGACATGATTTTTTACAAGATGTGTCGGTCAAGTGATGAATGTTCAAAAAACTTTTTCGAACACATTAATATCATCCTCTTGAATTGGAATAGGTAGTTTTGTGCTTAGATCATGGGATATGTTGATCAACACTCTCACATGACCAATTGTAAGTGGTCTATTGTGTTGTGTGTCCTTAGTAATATTGAACACCATAGCCCTTGCCACAAGGTAATGGGTGTGTGTTTCTAGATAAAAATCACATTCATTATCACCCTATAGAATATTAGTACAAGAAAGGTATCAGTGTCTATCTGATTCACATTTCACAGAAACATTTATTATAACATTTTTTACCTCTACTAAGACATCTCTTTGAGGGGAATGGCTTTCCCCATAGCTAGTGGGGGTGGGGTGGGATCTTCACATGGTGGTTGTTCTTGAGTTTCTTCTTCTCTTTTCCTATCACTCATTAAATTATCCATCATCTCCCTCTAAAATTGGAATTTTTCTTTCAAGGGTAGATATTATTTCTCTCATCTATTTTATTAATTCACATTGATCGTACTTTTGTTTTTTTCTCAAAATATGTTCGGGGTGTCACCCAAAACCTGTACCTCTAATGCAGCCATACTGTTCTGACAACTTCAAGGCCACTGATAGTTTGTGTTCATCCAGAAGAGGTTTTACTGATTCATGTGACTATGTCAAATAGAAAATATAGGAAAATAAGTTATTGATGTTATAGAATAGAGATTTAATGTCATAAAAATATTTATTGTGTAAAACATAAACATTATTCCCACACATTTTACATGTTCTAATCTATTATTATCTCTCCATTTTTTACCCATGAATCCTTCCATAACACATGGAGGGGATGGAAGTGGATTTGGATTTCCATTCACCAATCTGCATATAAATAGAGGAAAATAATTAAGTTGTTGTTTCATGTCACATTAACGTATTATAGTAGATTTAAAATATAGACCATTTTTTTCTTGTGAAGTATACCCCATACTTTCTTTACAGTAGGTGTATGCTGGTTTTGCTACTCGATCCTTATTTTCAAAACTCAGTTGTTGTTTCATAAATAAAAAATTGTCAATCAAAGTGATGAATACATGTATCATCAAGAAACGTATTACTGGACACAATGTACCTAAAAAGACACATACACATGACAACTATTAAATTCATCCCACGCTTCATGGGTTATCAGGTGTGCATAGATAAATAGTGGGTGCAGGTTTATTTTCCCTTCAATATATTTAAGATGATGACTTGTTAAGATTCTATGAAATACTCTATGAATCCTTCCAGAAATAATTAATACATGAATCTTGTGGGATAAATCTACTATAAATTCACTCTATAATGGATGATGAAGAGTCAGTCAATTTTTCATTATATTATTTTTTTAGTAAAATAAAGAAATGATATCATAATGTTACTATAATTTCTTCCCACATCAGTGCCTTAAGATCGATCACAACATGGTGACACCAAACTACATTTTTTGGCACACATTGTTGAGTGATGATTCTAATTTAACTGCTAAATATGGACATATTTGGGTTTGCATGCTGACCCCACACAATCCATCCAACCTCATATTTGATTCCTTTGGCTTTTTCATTTAGGATATTTTCTAACACCTCTAAACTACGGTGCTAATTTTTTTCTACAATGTTAGTCCTTTGTCTCCTATCATCTCCTCAAAATCAACATCGTCAATATGTTCCCCGGGAGTGGTGGCATCGTCATGTTCAGATGGTTGTTGTACCTCTACTATGGGAGCAACTGTAGGTTGAGAGACCTTTTTTTCTCAAGAATGGGAGCACCATCAAATGCAGAAGGTCGCCCCTCTTCACTGCATGTATCAGTAGGTTGAGAGACCTATTATTCCTTAGTAATGGGAGCACCATCACACGTAGAAGGTGACTCCTCGACACTGTAAGAAGAATTAGGTTGAGAGACCAGTTGTTCCTCTAGATTAGTATCACTAGCACATGCGGAAGTCATTATCAGTAGAAGTGGTTTCACATTTAATTTAGAGAACATAAATGCAGAAAAAATGGATAATAAAATCATATAAAATGTTGTATATTACAAAAAAAATGTAATCTGATTTTTGAACTACATTTTTATTTTTTTTAAATGAAGATATTTGAGCCCTCTATCAAAGATCAAAATACTTTCACTGTGGTCTCCTATGACATAAAAAACTTTGTCTACATTAGGTCATCTGTGAAATAATTGTGACATCCCAATTAAAGGGTCATCCTTAGTTGAATTTTCATCTAACCCTTCAATGGTTTTGGTCGATAACAGGACAATTGACCACTTTCAGTTTCTGGGATCTATAATAAAAAATACTTGTGCTATATGTGATGTCATTATAAATAGTTCATATTTTTACCCTTCCTTACTGAAATTGAATTTCATGAATCCCAATTCATCAATTTTAATATAACTCTATTATCAAATCCCTTGCATTAAAAAATCATCACTTGTAATATTATATAATTCAACTCCTATATTTTTTTGATGATGCCAAAGTATGACATATCCGCGTAAATTGTATTTTTGTCCTTAGTTCCAGAAACTAGCATCACTTAAAACATGGGTGTAACTCCACTATTTTTCATGGTATTGTCTTCATCATTCTCATTTTTATATAATGTATGACCATTAATTGCATAAACCTTTTAAAATAGTACATACACACATGGTCCTCTGGATAGCCATCGAAGTCATTATAAAATTGAATCCAGATTCTCATCTGAATATTTTAAAATATGTCCCTAAAATTATCCTATAAACTATTGATTATGTGTATTTGATATCTATATTTCATCCCTTTCTAGATTTAAATTACTAAGAATTTTTTTGTGGGTTTCGATATATAGGGAAACCTCCAAACTGTTATGAAAAACGTAAGGGTGGGCCTGCTCCCAAACTATAATATTGATTGTTACAACATCACTTATATAAATTACTTCACTTGTAAACCTCCAAGTGTAACAATATTTAGGTAGACCAATGTTTTCCACACCGTACAGGTATTTGGTATAGAATTAAATGTCTTCCTCAATAGTATATCGCTCTTCCATACCACCCTCTTTCCGAATTTTATTTTTGACATACCCTTTCAAAATCTTCATATACCATTCAATGGGGTACATCTAACTATAGTGTATAGGACCACATAGTCAAATCTCTATCCCCAAGTGAACCATCAAATAAACCATCAATTCAAATAATGTTTGCGGGAAGAATATTTCCAATTCGTATAATATGATGCAAATTTATCTATCCATACTCTGAAATTTCACCAGGTTTATAACTTTTATGCATATCTCTTTGAAGAAGAAACAAATTTTGGTTAATTTGTGATGGATATTCTTGGGAAAAATGAGATTTATAGCTATAGGAATTAGATATTGATTCAAAATAGGGTAGTCATGTGATTTAAAACCCTTTAACATTAAATTGGTCATTGACACAATGTTCATGATATTTGATGAATACCCCTCTAGAAACATTACATAATTCAAGAAATTTTAAAACTAATATCTATCCTTCATGGAACGATTGTAAGTAGTTGGAGGAAGAAAAGCTCTTTTTACACCATTCACTGGCGCCAACTCTTTTCGTATTCATGTGTCAACAATGTCCAAATTAACTTAATTCCATACTTTGTTTTTTAAGGTACATTTAGAAACATGTAGATGACACTATCACATGCAATTTTTTCAACATGTATAACATCAAGAATGTTTCTGATGTATAGGAAATTCTAGTCGAGTAATTTAAAAAACTGATCTCTTCTTCCAATTGGTTTTCATAAGGTTTTTCAAAAACAGTTTACCAAAAATAGTTTCCACATATTTTACTTTCTCAAATAGTTGATCACATGTTAGTGGAGACAGTGTTGTATATTCTTCTAAACCTCCATCGAATGATTTTTTCCAAGATCAGTACTTATTTCATTGGGGTATAAATATGTGATGTCCTTAAAACACGGTATTTGATGAATATTCCAACCTAATTGATTGTGAACCTTGTTCATAGACAGGACACCCATGAGTTCCTTTAATGCTATATCCTGAAAATTTTCCATAAGTATGAAAGTCATTTTCCATCCCATAAAGCATGGCTATCAATGTGAAATCTTCATTTCCAAAAGCATCATACAACTTAACAACTAAATCCCACAATAATTTCAAATCCATGATCAATGGATCCAAATAAACATCAATATCATTACCTGGTTGTTTTGGTTTTGATATTAGAATAGATAACATGATGTACTTTCATTTCATGCATAACTATGGGGGAAAAGTTATAATTTACCCACATATTCAGACAAATATTGTGAGTGCTACTTTTAAAACAAAATAGATTCACTCCATCTGTAGATAATACAAGACAAAGGTTTCTCTGCTTGTTTCCAAATTCAGGATACTCATGATCAATTTTCTTCCACTCAGGAGAGTCTATTAGGTGACATAGTTTCCCATATTTATTTCATATATCTGTGTGATATTTCAATTTCCCTATAGTCTGCTCACTTTCATATAGGTTCCTAAACCATGGAATGATTAGAAAGTACCATTCAACTTTCATAGAACCAGATTCATCATTCTTGTATCGAGAATCACCAAACTTTGGGCATTCTCTAAGTGATTTGTGGTCCTTGTGAAATAGTATATAGTCATTCGGGCAGGTTTGTATTCTTTTAGAGATCACACCCATCTATCATAGCATTTTTTTCATTGTATATTCATCTTGTTTGTTTTTATCTTTTTGGTACATGTCATTCAAGAGAGCAAGTAATTCCATAAAACTGGTTTCACTCTATCTATTTCCTGCTTTCAAATTATACATCTTCAGTATGACTGAAAATACGGTATATTTAGTGAAACTACCATACAATGGTTTCTTTTCACAACTTTTAAACAATTCAAACAATTTTTGGAAATCCCAAAGTTCATCTTCATCTATCCTTATGATTTCCTCAATATGTTCATCATCATCATTTACATCTATAATCACATCCTCAGTACGGTCTTCTTCATTATCCACACTTGTAATAGTATCTAATTATCCATACAACGTAGTGTTAACCTTCCCACTTGCTAAATTTACATTTCCTTATGTTTTTTCCATAATTTATAACTTTGATCTATTCTGTGATAGATCAAGTGTTCTTTCAACTCCTCTAGACTAATTTGTATTGAATAACAACAACGTAAACACGAAAAAAAATATTTGAGAAGGTTCATATGCATGATCTTTTATAGGCATGATGAACTCCTTCACTCTGTCTTCAGACTCTATTGTGAAATGATTGGAATCCATCAATTATTTATTCATATCCATCCTATTTGATCCAGTGATATCAGTATTTAACCAAATAAATTCACAAAACATTGATATAAAAATTAACCAAGGATAAATATATATATATAGACTTTAAGTCTCATTTGAAAACTATTTATCAAATAACAATTTAAATACCATTAAAAAACCAACCATTTATAAAAATTAATCTATGAAATAACACTCCCCTTTTAAAATAAACCAATCAGTTTTCAACACTCTTTCTCAAAACCCCAATTCATTTTTTTAAATAAGTCAAGGAAACTTCATGACCAAAAAATCTTAATCATTTAAAATGAACGAAAATCCTCTATATTTTACCAATTTTCATTTAAAACTTCACACACCCCCTGTTAAAATGAAACCAGCATTACTACATACACTTTCCAAACATTCATGTCTCTTTATGAATGCCAATAAAATGAGTTGATAAACACTTAGCATGCAACCCATGTCCATGCTAAGTGTTCAAATCATTTTAAACATATTTAAAACCAAAAAATATATGTTGAAAAGTTATATTTTTTTAGGAATCATTCCAAAACACTTGATTCATTTTAAAAGATCCACTTAGGAATTTTCACAAAGACATAAATCCCAAGAGGGGAACATTACAAAGGTTACATGAACCAAAAATAACAAACATTTTATAAAATATATAGCTATAAAAGGTATATCATGCTGTTGACACCGAAAAATGAATCCAAAAAATATTTCAAATGCATACATACATGATCAATGATCATAATCCATTTCTAATGCCCTGATTCGACTGGTCGTAGAGCCTGAACGGAGTTACGGATCAGGAGTTATGGACATTCAAAGTTGGGTTGGAAAACTAGTATTTAGAGCACATTCGCGAAGCTCCCTCCACGATCGCGGAGTAGAGAAACTTGATGGAAGACTCTATGACCATTGTGGAGGGAACTAGGTAAGACTCTACATTTTGGAGGAGATAATGATCAACTTTGTGGTTATGACTAACTTGAGGGAACAGCCTCCGGTCACATAGAGCGATTTCCTTTGCGGTATTATTTTTTTCTTCGCGGAGCACATTTGTTCTCTCCGAAAAGCTCCACCAACCTCCATCTCCTATAAATAGTCAGATCCCCCCCCCCCACCTCATAAGAATGGTTATGCTTCCCCTTCAGTGGATAATCTCCTACTCCATGGTGCTCGAGAGCACCACAAAGTGATTCCCTTTGCAATGGGCTTCGCCCTTTGAGAAGGAGGGGGCTCCTTTGGGTTGCTCGAGGCTCCATGAAGACCCTTTTCCCTATGATACCCTGAGCTCCATGAATCCCCTTTGCTCCGTGAGACCCTAAACTCTATGATTTTCTTTTTTTCGTGATGCCCTAAGCTCCACGAATCCCCTTTTCTCCATGAGAACCTATCACACGAGATCACTATTCCTTCACGAAGCTACTTCACGAGACCCCATGCTCCGTCAGCACCTTTCCTCTAAGAAGATACTTCGTGAATCCCTATCATTCGCAAGGCTCCTACCATATTTCCCACCAGTACATACTATGGGGGATGCTCTCCCACACCCCCACTCTGGATCTATGTTAGGCTATGGTCCCAGCCCTCCCGACTGGTCCCTTTGCTACCGTCACTGACCCCCATAACAAATGGAGAGTCACACTATGAACGTTTTAGGCCCAGTTACCAACATTTTCCATTGAGAACCCTCCATCTACCAATGCAATACTATGATTTGAGATAATCCTCCACACTCCATGAAATACCCTAAGTTGACCAATTCATCTTAGTCCCTTTTACATGTAGTGAGTTGGCATTATTATATTCAATTCTCTGAGGACCTTGAGTTGAACCATTCCTCACGCAAATCCTCTAATCCTGGCCACCTGAATCCTATGCTAGGTGGAACCAAAAAGGTCCGATCTTGCATTAGTCCTAAAACTGGCCATTTCTAGGCACCTCATGCCCAATAGTCCTATCTATATGATATTAAATTGTAGTACACCCTATATGAAAAACATAGGATACCTCTTTCTCCAAACAAGAGATGCCTTATGAACCAAGCATAAGATTCCAACAGTCCTCTATACATGACTATAAACTATAGTATGCTCTATCATTCAATAATAGGATGCCTCTTATTCCAAATAAGAGATGGATTATGTGACAAGAATAAGATACCTCATGCCATGATTATAGTGGCATGATTTTGAGCGTGTTTGGAATTCGTTCAAACATTACATCACTCCACCTCATGCATTGTGTGTCCTTTATTCAGATCATCATCCTATTTCATTTCTGAAGGGATCCCCTAAAGGCCTGGTCCCATACTGCCTTGGCACCTACCATCATGGGCCAACGTCTCGAAAGACTTTAGACAACACTTCAAGTTAGGTCATGTGTTTCAAACTGGGTTAGTAGTCTACCCTCATTTGATTGTCCCCATTTCAGGATAATGTGATATGAATTTTGTGTTTCGAACACATCCAACAATTATCCTCCATTTTCACGCCACCCTCACCACATGTTGAATGTCAGGAATGTAATTCACACTTTTCATCTCCCTTTGATTAGACTGATTCCAATGCCCTTGGTGTTATTCCGCTTATGCACTAGAGAATTATTGTAAGACTCAATTATATGCCTCAACCCACCATTGATTTGGGATTACATCATGTCTAAACATGAGGAAGATCATGGGCAGCTTCCATGCGTAAGCCCCATCCACCATTGTCTCTCCATATAGGCACCTGGGTAGCTTCCATACATAAGCCTCATCCACCATTGCCTCTCCATAGAGGCACTCGGGTAGCTTCCATGCGTACGCCCAATCCACCATTGCCTCTCCACAGAGGCACCTGAGAAGCTTCCATGTGTAAGCCTCATCCACCATTTTTTCTCCATAGAGGAAACTAGGAATCTTCCATGCATAATCCCCATCCACCATTACCTCTCCATAGAGGCACGTGGGTAGTTTCCATGTGTAATCTCCATCCACCATTGCCTCTCCATAGAGGCACCTGGGAATCTTCCATGTGTAATCCCCATCCACCATTTCCTCTCCATAGAGGCACCCGAATAGCTTCCATGTGTATGCCCCATCCACCAGTGAAGCTCCTCAGTGGCACACAGACAGCCTCCACGCATAATCCCCATCCACCATTGCTACTCCATAGCAGCACCTGAGAAACTTCCATGTGTAAGCCCCATCCATCGTCAGGTCTTTTTTTTTCCTCTTGTTTCTCATACCGATCATGGCTCATGTGATATTACAGTAAAATAGTGATCGTGAAATCCTCTTCAGGATGCCTTAGTGCGTAAGACTCGTCCTTTTCTTCTAAAATACATGGAATTTGATCCTTTCCCCTTTTTCGAGCAAGGTATGTAGGAATCCTCCTTAGGGTTCAAGACCAAAACCCACCGGTCCCGACCACTTCATGTCGATTCACCTTCATCCCGCATGATGTTAAACTATATACCCACTTATAAACTACTTAGAATTTGATCCTTTCCCCTTTTCTTGCATGGTACATAGGAAAACACCCTAAGGTTCAAGCAAAACACTTATTTTTCCTAAACCCTTCACATCGGTTCACACTCGTCCCGCAAGAAGTTAAACTATATTTATTTGAACTACATGGGTTTTGACCCATGTCTCCTATACAAGGTACATGGGAAGCCTCCCTGATGTTCAACCCCAATAACTGGTAAACATTGATATCCCCATTTTCTAGGACCCCCATCTCGGGTCTTCTCCCATGGAATAACACAAATTCTAGGGTCTCTAACCATGCGTAATCCCCAACATGTATTCAGGTTTTTGTCCTATGCGTACAACCCGATCCATCGTCCTCTGAACTACACGGGTTATCCCTATCTCTCGGGATATGGTACATAGTAAACCTACCTAAGGTTCAACCTAAACCAACGATAATCCATTATAGTCCCAAACCAATGGTAATCCATTGTAGTCCTCAACTGATGGTAATCCGTTGTAGTCCCCAACTGACGGTAAGCCATTGTTGTCCCCAACTGATGGTAAGTTGTTGTTGTCCCCAACAAATAGTAAGCCATTGTTGTCCCCAACTGATGGTAAGCCGTTGTAGAACCAAACCATCGGTAAGCCATTGTAGTCCCCAACCAATGGTAATTTGTTGTAGTTCCCAACCAATGGAAAGCCATTGTGGTCCCCTTTGTTGGGACACACATCCTTGGTACACCCTCGAGCATCAGACCAGCTTTTGGGCTTCTAACCATGCTTAAGCCCCAGCATGCCATCGGCTCACTGTCCTCTGCACACACCCCGATTCTATGCCCCATCCTGAACTATGTAGACTTTTATTCCCTACCGCAAGGATACGTAGTAATCTTCCCTGAGGTTCAATCCCATCACACATTTTCCATCCTGGTCTCTCCCTTGAGAATTTGTGTTTCGGGAAGATCATGACTCAACCTAGAGGTTCTACATCCCCCAGGTACCCATCCATGTGTCCATCCTCCCATACTGCCTCCTCAAGTGTCCCATCACCCCACCGAACTATGAGGACATTTATTCCCTACCACGAGGATACATATGAAGCCCTCTTGATGTTCACACCCAACATCATTATCATCTACATGTCGGTCCCACCCCACTCACTCTATCATTAGACACTTCATCCATCATCCATCCTAATTCCTAACCAGGCCACCACATCTGAGTAGGATCATGCCATTTACTTGGGCCTCTATCCATATATAAGCCCCATCATGTCTTTGAGACATTTTACTTTATGTACACCCTGATTCTATGTCTCTCTCTATCAAAATATGTGGGTTTTGATCCCTATCTTCCATATATGGTATGTATTAAACCTCCCTAAGGTTCTATATTGGCCAATGATAAACCCTGGTGTCCCCCTTTCTAGGGTATAAATTCATTGATCCTCCCTCAGTGGGGTCCAGATCAGACTTCATGGTGTGATATCTTCCCTTTATTGGACACACCATCCTAGGTCCACTCTCATTGAGCATTTTGATCCATCCATCTGGTGTCCCCATTTTTGGGGTGAACTCTCCCTGATACACCTTAAGTGGTGTCCAGATAAGCCTTCATGGTGTCACATCTTCCCTTTATGGGATGCTCGACCCTGAGTACACTCTTATTGAGCGCTCTGACACATCTTCTGGGTATGCACTCCTGGTTCTCCCTCCTAGGGATGTACCAATTTGATCCTCCTACATGGAGTGTTCTGATCACTATCCTTCCATCTCCGCAAGATATTAATCTCGTGGCCTACCTCGTGTTAAATATGAGATGCCTGAGTAAAACCTCATAAGACACGACTTTGGCGTAACCATCTTCACAAGATGTTAAAATCATGGCATACCCTATGTTAAACATGGGAAGCTAAGGAAAACCTCAGAGACATGGCTCCAACATAAGATACCTCGCAATCGACATGGGATGCCTCATGTTATGTGCCCTTGAGATAAACTCTTGTGAGGAAGAATATAGTTGACCAGTGTACACACATCTAGAGATGCCCCGACATGCCTGATGTTATCATCTACTCTAATTGGAGGATGTTGTCCTGTCAAGACCCCTTGGAATGTCCAGAAAAAGGTATCGTAATTAAATGGTGTCCAAAAATATGTGGCACCAGGAATGAGATTCAAGAACAACGACTCAAATATATGAGGGAGACCCAGACTAGGAGATGAATTCTGAAGAGGAATCCATAGAAGGAGGAACCGACATCCCATCATCCTGTTTCGATCAAAGAGCAAACATCCAGGATTATGCGAAGGATGTTTCCCACCTATGGAAAGTGGGAATGTGGGGAAATGATCAGCGCATCCTCGACAAATAGATACACGCTTCAGAGAAAGTGTAATAAACACATATCTCTCATGAATAAATAGTATGAATCCTATAGTTTACTCCCATAATACTAATGAGGGGTGAATAAGTGATAGATAAAAACATAAGTTTCACTTGACAATGATACTTTTCAACATAAAGTCATATCTTTTCAATGTGGGTAACCATATTCCACTTGATGCTTGAATCATGTACTACCTATGTTTCATCCTTCCAATATAGTACATTAGAAAAAAAGTTCCCCTTCTTGAGGGTATACATTAATTCAATGTTAAAGGACTATAGGTACTCATGCCTTCTTTGTTATCAATGGTTTGTTTCACTTAGGGATTAAATATATTTCAAACACATTTTTTAGTGTGTTCTAATAAAAACTCATAGAAAGCACAACTATTCAAAAATCTAGTAAATGATTTGGGAAGTTTCTCTTATGTGTTCTTAACTGACTGGACCCATATGTAACCACATGACCATCATGGACTGGAACTGTTCAAATCCTAACTCTTAATACATTACAATATAATTCATACTCATTACCCATCTCATTTATGGTTAAGATTAGTGTTTTAATCAATCTCCCATTAATATCATAGAAAGATATCTCATGAACATCTAAGAAAAGAAACCATACCACATTCTTGGTTAAGGCCTTCTTAGCGCTTCCAATCAGGAAGAATCTTGGTTGACCCTCTTGTAATAAAAGTGAACCCCTAACAAAATCACCATAATAAAATATTCATTTTAGGTTCCAAATATTCTTGTGAAATGATTTTTCTTCTCAATGAGTATTCCAAAAACACCTCAATCAAATGCTTCTTATACATGTTGTCCCTCAATCTTATAGTAAGTATCAGTTGTTCATCCAGTTTCACCGACTTCCAAAATTTAACATAAGTCTCCCCATTGAACATGTGGACATTATAACAACTATATTATGTCCAGCTAAAACCATTCACTTTTGATGAATCATTAATGATACTCTTACTTTTCAATGAATTAAACTTACCTTCCAAAAACATTTTCCCAACAAAATGAGGAGAATACCTTAACATATCACCATTAAAAACCCCATATTTAAAAAACCACAACTTCTAAAAATCATATCTTTCAAAATTACCACATCTGTAGGATATTTCACTACATACTTCCTATAAAAAAAATATGAGTCTATGTTTTGGATCCTCTCCTTTTGATTGAATTATTCAAAAAATGAGTAAGGATTCACATTCCAAATATATTTCATTGTTGAAGACTACTTCATGGAGACTACATATAATATAACACATTAACCCAAGAAAAGAACTATGGTACTAAAATAATAGTTTGAAGGATTTTCCATATATTATTTTCTAAAATCTTTAAAAAAAACTATATAAATGAAATTAGAAAGACTAGTCATTCTAAAATCCTTAACTGAACTCAGGTCAGTAACCTTTATAACAACATCAAGTCCCAAAATAGTCTGGAACCTTGTAAAGTAATTTTCATAAAGAAAATATAGGGTAGGTACCATTGATGGATGCATCAGCCTAAATTCTGTGACACAAAATTGTTCCCACAATTGCAACGCCATACAAACCAACCAAACACAATTTCAGATTTTACAAAGCATCCCTTATTCAATTATGCATGTTAATTCAAGGGTTATCACAGAAGTTGTATCATCCTGGGGAATTCATTCATTATCCAAGTATACATAAATTACCAATTTCCATATTCAAATGTTCAAAAAGAACCAACAAACATGAAATTCATTTAGTGAGCAAACAAGGACCACCAACAACATCAATTTTCAACAAGGCCTTTAGCTTGTACAATTGACAAAATCTCCATCAATATCAAACAGTAACAACATGAAAACAAACCCCATTTCCCATTTTAATTTAATTATCTAGTTATTATCTTGGATTAGTGTGGTGCAACTATAAATTATAGGCAAGAAAGAGTAGATCCCTCCCACATGATACACAAACTAACAGAAACTAAGGAGAATCTCCACCTTAAAGAACTTTTTCATCTCATCCCTATACCACAGGGAAAAGTAGGATGCCCGCACGTGACAACCGCACCACTAGAAATGTGAATCAACCTATTCTACAAAAGAATATTGTCAAAACACTTCCAAAACATGTAACTCAAGCAAAACCACAATGCCATAGTGAATTATAGAGAAATAACAAGAGGACACAAATGAGAAGGAGGAGAAAACTCATCGTTGAGGTGTGGTTTTGTGTGCGGCGGAGGTGCGTTCATGGTGGAGGAGAGGCACGCGGCGGAGGAGCCCTCCGGTGAAGGAGAGGTGTTCAGGGAAAGGGACACATGCGGTGAAGGAGAGGCGTGTGGAAAAGGTGGGTTCACGACAGAGGGATTCACGGTGGTGGAGGAGTCAGTGGGAGATGAGGAGGAGGACCCGGTGGTAGGGATGGGCTTCTACGATAGCTTGAGGGGTACAAGGAAGGAGGGTAAAGTTAGGGTTTAACCCAGTGAAACTTTTGTCATCGCTAGATAAAAAAGCGTTGATAAAGTTATGTTTTATCAGTGCTAAAATAGAATGCGATAATAAAACAAGCCTTTATCAGCGCTTTTTTCGCGTTGACAAAGATAGGGATTTATCAGCGCTAAAAAACATATAATGTTAATAATTTTTTTATAGTATTATATATATTTACAAATGTATATATATGATAAATAAATAATTATTTATTTATAATTATAACTATATATATAATTATAATTTAAAAAATTATAAAATTATAAGAAATATAGTTATTATATATACAATCTTAGAAATATATATATATAATATATTATTTATATATATTTATAAGATTATAGATATATATAACTATATTTCTTCTAATTTTAAAATTATTTATATGAATATATATTTATTTACAATTATAATTAAAAATGAATATGTATTTATTTATTTAAATAATTAAAAAATTATTTCAAATTTATATTTCTAATACTTATAACTTTATTAATATAAATAATTATTATATTTATTATAATTTTATAATTATTTAAATATATCTATATTTATTTACAACTATAAATATAAATATAAATATTTATTTATCAATATTTCTATATATTTATAAATATATTTATAAATATATTTGTTTAGTTATATATAACATTATATATGAAAATAATAAATTTATATTTTATAAATTAAAATTATTTAAATAAATATATATTTATTTATATTTATAACTTATAAATATATATTTATTTATTTGTAATAAAAATTATAATAAATAATTTTTTTATAGTTTTAATTATAAATATAAATATATTTATTTAAATTATTATAAAATAATAAAATATATAATTATAATTTTATAAATATATATAATTAATATATTAATTAAATTTTTTTAAATTTTTAAATATATCTACATTTATTTAGAATTATATTTAAAACTATTTTTATTTATTTATAAATATTTCTATATAAATATATATAATAAATATATTTATTGTAATTTATTATTTATTTAAATAAATCTATATTTATTTAGGAATTTTAATTATAAATATTTTCATTTATTTATAAATATTTGTTTATATTTCATTATATATTTATTACTTTATATGTATTATAAAAAAATATATTTATTATAATTCTATAATTATTTACATATATATATATATTTATAGTTATAATTATAACTATAAATAAATATATTTATAAATATTTGTATATAATTATAAATATATTTATTTATTTATTTATGAAATTATAATATATGTATTTATTATAATTATTTCATTATTTAAATATATATATTTATAATTGTAATTACAAAAAAATATTTAAAAAATATTTATATATATTAAAATTTAATAATTATTAATATAATCAATGTATTTATTATTTAAATATATTTAATGTAATTTTGTATGTATTTTTTTGAGAATATTATAATAAATATGGGTTACATGAATTAATCATATGTCTCCTAAAATATACATAATAAAAAATGATCCATTAATGTACAACATAAGTAATATAAAGGGTGTAATGTATAAATGAACATCCATGATGATACATAACATATTTGAATGCATGATCAATATATTTATTAATCAAACTCTTTAGAAACACATATATATTTAATAATTATAATATATATATATATTTCAAAAGTATTTATATGTATATTAATTATAAATAAAATAAATAAAATAAATATTTTCAATATGACAAATATAGTAAATATAATGAATCTAATGAATCTAATATATCTAATAAATCTAACAAATCTAATAAATCTAATAAATATAATAAAGCTAATAAATATAATAAATCTAATAAATATTTTTATTATTTAATGACATTTATTATAATCTAATAATTATTGAAATATATATATTTATTTATTTAATTTTAATCTTATGAATACTTTTTAAAACATTATATATATATATATGAATGATTAAAAAATAAATATTAATTACAAACATGTGCTTTTTTCTTTAATGTATACAAATAAACTTTATTTTTTAATATAAATATAATAATATTATATAAAATATTATTAAAAACCTTCAACAATGCTAAAAATAGCGGTGATAAATGTATCCTTTATCATCGCTAAGAAAAGCACTGATAAAGGTGTACCCTTTATCAGTGCTTTTCTAAGTGCTGATAAAGGGTACATTTATTAGTGATTTTAGCTAGCACTAAAAAATGTCCCCCTTTATCAGTACTTTCATCTTAGCACTGATAAAACAAGGCACTTCCCTTGCCCTATTTTGTGGTAGTGTGAAAATGTTTAAGTTGCTGGTGCTCCACCACATGGGAGCACCACGACATTGAGCACATCATGGTGGAGGGAGAGACACCCAAGTGGATGGAATTTTCACTTGGGTTGGGCATGATGAATTGGAATTTCCCTTGTGAAAAATGTCTAGGCAGACCACACCCATGGTGTCGGACATTTTGTTATATCTTAAGCCTTCCAGCCTAGGCATTTTGGATTGCGAGGATACTTGTTGTGTGTCGCGCTTGGGCAAACCCACCATGCCATGGTTCCCTAGAGATGAGCATTTTGGTATGTGTTTTTTCATTGGGGGTTTCCCCTATAGGAAACGAGCATGGGGAAATGCCCAGGTGGAGCATTTTGGAGTGTAATTTAGCCAATGGGTTTACCCTGTTGGAAATGAATGGAAACATCAAGACATGGTGCATGTCATGTATAGTGGAAAATAATGAGAGGTTTAAATCTTCACCATCGAGTTAGGCATGTAAAGGGCTCTCAGGGGGTTTCTTGGAGGTGAACTATTGATCAATTCATACCATGGAACACCCCTGCCAAGCATTTTAAAATATTCTTTTATCAACTTTCACCCATAAATTTTAAATACCCACAACTCATTGCTCAAGGTTTTTGTGAGTGGATGTTTCTTAGGGATAATAAGGTGAAGTGATATATTGATGAGCTTAGGAAAAATATGTCAGGGTGTAAGTTAAAAGGGAATGACAGTGAATGAGGTAAGTGGTCTCTAAATGATTCCATATCATATTTTTCATTATTTTCATGGAATCTGATATGTGTTGTCTCTCCACCTCAAGAGACCGACCTTTTTAAATTATATAAATTGTTTAATTAGAAATGAATTACAATTTCTAGATTGGATAAGGTTTCATTATCCACAATGGACCCATGAACAATATTGGTTCCTCTACCTCTAACGGTAAAGGTATTTCTTATAAATGTATTCCTTGAGATGTACGGACCCTAAGGGGTGAGACTTAAATGGATTAAATTAGAATAGTGGCCCTTAGGATATTTTTCATTGAAGAATCCCCTAGAGAGTTGAGAGGAGAGAATGGAAAATGTTTCTAACCCTTGGTAATTTTTCATCTTAGTAGGATGCCTTAGAGTGGTTATTGATAAGTTGGATACATGAGGACCAATGTTGGGTGATTTAGAAAAGGGATGGTCTTTAAGAAATATCCCTTATGTGACATTGATGTGGTATTGCCTCTGAGTCGCATGAGGTTGTGTTATTATTATGATGAGACCAACGGATGTTGTACCATTTCGAGTAAGGGGTGTTGACCCAAGAGATGATAATGAAATAATAGAGAACATGTGTGTTTCTATGTTATAATGTGACCTAGGGTACTATAGTGAGTTCCCTAGAGATATAATGTCTCCTTAGAGGATGTGTGTGGGAATAGGAAGTGATGAATCTAGGTATCACCTTATGACCTGAATTGATGATGAGCCTAATATAGTTTTATTGTTAGAGATAATCATTAATATATGACCTTGAGAATGTTACTATATGAATTTCCTAGGATTACCTCACCGGAATTAAATTATTCCAGATGATTATAGAATTCTCTGGGGATCACCCAAGATTCAGTCATGGAGCCTGAATCGCTTTTATTTGGAATTCATAGGTTATCTTATTTTTTCAACTGCATTTCTTTTATACTACTTTCATGGTTGATTTTTTTATAATGTAATGTTTATTAATCTGATCATATGGTTAAAGTCTCCATATTGTACCATCTTTGGCCCCTCGCTACTAGTCGGAAGTCTATGACATATGGGGAGGCATGCTAGAGGTCATGTGACTGACTGGCTCGGGGAACCATTTTAGTCGCTCCCAGGATTGGAGTTACAAATCGACTTATTTGAACTCTTTTAACTCATAGCACCTCCATTGAGATAAAATAAATATCCTGACTATGGTTTCTAATCCTTCTCCTCTATCTAAAATCTAGCATAAGTATAACCCCTAATGATTATCTCTTCATATCCTCCAAACACCAAGAACATATCCATATTTTTTCATAAGTACATAAGGATAGTATTAATAGTATTGTAATTATGTTCACTTGGATTAGCTTGATATCTTAGTGCCATACTCAAATCATAGGAAACATTAAGAATCAAACATTACATGGAATACATTATAGATCTTGTATCAAAAATGTATGTGGTCTTATTTATTCTATCTATTTCCTCTTATGTCCGATGAAACATTTTAGTGGAAATATTTATACCATGTGACAATGAAACCAATCCCCTATTGGATTATTCTATACCAAACCATTTTGGTGTCTAGTATATGGATGTACTTTTACATAATCCATTCAACCTCTTGGATATATCACACATGATATTTATCCTTAGATTGTAGGCTACTTCACCCATATCCCTCATGGAGATGTACTTCTCAACCATGACATAACCTATTTTAAGGAAAATATCTCATTTAAAAATAGAAATATTTCATTAATATATATTATTATGAAAATAATCAGACTCCCACTAATCTACTTGTAAACACATGTCTCACATTCATTATTAAGGAAACCAAATTATTTTATAGATTCATTGAACTGAAAGTTCCATGACTATGATGTTTTCATTAATACATAAATGGATCTTTTAAATTTTCATAACTTTGTAGAATTTCATAGAGTCACAATACCTACTAGTTATTTCATATACACATCCTCCTAAAGGTTCCCATTAACTAAACCGATTTTAGTATCCATTTTCTTAATATCATAGTCATGATAGGTTTCTATAGAAAGTAAAATTCCAATGGATTTAAACATAAAAACTGGAGAAAATGATTTTTCATAGTCAATGCCTTGACATTTTCTAAACCCTTTGGACACTATTCATACTTTATATTTATTTAGTTTACCTTCCATATCCAATTTTCACTCCAATACCCATTTACAACCAAAAGTATTTACATTAACTGGAGGCTAAATCAACACCCAAACTTGGTTTTGATGCATGGAAACCATATCATAATTCATGGATTCTTTCCATATAGAATCTTCTGAGCTCTCTACTGACTCATTATAGGACAGTGGATCATAATTGTCAACCAATAATGATTCATCGTCACCATGGACCAGAAAACCATATATATCTATTTCTCTTACCTCTCTAGTTCTTCAACGCAGTACTTGTGTTTCAGAAAAAACCTCTTCCAAGAGGACCTATGGAATTTTATCCAGTGCTAAATCATGTGTATATTTAACATCAAAATCATTAAAGTTAATATTTCTCTCATAATCCTTATTGAGGATTTTCTCCCTCTCATGAAAGATGTATTGTCTTACGAAAATTAATTTCTTGTCTGAAAGAGTTTTATAGATAGTGTTCCCTTATTTACTTGGGATACTATCTGAAGATACACCTGATACCTTCATGAGAATATTTGTTTCTTTATCTAGACCTAACAAATTCCTTGAAACCCCATGTATGAACATTTGAAAAAATGGGTTTCTTTCCACTCCATAACTCAAATTTAATACCATTTTCCAATTTAGTTGGTACTTGGTTTAGTAAGTGTGCTTCGATGTGTAATGAATATCTCAAAAATGATAATGGAAGTCTTGTGTGACTCATCATCTTATTTAGAATATCTAGTAAGGTATTTTTCCTCATTTCACTAACACTATTCCACTATGGTGTATAAGGTGGAGTATTTGAGATAAAATTCCATACTCTTATAAATATTTGACAAACTCTCAGTTAAGATATTCACCAACATGATCTGATCGATGTTTCTTTATCTACTTACCAAGATGATTCTCAACCTCATTCCTTAACTCCTTTAACTTCTCAAAGTATTCAGACTTATACCACATTAAGTAGACATAACCACACTGACTCATGTCATTAGTAAAAGTCATAAAATATGAGATTCCACCTCTAGCGTATACTTTAAAAGGTATACACACATTAGTGTTTACTAATTATAAAATATTTGTGGCCCTTTCATAATTATCATAGAATGGGGGTTTGGTCATATTACCTTGTAAATAAGAATGAATTCATTCAAGTGGTTTAAGCCCATTTTGATATAAATTTTTCAAAAACTTCTCGTCTAAATGACCAAGACGATGATGCCACAATTGCGAGTTACATGAGTTGTGTGTATTTATTTCTTTATCAATTTCCAATATTTGGTATTCATAATTAAATAAATAAATACCATTTTTTAACTATGTCATACCATAAAATATTCCATATTTCTAAAAGTAGTTACTCTTATTTCCAAAGATGAAAATAAATCCATCCATGTCTTAACAAGAAATGGAAATGATGTGTTTAGTAACAACACGCATATAATATCAATTAATTAAAACCAAAATCAATATTTTTTGAAGTGTGAGATGGTATTCCATAATGGCTATAGCATCCATCCTTTCTCTGTTAGCAACCCGTAATCCAACTTTCCTATGGAAACCATCGGAAATATATATGGTTTAGTAATTAGATAAAAAATGTGAGCACCACATAGAGTATATAATACCAAAAATATAGATATAGCAATATTACATTTGATAAATAACACACCTAAATTTTACCATTTCTTCTTTGGATGGTTTTAGTTCCTCTTCCAGTGGCCTTACTAGTCACAAACAAAAGCATCATATTCATTTCCTTGCCTTTAGATATTCTTCTTTTTTGATGGATAATACTCTCTATCCTTAGACATAGAATGGCTCTTTAGTTCATTGTTCTTGTTCCTCGTATTCTTATATACAATAAGGTTCATGGGTTTCTCATTCCCTATGTATTTATCATCGTCCCAAATAAGAGTAAGAATTTTGGAAAGTGGCTTATAATTATTTCTTGTATTATAATTCATAACAAAACTAGAAAATTTTTAGGTATTAGGGAAAAATGATTTTTGTGTGCGTCTAATTAGGGATATTAAACCCTAATATGTATAATAATTCTATGTTTCCAACCTTCTTGACTAAATGAGGAATATATTGTGCCGAATATCCAAGCTTGCATGTTAACGGTGTGTTAGAGATCTTGTATCTCTCTGATGTCACCTTGAATTGATAGAGATCTCACATGTGAGAAATAATGTTATATCTAATCATATCCTCGTATTTATTTTTAATCTCATTGTACATGTGGGATATCATAAAACATTATATATTCATTACATCATCTATAAGCTTCACATAGAGAGATAATTTTTCCACACTAGCCTTTTTTCATGAGATTTGGGAAGTGGAGTTTCCTACATGTATGATATTAATTCATGGCATGGTATAATGTTTGAGAACCTATAATATTCCTAGGAATTTATGACACTAAAAAGGTTATAGTTCTCTAGTATGTATCACATTGATATTTTCACAATTTTTTTTCATTTTCCATTTCTAAACATTAATAGAAAATAATTAGAACTTCCTTGATTACCAAATCAAATTAATAAATTTAAAATAAATTACATTAATGTCCTGTTGTTCTTTAGAAAACAAATATCTCTCTCCATTAGTTAATAATATATAATTGATTAGATATTCTAGTGGAAATGGTCCATATTCCCCTTCTCATAACCCAAAATTGGACCTAACAAGTTATTTGAAGGGTTTTAGGTAGGTATAACTTTCTAAATAAATTAACATGATTTTCCTTGATCCATTGAGTGGACTCCCCGATATTGAAATCCTAGTTATGAATTTCCTCAACCCTTTCCTCTCAATTAAACCAAGCCCTTATTAGGTAGTTAACCCTTATTATGAACCATGTTAATTCAACCCAAAACCTAAAGATAAAAGTTCCACAATAATTGAAAGCACCCTAACTTAGCATGGTCAAGAACATTGAAATATGATGGTGATTATTACTTAAGTATTGTAATTATATACTGAATAAATACTTTAATTGAGGGATTTTTATCCTTATGTGTAAAATCCCATTTTTATCTTATCATGTTCCTTGTTAATATTAAGTGGATTTCACTTAAGTGATCGACCATATATGATAAAATTGACGCACAATCTAGTTTTATCTTATTCTATCTTACACATATTTTAATTAATTTATTAAGATATTTTAAAGCATCCGCAAACATAAATAATCAACTATGAAACTAACAGATAAAAAATATATGTGGCATGATCATGAGATTCTCTAATGGTTAGTTTATCTAGTGGATGATAATCTAACCCTCAATCCTAGGGGAAAACACATTGAACCAAATTTTGGTTCATGTTATAGCATTCCTAATTGGCTCCATTATATCACCTTGATTAGTTTCACCTTGGCTCTTCTTATCACATGGGAGCTCCATTCTTACATAAGATTTTACTCATACACAGGTGAGGTGATCAAACAGATATGATAAAGGGGGGTATATATAAATGAAACTATGGGCACACAGAACCTTGCCTAATTAAGAGGATAGGATGACATGAAAGTCATCAACTTTAATTTAATCCTAATAATTAAAGTAAACCAAACATATACACAAGGTTGTTCTCATCTCATGATCATCCAGACAACATGCAATGATAATACATATTCAATCAAGTTATCAATTAATTCAATTCATTCATTAATTGAGGTAAATTTCCAAAAATGAGCCTAATTAATTCTATTTATCTTAATTACATTTAAGATTCCTTGACTCACCATCATCCATATTTTTAAACAAAATTAATTTCATTTAAAATTAATGAAGTGAAAAATTATACGTTGAGGCAATGATGTGTACGCATTCAAAAAATTTAACTCGTAAATAAATTCAATATATAATTATTATTCTTATGACATGGAATGTATTATTAAATAAATGATACACTTAACATAAGGGAAAATGATTAATTATGTATTAAATTATTCCATCGTAAATGGTTTCTGGACTTAGAGTTTCACATATTTCTAGTCCCCATGTCATGTATCTGATACAAAATACACTGGGAACCCTGTGTTCTTGTCCTTAAGAAAATGAAGAGTACATGTCATATACATTGGTTACATGATGTGTAGTTCTTCAAACCATGTGCTAGCCTATCTAGATCTACAAGTCGATCAAATTTTATTGGATATTATATCTGATTACATCTGACTAATAAAATTTTAACACAAGTTATTTATGAAATACATGGGTACGAGACATGTCATTTGGTGGTACAAATTGTTTAGTATTATGTTTTCTGACCAAAAACTTTGGCACCTCCAGATGGTGTTTGTATATATTTCTTCATTTTAATCTTAATGTTTTCTTGGTTATATTAGTGAGAACAATGAAAGGGAAGAGACAATGATATTAAAATATTATGAATGAATATATCTTAAGTATAATAAGTTTCAAACTCATTCAAACAATCAATGAATAATAAATAATTATAAATTAATTGTGTGACCACTCTGATACCACTTGTTGGTTTAAAGTGTGGAAGAAGAACCTTTATGGAATGGTCAACTCATCTTGTTAGTCTTAATTTTTGAATAATCATTTTTTTATTTAATAAATGATATCATGAACAATGAAATTTGTAAATTAATTCACTAGAGAAAACTCTGAAACTAGAAGAGTAGGATCTTCATAGGTAATTTATAAATAATTTTTTTGTTGATATAAAATTACCGTAACTTTTAATTCCATCTTCATTAATGATATGTTCAAAAATATCTTATCATACTATCATTTCATTGCAAGATCCAATTATAGAATCTATATAACAATAATCTGCATGTGCACTACAATCTCAAAACATCATTGTTGAATCAACGGGTGCAAGCACAACCAATCCTAATCACTTGCGTTGTTTTTTGATGATCACAATAGAATTATTCTTATAGGAAGAAATGTTGATGTTATCTCGATAACCTGAAAGTGAAGGAAGAGAAATTTCACTCAATATCTCTTAACCTCTTTCTAGTTCTTGATAGACCTCCTTGATCAATACATTCTGCACAAACCAAGTTATTATGGAAGGTCCTATAATTAAATATTTATTATGTCCGATTTAGGGTTGGAAACTTGGGAATAAGCCCTTTCCCAAATCAATATTTCCTAGTTGGACCCTTTCCAATAATAATAATAATATAAATATTATTATTAGTCACATGAAATTTGAAACACATTAATAATATATATATATATATATATCATTTATACCATTCCCAACCAGACCATTAAACATGGCCCCCTTATCCACTTCGGTATTTACCAAATCATGATTAATGAATATTTATATATCATATAAATTTGATTACATTATTCATCAATATAATAAATATTATATTCTCTAAATAATAAAAAAAAATTATTTTACCCACTTATTCTTTCAAATTATATGTGATTGAATCATAGTGATCAATCAAACCTAAATAAATATTATTTACTATAACTTGTTAAATTAAATACATAAATTTAACTAGGATTATGGATAGACTTAGTGTGTGACCCTCTAGTCCCCTTTCTCAGTGGTATTAGTTATAACCACATAAAGTCCAAGGTTAGCATCTAAGAACATTCCAAGGCACCTATAGGGAAAGAATTCAAAGTCTTAATGACATCCAAACTCTTACGAATGATTACCGTGTAATATAATCATTTTATCCTGATATCTAAAATCAAGAAGGTTTCATACTAGTACCATCAACATATATTCTTGAAGTATATTTATTTTAATTTATATAAGTGAAATTATAATGTTGAACTCCATGGAAATGGATTTAACTAGAAAGTTTCATCCCATTAAAGGGCCTAAGTTATCAAATTTCATCAAGGGGATGAAGGGATAAATCCTCTCACATTATCCAATAATACAATATCACTTGTGATGCTTCCAGTATATCCTATATCACTATGACCATATGTCATTATAGTTTTCATCAATATATTAATGTAAGTGACTCATGATATCCACTAACTATAATATTAAAGACCACATCTTTCTAGATATGAACATCAAATGACACCTGAAAAAGTGGATTTCCTATTGGAGGGTCTGTTCTCATAATCTCATGCACTGGAAATTACCAAGGGTGTAAACCGTGAGGTGGTTCTTCAAAGTCCTACAGGTATCCACCCCTACTATCCTATATCATATTTCTTTCATCAAATGATATCATCAAGCTATAGAACATATATTAAAGAATAATATCATGGAATCTCCTGTTCTCATCATAGAAAAGAAATGTTGTGACCTTTTAGTGTGACGTATATTCTTAGAAAATTATCACATAAAATAGTATTGTAGATGAAAAATCATGATTCTATATAAAAAATTAATTAATAATGAAGACATGTAATCAAGTACTAAGAAAGTTGACTCTAGGGTACCAACTCCAACATTTTATTGATAGTTTTTGTGGGAATACAAAATGGAAGCGTCTCACGAAAACCATCACACAAAAATGATATATCACATGTATACAATTAACCTATATATATCATATATATACATGGATTTAGGTTATATATCCTTCATTTGGCATCCTAGTTTGATGAGCCTTCCCGAATTTTGATCGAAATCCAGACTTTCTGGATTCCTGAACCGCACAACAAGGAGCGCTCTCCATGTAAAAAAATTGCACGCCCTTTTTAAGAGAAAAATAAATTCCCTTCATCTTGTCCTCTTGATAAATATACAGAACCTATTGGCAAACCATATTGTCACCTAACAATATAATAGATGCAAGAGCAGTAGGTTCAGCCTTAGCCCTTCCCAAAGACCTAACAACAACACTACAGTTGAGGGCATGACTACTTGTAGAAATATCATGGACTTTATCCCCGCTTAGAGGATCATGTATTTAAATTGAAATTAAAAACTAATCATCTTTCCTAGTAGTCTTCCCTATGCCATTTCAATGTTCTAGATCAAAATAATGATACACTTAAAGATCGTAGCCCAAGTCTTCCATACCAATAATATTTTCACTTTGAGAGGGGTCAATTAAACCTCCTAAGAGACTGTATTTTTTAATTCCCTGACATGGTTGGCATTAGAGAGAATAAATTCAATTTCACTTTATGATTATTTATAGAAATAATTGTATGCTCCTTTAACTATTGAAAATAGGTATCCTTTCGAGCCTTATCTTACACATCAGCCAATCCTTCTTTATATGAAACATCAGAAAATTATCCCTATATTCCTTTTGTAAGAAAATATTTGAATGAAGCAATAGAATTAAAATCTATCTATTCCTGCTCCCTAAGAGATACCACAATAATGATCCTCCATGATAGAGACTTTTCTTTCTCATATTTAAATTAAAAATCAAAACCATTATCTTTTTGTGCATTAGTAGTGTTATCCCTCATCATCTTTCCAGTATCTTGTGAATATTCTATAGATAGATCCATAAAGGGAACAAAAGAGGTCCCTTTCCACCCTAAAATTGTACACCAAAGATTTGTACATACTCCACATGAACAATATTCTTACCCTTTGATTTTATATGATAATCCTTCACCAGGTGGCCTCTAAAACCAAAAACAGTACAAGAAATACTCTCAAACCAAACATATTTGGAGTTCCCAAAGACATTTAAATATACAAAAAAAGATGAGGCCTCTCATAAGCAACATGAAGATTAATTTCATCCTAGGGAATGGAGAGAATTTTCTTTCCAATCAGGGTGGCATTGAGATCCCCTACCTCCAACATCCTTACAAAATTTTTTAACCTATAATATTTTGATTCCCCATGATCCAATTATGTTCATGGATCCTAATTCAAACTTAATAAAAATCTATCCAAGCAATTAAAAAACTGAAATCAAGACATTGTTCATGAATGATAAGGGATCCAGACTTCAAGAAAAAGGCGTTGAAGCTCCATGTGTGTTTTATTAGATCATATAATGGAAATAGACAACAAAAAATCCATGTCCTATTGAAACGAAATTCCAATACAAAACCCCATTAAGTTATGGAAACCATAAGAACTATTTCCCCAAGCTACCAAATATTCTTATCCTTATAAAGAATATGTCTCACCATACTAGTGTTCTTACCCATAACAAGACTTACTAAAACTGCCTCTAGATTAGCCTCAACCAAAGCCAAAAAATCATTATTGGTAGTCCTACCGTTAGATGAGTCCATGAAAGAAGTAAGAGTGTGCAAGCCAACACCACCAACCAACCCTGAACACTCTCCATATCCCCTCTCTAAAGGCATGACATGAACTATGGACCTAGTGCCATCATTGAATAGCTCAGAATAATTTCCACTAGTGAATCACCATTATCATTAGGAGTTATGGAGTTGAACCCTTTCCTCCATCATCAATAAATTACCTAAAAATAATGGTTAATTATTAATGATAAATAATATTAATAATTAATAATTAGTATTACATAATAATTACTAACTTTCAATATCTATTAGGTGGAAGGGTGAAAGCGTGGTGTGGGTAGCCGACAGGATCCCAGTGTCCTTGGTTCCAGAGACGATGCAAGGACTGGATGTTCTATGCTCCGGCAACCATGAGTGGTGGGATCTTTATCGGGAGATGGTTCAAGCTGGAGATGTTGACAAAAGAGGTGACTGGCCTTCACATGGGTATAGTTGAAAATAGGAGGTGACGACCTCGATTTTTGGGAGGTGATGAATATAGTGTGTGGGGACACAGGGAGCAGGTTGGGCTTGTGAGAAGCTACGGTTTCATGTTATTTCTGGTCCTGGATGTATGCGCGTGCAGGCGAAGTGGACCAGTTGTTTAGTGGTTCTTACCACATGTATTTTTGTTGTTTGTCTATTGTTTTATTTTTGTTAATAAATTTTAGAATTGAGCACACTAGGATTCTAAACATTACAGATAAAAATCATTAATATGTCAATACTATGTATTATTTATTATTATTAATTAATAATTGGATATTAATAAATTTACTAAAAAATATTAATTATTGATAATAATTAATATGAATAAGTAATAATTAGTATTGATTACTAATTACTTATTATTAATCATTATTATATTTAATAATTAATATTTATACATAATAATTAAAATAAATTAATAATTATTAATATGTCAGTACTAATTATCACTTATTAATAAGAAATTAAATATTGGTTATTACTTGTTACCCCTAGGCCAGGATGAGGGGGTCTTCAAGTCATTAAATGGTGGGTCCTTTGGCCATAAAAATTGTAATGGGTCATCTATGGTGTCACAACCTCCTCCCGCCAAATATAACTCAATGAGGAGAGAGATATGATAACCCTTGAGTTCCGCCTCTAGTAGGCCCCAAGTTTGTGACTAGCATAGAGGGTATAAAAATATTACATTATCGGTGGCATTACCATTTATAAATTAATCAGGCTCATAAAATAGGATAAAAAACCTCAAACAACTCCAAAAGAAAATATAAAGGTAAACTAAAAACCATATCACAATGCATGAATATAGTAAAGTTGATACAAAGAAAATGTCTCTAAATTAAATACCAAAAATACAAGTCTATAGAAGTGCCTCAACTATAGCTCCAACCCAAATAGTAATGTCTAGGTCAGTCCCCAAAATCCTCCTGGAAACCTGAAAAATAGTTTATATATGTTGGGTGAGCATAACATGTATACTTAGTAGAGACATCACCAAGGTCTCAAGTGCACGTGTGAAAAGAGTATGCAAAAGAACTAGTGAAAAAATATTAGAACCAAAAAAACACTAATAAATGTTATCTAACGAAACCTACCCTCTCCATATCTCGCTCACTAAATCACACGTCTAATATAATAACATAGCATCAATATCATAACAAATCAATGAGGCTCGCTACTGCTTCCCTGCTGATTTTCCACTCTCACACTCCAACATCGAATTTCATATTCTCTCATCCATTCCACACAAACCATATCACATCACATCCCACACGTAGAAACCTAGGCCACACATCAGTTCAAATAAAATCACCATCCACCCGCAGACACTTGGGACACACATCACATCCCACTCACAGAGACCGGGGCCACACATCACATCACATCACATCACATCCCACCCACAGACACCGGGGCCACACATCATTATTGGGAACTCTCCAACTAAAACATGTATCACTACTATTGAAAGGAGAACGGGGGAGAGGTGGTAGTCAATCATCTGTATCAATACCATCCTGGGTGTTGGGGAAAAATTATAACTCAACACCTTTGAGCATTGGTAAGGTTATTCAAATCATGTGGACCCATATAAAATAACTTAAACTTGCATAACATATAGATATCACACAATAAACAACCTACGGGTTCACAAAAGCTACACTAGTGCACACTAAATCACCACCATCATACAACACATCAATCATCACAACTGCTACCACCACTATATGCAACATTACACAACCACCACACAAGCCACAAAACATTTCCCACTTTTAGTTACAGGTTTCACCAGATTTATTAATTTGACATTTCATTTCACATTACACTACTCATTAATTAATTCATTTTAGTATTATCCATTTATCACATGTCTGTTTCCAGTCCACCTTGTTTATTTACCATCGTGTTTTGTTTTGTTTATCATCACAGTTCATCTCCTGGGTAATCGTGCAACTATATCAACCATTCCATACTACAACTAGCCCAAATCACACAACGACCGCCACAACACCACACATCCACCATCGTCGTCACATCACATCACCCAAGCCAACTCACCATATCAACCACTCATCGCAACCATCATGAAACGCTATCGCCACACACCATAAAAAATCCATTATGCCATAACCACTACACCACAACCACCGCGCCACAACATCTATGTCACAACCTCATCGGACTACAACACATATATGTTAACCAACCACCACATTACTTCCCCATGTAATACACAATCGATCCAGTCATTAACATCACCTCACAACAACCCAAACCACATTTGTAAAACACAACAAACACAAACACACAACAACAACACAAATCAGTTTCCACAATTATTCTGGAGTATTATCACATATCTTTTTTATTTAGCCGGGTATTATCATAGAAACCAAATGTCAAAGGGAATCTAATTATATACAAATATACATTATTTATCCTTATATACCGGATGTGATCATATAATAACACAACAAGGGTTGTTATATTATAACATCTACCATGCAAACTAGGATCCTAACAGTTGTTATTTTCAGAATTGGCAACTAGAAAACATGATAACATTAACAACATATATCAAAGCATTAAAGTATGAGATAACTCTTCATACCCATCAATTCTAGATATTCCAATTAATTATTTCAATACACCGACCTTTAATATTCCCCCAAAGGTAAGAAAAGTCATGTAAGTCTCACACATAGCACATAAACAAGTGAGAATGAGGATCCCCTACCTCAAGTGAGATTTCTGATCTCACTGCGCATCGTAAGGCGATGAAGAAACTACCCAAAAACCACCACTGCATAATTAAATTGTGGATCAACCTACACCTTACCATAAGGTTATCAAAAAATGCAACCCATACACACCCTAAACCAAAGACGCACCACCGCAGTGGATCTCCAAAGAATAACGAGGAAGACTCAGGCCTGGTAAAAGTGCCCAGTCCTCCAAGGATTTATTAAAGTAATATAAAGTGCATAGTACAAAGAAAGGAAACAACAACAAAGTCCAACAAAAATACAAATCAGAAAGTGTCAAAGCCCTCAGCACCACCATCTTCTAAGAAATCTTCCGGATCTGTCGATTCCCATTCAGATTGAGGAGTATAACTATTAAACAAAGTGATGTACTGATTTCTCAGACATAATTCATCTGAGGTCAAAGACTTACTTGATTATTGCTTTCTCAGTCCTTTCCTTTGGTCCATATCATTCCATTTTTCATTCTTGGTAGAGGACCTAGTAGAAACGGTCTTCGGCATATAGGAATAATCTTTCCTAGGTTTCTTCTTAGGTGGAGCGGTGGAAGCTCCCCCCTTTTGATTCCCATTTCTCCCATGCAAACAGACATCCTCATTATCAGTGGTTCTTTTTTTCCCCTCGAACAACATCAATGTATAAACTTTAGAGCCTTAACTATCATTTTCCTTTCCTCCATTGGAGGCCTCACCCCACTTTCCATCACCTTTTATAGAACTTGTGTCATAACTTTTTCCTCTATTATCCATTGTTACCTCCTACAATGTAATAAGATTTATATCAATAGGGTTCAGACACTGTATGTGGATATTACTGCCTTTCAAGTGAAATTACTCATTCCTTGCTTCCTTCACAGACAATGAGTAGTCAGCTAGCTCATCATCCATTTCTTTCCCCCCTACATCTGCTTCAACATCTTCTGCCCCCTCCAGTACTGCAAAATTATTCAAAGAGCATGGATCAACACCATCAAGATTAACCATTTTAGCATTGACCTGAAGGATCTATTCAGAACCCTCTGGATCTGCTGATGTGTCAAGACCTCGACCCATGAACTGATGCCCAGCCGAAATATTATTGACACTCCCACTATCTTCTTGATGCTGTAAAGAGGATGCAGTAGTCCCCTTTTCTATTGGGTTACTCAAGTCATGGACTCTCAGGTCATCCGTAATCCTATCAAATACATTGGACACAAAAGTATTTCCAACCTGCTAATAGGGATAGAAGATCTCCTTGGGGCACCTAGGGTTTGTTTGAAATGATAGAGAGAAAGAGAGAGAGAGGTATGATCGAATGAAAGAAAAATGGCTGAAAGGGTTATAAAATAACCTGGACCTTGGAACTTTCACATCATGTAACACATTAATGATGTTAATTACCATTTTTTCAACCACTACTAAAATTCACATTGCCTCGACTTGATTTTATTACATGTATTGAATTCGCCTTGAAAAGAAAAGGACTGGATGGGCCCGTAAGGGGCTTTGCGTCGCGTCACTAGGTTTTCCCTGCCATCGCCTTACTCTCTACCATCTTAGGCCGACTCTCCCCGGTGAATTTGTTCGAAGCGTTCGAGGTGTGAGATCTCTTCCAGTGGTGGTGTCGTGCGGGCTCACTATCCTTGGAGAACCTTTTTGACGGATGGCCTTCCTCTCGCCCAAACAATTGAACTGGCTAGGGTTCCCCATTGGGGCGCGATGTTCGTCCAGGGTGCGAGTTCCAATTGCTGCGGGCTGGGGGTTAATGTCGTGTTTCGTGCCATCTTCGGGTGTGTAGGTAGGATTTGGTCTCCGACTGCGGTTTTGAAGGCAGCGGTGGGATCTGGATCTGCTTCTCTAGTTTGCGAAGGGGGATTCCTCTGTCAATTTGGGATTTAAGAGGTTCCGTTTTCTGGTTTGTTTTTTTGTTTTTTGAACTTTTGTCGGCAATTTTTGGTTTTGGTGGTTCGGTGTTCTTGGTGGCACGCGGTGTCGATGATGTTGGGCTCTGCCTTCAGTTTTGGTGACTGGTGATGGATTTTCGTTGTTCAGGATTTTGGTTCGTAGTGATTTGTGCTGAACAGAGCAGCTTGAAGCCGATTTGAGTCAAGCTATCTAGATATGAAATGGGATCAGTTGAGTTGTGTGTGGTTGTTTGTGGATTTTGCATTGAAGACCTTCTGGATTTCATGTTGAACATGATTGAAGCTGGTTTCTTGTGTGCACTAAGTGACTAATCTCTCTTGGTAGTGGTGTATTGGAAATGGTTGTATTCTGCCTTGACAATGGTGGTATTCTAGTTGTGAGGTTGGTTTTTGTCTCGGATGGTCGCGGGTCAAGAGATTCTACAACGTTTTCTCACAAAATGATGCTTCAGATGAGGTTCATGGCACAGAGGTTTTGCTGTTTCATGGCTTTTCGGAATCGGAAGTTTGAGAGGGTACGACTTTGGCCATCGGTACCATGCTCGTGCTCTTTAGAACGGGTCAGCTAGTCATGCTGTGATGAGACAATGGAAGCTGGACATTATGGATTTTAGTTGACGGGAGGATCTTCATTTTTGTGACGAGCGTTTCTTTTGATCTTGAGTTTTGGTATTTGGAGACTTTTTTGTGTTTAAGTCTTGATTTCATGGGTTCTCACTTTCCGTTAAAAGTGTTTGGAAATAAAAAAGTAATTTTCAGTCAGTCTTGAATTCTCCTCTCATGATGTGAATTCATTTCACACTGCACACCTCAACCGAACACATGTGATGAATTCCCCAGCTCAAGAAGCCATGAATCAACAATTCACGTCGTGTAACACATTCATGATTTGAATATCCTCTCAACCACATATCAGCATAGGGGAATCACCTTCTTTTATCAGTGATAAATATAAAGCACTAATAAAAGCCTCAACTTTATCAGTGCTAGCTAGAAGCGCTGGTAAAGGTTGCAATTTTCATCATTAAAAAAAGCACTGACAAAAGTTTTTAATATAAAATAATCTTAATATATGTATAATTATTATATTTATATTCAAAAATAAGGTTTATTTATATACATTAATTAAAAACGCATGTTTATAACTAAAATAAATATTATATATTAATATATATTTTTTAATAATTCAAATATATATATATATATATATATATATTTAAAAAAAGTATTTATAAGATTATATATATATATAATTATAAAATTATAATAATTTATCTTAAATAATAAATATATTTATTATATTTATAATTATATATTTATAATTATATATTTATAATTATAAATTTATAATTATATATTAATTACTATATATTAATAATTATATATTATCAATTATATATATATAATATATATATATAATTATATATTTATAATTATATGTAAATACTTTTTAACTATATTTATTTATAAATATAATTATAAATAAATATAAATTTATTTAAATAAATATATGTCACCAATTAATTTGGTATATATATATATCATGAGATAATGATGATATTCATGGACATGGTTATCGTTATTTATGTTCATATATTGATGCGTGAGTATAATGGATGTCATATGATCATAGGTTTATTTATGGGCATGATTGTGGGTTTCTATCTTCCAAATGTTAAGATTATTATGATGATGCATGCAAATGTTATGTATTAATGACTCATTAATAATCATTTATACATTGCCGCTCTTATTATTCATATTTTTCATATATGTGATGACTCTTTTTATGATCTATAATTTATTAGTTTTGATTTATTCATGTTATACCCATGAACATATTATTTTTTCATAAATACTTATAAAATTACTATAAATATATTTAAATAATTAATATATTTATTATATTTATAACTATATATTTTTATTTATATATAAATACTTTTTAAATATAAGTATTTATAATTATAATTATAATATTAATATATATATATATATATATATTAATAAATATATATGTATATATATATAATTATATAAAAATATTTATAAAAATATTTATTTATAATTATAATATATATATATATATATATAATTATAAAATTATAATAAATATATTTTTAATATTTTTAATTTTATAAATATATATAATTATATAGGTTGATAGAATAAAGCTCCTTGAGGAGAAAGATGTCAGGGAAATCGATTCACAAGTCACAGTAGATAACCTTGTCATGACTGAGCAGTTTGCTTCAAGAAGTAGTAAAGGTAAGCATAATTTGAATTCCCCTCTAATTTCTAAAGAGAAAAAGAAAATGAAAGGCAATTCCTATGTGGATAATGAATGGATTTCAGATGATTAGGAAGAATAGTACTCATCCTGTTGAACAGAGGACAGATCAACCAATGATGATAATGAGACAAGAAGATGAAAATCACATGCAAAGGGACGAAGGGTCTCAATAGTAGACCCTCATCGAGAAATACATTTCTGATTTGGAGAAGGAAAAGATGGATAGTCTTGGAAACAAGTTAAAACATGGCAGTGGGGTCGACACCCAAAAAATCATGGTCACGGGCATGGTCATGATGATTGGGCTAGTGGATGAGGATGTGAAAACGTCTCTACCAGATCTTCCTCCAAAGGGCACTCTCTGGAGGAGAAAAAGATCAGGGAGATGTATTTTGTGCTTTTCAATAAAAATAAGTCACATTCAGAGTTGGATACTGGTAACAATGATGAGGACTCTGATCAGGATTATAGACCTTCTCTTGATGTGTATGCTTCCTTTTTTGGATGAGGGCATGTCTTTGTTTGACCTAGTCCATTCTCTTTCCTATATTTTCATTATATTTCTAATAAATATTTTTAGGAGAGGGCTCACCAATCTCCTGAACCTTTTGATCAATATATATAATTATATAAAAATATTTATAAATATATAAAAATAATTATAATTATAATTATAATTATATATGTATTTATTTAAATAATTAATAAATTATAATAAATGAACTTATTATATATAATTATAAAATTATAATTATAATGAATATATTTATTATAATTTTATGATTATTTAATTATATATATATATATTATTTATAAATATAATAATAAATATATATATTTAAATAATTATAAAATTAGAATAATAATATTTATTATATTTATAATTTTATAAATATATATAATTATATAAATATATAAAAATATTTATAAAAATATTTATTATATATATAATTATTAATATTAATAAATAAAAATAATATTTGTTATATATATAATTTTATAAATATATAATAATATAAATAAATTATTAACATTATATCCTTATTAGTGTTTTTTGTGCTGATAAAAATATCCCTTTATCAGCTCTTTCTATTTTATCATTGATAAAAGCCTTATCCCTTCTTTTAAAAGAACTCTAACTGAATTTATTCTCTCGTACACCATCAAGCTCTCATGGAACCCAACTGCTATTACGTCACCTGTAACATCCCAGGTAAATAAAGAATATGACATTTTCATATTTATTAATATTTGTGAATTAAATAATAATTTTACTTTAAAAGGGTTGTTATGTTCGATAGCGTACCTGATACGCAACAACCAATTTCTTTGAAATCTTATGTTGCATAATAATAATATAATATTGTTATTTTAAATGGTAGTTAACTCCATGTTGTTGTATTGGTGAGAATGAACAAAACTAACTATAGTATGATTATACATGTTTGTTAAATGTATATACATTTATCCAATAAAAAATTAGAGGCTTAAAATATGAATGAATCTAATTTTAAGCATAATTTACATTAAAAGGCTGATTTACCGCCTTTTAATTGAAAACCCTATTTAAATATAGTTTTGGTCACTTTAATACATTCTAATTGACCAAATAAAATTTTTCTTTAGAATGGGGACATCAAAATTTACTTTGTGTAAATTTTTGGAATTTTTCCGATAAAGTTCATTTTTTTAATGAATAGTGTAAATATTGTATTTTAATTCTAAACTATGTTTTAATATAATTTATTTATATGGTTAGATTATCTTTTTAATTGGTTAAAGTGAAATTAGAATATATTTTTACCATTTAATCAAATTTTTGTCATTGGAATTAATTTCACTTTGAAATTGGACATGAACATGTGTCAATCTTTTGATAGTTATTGTTTCTTAAAAAGACGCTATTTGTTTGGATAACATAATTAATTTTAAAAATAATTATTGCCACATCTATGTTTTTAATTTGGAAAAATAGACATCATTTTTGAATTTGGAATATAAAATATAGATTAGGCTGAATTTTTTGGTATTTTTCTGAAAAACATCAATTTTTGATGAATAGTGAAACCACTTAGTGGTAGTTAAAAAAACTTATTTTTTCATTTAAATGAAATTTACCACTTCTGTGAATTAAATTTCAAAAATCCGACATACATAACTGTTATCAAGAAGTAAAATATGGTTCAATAAGATGAAAATAATTTTTGGTGAATAGTAACTTTTGACTTTTATTTACCGCGCTTAAAGGTAAACAAAGTAATTCAAGGTAAAAAAATATTATAATAATTAAAAATTACATTAAAACTTGTCCAAAACTTATTTTTTGAGTCATTTACTATCATAGGCATATTTGGGTCGATTTTGGGACCCCATTGAGCCACTTGGGAGTGATAATGACAATTTAGATTAATTAACTTAAAGTAAATGCAAAAATGACAAAAGAAAATATCTTTTAGTAAATTAATTTTTAGAAGGGGTTATATAAATTGTCTTTTCGACTATAAGTATTCATCAAAAAAATAAAAATATTTCCTACATCAATGTATTTTTTTATAATTTTTAGACATAAAATAAATTAAATTATTTATGACATAATAATGATGCAGTATTTGCCTCATTAATAAATGATTTAAATAAATAATATTATAATAATTAAAATATTATCCAAAACATGTCCAATTTTGATTTGATGATTTTATTTACAATATGTGTCATCCTATATTCGACTATAATGATTTTTGGAAATTTTGAAACCGAATATATGTTTATAATAAAATAATATATTCACACTTTATTGAAGAGCTCCTCCTCTCCCTTATAAAAGGAGACCACTTCTAACCAATTCTACACACCTCTCAAGCCTTTTGGATCATCAAAACTCTACCCAATTAAGCTCCCTATATCCCTATCCTCCTCCTATAATCCTTACCTTAGTCAGAAGGAACTTCAAGAAGTCCATTGGATAAAACCAAAAGGGAGTTACCCAAATTAAAGGTAACGGTTTCTCTTAAATTGTTTTCTTTAATTTTACTTCTCCATCCCCTAAAATATTTTTATTCCTTTATTTTGTAAAAACACAAGTATCCTCAATATACTAGGATGTTTTGATGATAAGGATTCAAACTACACTTACGCACACCTCCATCTAATGGATGAAGAACATAATGATTCTCTGGATGGCAAACTAACACCTCACGAAACGATGATTGTTCAAATATCTCCAACCGCCTATCATGGTGGCCATTACGATGGAAGTATATTTATATATGATATATATTATGTTTATTATTTTCTTATGCTTTTGTACTTCCCATTTATAGCATTCCTTTACATTTTTCATTGTGGATAAATACGATAATCTCATTTGAGGAAGTGTGGACTACCGCCCCCTCAAAGTGATTTGATCCGTTAATGCCTTATGTGGGATGTATAAAGGATTGAGTTAATTATATTATATATGATATTATACTGGAATTATAATATACTTAGGTATCATTATGTTTTATTTCCTTTAAAATAAGAAATAGAAATGAAAGTAGCATTCATGCGTACGTACGGCTTACCGTCTCCATGAACGGTGCATTTCATTTCTTACCTATAAATGTTATGTACTATTATAAAAAAATGTATATTCTGGATATATATTATATATATGATATCCAAATCATTAATATCATTCTGGATATAATTAACCTTTTACCACATGAACAACATGTAATTATAAGAAGTCCATTTTTGACTAAAGTACCAAATATCGACAAAACGAACGTTATTAACTTAAATGATTGCATAATTTTTATATCATAGTAATAATTGATATAAAATGAATAATAAACTTGAAAAAAGGTTCTTAAAAAATTAGAAATTAACTTTAGTTTATTATTCAGGATATTAAAGAACGAACAGGTCAAGTTGGACACAAGGTAAGGGATCTGACCTCTCTCTTTCTTTTCAAGTACTCTCTTTTATGTCATTTCTTGTATGCTTCATGTTCATATGTTGGAGTATGTTATTCTATATTCACCATAATTTAATTTGTATTTTAATATTATGATATACCCCCTCTTACTCTCATCAATTCATTTGATGAATTTTTAAGTGGCACTGTTAGGATGCCGAATTTTTGTAAGGGGGTTTTCTTATCTCACTTTTAATTCCGTGAGATTTCCATTGTTCGCCACATATTCATTGAATGTGGTGTATTATGTACTGAAATTTTATATATATTATCATCATTCTCATTATATTCATGGTATTCTATGATTCATTTGGTGGTTATTAACTTTTGGTCATACGACTCAGTTGATTACAACGTGGTAAAGGGTTTCATCTCACCTTTTATTCCCATGAGATTCATGTTATATTTGACACTATTTCTTTTTTTGTGGTGTATGTACTGCCCATGATTGTACTCTTTGTGTAATATACTTTCATTTATGAGCATTTTCATCTTCATTGTAAGTTCATTCTGTCATGTGGCGTATATTTTGTAAGTTACCAAATCGGTAAGGGAACCTTTGACCCTCCTCTTTTTAAAAGACTCCTTTTTGTTATGTATTTTAATTTACATCTTATTATTTTGGGATATGTTATTATATATCCTTATTGATTTAAATTTTATATCCAAGTTTTGAGATACCCTTTTTATCTCATCAACTAATTTTCTGAATTTTAAAGTGACACCGTTAGGCTGTCGAATTTTTACAAGGGAACTTCTTAACCCAATTTCAATTCTTCGTGTTCAAATTGTACTTCTTTAATATGTCATCCTATGAATATGTGTGAATGACCACTGATTGTTTTACACTTAATATCCAATTAGATTGGGTGTATTTAAATTTTTCACACATTATTATGTGATTGATATATCTTTGATTTAAAAATACCATCTTTATAAGGGTTTTTATCTCAATTTACATTTCCACTAAGACTTCATTGTTATTACGCACAAATTCACTATTATATGGTGTATATACTGTAATTTTACATATTATATCATGAATAGATTTTTTATCATGATATTATAATGTTCTGATTAAAATTTATTCTTCAATTATTTGTATTCAAGCGTCTCTCTTTTTTGTTAAAAAACTCTTTAACTAATAGATCGTTTTAAATGTTTTAAATATTTATTATTCTAAATATTTCTCATTAATGTCCATGTTTTCAAAATGGGTTTTAGGATTTATTTATAAGGAAATTAATTTTTTCAAATGATAATTCATTTAAAATCTTAAAAGTGGTATGGGACCCTTTGGTTCAAAAATCTCTTTTTAAATGGTTATGAAAATGATTGGATAAAACATTGTTAATTTAAATATCATGATTTGATATATTGGAATGTGGAAATGTTATCATTCCCTTATAAATGTGTTATATGTTATGATTATGTTATGGTTATTGTGCATTGTTTTCGTATACGGGTGGTTCCATGATAAACCTAGGGCGGGTGAGCCTGAGATAGCTCTCCAATGCATTGAGTAATGTGACGGAGGTAAATGTGATGTTTTTCCTAAGAGATTTAGGGAATATACTGTGATGGGTATTCCAAATGTAACTCCCTACATAGCTGTGATAACTACAATGTAATTCTGATATGGATTCCATAAGTAACCTTTATGATGTATGATTTGTGTGTCTTATTAATAAATCTTATGATTTCCTATGGTATGTTATGATTGATAAATATAGTTTCATTGATTTGTATTTATTGATGGCCTAATGTTTTCCTTCCTTATTTTATAACCCTTACTGAGCTTTTTTATTCCCATCCAATGTTTTTTGAAATGTTTTCCAGAGGATGTAGAGATGAATATGTTCAAGGATGGGATCACGGAAAAGTCATGGTGTCTAAAACATGGAACTAGACATGTTTTTTTCTAAGAGTATTTATTTTAGGAAAAAAATGGATACTGAGTAGTGGTGTCTTCTTGTAATATTCACGTTCTTATATAATAGTTATGGCCTAATTCTTTAAAACTCTAAACCTGGAAAGATCATCAATGTGAATTATTCATTTAATTCAATATTATGTAATGTTTAAGGCCGGGTCCTTATAGTTGGTATCAATGGTCGTTTTAGATAACTTTAGAGGTTAGGGTATTCTTTAAGCATAAGTGACATTACCCTAATGGTTAGGATTTCAGAAAGAGTTTTAGTTTTTTTAGATAAAGTGAATGACTTTAAGATAACATGAATAAGTATATCTTAGTGTTTACCCTCCTCATAAGATATTATATGATGATTTTACTGATATACTCACACTGACCTTTTTTGTTTTAGTAAATGGCTGGATCTAGCAGGCACCAAAGTAACAGTGGATGTGAAGAAAATTGTGATGGTTTTCTTGAATGAGCAACTGAATGATACGGGAGGTGAAATGAGAACACTTATGGTTATTCTCAACCAACTATCTAGAGTCATGATTGACCACCTGAACCTTATTGTTCTTTATAAGGAATCATATATGCAAGAAACAAATCCCTATAGAAGTTCAGGTAATAATCATAAAGGTAAGTGTGTTCAAAAACCTATGTGTCAAAGATGTGAAAAGAAACACCTAAGAAAATTTTTCAAAGGGACAGAAAGATGCAATTGATGCGGAATTTAAGGTCATAAAGCAAGAACCTACCATGGAAAAAGGAAGCATCTAGTTGACTCTATGAAAGGGAAAGAAGTCCTTTTTCAGGGATCAATTGAAAGTTTTAAATGTGGTGTTCATGGTCATTATAAAAACACATGTCCTACAGAGAAGTTTTGGGAATGGTATCACCGGGATCATACAAATATTTGTTTACTAATACCTAATGCCATTCTGATTGAGGATGAAGAAAACTGACAATGACCAATGAAAGGTATGGATTATTTCTTAAACATGTGTTTTCCTATTATTGAAATCTTAGGATATGATTCATGATTTTGTTTGTATGAAAGAATTATCTTAGAATAAGTTGGAAAGGAATGGTTAATGGATCACGAAGAATGTTGAATGAGTAAGAAGTCAACATATAAGGGATTCAAGAGTTATGGTAGATTTTAGGATGGTGAAATGGTTAAAAGTATTAAGGCTCTTTTGATGATGAGATTACATTAGAAGACTTTTTAAAGTATGTGTAACCCTGATGTTTGATATATGAATATTTTATTCAAGGAATAATTATCTTTTCTTTTTGGGATATAGTTATAAAGAACAATTTGGGTTTATATGATCCTTGAATTTGAGGCAATTACCAGTTAATAATTTTTGGGATGGAAAACAAAAGTTATTAGATAACATTTTTGGTTAAAATAGGTTATTGTTATTTTTGATGAATTTATCTTTTTTTGGGGAATGTTATAAAATTATATAGTTTTTGAAAAGGTACAACACGCAGACCATGTGACAACCCGTCTTGTCAGAAGAAGCTGTGGAAATCGAACCCACAACCAAAGTGCGGCTGGTATTTATTGACTACCACTGGACTACGTGAAGTCCCTGGTTAGTATGACTTATTCTTTTTAGTTAGATGATCTTATGAATCAAGAATAAGTTGATTTTGGGTTATCTATGGAAATGATTAACCTATAATGGAGGATATGTGATTAGGTTAATTACTTTTCAATATGAGACTTTAAGAGTAACTGATGTTATTTGGAGATAAATGTTAAGATTTATCTTGGAAGACTATGTGATTAAATCGTTCAGAGATTTGGGTTTCAATATTAGTTTGGATTACTTTGAAGAATTTTAAGGATAACTTTTTATTGAATGGTCTTTGATGAAATTTGGGTTTTTTGGACAAATTATTGAGATTAAGAGTAGTTTTTCTTTTTGTAAAAGATTGTCCTTTTTGGGGATTATCTGATCTTGTACTAACCATTTTGGTTTTGGATAAGGTCTAAAGAGATAGGAAATGTATATCTCATCTTTTGTGGATTAGTTGATTCTCTTGAAGTTTATTATAGCGCTCTTAATGTGAACAAGTCATCCTAAATACTCATCTTTTGGTGAAAATATGAGTTTGTGTAAGAAATATAGTAAGAGATGAAAGTCTACTTGACAAGTATATATGTTTTCTTATGATTTAGTTAATATCATAAATAAATTCCTCAATGAAAAGTAACTTAAAACAAAAAACATAGTCTTTTAACTTTTTCTACTGGGGAATCAAATACTGTTTAACCCATCACAAGTTTGTGTTTTTTTAAGTGGTTAACATTCTCCTAAACATGTTTTCTAACACTCTCCATCAGAACTTGACACTTTGTTTTTTCTTCCATATCCATGTTTTCATGGAATCCTAGTATCTGTTGTCTCGGGTGACATTTTTACTTTTCATTCTTTCTTTTAAAGTGATAGTTTAACTTACTCCTTTTCCGATGTGGGGCTTTCAATGATGTTTCCGAGCCCAATTTTAAAATTGCGAGGATGCAATTTCCAAAAGGGGGGAAGGATGTAACATCCCAGGTAAATAAATAATATGACATTTTTATATTTATTAATATTTTTTAATTAAATATTAATTTTACTTTAAAAGGTTTGTTATGTTCGATAGCGTACCTGATACGTAACAACAGGTTTCTTTGAAATCTTACGTTGCACACTAATAATATAATATTATTATTTTAAATGGTAGTTAACTCCAAGTCGTTGTATTTGAGAGAATGAAAGAAACTAACTAAAATATGATTATACATGTTTGTTAAATGTATTTACATTTATCCAATAAAAATTTAGATGCTTAAAATATGAATGAATCTAATTTTAAGCATAATTTACATTAAAAGGCCGATTTACCACCTTATAATGGGGAACCCTCTTTAAATATAGTTTTTGTCACTTTAATACATTATAATTGACCAAATAAAATCCTTCTTTGTAATGGGGACTTCAAAATTTACTTTTTATACATTTTTGGAATTTTTTCCGATAAAGTTCATTTTTTAATAAATAGTGTAGATGTCGAATTTTAATTCAAAACTATTTTCTAATATAATCTATTTATATGGTTATATTATATTTTTAATTAGTTTTAAAGTTAAATTCGAATATATTTTTACCATTTAATCCAATTTTGGTAATTGGAATTAATTTCACTTTGAAATTGGACATAAACAAGTGTCAATCTTTTGATAGTTATTGTTACTTAAAAAAGCTATTTGTTTGGATAATGGGAATTAATTTTAAAATTAATTAATGAAACTTTTATGTTTTTAATTTGAAAAAATAGACATCATTTTTGAATTTGGAATATCAAATATAGCTTAGGCTGAATTTTTGGTATTTTTCTAGAAAACTTCAATTTTTGATGAATAGTGAAACCACTTAGTGGTAGTTAAAAAAACTGATTTTTTCATTTAAATAAAATTTTACCACTTCTGTGAATTGAATTTAGAAAATCATACATACATTTTTTTATCAAAAAGTAAAATGTGGTTCAATAAGATGAAAATAATTTTTGCTTAATAGTAACTTTTGACTTTTATTTACCGTGGTTAAAGTTAAATAAGGTAATTCAAGGTAAAAAGAATATTATAATAATTCAAATTACCTTAACACTTTTCAAAACCTTATTTTTTGAGTCATTAATATAATGGGAATCTTTGGGTAGATTTTGGGACCCCATTGAGCCACTTGGGAGTGATAATGACAATTTAGATTAATTAACTTAAAGTAAAGGCAAAAATGACAAAAGAAAATATCTTTTAGTAAATTAATTTTTAGAAGGGGATATATAGATTATATTTTAGACTATACGTATTCATTAACAAGATAAAAATATTTCCTACATCATGGTATTTTTTGTAATTTTTATACATAAAATAAAATAAATTATTTATGACATAATAATGATGTAGTATTTACCTCATTAATAAATGATTTAAATAAATAAGATTATAATGATTAAAATATTATCCAAAACATGTCCAATTTTTATTGGATGATTTTATTTAGAATATTAGTAATATTATATTTGAATATAATTATTTTTTGAAATTTTGAAACTGAAGATATGTTTATAATAAAATAATGTTTTCACACTTTCTGAAAGAGCCCCTCCTCTCCCTTATAAAAGGAGACCACTTCTAACCAATTCCAGACACCTCTCAAGCCTTTTGGATCGTCCCAAATCAGCCCAATTAATCTCCCTACATCCTTATCCTCCTCCTAGAATCCTTACCTTAGGTATATGGAACTTCAATAAGTCCTTTGGATAAAACCAAAAGGGAGTTACCCAAATTAAAGGTAACGATTTCTCTTAAATTGTTTTCTTTTATTTTACTTCTCCAACCCCTAGAATCTTTTTATTACTTTATTTTTTAAAAACACAAGTATCCTCAATATACTAGTATTTTGTTATGAAAAGTATTCGAACTACACTTACACACACCTCCATCTAATGGATGAAGAACATAACGTTTCTGTGGATGGAAAACTAACACCTCACGAAACGATGATTATTCAAATATCTCCAACCACCTCTCATGGTGGCCATTATGATGGAAATATATTTATATATAATATATATTATGTTTATTATTTCTTTATTCTTCTGTAATACCCATTTATAGCACGCCTTTATGGTTTCCATAGTGGGTAAATAGGATAATCTCATGCGGACTACCGCCCCCTTAAAGTGATTTGATTCGTTAAGGCCTTATGTGGGATGTATAAAATATGTATTTAATTATATTATATCTGATATTATACTGGAATTATAATATACTTATGTATCAATATGTTTTATTTCCTTTAAAATAATAAATAGAAATGAAAGTATCATTCATGCGTACGTACGGCTTACCGTCACCATGAACGGTGCATTTCATTTCTTACATCTAAATGTTATGTACTATTATAAAAACATGTATATTCTGGATATATATGATATATATGATATCCAAATCATGAATATCATTCTGGATATAATGAACCTTCGACCACATGAACAACATGTAAGTATACGAAGTCCATTTTTGACTCAAGTACCAAATATCGACAAAAGGAATGTTATTAACTTAAATGATGGAATAATGTTTATAACATGGTAATAAGTGATATAAAAAGAATAATAAACTTTAAAAAGGTTCTTAATCAAGTAGAAATTAACTTTAGTTTATTATTCAGGATATTAAACAACGAACAGGTCAAGTTGGACACGAGGTAAGGGATCTGACCTCTCTCTTTCTTTTCAAGTACTCTCTTTTACGTCATTTCTTTTATGCTCCATGTTCTTATGTTGGAGGATGTTATTTTATATTCACCATACATTAATTTGTATTTTAATATTATGAGAGACCCCCTCTTACTCACATCAATTCATTTGAATAATTTTTAAGTGGCACTGTTAGGCTGCCAAATTTTTGTAAGGGGATTTTATAATCTCACTTTTAATTCCGTGAGATTTCCATTGTTCACCACTTATTCATTAAATGTGGGGTATTGTGTACTGAAATTTTATATATATTATCATCATTCTTATTATATTAATGGTATTCTGTGATTCATTTGGTGGTTATTAACTTTTGGTCATACGACTCAGTTGATTACAACGTGGTAAAGGGTTTCATCTCACTTTTTATTCCCGTGAGATTCATGCTATATTTGACACTATTTATTTTTGTGTGGTGTATTTACTAACCATGATTTTATTATTTGTGTAATATAATTTCATTTATGAGTATTTACATCTTCATTTTATGATCCTTCTTTCATGTGGCGTATGTTTTGTAAGTTACAAAATCGGTAAGGGAACCTTTGACCCTCCTCTTTTTAAAAGACTCCTTTTTGTTATGTCTTTTAATTTACATCTTATTATTTTGGGATATGTTATTATATATCCTTATTGATTTAAATTTTATATCCAAGTGTCTAGATACCCTTTTTATCTCATCAACTCATTTTTTTTTAATTTTAAAGTGACGCTGTTAGGCTGTCAAATTTTTACAATGGAACTTCTTAACCCAATTTCAATTCTTCGTGTTCAACTTGTACCTCTTAAATATGTCATCCTATGAATATGTGTGAATGACCACTGATTTTTTTACACTTAATATCCAATTATATTGGGTGTATTTTTATTTTTCACACAAAATTATGTGATTGATATATCTTTGATTTAAGGATACCATCTTTATAAGGGTTTTCTTCTCAATTTACATTTCCACTAAGACTTCATTGTTTTTATGCACCAATTCACTATTATATGGTTTATATACTATCCTTTTACATATTATATCATGAATACCTTTTTATCATGATATTATAATGTTCTGATTAAAAGTTATTCTTCAATTATTTGTATTCAAGCGTCTCTCCTTGTTAAAAAACGCTTTAACTAAAAGATCGTTTTAAATGTTTTAAGGATTTATTCTTCTAAATATTTTTCATTAATGTCCATGTTTTGAAAATGGGTTTTAGGATTTATTTATATCAACATTAATTTTTTCAAATGATAATTCATTTAAAAGCTTCAAAGTGGTATGGGACACTTTTGTTCAAAAATCTCTTATTAAATGGTATTGAAAATGATTTAATAAAACATTGTTAATTTCAATATCTTAGATTGATATATTAGAATGCGGACATGTTATCTTTCCATTATAAATGTGTTATACTTTATGATTATGTTATGGTTATTGGGTATTGTTTTCGTATACGAGTGGTTCCATTATAAACCTAGGGGGGTGAGCCCAAGATAGCTCTCCAATGCATTGGGTAACGTGACAGAGGTAAACGTGATGTTTCTCCTAGAGATTTAGGTAATATACTGTGATGGGTATTCCAAATGTAACTCCCTACATATTTGTGATAGCTACAATGTAATTTTGATATGGATTCCATAAGTAACCCTTATGATTTATGATTTGTCTGTGTTATTCATAAATCTTATGATTTAGTATGGTATGTTATGATTGATTAATATAGTTTCATTGATTTGTATTTATTGACGGGCTAATGTTTTCCTTCCTTATTTTATAACCCTTACTAATATTTTTATTCCCATCCCATGTTTTTTGAAATGTTTTCCAGAGGACGTAAAGATGAATATGGTCAAGGATGGGATCACGGAAAAGTCATGTTGTCTAAAACATGGAACTAGACATGCTTCTTTCTAAGAGTTTTTATTTTAGGAAAAAAATGGATACTGAGTAGTAGTGTCTTCTGGTAATATTCACATTCTTATGTAATAATTATGGCCTAATTCTCTAAAACTCTAAACCTAAAAAGATACTCAATGTGAATTATTCATTTAATTTAATATTATGTAATGTTTAAGGTTGGGTCCTTATAGTTGGTATCCGAGGTCGGTTTAGATAACTTTAGAGGTTAGGGTATTCTTTAAGAATAAGTGACATTACTATAATGGTTAGGATTTTAGAAAGAGTCGTAGTTTTTTTAGTTAAAGTGAATGAGTTTAAGATAACATGATCAAGTATATCTTAGTGTTTACCCTCCTCATAAGATATTATATGATGATTTTACTGATATACTCACACTTCCCTTTTTGGTTTTAGTAAATGGTTGGATCTAGATGGAACCAATGTAATAGTGGATGTGAAGAGAACTGTGATAGTTTTCTGAACGAGCAACTGAATGATATGGGAGCTGCAATGAGAACACTTTTGGTTATTCTGAACCAACTATATGGAGTCATGATTGACCACTTGAACCTTATTGATCTTTATAAGGAATCATATATGTGAGAAACAAATACCTACGGAAGTTCAGGTAATAATCATAAAAGTAAGTGTGTTCAAAAACCTATGTGTCAAAGATGTGGAAAGAAACACCTAGGAAAATGTTTCAAAGGGACAGAAAGATTCTATATATGTGGAATTGAAGGTCATAAAGTAAGAACCTACCATGGAAAAAGGAATCATCTAGTTGACTCTATGAAAGGGAAGGAAGTCCTTTCTGAGGGATTAATTGAAAGTTTTAAATGTGGTGTGCATGGTCATTATTCGAACACATGTCCTACGAATAAGTCTTGGTAATGGGATCACCGGGATCATAGAAATATTTTTTTACCAATACCTAATGCCATTCCGATTGAGGATGAAGAAAACTGACAATGACCAATGAAAGGTATGGATTATTTCTTAAACACATGTTTTCCTATTATTTAAATCTTAGGATATGATTCATGATTTTGTTTGTAGGAAATAAGTATTTAAAAATAATTTGGAAAGGAATGGTTAATGGATCATGAAGAATGTTTAATGAGTAAGAAGTCAACATATAAGGGATTCAAGAGTGATGGTAGATTTTAGGATGGTGAAATTATTAAAAGTATTAAGGCTTTTTTGATGATGATATTACATTAGAAGACTTTTTATAGTGTCTGTAACCATGATGTTTGATATATGAAAATTTTATTCAAGGAATAATTATCTTTTATTTTGTGGATATAGTTATAATGAACAATTTGGGTTTATATGATCCTTGAATTTGAGGCAATTACTGGTTAATACTTTTTGGGATGGAAAACGAAAGTTATTAGATAAAATTAGTGGTTTAAATATGTTAGGGTTATTTTTTATGAAATTATCTTTTTTGGGGGAATGTTATAAAATTATATAGTTTTTGAAAAAGGAAAACATGCATACCATGTGACAACCAGTCGCATCGGACGAAGCTACGAAAATCAAACCCACAACCAAAGTGCGACTGGTATTTATTGACTACCACTGGACTACGTGAAGTCCCTGGTTAGTATGACTTATTATTTTTAGTTAGATGATCTTATGAATCAAGAATAAGTTGATTTTTGGTTATCTATGGAAATGATTAACCTATCATGGAGGATATGTGATTAGGTTAATTACTTTTCAATATGAGACTTTAAGAGTAAATGATGTTATTTGGAGATAAATGTTAAGATTTATCTTGGAAGACTATGTGATTAAATCCTTCGGTGATTTGGGTTTCAATATTAGTTTGGATTACTTTGATTAATTTTAAGGATAACTTTTTATTGAATGATCTTTGATGAACTTTGGGTTTTGTTGGACAAATTTTGGAGATTAAGAGTAGTTTTTATTTTTGTAAAAGATTACCCATTTTGGGGATTATCTGATCTTGTACTGACCATTTTATTTTTGGATAAGGTCTAAAGACATGGGAAATATATAGTTAATATTTTTTGGATTAGTGTATTCTCTCGAAGTTGATTATAGTGCTCTTAATGCGAACAAGTCATCCTAAATACTCATCTTTTGGTGAAAATATGAGTTTGTGTAAGAAATATAGTAAGAGATGAAGTCTACATGACATGTAAGTATGTTTCCTTATGATTCAGTTAAGATCATAAATAAATTCCTCAATGAAAATTTACTTAAAACAAAAAACTTTGTCTTTTAACGTTTTATACTGGGGAATCAAATACCGTTTAACCCATCACAAGTTTGTGATTTTTTTGGTGGTTAACTTTCTCTTAAACATATTTTCTAACACTCTCCATAAGAACTTGAAACTTTGTTTTTTCTTCCATATCCATGTTTTCATGGAATCCTAGTATATGTTGTCTCGGGTGACCTTTTTAATTTTCTTTCTTACTTTTAATGTGATATTTTAACTTACTCTTTTTCCGATGTGGGGCATTCAATGAAGTTTCTGAGCCCAATTTTAAAATTGTGAGGACATAATTCCCAAAAGGGGGGGGAAGATGTAACATCCCAGGTAAATAAAGAAAATTTCATTTTTATATTTATTAATATTTGTGAATTAAATATTAATTTTACTTTAAAAGGGTTTATATGTTCGATAGTGTACCTGATACGTAACAACGGGTTTCTTTGAAATCTTACATTGCACACTAATAATATAATATTATTATTTTAAATGGTAGTTAACTCCAAGTTGTTGTATTGTAGATAATGAAAAAAACTAACTACAATATGATTTTACATGTTTGTTAAATGTATTTACATTTATCCAATAAAATGTTAGAGGCTTAAAATATGAATGAATCTAATTTTAAGCATAATTTACATTAAAAGGCTGATTTACTGCCATTTAATGGGGAACCCTCCTTAAATATAGTTTTGGTCACTTTAATACATTCTAATTGACCAAATAAAATCTTTCTTTAGAATGGGGACATAAAATTTTACTTTTTATAAATTTTTGGATTTTAATGATAAAGTTTATTTTTTTAATGAATAGTGTAAATATTGTATTTTAATTCAAAACTATGTTTTAATCTAATTTATTTATATGGATATATTATCTTTATAATTGGTTTTAAAGTTAAATTAAAATATATTTTTACCATTTAATCCAATTTTTTTCATTGGAATTAATTTCACTTTAAAATTGGACATAAAAAAAGTGTCAATCTTTTGATAGTTATTGTTTCTTAAAAAGACTATTTGGTTGGATAATGGGAATTAATTTTAAAATTAATTAATGCCACTTTTATGTTTTGAATTTGGAAAAATAGACATCATTTTTGAATTCGGAATATTAAATATATCTTCGGCTGAATGTTTGGTATTTTTCTGATAAACTTTAATTTTTGATGAATAGTGAAACCACTTAGTGGTAGTTAAAAAAATGATTTTTTCATTTTAATGAAATTTTACCACTTCTGTGAATTAAATTTTAAAAATCCTACATACATGGTTGTTATCAAGAAGTAAAATTTTGTTCAATAAGATGAAAATAATTTTGGTGAATAGTAACTTTTGTCTTTTATTTACCGCGGTTAAAGGTAAATAAGGTAATTCAAGGTAAAAAAAATATTATAATAATTAAAAATTACCTTAACACTTGTAAAAACCTTATTTTTTGAGTCATGTACTACCATGGGCATCTTTGGGTCTATTTTGGGACCTCATTGAGCAACTTGGGAGTGATAATGACAATTTAGATTAATTAACTTAAAGTAAAGGAAAAAATGACAAAAGAAAATATCTTTTAGTATATTAATTTTTATAAGGGGTTATATAACTTATCGTTTAAACTATAAGTATTAATTAGAAATATAAAAATATTTCCGACATCATGGTATTTTTTTATAATTTTTAGACATCATATAAATTAAATTATTTATGACACAATAATGATGCAGTATTTACCTCATTAATAAACGATTTAAATAAATAAGATTATAATGATTAAAATATTATCCAAAACATTTCCAATTCTGATTAGATGATTTCATTTCTAATACTATTCATCTTATATTCTACTATAATTATTTTTGGACCTTTTGAAACCGAAGATATGTTTATAATAAAATAATGTTTTCACACTTTCCTAAAGAGCCCCTCATCTCCCTTATAAAAGGAGACCACTTATAACTAATTACACACACCTCTAAAGCCTTTTATATCCTCCAAAATCTGAAAAATTAATCTCCCTACATCCATATACTCATTCTAGAAGCCTTAACATATGCATAAGGAACTTCAAGAAGTCCTTTGGATAAAACCAAATGGGAGTCGCCCAAATTTAAGGTACCAATTTCTCTTAAATTGTTTTCTTTTATTTTACTTCTCCAACCCCTAAAATCTTTTTATTCCTCTATTTTTCAACAACACCAGTATACTAAATATACTAGTATGTTGTTATGATAAGGATTATAACTACACTTACACACACCTCCATCTAATGGACGATGAACATAATGTTTCTGTGGATGGAAAACTAACGCCTCATGAAATGATGATTGTTCAAATATCTCCAACCACCACTCATGGTGGAAATTATGATGGAACTATATTTATATATGATATATATTATTTTTATTATTTCCTTATTCTTCTATAATTCCCATTTATAGCACACCTTTACGGTTTCCATAGTGGGTTAATACGATAATCTCATTTGAGGAAGTGCGGACTACCGCCCCCTCAAAGTGATTTGATTCGTTAATGCCTTATGTGGGATGTATAAAGGATGGAGTTAATGATATTATATATGATATTATATTATAATTATAATATACCTATGTATAATTATGTCTTATTTCCATTAAAAGAATAAATAGAAATGAAATTAGCATTCATGCATACGTACGGCTTACCGTCTCCATGAACGGTGCATTTCATTTCTTACCACTAAATGTTATGTACTATTATAAGAACATGTATATGATGGATATATAAGATATATATGATATAAAAATCATGAATATAATTCTGTATATAATGAACCTTTGACCACATGAACAACATGTAATTATAAGAAGTCCATTTTTGACTCAAGTACCAAATATCGACAAAACGAACGTTATTAACTTAAATGATTTCATAATGTTTATAACATGGTAATAAGTGATATAAAAGGAATAATAAACTTGAAAAAGGTTCTTAATAAATTAGAAATTAACTTTAGTTTATCATTCAAATTATTAAAGAAAGAACGGGTCAAGTTGGACACGAGGTAAGGGATCCGACCACTCTTTATTTTCAAGTACTCTCTTTTATGTCATTTCTTTTATGCTCCATGTCATTATATTGGAGGATGTTATATTATATTCACCATACTATAATTTTTATTTTCATATGATGAAAGACCCCCTCTTACTCTCATAAATTCATCTGAATAATTTTTAAGTGGCACCGTTAGGCTGCCGAATTTTTGTAAGGGGATTTTCTTATCTCACTTTTAATTCCATGAGATTCCCCTTGTTCGCCACTTATTCATTGAATGTGGTGTATTGTGTACTGCCATTTTATATATATTATAATTATTCTCATTATCTTCATGGTATTCTATGATTCATTTGGTGGTTATTAACTTTTTTTTATGACTCAGTTGATTACAACGTGGTAAAGGGTTTCATCTCACTTTTTATTCCCGTGAGATTCATGCTATATTTGACACTATTTCTTTTTGTGTGGTGTATGTACTGCCAATTATTGTACTATTTGTGTAATATAATATCATTTATCAGTATTTACATCTTAATTTTATGATCCTTCTTTCATGTGGCATATGTTTTGTAAGTTACCAAATCGGTAAGGGAACCTTTGACCCTCCTCTTTTTAAAAGACTCATTTTTGTTATGTCTTTTAATTTACATCTTATTATTTTGTGATATGTTCTTATATATCCTTATTTATTTAAATTTTATATCCAAGTGTTGAGATACACTTTTTATCTCATCAACTCATTTTCTGAATTTTAAAGTGACGTCGTTAGGCTATCGAATTTTTATAAGGGAACTTGTTAACCCAATTTCAATTCTTCGGGTTCAACTTGTGCTTCTTGAATATGTCATCCTATAAATATGTGTGAATGACCACTGATTGTTTTATACTTTATATAAAATTATATTGGGTGTATTTATATTTTTCGCACATAATTATGTGATTGATATATCCTTGATTTAGGGATACCATCTTTATAAGGGTTTTCATCTCAATTTACATTTCCACTGAGACTTCATTGTTTCTATGCACAAATTCACTATTATATGGTGTATATAATGTCCTTTTACATATTATATCATGAATAAATTTTTTCTCATGATATTATAATGTTCTTATTAAAATTTATTCTTCAATTATTTTTATTCAGGAATCTCTCCTTTTTTATAACAAACTCTTTAACTAAAAGATCGTTTTAAAGGTTTTAAAGATTTATTCTTCTAAATATTTCTCATTAATGTACATGTTTTCAAAATGGGTTTTAGGATTTATTTATATGGAAATTAATTTTTTTCAAATGATAATTCATTTAAAATCTTCAAAGTGGTATGGGACACTTTGATTCAAAAATCTCTTTTTAAATGGTTTTGAAAATGATTTAATAAAACATTGTTTATTTCAATATCTTGATTTGATATATTGGAATGTGGAAATGTTATCTTTCCTTTATACATGTGTTATATGTTATGATTATGTTATGGTTATTGGGCATTGTTTTCCTATACAGGTGGTTCTGTGATAAACCTAGGGCAGGTGCACCCAAGATAGCTCTCCAATACATTGGGTAACGTGACAGAGGTAAAGGTGATGTTTCTCCTAAGATAATTAGGGAATATATTTTGATGGGTATTCCAAGTGTAACTCCCTACGTAGCTGTGATAGCTACAATGTAAGTTTGATATGGATGCCATAAGTAACCTTTATGATTTATGGTTTGTGTGTGCTATTCATAAATCTTATGATTTCGTAAGGTATGTTATGATTGAAAAATATAGTTTCATGGATTTTTATTTATTGATGGGATAATGTTTTCCTTATTTTATTACCCTTACTAAACTTTTTATGCTCATCCCATGTTTTTTGAAATGTTTTCCACAGGACGTAAAGATGAATAGGGTCAAGGATGAGATCACAGAAAACTCATGTTGTCTAAAACATGGAACTAGACATGTTTATTTCTAATAGTTTTTATTTTATGAAAAAAATGGATACTGATTAGTATTGTCTTCTTGTAATATTCACGTTCTTATGTAATAGTTATGGCCTAATTCTCTAAAACTCTAAACCTGAAAAGATACCCAATGTGAATTATTCATTTAATTCAATATTATGTAATGTTTAAGGCCGAGTCCTTATATCACTACTCTCACTAAACCCCAATATCGTCACATCTTCTCTCTCACCAAACCATATTCTCATGGTCATCACTACTCTCATCAAACCCCTCTTCTGACATGCCACCTCTCTCGTCGAACCTCGCTGTCACCGCATTGCCTATCTCATCGAACCCAGCTCCTACCACACCCATTCTCAATAAACCATTTTGGCTTCATGATGTTTTTCTCAACAAACACTACTCCCATCAATGTTGTTTCCCTCATTTCTTATCTATAGTATGTGATGAATCACTACAGCACATCACACCCCAGAACCAAATCTCACCACCTCTGCACCACATTGCACTCGTGGACCACATTACACCACCCCTCGCTGCTCTATTTTCCACATGAAAAACATATCATGAGGCAGCGATCATTGATGAAATTCTTTGTGGGACAGTTTTTGTGTTTGTGCTATTGTTGGAAGTTCACACCTGAGGTCGGCGTGTGTTAAGATCTTCATTTGTCTAGAGATAATAGTTATGCTTATTAGTTTTTGTCCCACATGAATTTGTTCTCATATCCTTTGCAATAACCTAACACTCACCCACTCAATTAATACCTAACACCAATAGAAATTTATAATTTTTGTTACCATTAACTGTTACTTTTGTAAATTTATAAATAATAATCAATAGAAATTTATACTTTTTTAGAGTATAATTTGTTATATTTATACTTTTAGATATAATTTCTATACTTTATATACATATATAAATTATATAGTATGTATTCTTATACATTTATAATTTATATATAATCTTTTGTAAAAATTTATAATTTTATAGTTTTATACGTTTTTAAATATATATACTTTAATAAATTTTATAGTATATCATATTATACTAATATTATTTAATAATAATTTTTTATTAAACATTTATACTTTTATACTTTTATTCATCTATAAATTTGTATACTTTTATAAATTTTATATTATATCATATTATATATATATATATATCTTAAATAAATAATTTAATTAATTATCTATACTTTTATAGTTTTCATGATTTATAAATTAATATGAAACCACAGTTTTATTCATTATAAATTATTATACTTTTATACCTTCATAAATTTTACTTTTATATATTATAATTCTATAATTTTATTAATTTGTAAAACTATATACGTTAACAAATAATGTATAATTTTATATCATATATGTAATTTTATACAGTTTTATAAATTTATTTGAATTAAAAAATTATGTATATTTTATTAAAATATATATTATTTTATAAATTATATATAATTTTATACTTCTATATACGTCTATATTTCTATACTCTAATATAAATATATATAAATTTTTAATTTATACTTTTATACATGTATAATTTTTTGGATTTTTCAATAGTTTAATACTTTTATATGTTCATAATATTTCCTCATTGAATACATCTTTTTATGATTGGATTCTTCTAACCTATGATTGTATAATTTTATTCCTTGTTTCTTTTCACGTTAAATTACATTTTTATTCCATATTATTTTTCTTTCATGTATTATTTTCATCATAAAATTTGAAATTATTATGAATAATTCTCATCCAAACAACTGAATATTTTTCATCCATTTCTATTTTATTTCCTCCAAAAAATGCATGAAACTTATATTTAAAAATTATAAAGATGTATGATCATTTATAATATTAATATTTCACTTCATTTCCTTTCAATTGATTGTTTTATATCAATTTCATCAATACAAGTACTTCTCAAAAAAATCCTAGAAAGTTAAAAATGGGAATTTCATTCCACTTTAATCAATTTCATATATTATAATACACATTCAAAGCATTAAATTTATAACCATTAAAATATCACTTATTTATGATTATTAGATAATAATGTTTCAAAAATTATGCTCAGCATGATCTTAAAAATTATTTTTGAATGTTACTTATAACATTATCCTTTTATGAAAATGTTCAAAATGTTTTATGAAAACTTTTATTATTATTAAAATACAGTTTTACCATCTATATCTAAAGGATATATCTCATAAGGATTTTTGTTTCATCAGTTATCCTTATAAATTATTACATGATACAATTATTCTAGGAATTTTTTATCTTAGTATCAAACAATCTCATTCTTGATTTCATTCAAAAAATTTATGTATCACATTTTGTATGTTGGTTATTTTCATAATAAGATATATAATTAATTTCATATGGAACACATATGTATGGTTTATAATTATATGATGAGTGGTACCTATATGGGAAATGAGTTGTGATGCTCGATTTACAATGGGAAATGAGTTTGGATTCTTGATCAACTAGGGGAAAAGGAGTTGTTATACTCAATACACTATAGGAAATTAGTCATGGTGATAAATAAACTATGAGAAATAGGTTTTGGTTCTTGATCCACTATATTATGATGTTATTCCTCGATAAACCTGACATATGCTATGATTTTATATGATTATGTATGTGGTACATTTTATAGGACACATTTCTTAGTTATGCCACATGTTTATATAATACTAAAGGGCTCATAATTATTGTCAGATGTCATTTAATTCTTATTCAATGGTATAATTTTTATCTCTTCAGGTCATATGTCATTCTTAATTATTTATATAAATATATTATGATTCCATTTTAATTTTAATATGTTATTTATTCCATTCTCTTTTCTCATTTTATTTTGATTTAACCACTTTATGTGCCATTTATAAGTCCTCCCTTTCTAATAATTAGATATACCTCTACCTTTTATTTCCCATTTACATAGGGAACCATATATAATATTATTTTTAGAAAGAATAATTATCTAGATACATATTTGGGAGATGTTGATGAAATAAATTGTAATAATAAATTTCTTTATCTAATCTCCAAAGACACTAAATCATTTGTTTATGTGGTTCTGTGAATATATGTAAGATTAAATATTTAAATAAAAATAATAATTTAAAATATATACATGTTAAATTTTAGTTGTATAAGTTGGTATCAAAGAAGGGTATAGTTACTTTGTGGGTTTAGGTAAATAATTATACAAGGACCCATCTTTAATCCACCTAGGGTTTAACTGAAGGTATTATATGGTAAAATAAATGTGTCCAATATTATGAAAACTTGAGTTTTAATTTACATATAGTTTTTATTTTATGATATTATTGTTTATTACTCATGATTCACAATTTTGGTTTTAGCAAGGGAAAGATCGAGGAAGAACCAATATAACAATGGGTGCGATTAACAATGTGGTTATTTTTTTAATATGAAACCAAATGGGAAGAGAGATGGAGGAAAAAATATCATGATAATACTTACTCAACATTATCAAGAAATTAATAATAATATGAATCATTTCACACTCTAAAACATGGTAAGGATGACAAAACTCACCATGGATTCATTCATGTGGCCAAACCCTCTAACCATTTGGATTACTCTAATCAACTAGTTTTGAATAAATGGATAGCCATTTAGTATTTGGAAGGTGAAAAAGATAAATGGTCGGTTCTGATTATGAATATGAGGAAAAGTGAGGAAGTTTATAGTATAAAATAAGATGTGTTTAAGGAAATATTATTACTAAATATTTTCCCCGAACTACTAACAAAACAAATAGAGAGAATTTTTATTAAAAAAATATATTCTGAATCCATTAGTACCTAGAAATGAAACCTCACGATACTTGGAAGGTACACCTAGAGTTTTTCTATTAACCCTAAAATAAAGATAAATCATTTCATCAATAGACTAAAATGAAATAATTTTATAATTTTATACTTTCTTAAAATTTACTTTTATATATTACAATTTTATAATTTAATAAATTTTTATAACTATATACTTTTATAAATTATGTATACATCTATAACATATATGTACTTTTATATAGTTTTATAAATTTATATCCGTTTATAAATTATGTATATTTTTTAAAAATATACATTCTTTTATAAATTATATTTAATATTATACATCTATATACGTCTATAGTTTTATATACTAATATAAATATATACACCCTTTCAATTTATACTTTTATAGCTCTATAATGTTTTTCAATTTTTCAATAGTTTAATGATTTTATTCTTTCAAAGATTCAATGTCAGTGTTGAAAATATTTTAAAAAATATTAATTTTTTTTATTTTTGATACCATTATTATATTTAATAGCCACGTTTTTTATTATGAAAAGGGTTTTCAAATAATATATATTTTATTGTTTTCATTATTAAACTCAATATCCTTATTTAATTTGGTTTTTTATAATGTAAATTTGATTTTATTCATCATTTATACTTATTCAAAAAGGGTTTTGATCATTAAAAATATGAAATAAATTATCGATTTATTGATAATCCTTTATGATGATAATTCAATAATTAATCTTCTAATGATTCATTTATTCCATCTTAGTATATTTTCATTCCCATTTTCAAATAGTTGAGAAATTCTTAAGGGATTTTGCATCAATCCATCACCAATGAGAACAACATTTGATCCAAAATTATTCAATATAATTTTATTTCTTCCTACACCATTAAATTGAATTATAAAATAGTTTCTAAGATTAAAATATCCTCAATTATATTTATAAATTTCCAATAATGAGTTTTTTTATTCTGTGGGATGACAACACATTTTTCAATATTTTAATTTTCTTTCAAGAAATTCATGAGATCCATCTTCAATTGAAAATATTTTGTGTATTTATTTTTTTATGTAATAATATTACCAAATCAAATATGACTGATATGAATAGATAATGGATTGATTCCAATCATATGATATAAGAGTATGAAGATGGGATGTAAGAGTTAATAAAGATTGAAAAATATAATGTGTATGAAACATCTCAAATCCTTTTTCCATGTTTATGCTATTGTTATTAAAGAAAAATTAGTCCAAAGTAGTTGGAAGAACACTTGACCAATCATAGAATTGATCGAAGTTATATAAATTGGAATAAACATAGTGAAAAAGAGAATGTAGCTAGTGACTATGATAACACTGTGTTTTATGGATCATCTAATATGATTACAACAATAGATAATGAAGAATATTGTATTGAGGATGTGATTATAGGTGTGAATAATGATGAAGATTGTATTGAGAAAATGACAATGATAGTTGAAGACTCACTTCATGATTGTATAAATTTTTTTGAGAAGATAATGAGTTATGAAAAAAAATTATTGTATGTTGGTTGCACTAAGTATACAAAATTTTCATTCATACTCAATCTGTAAAATTTTAAAGCTAGAAATATATGGTGTGATGTCAGTTTTACTGAACCACATTATCTCTTGAATGATATGATTCCAGAAGATAATGAGATCTCTAAACGAACATATGATTCTAAAAGAATGCAACATTTGATGAGTATAATATCTAAAAGAATACATGTCTTAAGAAATGAATGTATAATATTTCACAAGAACCACAAATCACTTAAATAATTTCAAAAATTATTGTACTTGTCAATATAAGAAATATGAATCGGGTCCTATGAAATCTGTATTGTACTTTTCAATCATTTCAAGGTTTAGGCACCTATATGGAAGTAAGGATACTGCAATGCAATTGACGTGGCATGCAGATACAATAAATGAAGATGGAAAAATTCATCACCTATTTGACTCTCCTCAATGGAAGAGAATTGATCATGAGTATCCTAAATTTGGAAACGAGCTGAAAAACATTCATTGTGTGTTATTTATAGATGAAGGGAATCATTTTGGTTTTCAAAGCACTCATAGTACATGGCCATTTCTTTTGATAAATTATAACTTTCCACCTTTTTTATGTAAGAAATGAAAATAGATTATGTTATATATTCTTATATCAAGAACAACATAGCTGGGTAATGATATTGATGTTTATTTGGATCCCTTGATCGAATATTTGAAAAACAAATAGGAATTAGGTGTTACATTGTATGTTACTTAATGAAAATAAGATTTCATATTGAGAGCCATGTTGTATGGGATGACAAATGAACTCCCTTCTTATGTAACGTTTTCATGATATATCATTAAAGGAACTCAAGGGTGTCCAATTTTTGAATATGGTATATAGTCAATTAAGATGAAACATTCATCAAAGGTAGTGTTTCTAGGAAATCACAGAATTATAACCTCATGAACTAAGTACCAATATTGGAAGACATCATTCGATGTAAGTTCAAAAGACTCTAACACACCATATACAGTAACAGGTGATCAACTATTTTAGAATGTAAATGACGTGGACACTATTTTTCGTAAACATTTTTTGAAAAACCTTATGAAAACTAGTTAAAAAAAGAGATCAATTTTTTTTGAATTACCATACTGGACTTAACTTTACATATAAAATTTTCTTGATGTTATGCATGTTGAAAAAACAAATGTGATAGTGTTGTTTGAACACTACTAAATTTACATATAAAAACAAAGGATGGAATTAAGGATAGGTTGGACATGGTTGACAGAGGGATAAAAGAATAGTTGGCACTAGTGAAGGGTGAAAAACAAGATTCTCTTCCTCCAAAAACTTACACTCTTTCCTGGTAGGAGAGATATCATTTTTTAATCTTTTGAATGATCTAAAGGTTACATATAGGCATTCATCAAATATCAATAATATCATTTCAACAACTGATTTAATGTTAATGTTTCTAAAATCATATGATTGTCATGTTTCAATAAACGATCTAATTACTATTTTCATACATTTCATTTTTTCCAAGAATGTATGTCATACACTAACCAAGCTCTATTTTGTCTTCAAATATATATGAAAACCCAGTGAAATTACTAGCTATGGAAAAGTAAGTTTTTGTCACATTATATGAATTATAAATATTCTTCCTACAAGCATTCTTTGATATAATGGTTCACATGATGGTTCAGTTAGTTGGAGAGATTCGACTATGTGGTCATGCACATTATAGATGGATATACCCCATTGAATGGTATATGAATATTTTGAAAGGGTATGTAAAAAATAAATGTCATTTATAGGGTTGTATTACAGAGCTATATATTGTGGATGAATCCATTGAATTACATACTGACTACATGTCTGGTGTGGAAATGATTGGTCTACCAAATTCCCATCACACTGGGTGAATTATGGATGATGGAATTTCTAGAAGAGATGTTGTCATAATCAACACTACAAATTGGGAGTAGGCACACCTTTATTTTTTTCATAATATTTTAGAGGTTTCCCCATATGTTAAAACTCACATTGAAATTATTAGGCATTTGAATCCATCAAGGGATGAAATATGAATATCAAATACACATATTCAACAGTTTATAGGATGGTTTCGATACCATATTCTTAAAGAGCCAGATAAAAATATAAATTAAATTTTAGAACAATTTCGATGGCTAGCTAGAGGAGAAATTGTAAGTATTATATTAAAATAATTATTTAATTAATGGTTATTTGTTCTATAAAATTGAACATGATAAAGGCAATATCATAAAAATTGTGAGGTTACACTTGTGGATAAAGCGATACATGTTTCTGGTACTAAGGATAAAAGTATAATTTATGTTAATATTTAAAACTTTTTCATCATAAAACAAATATAGGAGTCAAATTATTCAACATTCCAAGTGCCTATTTATCATTGCAAGTGGGTTGATAATAGGAGTGTAGTTAAAATAGATGAATTGGGATTCATGAAAGTGGATTTTAGTACTGAAGGGTACAAAGATGAACCATTTATAATGGAATCATAGTTAGTACATATATATTATATTATAGATCCCACAAATTGATATTGGACAATTATTCTATTATCAATAAAAATAATATAAGCCTCAGATGAAAATTCAACTAAGGTTCACCCTTTCATTGGGACCTCGCAATCACTTCACAGGGTTCCCAATGTAGATGGGGTTTTGTATGTCAAAGTAGATCATAATGAACGGATTTGGATACTAGATAGAGGGGTAAAATCCATTCATCCTTTAAAAAATGAGTTCAATAATCATGTCATATTTTTTTATAATACACATTATGTTAGCTCATGTTATTATTTGTTTGAGACTGAATTTATATAATCTAAATTAAATGTTAAACCACTTATTAAGATAATGAAATTTTCACGTGTTGACACTCCCAATCCTAAGGAACAATAGGTTTCTCAACCTGCTTCTTCTCCTGATGTAGAGTAACAATGAACTTCTACACATGTTGTTGCAACCAATCCATAGGAACAATATATTGATTATGTTGAATCTGAGGAAATGGTAGATGAAGAAATGATGCTTCATAAAAAAATAGTAGCTTCGTAGTGTGATGGTGTTGGAAAAATTTATTAATGTGAAAAGCAAAGGCATCCAATTAGGGGTTCAATGGAATGTGCATGTCTATCTTGTTAACCTCAATATGGCCATGTTCAATAGTTACATTGGTATCATTACTCAAAAACACATGCCTATTGATTTAGATTTGTGGCACCATGTTTTACCAACACTTGAGGAACTAATTTGGGAAGAGATTATTGTAACATTATGATATCCTTTCTTTATTTTACTAAGAAATAAAATATTAAAACATTGACTAACTCTTCATCATACCTTTTAGTGTGCATTTATATTAGATGAATCTTATAAGTAATATATATTAATTCTTGTTGGAAGTATTTACAGAGGATTTCACACAATTATAATGAGATTTAATCTTAAAGATGCTAAAGGTAAAATAAACCTGCACCCACTGCTTTTATATGAACAACTGATAAGCCATGTAGTGGGGGATGCGTTTACTAGATGTTGAGCAGAGATATCCTTTCAGGTACATTTTGGATGGTAATATATTTTTTGAAATAATTTATATTCATCACTTAAATTGATAATTTTTTAATTATGAAATAGTAACTAAGTACTGACAATGAGGAATGTGTAGTAAACCCAACATACCCCTTCCATAAAAAGAGTATAGGGTAAGATTCAGTTGAAAAAAACTGGTATGCAGTTTAAATCTACTGTAATAATTTTATGTGACATGAAATAAAAACATAATTATATTCCTCTATTTATATGTAGATTGATGAATATAATTCCAAATCCACTTCCATCCCACTTCATGTGGTATAGAAGGAGGAACATATAAATAAATATAGGATACTAATAGATGAAAACACACAAAAAATATGGAAAACATGTGAAAGTGTGACATAATAAAATAAATGCCTTAAATAACAATTAAATAAAAATGGTTACATATTTTACAATATTTTATATTTGAATTAGACATAGGAATCATCAAGACATATATCGAATGAAAACCTATTATTGGTGGCATTGAAGTGTCCAGAAAAGTTTGGTCATGTCAGAGGTTTGGGTTTTGGGGTGACACCCCAAAGATATTTTAAAAAAAATCATAGGAGTATAAATATAAAGAAATTGAATATTTGGAAGCAAGATTATCTTACTCTAAAGAAAAATTTTATTTCTGGTCTGAGCTTCTAGAAAATGTTATGGGTAAATCAATGATATGAAACAACTCAAGAGAAACCATTGCATGAAGATCTATCTACCCCCACCCCCACTAATTTTGAGGCAATGCATTCCCCTCAAATATATGTCTTAAATGAGTTAATCAATATTCTAATAATTGTTTCTGTGAAATGTGAATAAAACAGACATCGATGCCTTTCTTTTACTAACATCACATAGGGTGAAAATGAATGTGATTTATATCAACCAACACCCACCCATCGCCTTATTTTGAGGGATACCATGTTTATTATCTAGAATAAATAATACACAACATACCACTTCCAATAGGTCATGTTAGAGTGGTGATTATGGTAGATCATGATCCAAGCACCAAGGCATCTGTTCCACTTTATGATGAAAATATTTATATGGTATACTAAGATATAGTAGCATTCAAATAATGTTCATAAAATCTTGTAAAAAACATTTTGACAATGAGGTATTGACATCATATTAATTTTTCATTCAAAAACATTAACAATTAAAGAAAAAATGTATGAACTAATGAATGATATTACAGATATACAAAAGGAAGGGGTGAAATGAAAGGTTGAATCAAAACCATATAAAGGGTCAACTAAATGATCGAAAACATCATCAGGAAGAACCTTTACCCTACCCATTCAATATCCACATTTACTAACATTAAATTTTCATGTAGATAATAAGTTACAAAGTAGTAGTAATCACATAGTTAATTTTTAAGAACAAATGTATGGAGGGGATGTCACAGACTACATTTCTCTTGAGAATGTAAATTAAATCCTCAATTATGAATTGGTAGGAATCTCAATTTAAAATGTATATATGAGGCGTGATTTAATGATTTTTTAGTAGCTGATATACTATGTTAATTATGACTAAATACATTTCATATTTTTTGCAGGCTTATATATCAATACCAATTGAAGGTATTTACCCATGAACATAAATTTAGACTCATTAGTCCTAATTTCACTTATACCTAACAAATATAAATAGAATAAGAAAATAAAATAAATAGTGGAAAAGCTATCCATATCATTTTAAAGAAAACATATGGATGACAGACACTTCTTAATACCAAAAATACAGGGTTAAAACTCTATAATTAAATAATATCAAATACGTTTTCATTTATTTCACTACTTATTCAGTTTTTAAATTTTTGGAAATATTGGATGCTCATTTCAGTCAATTTGGATATTCTAAAGATTTATTTCCTAGATTCACTGTATGGATACCCAAAAAACTGACCACACATGATGAAATTTTTCAATTTGTAATACACTATATCCAACATTTTAGAACTAAACATCATGTTATATATTTTATATTATTTTTTAATGAGAATTCAGTTATGATAGGGTGGTGTATATATTTTTTGAAAATAATGGCATGAGGACAGTCCATGTGCACAAGGAGCTTGACAAGTTCTACAGACGAACATGTTTCAGGGTATATATAATAGTATTTCACTGTCAAAACACATATAAAAAATTACATATTTTTCTTAATGTTTTTCAGTTTTTGAAACAAAAAAATAGAAAATATTATGGTTATTATTTTTGTATGCTTATAAGAGAGATAATATTCCATTAGAAAACTATCATCCCAAATAGTTATTTGAAAAGATAATTACTATTTTATTTAAAATATTTATGAATCCTTCTTGTATTTTAATTTTTCCAGTACAACTATAACAGTATAAAATTAACATATTCACAAGAAGAAAAAGATTTTTTTAGAAATGAATTGGAAAAATACCTAAGGGAATAATGTACACATATATCATAAAGATGTTTCCTCCATAAAAGTAATAGATTGTTTCATATTTATGTTTTATTTATTTATTTATAGTATTACTCACATATGAATTGTTTTCTTATATTTTTGGATTCTTTTGTTCGATTTGGGGTTGATTGTTCAAATCTGATCATGATCATGAGAGATTTGACATCGAGGATACAACTGAAATAATGAATATAGGTAAATGGGTCAATAGTGTATACAACTATCATGAAATGTTCAATTCCTGTTACTTATTTAATTAATTTTTCACCATTTTATCTATTATTTGTAAGTTAATTTCCTTATCATTTTTATATAATAATTAATTATTTTTTCATAGATCTTTTGGGAAATCATATTTTTATTTCAAGAACCTATAACTAGCCACAAAAAAGATAATATGTTCCTTTTATCCAATGTTACCAAATATTACATTATCATTCTTTGTCTAACTATCAACACTACAAATTGAGTCGATGTTCTTAGACAAAAAAACATTATTGTTGTTGAAAACTAGATGATTAGATTATTGTTTTTTTGATAATAACATCATATTACTATTCAGTGTTAGAGGTTCAATAATTAAAGGCAATGGGACGGTGTGATTAGTATGACTCTATGTGTATCGTTTTATCTAAAATTGACATTATGTCTAGTGAAAAATACATGTGACATACTCAAAACCAAGAAACAATATTCGGATTGTTTTGATAGTTTAAGAGAATGATGGATAAGTAATATTTAATGTTTATGAAATAGTCACACCTCAATATTTTGCACAATGTGACTAGTATAATTCCAAGTGTATCTATTTTTTAAAATATGACATTAATTTTAGTAAAAATAAAAAGTGGCATACTGAAAACTAATTAAACGCATTTGTATTGTTTTGATAATTTTGGAAAATTTTCCATAAGTCATTTATGATGTGTAGGAATCAACAAAATCTTAATATGATGTATTGTGTGACCGGTATACCTATATGTGTCTCTTTTTATTTAAAATTGAAATTAATTTTAGTAAAAAGAACAAGTGACTTACTAAAAACCAAGAAAAGGTATTCATATTACTTCTATAATTTAGAAAAATGATCCATATGTCATTTTTGATGTGTAGGAATCAACCACACCTCAATATAAGGCATGATGTGATCAATAGGACTCCAGGTGTGTCTTTTTTATTTAAAATTAAAATTATTTTTATTAAAAAAGAATAAGTGTCATAATAAAAATTGAGAAAACATAGTGGGATGGTTTTGATACTTTAGGAAAATGACCCATCAGTCATTTATGATGTTTAAAAATCAACCATATCTCAATCCAATGCATGGGGTGACTGGTATGAATCAAAGTGTGAGTTATTAGTTTAAAATTGACATTTTAGTTCAAAATGTGTGCCACTCACTAAAAACCCAGAAAACATTCTCTAATTATCCCAATAATTTATGAAAGAGATTCATAATTCATTTTTACTTTCTATAAACCACTATCATGTCCAATTGATATACGATGTGACTGATATGACTCAAAATTCATGTTTTCATGTTCGAATAACATTTTAATAAAAAACACAAGTGACATACTCAGAACCGAGAAAAATCATTTGTGTTTTTTTATACACTAGTTTATAGATTGTTAAGTCATTTTTCATGTGTAGGATTAATACTCACCTCAATTTGATACACGATGTGACTGGTATAATTCCAAGAGTGACTATTTATTTAAAATTGAAAATAATTTTTGTAAAAAGAAAAGTTGAAATAATAAAAGCACGAAAAAACAGTCGTATTGTTTTTATAAATTAGGAAAATGATTCAAATGTTATTTATAATGTTTTGGAATCAACTGAACCTTAATCTAATTCATGGTGTCACCATTATAACTCTATGTGTGACTTTTTTATTTCAAATTGACATTAATTTTAGTAAAATGATCAAGTGACATACTAAAAACTAAGAAAAAGCTTTTTTATTGTTTTTATACTTTTTGAAAATGATCCATAAGTCATCTATCGTGTGTAGGAATCAAAATAACCTCAATATGATGCACGGATCGACCAATATGACTCAAAATTTCTATTATCATTTTAAAATTGACATTTTAGTTCAAAACATACCACTCACTGAAAACAATGAAAATGAACTCTAATTGTCTTAATAATTTAGGAAAATGATTCATAAGTTTATTTTGACATATATGATGTAGTCTCGCATAATACCAAGACAATATATGACAGATATGAATTAAATTGTGTGTTTTCAATTTAAAATGACATTTTAATAAAAAACACAAGTGACATACTCAAAATCGATCATACACATTCGAATTTTTTTTGCTGCATTAGAAAAATGATCCATAAGTTATTTTTAATGTGTATGAATTAGCCACACCTCAATCCAACACATGGTGTGAACATTTTAATTCCAAGTGTGTATATTTATTTAAAATTGACATTAATTTTAGTAAAAAGAAAAAGTAACATACTAAAAACCAAGTAAACGTATTCATAATTGTTTTGATACTTTAATAAAATGATCCATAATACAATTTTTGATAAGTAAGAATCCAACATAACTTAATAATATTCATAGTGTGACCTATATAAATCAAAGTGTTTCTTTTTATTTAAAATTGACATTAATTTTGGTAAAAAAGAATAAGTGACATACTAAAAACTAAGAAAACGTATTTGGATTAGTTTGATAATTTAGAAAAATGATCCATAAGTCATTTGTAATGTGTATGAATCAACCACACCTCAATATGACCGATGGTGTGACCAATATAACTCCAAATGTGTCTTTTAATTTAAAATTTACATTAATTTTAGTAAAAGAAAAAAAGTGACATATGAGAAACTGAAAAAACACATTCAGATTGTTTTAATACTTAGGAAAAACCACCCAGGAGTAATTTTTGATGTGTATGAATAAAATGTACCTCAATCCGACGCATAGTGAAACTGGTATGAATAAATTTATCCATTATCAGTTTAAAATTGAAATTTTAGTTCAAAACATGTCACTCTCACTGAAAGCCAATAAAAAATGCTCCAATTTCCTTGATAATTCATGACACTGATTCATAAGTCATTTCAAATGTATAGGAAGTAGTCTCATGTCAAACTGATACATGATGTGACTTGTAAGACTCAAAATTTTTATTTCCAGTTTGAAATGAAATTTTAATAAAAAACACAAGTGGCATATTTAAAACTGAGAAAACGTATTCATATTTTTGTGATACTTTTGGAAAATGATCCTTAACTAATTTGTGATGTATAGGAATTATCCTCACCTTAATCTGACACATGGTGTGACCATTGTAACTCCACGTGTGTATTTATTTAAAATTGACATTAATTTTAGTAAAAAGAAAAAGTGTCATACTCAAAACTAAGAAAATTAATTATGAATGTTTTGAAACTTTAGGAAAATGACCCATAACTTAGTTGTGATGTATAAGAATCAAACACACCTAAATAAGACACATGGTGTGATGGGTATAACTCCAAGTGTATCTTTTTATTTAAAATTATCTTTTTATTAATGTATTATTTATTATTAATGCGTAATTTAATTATTTATGATATTACTAACATAATATTTACTTTATTATGTAAGTGGATTATTTTTCTCGAGTTGAGGTGATTTTTTTTTAATCTAATACCATGGAAGGCATTTTTTAGAGGGGATCTCGAGCGCCAAAGACTGTAAAATAGTGTCATGTCTTTCAAACTACTATAAACGTGTTGGTTTACCATTTGAGTATAATTTTATTATGAAACATAACTTGGATAAAATACCAATGGAAGAGTTTGAGATAAGATATTATGAGAGCATTGTTGTAGTTTTATACTTGGGTTCGAGGTCCTTTTAGATTAAGGAGATGGGGAGAGGTGTGATAAGGATGATGTTACAGCATTGATAAGAAAGATGAATCCAAATATCTTTGTTCAAGCAGTTGAAAATGTGGATTTAAGTGTTCCAATGTTTTCCTCATGATTCTTAAAATCATTACATCACTATTTAGTGTATTTTTTTTTCATGATGAAATTTTTAGGAAAGATATTAGTAGAGGTTATGGGTTGAGAATTATCTCAATAGATAGGCAATTTTTAATGTGATAGCCTATGAGGGTGTGGAGAGGGTTGTTCGCATGGAGGAATCCAGTCATTAGGAGGGTCATAAAAAGAGTGTCATATTACAATAGTTACCATTAGATAAGATGTTTATTTAGGTACTGGGATTTATGTTGAAGCATCGATACCATAAAGACTATATGCTTGTGGAAAATGGAAAAGGGATGGTATAAGGACCCGGCCTTAAAACATTACATAATATTGATTTAAATTAATAATTCCCATTGAGGATCTTTTTAGGTTTAGAGTTTTAGAGAATAAGGACATAACTATTACATCTCACAAGATTACAAAGTAGGCACTTATAATCAGTTTCCATTTTTTCATAAAATAAGAACTCTTAAAAAGAAACATGTCTAGTTCAATGTTTTAGATAAAAAGTCTTTCCTTGATCCCATCCTTGACCCTATTCACCTTTGAGTCCTGTGGAAAACATTTCAAAAACTTGGGGTGAGCATAAAAAGCTCATTAAGGGATATAAAAATACAGAAAGAAAACATTTGTCCATGTATACATAAGAATCAATGAAATCATACTTTACTCTTAAAACACAAGCACTTTAACATATCTCATGAAATCGTACGATTTATGAATAACTAATAGAAATCATAAGATGTAAAGGTAACTTGAGGCATTCATAACATTCTTACGTAGGGAGTAACCCTCATGGTTACGTTTGGAATACCCACTAGAGTATATTCCTTAAATCTCTTCGGAGAAACCATAGCGTTTAACTCCTTCGTGTTACCCAATGCATTGAGATCTATCACGGGCTCACCAGCCCTTAGTTTATCATGGAACCACCCGTCTTCATAAAAAATTCCCAAGAACCATAACATAATTGTATCATATAAAACATGCATAAAGGAAACATAACATTTCCACAATTCAATCACAAGATATCAAAAACACATTAATATAATCAAAACATTATAAAAACCATTTTCAATACCAAAATAAAAGAAAAGTAAAACATGGTATTTATTTTTCATTTAATAAAAAACTATGGCTTGTAGAGGAAGCCAAAACTCAAATAATTGTCACAGCGGCGGAGAAGTCATTGTCGCCGAATATGTAAGACAAAAACATTCCCTTTTGTTGTTTAGTAAAACACTTCATATAAATAGATTCCTTTTGAATAAAAGTAAAATTCAAAGGGGTTTATACACCGTATAAAATAAAGTTGTGTATAAAACAAAATATGCCTCAATGAAAGGAGATTGAGATGAAGTCCCTTACAAAGACGGTATCCTTAGATTAAGGATAAATAAATTATGTAATTATGTGTGACAAATATAAATACACACAATATAAGTAGATATTAAGTGTAAAACAATCAGGGGCCATTCAAACATATTCATATCATGACATAATCAAGAAGTAGAGGTTTAACCCAAAGAATTGAAATTCGGTTAAGAAGTTCCCTTACAGAAATTCGACAGCCTAGTGGCGTCACATTAAAATTATGAAAATGAGTTGATGAGAGGTAAAAATGGTATCTAATCACTTGGAAATAAAATTTAAATCAATAAGGATATAGAAGAACATATCCCAGCATAATAATATGTAAATTAAAAGACATAACAAAAATAAGTCTTTTAAAAATAGGAGGGTGAAAGGTTCCCTTACCGATTTGGGAAACTTTCGAAACGTACACCCCATGAAAGAAGGGTCATACAATGAAGATGTAATTACCCAAAAATTAAATTATATTACACAAATAATACTATCATGGGCAGTATATACACCACAAAAAAGGAAATAGTGGAACATGTAGCATGAATCTCACGGGAACAAAAAGTGAGATAAAAACCCCTTACCTCGTCGTGATCAATCGAGTCGTATGACCAAAAGATAATATACACCAATTTAATCACATAATACCATGAATATAAATAGAATCATGATAATATATATTAAATTTCAGTACATAATACACTACATGCAATAAATAACTGGCAAACAATAGAAATCTCATGGAATTAAAAGTGAGATAAGAAAATCCCTTACAAAAATTCGCCAGCCTAACGACGCCTCTTAAAAATTCTTAAAATGAATTGATGAGAGTAATAGGGGGTATCTCATTATATGAAAATAAAAATTACAGTATGGTGAATATAAAATATCATCCTCTAACATAAGAACATGGATCATAAAAGAAATGACATAAAAGAGAGTACTTGAAAAGAAAGAGAGAGGTCGGATCCCTTACCTCAAGTCCGACTTGTCTTTTTTGTTTCTTTATATTCCTGAATAATAAACTTTGTTCAATTAATAATTGATTAAGTAACTCCTTTAAAGTTTATTATTCAATTCATATCAAATATTATAATTTTATAATAATTAGTTAATTATGTGAGTTCATATCAGACATTTTTGTCGATGTTTGGTATATGAGTCAAAAATAAACTTGCTTGAAAAGAATTGCCCATGTAGTTATAAGTACATCATCTCTAGAATGGAATTAATGATTTAAATATCATATATATCCAGTATATATTCAATTTATACTATTCCATAACATTTGGAGATAAAAATCAAATGCACCATTCATGGAGATGGTAGGTCGTACGTACGCATGAATGCTACTTTCATTTCATTGTCACATTAATGGAATTAAAAATAAATGAGATATATATATAAATATATATATTATAATTCCTATATAATATATATGTTATATAGGTCTCAGAAGTTCATATATTTCATTCTTTATACATTCCATGTATTGCATGAACGAGTCACATCACTTGAGGGGGTGGTAGTCCACACTTCCTCAAATGAAATTATCGCATTTGTACAACATGAAAAGCATAAAGGTATGTTTTAAATGTAAAATACATAAGAATAGAGAGGAAATAAATATAATATATATCATAAATAAATATAGTGTCATCATAATGGCCATCATGAGAGGTGGTAGGAGAAGATAGAACAATCATCGTTTCATGAGGCAATAATTCGCCATCCACGGAAACAGTATATTCTTTAACCATTAGACAGAGGTGTGTGTAAGTTTAGCTCTAATCCTTCTCATAACAAAATCCTAGTATATTGAAGATACTGTTTTTTTTACAAAAGAAAGGAATAAATAGATTTTAAAGAGTTCTAGAAGAAAAATAAAACAAAAGAACATAAGAAAAGACATTACCTTTAAATTGGATAACTCCCTTTGGTTTGAACCAAAAGGGTTTATTGAAGATCTTTCTGCCTAAGTTAAGGCTTCTAGGATGAATAGAGGTATGTGGAGAGATACAATGATCAGAGTTTGGTCGAGCCAAAGGCTTTAGTGGTGTGGGTAAGGGGGTAGAGGTGGGGGCCTTTTATATGAGGGATGAGGGGAACTCTTGGAAAGTGTTGAAAAGTTACTTTATCATAAAATAATTTTCGGATATTAAAGGTCCCAAAAAGATCTATTTCGAGGATAATGTGATAAGTGTTCTAAATTCACCCATACTATAGGTTTTTGAAAAGTTTATGTCATATATTTTACCTTATCTTTTCATTTTATTTAAATCGTTCATTAATGAGGTAATCACTCCATGATCATGGTGTCATAAATAAATTTATTTATTTAAGGTCTAAAAATTATAAAAAAAATATCATGAAGTATGAAATCGTTTTATATTTCTAATGAATATTTATAGTAAAAAATATGACTTGTATAACCCCATTTAAAAATTGTTTTATTAAAACAATACATGTTTGTGGCACTTTTATTTTTACTTTAAATAAAATGTTATTAATGTCATTTTCTTACCCAAGTGGCTCCATGGGGTCCCCGAGTTGACCCATGGATTGTTTTGGTCGGCCATGACTCATCCAATAAGTTTAGGACAAGTGTAAGGGTAATTTCATATTATTATATCATTATATTTACCTTAAATTACGCTAATTACCTTTAATCGTGATTAATAAAACATAAAAGTTACTATTCACCAAAAATTATTTTAATCCCATTGAACCACATTTTACATCCTAATTACAACCATGTATGTCATATTTTTGAAATTCAAATCACAGAGGTGGTAAAATATCATTTAAACGAAAAATCAATTTTTTAACTACCACTTAGTGGTTTCACTATTCATCAAAAATTGATGTTTTTCAGAAAAATACCAAAAATTCACCCTAATCTATATTTTATATTCCAAATTCAAAAATTATGTCCATTTTACCAAATTAAAAACATAAAAGTTGCATTAATTATTTTTATAATTAATTCCCACTGTCAAAACAAATAACATGTTTTTAAGAAACAATATCTATCAAAAGATTGGCACTTGTTTATGTCCAATTTCAAAGTGAAATTAATTCCAATAACCACCATTGGATTAAATGGTAAAAATAAATTTGAACTACACTTTAAACCCAATTAAAAAGATAATATATCCATATAAATAAATTAGTTTTAAAGGAGGTTTTTAATTAAAATACAACATTTTCACTAAAAATGATCTTTATTGGAAAAATAACAAAAATTTATTCAAAGTAAATTTTGATGTCTAGATTATAAAGAAGGATTTTATTTTGTAAAATATAACATATAAAATTTTCAAAAGTATATTTAAAAAGGGTTCACCATCAAAAGGAGGTTAATAGAACTTTTAAAGAATATTAAAAGATTTATGCTTAAAATTGGATTCATTTGCATTTTAAGACACTAACATTTATTTGGATAAATATAAAGATATTTTACAAGAATATACAATAATTTGGTAGTTAGTTCTGTTCATTCCTTCCATTACAATGGCTAGTCGTTAACTACCATTTAAAATAATATTATTATATTATTAGTGTGCAACGTAAGATTTCAAAGAAACTCATTGTTGCGTATTGGGTACGCCATTGAACATAGAATTACCTTCAAAGTAATATTAATATTTTATTCAAAAATATTAATAAATATGAAAATATCATATTCTCTATTTACCTAGGATGTTACATCCTTCCCCCCTTTGGGGAATTGCATCCTCACAATTTTAAAATTGGGCTTGGAAATTTCATTGAAAGCCCCACATTGGAAAAGGAGTCAATTAAACTATCACTTTAAAAGAAAGAAAGAGAAGTAAAAGGGTCACCCGAGTTAACCCATACTAGGATTCCATGAAAACATGGATATGGAGGAGAAAACAAAGGTTCATGTTCTGATGGAGAGTGATAGAAAACATGATTAGAAGAAAGTTAACCCCAACAAAATCACAAACTTATGTTGTGTTAAACGGTATGTGATTCCCCAATAGGAAAAGTTTACAGACATAATTTTTGTTTTAAGTTACTTTTCAAAGAGGAATTTATTTATGAGCTTAACTAAATCATAAGGAAACATACTCACTTGTAATCTAGACTTTCATCTTTTACTAGATTTCTAACACAAACTCATATTTTCTCCAAATGATGAGTATTTCAGGATGACTTGTTCATATTAAGAGTTCTATAATCTACTTCCAGAGAATCACCTAACCCACAAAAGATGAACTATGTATTTTCCATGTGTTTAAGCCTTACCCAAAACTAAAAATTGCTTGTTCAAGATTAGATAAAACCCAAAAAGGATAATCCTTTATAAAAAAAATACTACTCTTAATCTCCAAAATTTGTCCAACAAAACCCGAATTTCATCAAAGACCATTCAATAAACAGCAATCCATAAAATTCTTAAAAGTAATCCAAACTAAGAATTAAACCCAAATATCTGAAAGATTTAATCACATAATCTTCCAAGATAAATCTTAACATTTATCTCCAAATAACATCAGTTTCTCTTAAAGTCTCATACTGAAAAGTAACTAACCTAATCACATATCCTCTATGATAGGCTAATCATTTCCATAGATAACCCAAAATAAAATTATTCCTGATTCATAAGATCATATAACTAAAAATAATTTTTCATACTAACCAGGGACTTCACGTAGTCCAGTGGTAGGTGATAAATACGAGTCGCACTTTGGTTGTGGGTTTGATTCCCACAGCTTTGTCCGACGTGACGAGTTGTCACACGGTCTACGTGTTGTCCTTTTTCAAAAACTATATAATTCTTAAAACATTCCCCAAAAAGAGATAAAATCATCAAAAATAACCATAACGTGATTTAGCCTCATGTTTATCTCATGCCTTTCATTTTCCTTCATAACATATAGTAACCCATAATTACCTCAAAAGTAAGGATCATACAAACCCTAATGATTACCTTTATAATTATTACCTAAACTTCCACATCAAGTTGGTTATCTCGTATATGATGCATTAGCGAACTCACCAAGGTTTAAGTGGTTAATCATGAATCCTGATATTTGGTTGAGAAAAACCACAAGAGTTCTCATTGCAACTCCCATATCATTCAGTTGTTCTTTCAGAAAACCGTCACAATTTTCTTCACATCCACTGTCACATTGGTTCTTGCTAGATCCATCCATTTACTAAAACCAAAAAGGCTAGTGTGAGTATATCATTATAATCATCATATAATAATGAGGTAGATAAACACTGAGATATACTTATCCAAGTTATCTAAAAATCATTCCAACTTTCTAAAAAAATGACTCCATCCAATATACTAACCATTGTGTTTATCTACAACTTGTCACTTATTCTTAAATAACACTCTAACCTCTATAGTTATCTAAATAGACCATTGATACCAACTATACGGACCCAGCCTTAAAACATTACATAATCTTGAATTAAATAAATAATTCATATTGAGGATCTTTCCAGGTTTAGAGTTTTAGAGAATTTGGACGTAACTATTACATCTCACAAGATTACAAAGTAGGCACTTCTACTCAATTTCAATTTTTTTCATAAAATAAGAACTCTTAAAAAGAAACATGTCTAGTTCCATGTTTTAGATATCAGGTCTTTCCTTGATCTCATCCTTGACCTTATTCACCTTTAAGTCCTGTGGAAAACATTTAAAACCATGGGGTGAGCGTAAAAATCTCAGTAAGGGATATAAAAATACGGAAAGAAAACATTAGTCCTTGTATACAAATAAATCAATGAAATCATACTTTAATCTTAAAAAATAAGAACTTTAACATACCTCATGAAATCTTACGATTTATGAATAACTCATAGAAATCATAAGACGTAAAGGTAACTTGAGGCATTCATAACATTCTTACATAGGGAGTAACCCTCATGGTTACATTTGGAATACCCACCACAGTATATTCCCTAAATATATTCAGATAAACCTTAGAGTTTAACTCCATTGCATTACCCAATATATTGGAGAGCTATCACGGGCTCACCCGCCCTTAGTTTATCATGGAACCACCCATCTTCATAAACAATTCCCAAGAACCATAACATAATCATATCACATAAAACATGCATAAAAGAAACATAACATTTCCACATTTCAATCACAAGATATCAATAACACATTGATATAATAAAAACATTATCAAAACTATTTTAAATACCAAAATAAAAGAAAAGTAAAACATGGTATTTATTTTTCATTTAATAAAAAAGTTATGGCTTGTAGAGGAAGCCGAAACTCAAATAATGGTCACAGCGGCGGAGAAGTCATTGTCGCCACATACATATGACAAAAATATTTCCTTTTTTCGTTTAGTAAAACACTTCATATAAAGAGATTCCTTTTGAATAAAAGTAAAATTAAAATGGGTTTATATATCATATAAAATAAAGTTGTGTATAAAACTTAATATTCCTCAATGAAAGGAGATTGATACGAGATTAAGTATAAATTAATTATGTAATTATGTGTGAAAAATATAAATACACAAAATATAAGTGGATATTAAGTGTAAAAAAATCAGGGGACATTCACACATATTCATATCATGACATAATCAAGAATTAGAGGTTTAACCCAAAGAATTGAAATTGGGTTAAGATGTTCCCTTACAGAAATTCGACAGCCTAACGGTGTCACTTTAAAATTAAGATAATGAGTTGATGAGAGGTAAAAATGGTATATCATCACTTGGAAATACAATTTAAATAAATAATGATATATAATAACATATCCCATCATAATAATATGTAAATTAAAATAAATAACAAAAATAAGTCTTAAAAAGAGGAGGGTGAAAGGTTCCCTTACCGATTTGGGCAACTTTCGAAACATACACCCCATGAAAGAAGGGTCATACAATGAAGATGTAATTACCTATAAATTAAATTATATTACACAAAGAATACTATCATGTGCAGTACATACACCACACAAAAGTAAATAGTGGCACATGTAGCATGAATCTCACAGGAACAAAAAGTGAGATAAAAACCCCTTACCTCATCGTGATAAATCGAGTCGTATGACCAAAAGATAATATACACCAATTGAATCACATAATACCATGAATATAAATATAATAATTATAATATATATCAAATGGAAGTACTGAATACACCACATGAAATAAATATGTGGCAAAAAATAGAAATCTCATGGAATTAAAAGTGAGATAAGAAAATCCCTTACAAAAATTCGGCAGCCTAACCGCGCCTCTTAAAAATTATTAAAATGAATTTATGAGAGTAAGAGGGGGTCTCTCATCATATGAAAATAAAAATTACAGTATGGTGAATATGAAAGAACATCTTCCAACATAAGAACATGGATCATAAAATAAATTACATAAAAGAGAGTACTTGAAAAGAAAGAGAGAGGTTGGATCCTTTACCTCAAGTCTGACTTGTCTTGTCCGTTTCTTTATATTCCTGAATAATAAAATTTGGTCAATTAATAATTTCTTAAGGAACTCCTTAAAAGTTTATTATTAAATTCATATCACATATTATAATGTTATAATAATTAGTTAATTATGTAATTTCATATCAGACGTTTTTGTCGATGTTCGGTATATGAGTCAAAAATAAACTTGTTTGAAAAGAATTTCCCATGTAGTTATAATTTCATCATCTCCAGAATGGTATTAATGATTTAGATATCATATATATCTAGTATATATTCATTTTATACTATTCCATAACATTTGGAGATAAAAATGAAATGCATCGTTCATGGATACGGTAGGTCGTACGTACGCATGAACGCTACTTTCATTTCGTTGTCGCATTAATGGAATTAAAACTAAATGAGATATATATATATATATATATTATAATTACTGTATAATATATATGTTATATATGTCTCATAATTTCCTTAATTTCATTCTTTATACATTCCATTTATTGCATGAACGAGTCACATCACTTGAGGGGGCGGTAGTCCACACTTCCTCAAATGAAATTATTGCATTTTCACAACATGAAAAGCATAAAGGTATGTTTTAAATGTAACATACATAATAATAGAGAGTAAATAAATATAATATATATCATAAATAAATATATTTCTGTAATAATGGCCACCATGAGAGGTGGTAGGAGAAGATAAAGCAATCATCATTTCATGAGGCAGTAATTCACCATCCACGGAAACAGTATGTTCTTTAACCATTAAACGGAGGTGTGTGTAAGTGTAGCTATAATAATTCTCATAACAACATCCTAGTATATTTGAGATACTGGTTTTGTTACAAAAGAAATGAATAAAAGAGTTTATGTATTTGGAGAAGCAAAATAAAACAAAAGAACATAAGAAAAGACATTACCTTTAAATCAAGTAACTCCCTTTGGTTTGAACCAAAAGGGTTTCTTGAAAAGCTGTCTGACTAAGGTAAGGATTATTGGATTAAGAGAGAGATGTGGAGAGATAAAATGAGCAGAGTTTGGTCTATCCAACAGCATGAGAGGTGTGGGTAAGGGGGTAGAGTTGGGGGCCTTTTATAAGAGGGACGAGGGTCACTCCTGGAATGTCTTGAAAAGTTAATTTATTATAAAATGATTTTCAGATATTAAAGGACCCAAAAAGATATATTTATAGGATAAGGTGATAAGGGTTATAAATCTACCCATACAATAGGTTTTTGACAATTTTATGTCTTATATTTTACCTTATCTTTTCTTTTTATTTAAATCGTTCATTAATGAGGTAATCAATGCATCATCCTGGTGTCATAAATAAATTTATTTATTTAATGTCTAAAAATTATAAAAAAAGATATCATGAAGTAGGAAATCATTTTGTCTTTCTAATTAATATTTATAGTCAAAAATATGACTTTTATAACCCCATGTAATAATTGTTTTAGTAAAACAATACATGTTTGTGACACTTTTATTTTTACTTTAAATAAAAAGTTATTAATTTCATTTTTTTACCCAAGTGGCTCCATGGGGTCCCCAAGTTGACCCATGGATTTTCTTGGTTGGCCATGTCTCATAAATAAGTTTAGGACAAGTTTAAAGGTAATTTCATATTATTATATCATTATATTTACCTTAAATTACACTAATTACCTTTAATTGCGATTAATAAAACTTAAAAGTTACTATTCACCAAAAAATTATTTTAATCCCATTGAACCACATTTTACAACTTAATGAAAACCATGTATGTTGTATTTTTGAAATTCAAATCACAGAGGTGGTAAAATTTCATTTAAACGAAAAATCAGTTTTTTAAACTACCACTTAGTGGTTTCACTATTCATCAAAAATTAATGTTTTTCAGAAAAATACCAAAAAATCACCCTAATATATATTTTATATTCCAAATTAAAAAATGATTTCCATTTTACCATATTCAAAACATAAAAGTTTCATTAATTATTTTTATAATTAATTCCCGCTGTCAAAACAAATAACATGTTTTTTAGAAACAATATCTATCAAAAGATTGTCACTTGTTTATGTCCAATTTCAAAGTGAAATTAATTCCAATGACCACCATTGGATTAAATGGTAAAAATATATTTTAACTACACTTTAAACCCTATTAAAAAGATAATCTATCCATATAAATAAATTAGATTAAAAGGAGGTTTTAAATTAAAATACAACATTTTCACTAAAAATGATCTTTATCGGAAAAATAACAAAAATTTACACAAAGTAAATTTTGATGTCCAGATTCTAAAAAAGGATTTTATTTTGTCAAATATAACATATATAATTTTAAAAAGTATATTTAAAAAGGGTTCTCCATCAAAAGGTGGTTAATCGACCTTTTAAAGAATATTAGAAGATTTATGCTTAAAATTTGATTCATTTTCATTTTAAGCCTCTAACATTTATTTGGATAAATGTAAAAATATATGAAAATCATATATAATCATTTGGTAGTTAGTTCTGTTAATTCATTCCATTACAATGGCTAGGCATTAACTACCATTTAAAATAATATTATTATATTATTAGTGTGCAAAATAAGATTTCTAAGAAACTCATTGTTGCGTATTGGGTAAGCCATTGAACATAGAATTCCATTTAAAGTAATATTAATATTTTATTCAAAAATATTAATAAATATGAAAATTTCATATTCTTTATTTACCTGGGATGTTACATATGGTGTTGGGATGGAAAGGCTGAATGCTTAAAACCATCTCTTATTGGTGTCTTAAATCATCACTCACACATAGAGTTCATGTTATCTATCCCAACATTCCTATGTCTGTGACAAGATGAAAAAAACCTATAAAACTATCATACTTAATGATGTGGTTCTCCGTTTAGAGGATATATAGATGGGTTTCTACAAGGGGTTTCCTTTTTTATGGTTTTCAATCCTTGATTATAAATACACATGATCTTGTAGTTGTAGCTTCTAAATAAATAATGGAGTTTCCACATATGTTGTACTTAAATTCATTTTATATTTTTATCCATTCTTTTATCATGTTTTTGTTTTGTTTTGATTTTTCATAGAATTATGGTGCATGATACTGTTTATGTAATTTTGATTTACTTTGTATCACCTTGCATATGTTTTACCTTGTATATTTGGTTTCCATAATGTTAAGTGGATTTAATATAAACTATGGATCCTATTGATCCTATGACCTTGTGAAGACTCTAGTGTGTTTGTTTGGTGAGTCATGGATCCACGTCATCCCCTCATGACCATTCACATGTATCCACCTATCCTCCCCAGCATTCTCCACTTCAGTTAGGCGACCGGACTCTTAAATTTGATTCATCCATGTGGCTTATATCTTAGTGCCTTCACCTACATCATCTGACTCCTCTCTAACATTCTATTATGGTGCATCACTAATTCATTTAGGACATTAAATCTGTCTATTTCATTTCATAGGTTTCCATATGGTTCTCGAGAGAGCTTTGAGAATATTTTCAGGAGTTTTGAGGTAAATAACTCTGAGAAGAAGAGGGAAACCAAGGGTTTCCAACCACTCGTATCCCCCTTCATCATGTTCACGATGATCCTTGCAATCAGAGACTTGTTCTGGTTGATACCTGGTAGATGATGGTTTAATCTTGGGTATTGAATGACTATTAACTAGAATGAAGGATCAAACCTAGACACCATTAAATTGTAAACATGTTTCGATGTTGAAACATAGATCTATAATGGATTATTTTTCTCATTTCAAACATGATTTATACTATATCCTTTTTGGGTGTGTGTGTGTGAGTTCATCCAGTAATGGATGGTGTTGACTCTAGGTGATAGGTTTTTTCCTCTCTACCTATTTCAACAAGGTTGGCCTCCTCATATAGTTTCTCTTGTTATATTATTTTCATTAAAATCTATTTCTACATTACTATTTTTGTTTATTAATAAATCTTATAACCTGGGGTAGTGTTATCATCAGTTACCTTGGATAACTTTGATCTAAAGAACATTATATCTCGGTCTTATTTCTTGTTTTATATTCTCATTTCTTTATGTTAGTATCATCCAGAAGTTCAATATCAATATTTTGAAAACAAATTCATATTCTTATAAATAAATCAAATTTATTCTATCAATCTATATCCCAGGAATACAAATCAGTAGATCCTTGGCTATTTATAGGGAAAACCAAAACAATATTTCACCCAACAATTGGTATCAGAGCTTACTTAATCATACATAATGAGGTCACCAAAGTTTGATATTGATAAATTTTATGGTAAAAATAATTTCAACCAAGGGATGATTAAAATGATTGAAATTACAGGTCAAAATGAATTGATTGATATAATTTATGGCCCTAAAAGGATAGAGAATACCCTTTCCCAACATATACTGACTGTTGTCACATATGTTGATATTCCCAATGAGGCCCTTAGGAATGCATGTAGTCTGATGTTTTTATCTTTATAAGATAAGGTTCTTAGAGAGGTTTCATATGAGTCGTTTTCTACTGGTATATGGTCCAAGATAGAATCTCTTTATATTGTTATGTCTCTTGTTTGTAGATTTTATAAGAAAAGGATATTGTACACACACAAAATGCATCCTAGAATTGTAGTCGGGCCAAACAATGATGAATTTAATAGGATCTTATTAGACCTTCCCAACATAGATATTAATTTATATGAAAATGATTAATCCATCATATTGTTAACATTGTTAGATGATTCATTTACCTCACTTAAAGAATATATGAGGTATGGAAAATACACTCTTACTCTCAAGGAAGTTAACCCTAAACTTCTCTCCAATGACCTTCAAAAGTTGGGTAGAAATAGTAAAAAATTGGTCTTTAACATCAGTCATTTGATAATTTTTCCTCAAGAACTATTATTAAATGTACACTTATGTTGGTTCCTAAAGAACTAGTGTTAAAAGTCATTTGGGATGACTTATAACATCGTTCCTTAATGAGCCAATAGTAAACCAACCATTTCCAACGTCTATTTTTTAAATAAATGACATTAAATACATGGAAAATTAAAATATAAGGGCTCAATTCATTTCGCAGGCTTCAATTTATTTGTTTAAAAATTATGAAGCATTCAACAATTATAAATTCTCATCCATAAGATCATATTATCTACATGAAATTTCAAATTTAAGCTTTTGAAAGAAACTACACTATTGCTTATTTTTTCATGTTTTTAACACCAATTATTACAGTAGCTGACGTTATAAGTTTAATTCAATGTTTGCTATCATAATAACCAATGTTGATTGTAATGAAATTGTGATTTTGATGTTGGTTATAAGAATAACTGAGTTTAAAAGTCTAAAAAATAATATTTCTAAATTTTATTTATATAATTGGCATTAAAAATAACACTTAAAACATTAGCTACTTTTACATGGGATAGAAAATAGACCATGAAATGAAAAAAATGATGTTAAAATCATTTTTTCTACTGGTGTTGAATGTCTAAATATAAGAGGTAGAAGTTAAACTAGGGGTAGGATGAGATATATAAGTCAATCTAAGAAATAGAGATCTAAATTCAAGAATAATGTAATCAAAAGATTCCAATGAAAATAGCCTAGTCCCATAGAGGAATTTTCCTAATAAGAATGGTGACTATAAAGACAATAGAAATAACCATTACTTACTTGTTGAATAGTATTTTGATACTGGTGATGTGCTAAATGTATCTAATGTTTCCATTTCTGAAGAATAGATCTTTAACTTTTGATACTCATTTGACATGTGTCATAGGATGGATTATTTCACTGAGTTGAGTTAAATTGAATAGGGTTAGGTGTTCATTAGTAAAAATAGGAGTTGTCATATTATGTAGGTAGGATTAGTTTATTTAAATATTTGTGATATGAATTTAACAAAAATTGAAGAGGATAGATGGTTTCCCAAGATGAAAAGAAACCTCATTACCCTATTAGTCCTTAATAATAGAGGTTACACCTTTCAGTCAAACTCTGGAAGTCTAATAATTGAATGAGGATCTATCGCTATTATAAAAGGAAACCTTCGTAACTATCTCTATACATTAGAGGGAAGGGTTCATAGGAATCAACTGAATGCCTCTAGTGATCCAGATCTAAATAATACCACACATTGGCATAGAAGGTTAGGTAATGTAAGTACCAAATTCATTGATGAACTTAAAAAATAATGGATTTTGAGTAATGTCTCTCCTATCAGTATACCATTCTGTGAATATTGATTATTAGGTAATTCTAGATGGGTGAGCTTTATTAGGTCCATATATAAGGCTAGAGAACCCCTTGAGTGTGTCCATTGTAGCCTTTGGGGTCTTTCCTAGGTCACATACCATGGTAGAGACTACTACATTGTAAATTTTATTGATGACTACTATAGGAATGTTGGTATTTATATACTAAAAAAGTATGAAACCTTTTAGATTTTTAAGAAATTAAAAGCTAGTGTTGAAAGTGAATATTTTAAGAAACTAAAATCTATTATAACTAATCATGGTTTAATGTATTTTTTCACGAAAATAATTGAATTCATTGAATCTAAAGGTATTAAGAGATATTGTACTGTTGTGGAAACCCCAAAATAGAACGTATTAGTGATAAGAATGAATATGATTATCTTAGAAAGGGTTTGATGTATGATGTCCCATTCTAATCTCCACAGGTCCTTCTATGATGAGTCCACATCCATATCTATCTACTTAATCAATCATTTACCATATTCTGATAATCTCTTCAAAACGCTAAAATAACTATGGAAGAGTTCTCCCCCCGGTCTTGAACACCTTCGGATATTTGGATCCATAGATTGCTCTCATATCTAGAATGATAAGCAAGCTCATAGGTATGTGAAGTAAATATTTGTGGGCTATCTAGAGGGTGTTAAGGGTTACCATTTGTTGATAGAGAAACCATGTTATAAAATGTTCATATTAGTCTTGTTGTTGTGCTCCATGATTCTAGTCTCTCGAAGGAGAAAAGTTTTGAGTATGTTGAATCTTCATATAATGATAATAAGTCTTATGATAAAACATATACATCCATAGGTGTTGATATTCCTTTACATTCTAAATAAAATAACCAATCTATGGTCGACTCCACCCATCCTCTTCCTTATAATCAAGGTGAATCTGATACTAATTCAGATTTTGAACATGAAACTGAAGAGAAAGATAATATTAGATATTATTAGCTTACCCATCATAGAGAGTGAAGAATAATAATGTCTATATCCAAGTTCAACTAAACCGATGTGGATACCTATGCTTTTAGTGTTTTGAAGACTTTTTTAGTGAGGAAACTCAAGATTTTAATGAAGTTGTTAAGTCCAAAGATTCCAAGCACTAGCCATCTACCATAAAAGATGATGTGGATTTTCTCATTAAGAATAAAACTAGGTTTTTTGTAACTAATCCTAGTGATGAAAGAACTCTAGGTTCTAAATATATATTCAAGATAATGTAATAAAATTATATAGAAACTAAAATCAAATATAAATCCAATTTTGTAGCTAGAGGATTCCTATAATGTAAAGGAATTTGTTATAGTGAGATTTTCTCCACAATTGTTAAACCTTCATCTATAAGGATTCTTCTTTTTCTGGCTGACAAATTTGACTTTCATATTGATCAATTGGATGTAAAAACTATTTTTTACAAGGTAATCTATTCAAACAATATATATGACTATTCTTGAAGGTTTTTCAAATATTTTTAAAACTAATCATGTATGCATTTTAAAGAAGTAATTGTATAGTATTAAAAAGTCTTTTACGTAATGGTATATGTAACGACCCGAAATTTTGAATAAATCTTATTTCCTAATTTTGTGTGTTATTTTTTTTATACACTCTACAAAACTGTTTCATTGGATAACATGAGTATAATTAAAATGAGACTGTTGGATTTTGACTATTATATGACCATTTGTCAATATGACTGCTGGAAACTAAACATTTCGATATTTGTCTCTAAATACTAGTGATCTGGGTTAATTAATATAGAAAGAAGATTTTATGGCCTCACCCAGTAGTCTTGGACCGATCGAAGCCCATCTAACAGAACTTGGGAAGGAGGTAGCACCAATGGGCTTTACTCTGGACCAAACACTAGCTGGACTTCATCGTATGAAGCTAGAACGGAATCGCCTTCGCGAGAAGTTCAAAGTAATAGAAATTACTACTTGTGCGATGTTGGTCGAGCCTCCCTCAGATTCTCTCACCTTATCACACCTTACACTTAGGTCATATGCCGGTGTGATAAGGGGCTATGCAAGGAGACCATAACTACCTTGTGTAATCCTTTATTTTAAATAAAAAATTTGATTTCTTCTTATGATGAAGTTTATGAATTTTCAAATGCCCGGATAAATATAGTATGCATATTTTTGGTGAATTTCAGAGAAAGGATATTTTTAAAAAATGTTTATGTAAACCTTAAATAATTTAAGATGTGTAGTGATTTTCAAAAAATGATCTTCTACAATTATGTTCAGTACGAAATTTAGAGTCTAATAAGATCAACATAATTTTTGATGAATAGTAAATTATGAATAGTGATTTTACGCTTAGGATTAGTAATGTGACCAAATGGATTAGTAATTTCACTCAAAGAAAGTTTTGATATAATTTAGACACCTAGATTAAGTAATGTGATTCAATAAAACGGGTAAATAACGGTTTCATAAATTATTAATCAAATATTAGTTTTTTTAGGTGAATAGTGTTTTTTAATTAAAAATTAAATTAAAAATATTTATAAAAATATTTTTATAAAATGGATTTCATTTTTGAACTCAGAGCATCGATATTATGTTAAGGTAATTTTTGGGGATTTTTCTGAAAAAATGAAATTTCAGTGAATAGTGTATTTATTTAAAAATTAAATTAAAAATATTTAGAAAATTATTTTTATAAAATGGAGTTCATTTTTGAAATTAGGTCATCGATATTTGGTTAAGGTGAAATTTTGGGATTTTTCTGAGAAAGTTGAATTTTTGATGAATAGTGAAAATACAGTTTTTAAGTTATGGGTGTTTAATGACATCATTAAATGATGTATTAAGTATTTAATCAATATGGTCTACTTATGAATAGTAATATAAGGTATGAGGTGTCTCAAGTGGCCAATACCATGGGCAAGCCCATGGTTTTTCCAAAACCACCAATGAGGTGTCCCTTGGCCATTAATGCCTTGTCCCCTCACTTTCCCTATAAATACCAAGTCATCCTCTCATCCATTCGACTCCAAAATCATCCTCAACGATGTTCTGGTCTCCTTACCTCCCAAGGAGTCCTCCCAAGGTGCCCCCAAGCCCTAAAGGCCCCATCCGTTGTGTTCTAAGAGTTACGTTTAAGGTAATGGATCTGACCTCTCTCTTTCTTTTCAAGTAATCTCTTTTATGTCATTCCTTTTATGCTCCATGTTCTTATGTGGGAGGATGTTATTATATATTCCTCTTACTTAACATTTCATTTTCATATGATGATAGATCCCCTCTTACTCTCATCATTTTTTTTATTAATGTTTAAGTGGCGCCGTTAGGCTGCTGAATTTTTAAGGGAATTTTTCACCCTTCTCATTTTTCAAGTTCTATTTTCATGTCAAGTATTTCCAGTTCCTTTTTATTGTGTTGAGGTATGATCTATATATCTATCATGCTGATCTTTTATGATCATATTATGAGATACCCTATTTTATCTTGTCAGTTCATTTTCATTAAAGTTTAAGTGACGCCTTTAGGCTGCCGAATTTTTATAAGAGAAATCTTATTTTTGTCTTACTTCCATGTTTTTTATTTCAAATAATATGTCCTTCAAATTTCATTACCATGATTCATATCCTTTATATTCTGTCCCTATACTATCTGTATAGATCATTTATGAGTGGGTTACCCATTTTCCCTCTCTTTTCAACGTTTTCTAAAACCCTGTAATGTAACCGTTATGCTGCAGAATTTTCGTCTCAAAATGCCTCTCTCTTTTCTAAAAATTATTTTATGTTATTAAGTTAATACTCAAAAATCTTATTTATATATGGGTATTCACATATATATCAAAATTTTCTATTTTAAATTCTGGGATTTACTTACATGAAACCTGCTTTCCCTTTCCGTGGGTTTAACGTGACATAAAGATCATGTCTTTAAAGAAGTTTTTAAAACGTTATGATTATGAAATGAAACCCATTTCTTTTATGCTATATGGGTTGTTTATGAAATTATTTATAATTATATATGTGGCTCACATGATAATAAAGAAATGTCAAGGGTGCACCCATATAGCGCTCCAATGCATTGGGTAAAGACTTAATCTCTAGAGATGACCTTTTAGACTGATACCTTGGTGAATAACCTTGGTAATTTTTAATGACACCTTGGGGATGGACCTTGGTGAAACAAAATGATTGTCAATATTAAATGTTTTAGACACATCTTCAAGTTATGAAATAAGTTATTTTTATTATGATATGCCTTATAATTTCATTCTCATGCCTTAAAGTTCTTTTCATGACTTTATTGATGTATCTCAAGTTCACATGTTAAATGTTTCCCATGTTTACCTTACTGGGCCTTCTGCTCACCCTTTATTTTGATGTATGTACCCAGGTTATGAGATGCAGTAATGAACCTAGGATTAACATAAGTATAATCCTTTAAAGTGTTTAAGAAGAATGTTTTTTTTGTTTCATGTATTAAGTTCCTGGTTTCCAAGACACTAAACCTTAAAGATCCTCAGTTTTGTATAATGTACTGAAAGTTTATGTGAAAAAAGGTGGGATGCTATAGTTGGTATCAAAGGATGGTTTAGTTATTTGTGGAAATTAGGATATGAAAAATCTAGGAATAACCCTATAGAAAATTTTAAATATATGAAATCGTCCTGGTATTTTGGTGAGTATTGAGTAAGTTGTATCCAAGCAAATACATCCCTGTCTGGATACAAGCAGGTAGAGGTGGCTCTGGCACAGATGTAAATGGGGGTAAAACCCGAAAACACCGCTTTGAGCTAGAATTGAATGGGAACTAGTACACGACAACGGGCCTTACTTCACTCTTGGTTACGACACTCCCGGGGGATATGCTTTGGTAAATTCATAATCTTAGTATGAACCATTATTAAAGGAGCAAAGATAAAATAAAGATTCACATAAGAATATATGATCATGAATAACCTAGATTGGAACCTAGGGGATCACAAGTTAGGATATGATTTTATTCTATAAGTTTATCCTTTTATGCTTAAAGTTTCCTTTTCATGATTATTGTCTAAGTATTTAAGCCCCTTAATTATACGTTATTTTCTTAGTTAATGGCGGGAAATGGAAGAGCATGTCCCAACAACCAATGTTATAGGAAATGTGACGATTTCCCTATTAATGTGACAGAGATGATGAGATATCAAGTTGAACATATTGTGATTATGCCAAACAAACTATCAAAAATCAAAATTAATAATTGGTACCTAGTTGAATGCCCAAATTCATCAAGGAAGAAGAAGACAAAGTCTCGAGGATGTTCATCTGATAAAGTTGATAAGGGAAAGAAGACCCAATTTCTTTTTTGAAAAAATTGTGGGAAGAGGTACCAAGGAGAATGTCATAAAGGAACCGAGAGATTTTTTGAGTGTGGGAAGATAGGGCATAAAGTAGCCAATTACTTTAAAAAATGGATAATGTGATGAATGTAGATAAGGTTCGATCTAATGTACCTTATACATTTCGATGTCATAAATGTGGAGAAGTTAGACATTATCCAAGGAAATGCTCTCTTGTAATGGGTGAGAAGCATGATGAGCATCAAAAATCTTAGAGGACAAGGGAACAATGCAAGTCATGTGCTGAGATGGATCATGATGACTGAAGTACATGTAACTTCTTCGCAATAATTGTCTATGTCATGTTGTATTTTGGTTCATGCTCTATGAGCATATCTTTTATGTTTTATAAGATCATCAAGTCACTACCTAAGATGATTTTATATCATTAAGTAAAACATCTATTGTTATGTACCACATGTTTATGTAGTGAAGCTGTTATTCTTAAAAAAAATGGTGATTAGGGGATTAAAAGATGATTATTATTTTGGAAGACGTTCACTATTTTGGGAACCCTATTTGATCGAGGTAAATAGATTACTACAGTATTTTCTTTGAGGAGTAAATTTTGAGTTATATTTTGAATAATCAAAGAATTTAATGTGAACTTATAGTAATTTAGGTTACTTATGGAAATGATTAACCTATCTTGGGGAAAATATGTTTAGGTTATCTACTTTTGTTATAAGATGTTAGGATTGGTTGATGTTGTTTGGAGATGAATGATGAAGTTTATTTTGGAAGACTATGTTAACAAATCCTTCTTTTATTTGGGTTTCAATCTTAGTTTGGTTTATTTTGAGGAATTTTAAGGATAGTTAATTATGGAATGGTCTATGATGAACTTCGGGTAGTACCGTGGAATTTTGAAGATTTAAAGAAGTTTCCCTTCCTATGGGATTCTTTATTTTTGAAGAGTTGTTTTATCTTGCCCTTTCTATTTTTTGGGATAATAGAATAAATATATAGTTAATACTTGGGGGATTATGTGATTCTCAAGAAGATGATTCTTGGATTTGATGAGACCATGTAGTTTTGAATGATCATCGTTTGGAGAAAAGATTAGTTTTGGTAGAAACTTATTAAAGGATGAAACTCTACTTGAAGGTAGGTATATTTCCCTGTGTTTTATTCTATGTAGTAAATCAATTCCTCAAAACTATGAAAAGGAACGTAGAACAAAAACGTTTTCTGTAAAAGTTTACTACTTGGAAATCAAATTCCGTTTGACCCATCATAAGTTTGTGATTTTCTTGTTGTTAACTTTCTCCTAATCATGTTTTCTATCACTCTCCCTTAGAATGTGACCCTTTGTTTTTTTCCTCCATTTCCATGTTTTCCTACATGTAATCCTAGTATGGGTTAACTCGGGTGACCTTTTTACTTCCCTTTATTTCTTTTAAAGTAATAGTTTTACTGAGTCCTTTTCTGGTGTGGGGCTTTCAATGAAATTTCAAAACCCAGTTTTAAAAATTGCGAGGATGCAATTTCTTAAGGGGGAAAGATTGTAACGACCCGAAATTTTGAATAAATCTTGTTTCCTAATTTTGTGTGTTATTTATTTTTTATATATACTCAACAAAACTATTTCATTGGATAACATGAGTATAATTAAAATGAGACTGTTGGGTTTTGACTGTTATATGACCATTGGTCAATATGACCGCTGGAAACTAAACATTTCGATATTTGTCTCTAAATACTAGTGATCTTGGTTAATTAATATAGAAATAAGATTTGATGGCCTCACCCAGTAGTCTTGGACCGATCGAAGCCCATCTAACAGAACTTGGGAAGGAGGTAGCACCAATGGGCTTTGCTCTGGACCAAACCCAAGCTGAACTTCATCGTATGATGCTAGAACGGAATCGCCTTCGCGAGAAGTTCAAACTAATAGAAATTATTACTCGTGCGATGTTGGTCGAGCCTCCCTCGGATTCTCTCACTATAGCACACCTTACACTTAGGTCATATGCTGGTGTGATAAGGGGTTATGTATGGAGACCGTAACTGCCTTGTGTAATCCTTTGTTTTAAATAAAAAATTTGATTTCTTCTTATGATGAAGTTTATAAATTTTCAAATGCCCGGATAAATATAGTATGCATATTTTTGGTGAATTTTAGAGAAAGGATATTTTAAAAAAATGTTTATGTAAACCTTAACTAATTTAAAATTTGTAGTGATTTTCAAAAAATGGTCTTCTACAATTATGTTCAGTACGAAATTTAGAGTCTAATAAGATCAACTTAATTTTTGATGAATAGTAAATTATGAATAGTGATTTTATGCTTAGGATTAATAATGTGACCAAATGGATTACTAATTTCACTCAAAGAAAGTTTTAATATAATTTAGACTCCTAGATTAAGTAATGTGATTCAATAAAATGGGTAAATAATGGTTTCATAAATTATTAATGAAATATTCGTGTTTTCAGGTGAATAGTGTTTTTTAATTAAAAATTAAATTAAAATTATTTATAAAATTATTTTTATAAAATGGATTTCATTTTTGAACTCAGAGCATCGATATTATGTTAAGGTAATTTTTGGGGATTTTTCTGAAAAAATGAATTTTCGGTGAATAGTGTATTTATTTAAAAATTAAATTAAAAATATTTAGAAAATTATTTTTATAAAATGGAGTTCATTTTTTAAATCAGAGCATCGATAGTTGGTTAAGGTGAAATTTTGGGATTTTTCTGAGAAAGTTGAATTTTTGATGAATAGTGAAAATACAGTTTTTAAGTTACAGGTGTTTAATGACATCATTAAATGATTTATTAAGTATGTAATCAATATGGTCGACTTATGAAAAGTACGATAAGGTATGAGGTGTCCCATGTGGCCAATACCATGGGTAAATACCATGGGAAAGCCCATAGTTTTTCCAAAACCACCAATGAGGTGTCCCTTGGCCATTAATGCCTTGTCCCCTCACTTTCCCTTTAAATACCAAGCCATCCTCTAATCCATTCAAATCCAAAATCATCCTAAACGAATTTCTGGTCTCCTTACCTCCCAATGAGTCCTCCAAAGGTGCCCCAAATCCCTCAAGGTCCCAACCTTTGAGTTTTAAGAGTTACGTTTAAGGTAAGGGATCTGACCTCTCTTTCTTTTCAAGTAATCTTATTTATGTCATTACTTTTATGATCCATGTTCTTATGTGGTAGGATGTTTTTTATATTCCTCATAATTCCCCTTTAATGTTAATATGATGAGAGATCCCCTCTTACTCTCATCATTTTTTTATGAATGTTTAAGTGGCGCTGTTAGGCTGCTGAATTTTTAAGGGATTCTTTCACCCTTCTCATTTTTCAAGTTCTATTTTCATGTCAAGTCTTTCAAGTTCCTTTTTTTATGTTGGGGTAGGATATCTATATCTATCATACTTATATTTTATGATCATATTATTAGAGACCCTATTTTATCTCGTCAATTCATTTTCATTGAAGTTTAAGTGATGTCGTTAGGCTGCCGAATTTTTATAAGAGAAATCTTATTTTTTTTATTACTTTCATGTTTTTCATTTCAAATGGTATGTCCTTAAATTTTCATTCACATGATTTGTATCCTTTATATTATGTCCCTATAATATCTTTATATATCATTTATGAGTGGTTGACCCATTTCCCCTCTCTTTTCAACATTTTCTAAAACCCTGTAACGTAGTCGTTATGCTGCAGAATTTTCGTCTCAAAATGCCTCTCTCTTTTCTCAAAATTATTTTATGTTATTAAGTGAATACTCAAAGATCTTATTTCTACAGGTGTATTCACATATATATCAAAATTTTCTATTTTAAATTCTTGGATTTACATACATGAAAACCACTTTCCCTTTATGTGGGTTTAAAGTGACATAAAGATCATGTCTTTAAAGCAGTTTTTAAAATGTTATGATTATGAAATGAAACCCATTTATTTTATGCTATATGGGTGTTTCGCGCGGAATCCGGGGATGACCTCCTGGATGGGAGATTCAAACGTTCCGATCAGTTTCTAACGGGTTTGTTCATAGAACCGGAAACATCCAATGATTCCACATCCGTTTGGACCTACTTTCCAAAGGCAGGCGCTCATTAGTTTGTGGGCTAATGAGGCTTAGGAATTTGCATTGGTCGAGAGGATGGGAGGTCGGACTCATCACACCTTTTTGAGGGGAATTATTGTCTACTCCGGGACTCTCTTTATAGATTTAAGTTAAGTTCGTGAATCCTTATTACATTAACAAGTATAAAATGAGCTTTCCTTTAGTTTTAACAATCAATGATTAAATATGCAAGAAATTTAGAGAATCTTTTATATGTATTCGAGGTTCTTCATCAATATAGAATCATCTATATTTGTTTAGAGATTCTTGGTCAATGGTATCCTTCAAAACATTTATATAAAAGTCTCTTGGTCATTTTGATGACCAGGCTGGTTTTAAAGCCACTCAGTGGGGCACTTGAAATTTATCGTCATTCAGAAGGACAGAGATTATTTCAATGTTGGGATTGAACCCATAAATGGACTACGTACGTATCCTTTGTTTTGAAAAAGGAATCAGAACCCACGTAGTTCGAGGAATGGGATATGATGTTTATGATTGATGGCTCAAATATGAATGTCATAATTACTTTTACGCTCTAAGCTCACGTGAGTCATGCTTGGTGTGAGAAACAAGAGGTATTGGTAAAATTTAGACAATTGTGCCATAAAAGATGCAATCATAAGAATTTGTTTTGGGGCTTATGTATAGATGACTGCCCAGATAGACGAAGGTTTAGGATTTACTTTTAGGGAGAAAATCCATGAACAGGGTCCACAAAGTTATATGTGCTTCATGGAGATTTGAATACTCTAATCTTGGGGCTTACTTCTAAGGAGGATGCCCAAGTTAGGAGGGGACTTATGATTGGGTTTTATTCCTGAAAAGGAAACCCAAATCAAAGGTAATTTATGACTGGTTAAGAGAAGTTTAAGGGGACTTGGGGCTTATTCCTGAAAAGGAATCCCAAGGTTATGACTGAGTCTTATTCCTGAAAAAGGAGACCCAGGTTATGAATTAAGGTTTGGGGCTTACTCATGAGGAGGATGCCCAAGATTAAAGGACTTGATTGGGGCTTATTCTTAAGAAAGATGCCCAAGATTTATGACTAGGACTTATTCCTGAGAAGGAAGCCTAGGTTTAGGGGACTTGGGGCTTACTCCTGAAAAGGAGACCCAGGGTTATGACTGAGTCTTATTCCTTAAAAGGAGACCCAGGTTAGGGATTAAGGTTTGGGGCTTACTCCTGAGGAGGATGCCCAAGATTAAAGGACTTGATTGGGGCTTATTCTTAAGAAAGATGCCCAAGATTTATGACTAGGACTTATTCCTGAGAAGGAAGCCTAGGTTTAGGGGACTTGGGGCTTACTCCTGAAAAGGAAGCCCAAGGTTATGACTGAGTCTTATTCCTGAAAAGGAGACCCAGGTTAGGGATTAAGGTTTGGGGATTACTCCTGAGGAGGATGCCCAAGATTAAAGGACTTGATTGGGGCTTATTCTTAAGAAAGATGCCCAGGATTTATGACTAGGACTTATTCCTGAGAAGGAAGCCTAGGTTAGGATTAAGGTTTGGGGCTTACTCCTGAGGAGGATGCCCAAGATTAAAGGACTTGATTGGGGCTTATTCTTAAGAAAGATGCCCAGATCAAAGGTTTTATAACTGGGGATTATTCCTGAAAAGGAGACCCAGGTTAAAATTCTCTCATCTTAAAGGATGAGGTTGAATGAATGAACTCTCAATCTTTGGTGACATAAAGATGTTTAAATCACTAGGTTTTGAGAGATATTTCACAGAATTCCTTTCAGATAAGGATGTCAAATCAAGAAATCATGCCATAAATGGTTTTGAAGAGTATCTTGAAGACTGAATCTTGAATAGGAAGGGTGAAATGGCTTAAGAGGGGTAAAATGGGCAAGATGGGCACCCAAAAAGATAGGGGCGCGCAAGTCTTGAAAGGCGCGCAAGTCCTGCGGCGGCGCGCAAGTATTGGTCGCGCAAGTATACTTGCGCGACATGGAGGGTACTTGCGCGATTTTCAACCAGTATTGAAATGCTTGAGCGACTCTTTATTAAACCCTTTCCCATCCTCTTGAGGTTCTTCCAGAAGAGGGACGCGCAAGTTATATTGAAGGAATTAAGTCGGCTCGCAAGTGTTTGATAAGTTTCAACACTTAGACCTTCCTTCTTCTCTTTAGATCTTCCGTTCTAGGTAAGAAATTACCTTAGAAGTGTTCCAGAAGCTTTGAGAAGAGACTTGGGCGTCGGGAGCTTCGATCCGAGTTTCTGGAAAAAGATCCTTTCCGAATGGGGGGCCCACAGGGTCTATTTATAGGCAAAAGAAGACCCTGGGTGGTTACCGGGCGGTTACCGGGCGGTTATCACTTAGGTCGCGCAAGTCACTTGCATGACCATAAGGTGTCGCGCAAGTACTTGCACGACCACTAGTCGGCGCGCAAGTGTACTTGCGCGACCATGAGGGAACTTGCGCGGCCTATGGGCAATGTTCTCCTTGTTCATCCCTTTGTCGATTTTTGATGTTTCTTCAAAGGATGAATCACATTGAGCTCAGATATTCCCCTTTTCCGATCTTTAGATTCTGTGACGAAAGGAGCGTCAACAAAAGTCCCCCCTCAGAGTTGGATCCGGAAAGAAATGAGGATTTGACTCTGAGGAAATTGAATACATTCAAAGGAAAAGGGGGCGCGCAAGTCTTCAGGGCATAGAAGGCAGCACGCAAGTGTGCTGGAACTTGAATTTTATTCAAAGTTCCTTTTTCTTTTGTGTGGGCAGTTTAAAGTCTTGCACGCCGGACATAAAAGGGGCTAATGTTTAAGGTCGAAATAGCTTTGACCGAAAATGGATTAAAATGGATTCAATTCCTTGACAATTTATCTGAAAACATATTTACCATACTCAAGTATGAGGGAAAAAATGTAAACTATGGCTTAAGAATATTTGAATCTGAGGAATGATATGAAAAAGAGCTAAAAGGCATTAGAAGAAGTAGTTTCCAAGAATGAAGTTACTATTATTTAACAAAACCCGTTAGGGGGTTGAAATATGCAGGGCCACCTATGGGCATTGGCTGCATAGTCAAATAAAATAGCATCTTTTGGCTGACAAGTCTGTTATGTGGACTGTTTATGCAAGGCCACCTATGGGCACGTGCTGCATAGTCAGGCAAAAGAACTCCCAGAAATTTACTTTCCTAGTGCTAAAAGCCAGTGGAAGTTTATGGAGATTCAAATTTTCTAAAGCATAGAGTTTGTTGTATGGAAAGAGGTACTTGAATATGGAGAAGATATTTCCAAACAAGAATATTGAAGAACTGGATGAATATCACTCCTACGAAGGTCTGACCCAAACGTAGGGAAGAAAAATAAACCATAGACTTGAATACTTTCAGATCATGAAAAAGGATATGGGACAAATACGTTAAGGATGGCTATTTTTGCGGATCCCTACATACTGTCGTTTAAGACAAATAAGGACAAAAGAGGCATTCTTCCCAAGAATGAAGTTACTATTATTTAACAAACCCGTTAGGGGGTTGAAAACATGCAGGGCCACCTATGGGCATTGGCTGCATGGTCAAATAAATAGCATCTCTTGGCTGACAAGTCTTTTATGTGGACTGTTTATGCAAGGCCACCTATGGGCACGTGCTGCATAGTCAGGCAAAAGAATTCTCAGAAGTTTGACATTTTTGTGACTAGAAGTCATGAAAAGGGTTATAAAGATCTAAAAATATTTAAGGTTAGGATTATAACACATAATGATGGGTATTGTCCAATGTATATAGAGATACATAGGTCAATGATAACCATAATCATGTTGTGGCTGGGTCCTGAATTGAAACTTTGGACTTCACTACGTATCTCATAAGAATGAGAATCAAGCCATACGTAGTTCTTGAAATGTAGTTTAACGTCGTGCAGGACGAAAGTATGAGTAATCTTAGTTTAGGGTCATAGAATTTGGACCATAATAATGAATACACAGTGTGTGTCTTCATGAGGACTTTTCTGCCAAGGGACTGAAAGTGAAATTTGGGATTAGGCCCAAAAGACTTGGGACTGGATTCGAGGGACACTCGAATGTTCCCACGTATCCCATAAGGATGGGAATCAAGTCCACGTAGTTCTAGAGCTACCCTTTGTACAAATTTGGTTCGTACATGTGAAGGGTGAAAGGGGACTTTAGTGCAATGATGGTTTTAACCTAAGATAAAAAGTTTAGGCATTACCATGTATGTACGTAGTCTTTTTGAAAATGAAAACCATGATTGAAAAAGAATCAATGTTAATAATGGTTCCTTCTCAAATGAGGAAATCAAAGAATATTGTAGTTTATTGTCGTACCGGACAAAAGTGTTGTATATTTTAACGTCATATAACAAGGACGAAAGTGAATCAATGTAAAGATATTGATTCCAGGGGTGGTTTCACAAATCATCATCATATGAGATGGTGGTGAACCAATGTGAAGAGATTGTTTTTGGGCTTGAACCTTTGGGAGGTTGCCTACATACCCAGCCTGGAGGGCAAGGATCAAAGTCTGTGTAGTTCAATTAAAGAATGAATTAATGATCAAGTTGTTCTTGTGGACAATGATCTAAAAAAATGTTGTTGGGACTTACACATGGTTAGTGGCCCAAAGGGAGTGTTATGGTTGATGTTCGCTCTAAGCTCACGTGAGTCATACTCGGTGTGAGAAACAAGAGGTAATAACAACCTTAACGATGCACAGTTTAATGTCATGTAGGACATATCAAGGACTTTCTGTACAGTTTAGCATCATGTAGTTAGGACGATGGGGACAATACAGTTTAACGTCATATTGGACGAAAGGGGGATTGTGCAGTTTTAATGTCATGCTGGACTTTTGATGATTATATAGTTTAACGTCTTTCCGGACGTGAGGGACTTTTATACAGTTTAGCGTCATGTAGTCAGGACGTCACAGTTTAACGTCTTTGCTGGACATATTTGCAAATAGTTTATGGTCATATTCATGGACCAGGGATGATGCAGTTTAAAGTCATACGAGACCATTGCTGTATAGTTTAATGTCATATAGCAAGGACGAACTGGTGCTGTATAGTTTAAAGTCATGTAGCTAGGACTAAGGTGAACCAATATGACAGTTTAACGTCATGTTGGACGATTAGGGAACTGACACAGTTTAACGTCATGTTGGACGATGAAAGTGACACACAGTTTAATGTCATGTTGCTAGGACACAATATAGTTTAATGTCATCTCGGACAAAATATAGGAACTTCTATACAGTTTATTGTCATGTAGGACAAAATCAGGGACTATGCAGTTTAAAGTCTTGCAGTTAGGACTATTGGTGCTGCACAGTTTAGTGTCATGTTGCAGGGACATAAGTGCGAATAGTTTAAGGTCATATGCATGGACCGTACAGTTTATCGTCATGCTTGACGTATTATAGTTTAATGTCATCTCGGACAGAAGTGTGACACAGTTTAATGTCATGTTGGACGAAGTTGTAGTTTAAGGTCATACTGGACCATTGCTGTATGAACCAAATGTAAGAGTCTTGGTTCTGGGAACAATATTTTGTGTTTATACAAAATACTTCTTCAGAAATCTGGCATTAGTTGGAGTTGTGATGTGTTCTCCATCCATTGAGATTAGAGAATACGCTCCATTGGAGTAGACCTTATGTATTGAATAAGGTCCTTCCCATTTTGGTTCAAGCTTGGGAGGCTTCTTTCCCGGTATCATTGGTGTTCTGAGAACCAATACCAATTCTCCCTGAATGAAAGAACGAAGACGAACTTTTTTGTTAAAAGCTCGTGTTATTCGATTCTGATATATTTCCAAGTGGTGAAAAGTGCACAATCTTTTCTCATCTAACTGTTCCAATTCATTCAAACGCTTTTGGGATTGCTCATCTGTTGATAACTGATCACAAATGGCTATTCTGAGTGAGGGCAATTGAACTTCAATTGGCAAGACTGCTTCTGTTCCATATACCAATGAATATGGAGTAGACCGCGTTGCATTGCGAGTGGTAGTCCGATAAGTCCATAAAGCATGATAGAGTTTATCAGGCCATGACCTCTTATCTTTATCCACCATCTTTTGCAGTATATTTGAAAGAGTCTTGTTGAAGGCCTCTATCTGGCCATTAGCCGCTGCATGATATCGAGATGAATGGTTGGATTTAATGTTGTATTCTTGATACAATCTCTTTACCTCAGAAGAACAGAAGTTGGTGCCGTTGTCTGTCAATAAGGTATGAGGGACACCAAATCTAGTAATGATGTTAGACTTGATGAAGCTAACAATGCATTTAGAACTGACTTCTTTGAGAGGTACTGCCTCTGCCCATTTGGAAAAGAAATCAGTAGCAGTAAGAATGTACTTAAACTGCTTGGCCGTAGCTGAAGGGTAAGGTCCCACCACATCCATTCCCCATGTGGAAAATGGCCATGAGTATTTAGCTGTATGAAGCAACTCTGGAGGTTGATGAATGAAGTTGGAATATACTTGGCATGAATGACACTTCTTTGTGAAATTAACACAATCTTGTATCATTGAAGGCCAGAAGTATCCAAGCCTTCGAATTTGATCAGACAATCTATGTCCAGACTGGTGGGCACCACAGACTCCTGCATGCACTTCTTTTATGACAGCCATTGTCTCTTCACCATCAATACATCTGAAGAGAACTCCATCAAAACCACGTTTGTAGAGAATTTTCTCGAGGTGGTTTGGACCATCATAAAGAGTAAAATTGACCACACGTCGCCGAATTTGTTCTTTCTCGGCTCTATCAGGTGGAAGTGTTCCATTTTGAAGGTATTCCCTGATAGGTGACATCCATCCTGTAGTATGACCATATGGTTCAGGAATGGGACTAATTTCATTAATTTCCTCTGTTCTGACTTGAACATAAGGTGAAATTGCACGACGGTGGGAAATACCGATGGTTGTCTCGTCCCGATTTGGATCTGCTAAAGCTGTGGCTATATTAGCCAGTGCATCAGCTTGAGCATTTTGTGATCTTGGGACATAAGAAAATGTCGGTTCTGTAGGGAATTCCGACATTAACTCTCTGACGTAATCATACAAAGGGATTAATTCTTCTTTTCTGATGGCATAATCCCCATTGACTTGTTTGATTACCAGGTCTGAATCACCTTTCACCTTTAAGTGATTCACTTGTGCTTGAAGCGCTAACTCCAAGCCTGCAATGAGAGCTTGGTATTCAGCTTCATTATTGGTACCACCTTTCCACAACAAAAAGGAATAAGGTAACACTGCCTTATCTGGAGAAATGAGCACAATTCCTAAACCAACTTTGTTGAATTTAGGATTTTCCATTTTCTTCCCTGTTGGACTTCTAGAAGCACCATCAAAATACATTTCCCATGTTTGAGGACTCTCTTGAATAGAAAAAACGTCCTCATCAGGGAGTTCGATATCTGAATACGTGTCTTCCACTGAAGGGTGTTCAGCCAGGAAATCAGCCAGAGCTTGGCCCTTAATTGCCTTTTGAGACACATACTGGATGTCGAACTGCTATAGAATAACCGCCCACCTTGCCAGACGTCCTGTAAGCATTGGACGACTAAGGATGAATTTGAGTGGATTATTACGAGATACCAATTGGACCTCGTGATGTTGCAGGTAGTGTCTCAGTTTCTGAACTGCAAAGATTAATGCTAGGCAGCATTTTTCAATACTCGAATACCGGGTTTCTGCTTCAAGCATAGTTCTACTAAGATAGTAAAGACTATTTTCATTCCCAGCATCATTCTTTTGAGCGAGAAAGGCACCCAATGATCGCTCTAAAGCTGTCACATAGAGGATAAGAGGCCTACCCTCAACAGGTGGCATGAGTACTGGTGGACTTAAGAGGTATTTCTTGAGAACATCAAATGCTTCTTGACATTCTTCAGTCCACTGGTAAGTGACTTCTTCCTTCAATAATTTGGTAAAAGGTAAACTTTTGCCTGCCAAATTGGCGATGAAACGCCGAATATAGGCTAAGTGTCCTTGAAGTCCTCTTAATTCTTTCAAATTCTGAGGAGGTGACATACCAAGGATTGATTTGGTCTTCTCAGGATCGACTTCAATACCACGATGGCGTACAACAAAGCCGAGGAATTTTCCTGAGGTTACCCCAAAAGCACATTTTAAGGGGTTCATCTTCAAATTATGTTGTCGAAGCTTGTGGAATATGATTTCCAAATCAGCCAAGTGATCAAAACGTTGTTTGGATTTAACCACCAAATCATCTACATAGCATTCAACAAATTTCCCTAGAAAAGGTTTGAAGATACGATGCATGGCGTGTTGATATGTTGCACCTGCATTCTTTAAACCAAAGGGCATCACCCGGTAACAAAACACACCTTGAGGAGCTCTGAAGGCTGTATATTCCTCATCTTCTGGGGCCATTCGGATCTGATTATATCCAGAATATCCATCCATGAAAGAAAGTACTTCATAGCCAGCCGTCGCATCAATTAAGAGTTCTGTAATCGGAACTGGAAAATCATCTTTGGGACAATACCGATTAAGATCTCTGAAATCAATGAAAACCCTAATTTGTCCGTTCTTTTTCTTTACTGGGACAATATTAGCCAACCACTTGGGATATTGAACTTCTCTGACGAAGTTAGCTTTGATAAGCTTATCCACTTCAGCCTCAATTTTGGAAGCATAGGTTGGGTGTGTTCTTCTCGCGGCTTGCTTGAATCCTCGATGTTCTTTTGGCAAACCCAAATGATGGGTGGCAACATCAGGATCAAGGCCAGGCATCTCTGTATAATTCCAAGCAAAAATATCTTTATTTTGCTTTAGAAAAGAAATATACATCTCTTGTTCTTCAAGGGTCATGGCCGCACTAATTAAAGTGGGGCGTGGATCTTTCTCTGTACCCAGATTTACTTCTCTGAGTTCATCCACAGTGGTAGAGATACCCTCTTCAAATGCTGGAGGAGCATCTCTAAGATCTTCCTCTTCCTCTTCATCATGTGTTATTTCTTCCGTTTCTACTTGCAAAGTAGATGAAAAAACGAAATTCTCATGATCATAAGAGATGTCAAAATTTTCACATTTTGAAGAAGAAGCTTCCATTTCCGACCCTATTGATGAAAAAGGGTCTTCTTTGGGAAATAAAGAGGAGATGATGGATTGAGAATCGACATCAACATTCACCTCTGGTGTTGCTATAACTTCTTCTGGCCTGATTAGCGAAGTATAGACTTGTTGGATTTCAGCAGACGAAATGAAAACGTCACCACTTATGCTTTCATCACTGCTTGGTAAGTTACCAATTTCTCCCATGTTGTCTGGATCGATTGTCGTAATTGACATTATGGATCTTTCCATAAGAGTATTTTGATTTGGGCCTATTTTGTCAATTTGACCGATAGGTAACACATAATCTGTACTCACATGTGAAAATGGATTTATTGGAATTTTTTCCAAACCATATGGAGCATTAACTTTGGTAATTTCCTTCATTGTAGATTTTTCTCTTCCCTTCATGTGATAAAATTCCGCCTCAATGTATTGAGACTCACATGTTTTGAACGGGGCCTTACCACCATACAATGTTCCAACTTGACCATCGAAACAGTATTTGAGACATTGATGGTATGATGAAGGAATAGCTGCATGCTGATGTAGCCAGGGTCTTCCAAGCAAGATATTGAAAGTTGAGTCTTGATCAACAATCATGAAATCCGAATTGGAAACAAGATCTCCAAACTGAGTTCTGAGCGTAAATTCTCCCAGTGGTTCTTGTTCATTTTTATCATAACCTTGCAACATCATGGTAGAAGGAGATAAATCAGATTCCGTGAGGCCCAATCGACGAAGTGTGCGAATGGGCATGAGGTTGACTCCTGAACCATTGTCAATAAAAGCTCTTCGAACATCTATACCATTGACTTTGCCAGATAGGTACAAAGGTTTTATGTGCCCATGAACAACATCATCTTCATCTTTATCAGTAAAAGATATCACTGCATGGCATTCTGCAGGATTATTCTCTATGTGATAAATTTCAGCTGCAGCAATTTCAGCTTCAAATTCCTGAGGACTTGACAAAGCTTCGATGAGTGCTTCCCGAAGATCTCTTGATAGATTCAAAGCATCCAAAATTGATAATTTGGCTGGTACTTGGGCCAAGTGTTTCAATATATCATACTTTTGATCTAGAGTCCTGCGTTTCCCAATAGGAATATGCGGTTTAGCAGGTACCTTGGAAGCAGATGCTTTGGAAGCTGATGCATCTTGTATTGGAGTTGGCAACATCTTTGGTTTTGGAAAATTAGACTGATTAGATCCATTTACTTGCTGAGATAAAGAAGATGGAACCTTTAATCGGTCTTCCAAAATAACTGTGCCGAAGCTGATTTGGCCATTGGCAAAAGAACTTGCTTGTTCATTTTGAGCTCGCTGAAGGGCTCTACCACGAGTTTCTGCTGCATATACAGTGCTAGCAGGGGTAGAATTAGAGTAGTGGATTCGGAAAGATCCACGTCTTCCCCTATATCCTGAACCTCTAGAACTTCCTCGGGTTCCTTTATTTGATACAGGGAATTCAGGCTCATCAAGACTGGAATATGAATCTGTTAATTGAATCATATTAATAGAACCAAAGATTAACTCTTCTTCTGATAAAGACTCTGCCTGGTTAGCCTGTTTAGGCTGTGCCGTTTGGTGGGACGGTGCCCGTGGCTTTGAAGTAGATGGCATGAAATCTGCCAGAGTCAAAGACAATTTAGGCTTTGATACATACTCATATTCTCCTGATTCCTCTTTCTTCTTTGAATTGCGCTGCCCTTTTGAGGATTTGTCCTTTGATGGAGGCTTTACTGCAGCTTTTGTAGGAGACACAATTGGCTTCTTCAATTGTGTTCGCAAAATGGAATGGGTCCGATTGATTGTCTTTCTGACCATCCAATCATCATATTTTTTCGCAGTTTTGCTTTTGACTTCCTGCCACTCACCTCCTTCCTCTGGATCTGTAGCGGTAATACACGCTACATGAGCTGAAGAACCCTTCAATTTGACTTGTCCCAAGTCGACCATCTTTTGTAGGAGGTCTTTAAAGACAAAACACTCCTGGATGGGATGTCCCAACATTTGATGAAAAGGACAATAATTGGGACGGTCTTCATCTCCTTCCTTGTTTGGCCTCTTGGGTACTGGTAATTGAACCAAATTATTTTCCCGAGATGAAATGAAGTAACCAGGAACTTTCTCACTTCGGAAAGAGTATGTTTTACTCTTCATATTCTCAAATTGTTTTCGTCGTTGATCTTTTTGATCATTTGGACGAAACAGCCTTTGTTGTTGGCGTTCAGGAGGTGGAGCCCTTCGAGAAGATGAAGGTTTTGAAGTAGAAATAGGTACAGGTGCCTGTTTAAGCATAACTGTAGCAGTTTCTGCTTTACCCATTCTTCTTCCTGGAGCTGATGGAATTACACGAGATTTAACCTTAGCCTGCATAAGGGAATCTTCAATCTGTTGAGCGATTGAAGTAAGGTCTCGAAACCCTCCTGTGTATCTCACAGGGATCAATGGCGTGCGTAATTCGTCACGCAAATTTGCCACACAGATTGGCAACAATTCCTCCTGAGGGAGTGATAAACTCAAAGAATACGTTAATCCCTTCCAACGAGCAATGAAATCAGAGACTCTTTCATTCTCCCTTTGCTTGCAGTTTGTAAGATCGAAAACTGTCGTTTTTGGCAAAGTTGAGCTGAACTGAAGAAGGAATTTTTGACGAAGATCCTCCCATCCGATGACTGACCGGGATTGCAAGCTTGTATACCAGACAAAAGCTGGTCCTTGCAAGGTTCGCACGAAGCATCTGAGTTTCACTACTTCTTGTTGCTCTGGAGTTCCCATCATAGGATCACAACAAGACACGTAATGCGTCAAATGTTGTTCAGGGTCGCCTGATCCATTGAAAGTAGGGAAAATAGGGTTTCCAAAACTGGATGGAGGAGAAATTGAATCTACCCATTCAGGGTAAACTTTCTTTTCAGGTTGAACTTGCGCCCGTTTCCCTTCCATAGTTTCTAACCGAGCTGTTAATGACTCAATAGTAGTTATTAACTTTTGAGAAACGTCAGGTTGAACTTGGTTTTGGGTAGGTGCAATGAATGGATCTTGGACAGCCGTGGAGGTTGGTGCTGCAACTAATGGTAGTGCTGCCAACCGTTGTTGCGTTTGACCCGTAGGATTAGACCTCTGTGGGTGTACTGATAAAGGAGGATATTCCTGATCCATCTCAGTAGTTACAAAAAATTCCTTCGGCTGTCGGACTTCAGCATTCTTAAGAAGAAGACTACTCTGAAGTAGTTCTGCATTCAACCTTTTTAATTCTTTCATCTCTTCCTCCTGTTGTGCAAACCTTTGCTCTAATGAGAGCGATTGACCTCCTTCAGAGGAAGGGTGAGAAGTAACCTGATTTTTACCTTTCCCCTTATTGGATCCTTTTCGGAGAGGGGGAAGTGGGTTACTAGAAGGAATACCCAGATTTTGGGTAAGCCTTTGATTACGTGTGCGCACACCTTCTTCATTTAGGTCTGTGTGCACGACTTCTTGAGCAGGAACCTCTTCATCTGATCCCTCTGATTGAGCCTCATCTGGTGAATCAGCAGCAACGACAGTGATGACATTAATGGATGCATATTGCATGGAATCCTTTCTATCAGCATTTCTGTGATATTGTCTCCTTCTATGTCCATGATGAGAAATGGCATTCCGTTGACTTGATCCCTCAAGAATTTCTTGGAGAACTGTCACTTGGAGAGAATCTCCTGACATCTTGGCTCTTCATTCCTCTTGAGGCTTATTCCCTAATCAAGAGAATACTGACTTTCTCTGAGGGAGGGATTGAAGATTTGAAAAAGTCCCCAGTCCGGTGGACTGGGGGTGTTCCTGTTGCTTCCGCTCAACTCCTCGAATCCCATTCGTTGATTCTGAGGGTTGGGTTAGAGAAGTCCCCAGTCTGGCAAGCTGGGGTGTCTCTTGACATGCTATGTCTGAGATCTTTTTAAAATCTCTCTTGATCTTGCGAATCTTAGTTCGGAAATTAGCTGGATGCATTAACCTGTATCCACTTTTATCACCTGGTTCAACAGATCGTTGGATGATTTCCGAAACTTCTGTCATTTGATGACGTGTTTGCTCCAGACGAGAGGCTTGTGCAATATTCTCGCCTGCTTGATGTAGGAGCAATTCAACAACTTGTTCTCTATATACTTGACTTTAAGAGGAACTAGTTGAAGCTTGATCTCGAGCAAGCTTTTGATTATGAACAAAGCCCATTGACTGTGGCCGGCCATGGGCAATAACATTGCATGAGACCATTTTCGGCGGGCTTTGCTGACCGGAAAGCACTGTGAAATGTAGTGCTCCGTGAACACCCCATCCTCTGATATGAACATTAGATGGAGCATTGGAAATTAACTGACGCAATCTTCTTAGTGCGCCAAGGCATGAACGTTGAAGGGTTCTCTGTTGCTTTTCAGCCTTCGGATATCGAGAGACTGATAGAGATGCCAAATCAATCTGGCGTTGTAACCCTTCTATTATCTTAAGATGATTTTCATATTCATCGTAAGATAATACCTTCTTCTTTAATTGACAAAGAGTTTTCCATATGTTGAGACGAATATCATGGATTCCATCATCCGTCAACATCTTTGGAATGTCATACTGGGAATCAGCCAAAGGCCAAAACATGACTGGTACTTTACCTTTTGCCAGTTTTTTCCTCATGTTTAGCATTTCCTCTTTATCATTAAATGAAGATTCTTCTACCTGTTTGGACCAGAGTTGGTGTTTCCTTGTTGCTTCATCGGATTCAACAAGATTGGTAGAGGAATCACTATTCATGCTGGAACATGAATGACCCAGGGAAGGTTCGGAGAATAACCTGAACCCCAAGCTATCTCTTGATGGAGAAAGAGTTTCACCTGCCGATAGTAAAACTTCAGACATGACTGGTTTTACGTTTGCAAGTGCCTCGAGATAGGAGGGCTTTCTCATCACTACATTGCCTTCTGAAGAATTTTCGAGACAATTTGAATCACTACTACGGAGAGGACTTTCGTAGCGAAGTTCATCACCATGAGGAGGACCTTCATGATGGGTTACAGCAAAAGATGAAATCTCTTGCTCCTTGGCCTTCTGACCACACAGAGGGTTCCTGTGGCTCTCATCTGAAGAAGAAACTTCAAGATTGACCGAATTTTCATGAAGCAAGTTTTCATGAGGAAGTGTCTGTTGAAGACCTTTGAGATTAATGTTCCTGTTATTGGGAACTGAGGGAGTAGAATCTTGAATTTCGACAGATAAATGTCTGAGGGATTCAAGAACTCCAGCATCGAGCAAGGCCTTGTTGCAGATTGGCCTTTGATCTCCTGACTGTGCTGGGTGGATCTTTTTCTTAGATGCCTTCTTACTCGCTTTAGAAACCACTTGATGACGAAAGTGATTGCTCTGAGCAGGTGTATGTGCCTGATCAGGAAAGATGGTCAGGTTAGGCTGACGATCATCGCTCAAATCAGGTGTATGTGCCTGACTTGGTTGTCCATATGATATGGGGGAGTAGGCCCCACAACCCTCTTGGACTGGAACAGAAGTGTGTGTCTGTTTCGGAGTGAATTGTTGATGTGTCACTCCACTGCTAGGGATAGATTTATGTGTCTGTCCCTGAGATGATGTTGAAGCTGTTATGATATCCTGGCAAGCATCCAGAATATGAGCAGGAATTTGCTTTTGCTCTTTCACCATTGACAAAATATGTTTGGTGACTTCAGCCGCCGGAACAGGGATATACGTCCATTCCGGGCTTGGAGTAGGTGTATGTGCCTGCTCCTGTCCTCCTTTTCCTGTCAGTGAATCCTGACAGTACTCAAGTGTGGAGGCAGAGAGTTTAGTCTGCCTCCTGTTTGTCGTCGGGGCTTTCCGACTGACTTCTCCGTGCGCTACCAAGCGAGACTGTTGGTAGGCTTGATTAGTATTAGCAGGTGTATGTGCCTGCTGATTACACTTCGCCAAACGCGGTTGACGAGATCCATCATATGTAGTCAGACGAGCCTGCTGACTAACTGCTGATGTATAAGCAGGTGTATGTTCCTGCCTATGGTACTCCGCCGGAATTGCCTGGCGGGATCGGCTTGATGCTGCCAGACGAGTCTGCTGGACAGCGGGATTAAAACGGGCAGGTGTGTATGCCTGCTCGTTGTTTGCCACCAAGTTAGGTTGGTGGACTTCTCCGGAAATGGCAGGGATGACAACCTGCCTATTGTTAACCGGATTCCGTCTCTGGCGGTTCATCTTTCCTGCTCGGGTTCGAAGAACCTAAGCTGAATGCCTGGAGTCGGTACCCTCATCATGTTGAGGGCGCACTACCGCACGATTCTGGCGGCGATTGTTGATGGGAGCCCTTGAGAAGGACTCCTGTCTTTTTGAATTAAGGTCCTGCGGGACCTGCTCATTCACTTCCTCAGAGTAAGGGAGTGAATGGAAATTACGTTCCGGGGATAACGACCCGAAACGGTTGGAGACGGTAGTCAGCACCGTCTGCTTCTTGATTGCTGGTCGCCGTTGTCTGGACGACCAGGTAGAATTGTTAACTTGGAGGGCTTGACGAGCGGCCTCCAGAGTTGGGATAGTACCGTTGCGACGGTACTCCTTAACCAGTGCATTAGAAACACAGCGTTTAAGACGCTGAGTTGGTGAGGTCATCCTCAGAGCGGATGACGTTCCAGCAGGAGTAGCAGCATTGGTTTTCACAGCTGCAGACCTCACAATAGAGGTGTTCCCAGCAGCAGTATTCACAGGGGTGAATTTAAGGAAAGCCATTTTTGTAGAAGATCTTGAAAAAAAGAGTGCTTGTTCAATGTAACAGACATAATCAAGATGAATCCGGCTACTGCATCTTTTGGATGAGCATATGTCAATGATTGCCTTGTTGGCCCAAAGGGCCTAACAGATAAGAAGAACATCACTTTAACTTGGTTAAGGATTCACGTCGGGTTCACCATTTTTGTTTCGCGCGGAATCCGGGGATGACCTCCTGGATGGGAGATTCAAACGTTCCGATCGGTTTCTAACGGGTTTGTTCGTAGAACCGGAAACATCCAATGATTCCACATCCGTTTGGACCTACTTTCCAAAGGCAGGCGCTCATTAGTTTGTGGGCTAATGAGGCTTAGGAATTTGCATTGGTCGAGAGGATGGGAGGTCGGACTCATCACACCTTTTTGAGGGGAATTATTGTCTACTCCGAGACTCTCTTTATAGATTTAAGTTAAGTTCGTGAATCCTTATTACATTACCAAGTATAAAATGAGCTTTCCTTTAGTTTTAACAATCAATGATTAAATATGCAAGAAATTTAGACAATCTTTTATATGTATTCGAGGTTCTTCATCAATATAGAATCATCTATATTTGTTTAGAGATTCTTGGTCAATGGTATCCTTCAAAACATTTATATAAAAGTCTCTTGGTCATTTTGATGACCAGGCTGGTTTTAAAGCCACTCAGTGGGGAACTTGAAGTTTATCGTCATTCAGAAGGACAGAGATTATTTCAATGTTGGGATCGAACCCATAAATGGGCTACCTACGTATCCTTTGTTTTGAAAAAGGAATCAGAACCCACGTAGTTCGAGGAATGGGATATGATGTTTATGATTGATGGATCAAAGATGAATGTCATAATTACTTTTACGCTCTAAGCTCACGTGAGTCATGCTCGGTGTGAGAAACAAGAGGTATTGGTAAAATTTAGACAATTGTGCCATAAAAGATGCAATCATAAGAATTTGTTTTGGGGCTTATGTATAGATGACTGCCCAGATAGACGAAGGTTTAGGATTTACTTTTAGGGAGAAAATCCATGAACAGGGTCCACAAAGTTATATGTGCTTCATGGAGATTTGAATACTCTAATCTTGGGGCTTACTTCTAAGGAGGATGCCCAAGTTAGGAGGGGACTTATGATTGGGTTTTATTCCTGAAAAGGAAACCCAAATCAAAGGTAATTTATGACTGGTTAAGAGAAGTTTAAGGGGACTTGGGGCTTATTCCTGAAAAGGAAGCCCAAGGTTATGACTGAGTCTTATTCCTGAAAAAGGAGACCCAGGTTATGAATTAAGGTTTGGGGCTTACTCCTGAGGAGGATGCCCAAGATTAAAGGACTTGATTGGGGCTTATTCTTAAGAAAGATGCCCAAGATTTATGACTAGGACTTATTCCTGGGAAGGAAGCCTAGGTTTAGGGGACTTGGGGCTTACTCCTAAAAAGGAGACCCAGGGTTATGACTAAGTCTTATTCCTGAAAAGGAGACCCAGGTTAGGGATTAAGGTTTGGGGCTTACTCCTGAGGAGGATGCCCAAGATTAAAGGACTTGATTGGGGCTTATTCTTAAGAAAGATGCCCAAGATTTATGACTAGGACTTATTCCTGAGAAGGAAGCCTAGGTTTAGGGGACTTGGGGCTTACTCCTGAAAAGGAAGCCCAAGGTTATGACTGAGTCTTATTCCTGAAAAGGAGACCCAGGTTAGGGATTAAGGTTTGGGGCTTACTCCTGAGGAGGATGCCCAAGATTAAAGGACTTGATTGGGGATTATTCTTAAGAAAGATGCCCAGGATTTATGACTAGGACTTATTCCTGAGAAGGAAGCCTAGGTTAGGATTAAGGTTTGGGGCTTACTCCTGAGGAGGATGCCCAAGATTAAAGGACTTGATTGGGGCTTATTCTTAAGAAAGATGCCCAGATCAAAGGTTTTATAACTGGGGATTATTCCTGAAAAGGAGACCCAGGTTAAAATTCTCTCATCTTAAAGGATGAGGTTGAATGAATGAACTCTCAATCTTTGGTGACATAAATATGTTTAAATCACTAGGTTTTGAGATATATTTCACAGAATTCCTTTCAGATAAGGATGTCAAATCAAGAAATCATGCCATAAATGGTTTTGAAGAGTATCTTGAAGACTGAATCTTGAATAGGAAGGGTGAAATGGCTTAAGAGGGGTAAAATGGGAAAGATAGGCACCCAAAAAGATAGGGGCGCGCAAGTCTTGAAAGGCGCGCAAGTCCTGCGGCGGCGCGCAAGTATTGGTCGCGCAAGTATACTTGCGCGACATGGAGGGTACTTGCGCGATTTTCAACCAGTATTGAAATGCTTGAGCGACTCTTTATTAAACCCTTTCCCATCCTCTTGAGGTTCTTCCAGAAGAGGGACGCGCAAGTTATATTGAAGGAATTAAGTCGGCGCGCAAGTGTTTGATAAGTTTCAACACTTAGACCTTCCTTCTTCTCTTTAGATCTTCCGTTCTAGGTAAGAAATTACCTTAGAAGTGTTCCGGAAGCTTTGAGAAGAGACTTGGGCGTCGGGAGCTTCGATCCGAGTTTCTAGAAAAAGATCCTTTCCGAATGGGGGGCCCACAGGGTCTATTTATAGGCAAAAGAAGACCCTGGGTGGTTACCGGGCGGTTACCGGGCGGTTATCACTTAGGTCGCGCAAGTCACTTGCACGACCATAAGGTGTCGCGCAAGTACTTGCACGACCACTAGTCGGCGCGCAAGTGTACTTGCGCGACCATGAGGGAACTTGCGCGGCCTATGGGCAATGTTCTCATTGTTCATCCCTTTGTCGATTTTTGATGTTTCTTCAAAGGATGAATCACATTGAGCTCAGATATTCCCCTTTTCCGATCTTTAGATTCTGTGACGAAAGGAGCGTCAACAATGGGTTGTTTATTAAATGATTTATGATGATATATGTGGCTCACATGATAATAAAGACATTTCAAGGGTGCGCCCAGATAGAGCTCCAATGCATTGGGTAAAGACTTAATCTCTATAGATGACCTTTTAGACTGATACCTTGGTGAATAACCTTGGTAATTTGTAATGACCCCTTGGGGATGGACCTTTGTGAAAAGAAATGATTGACAATATTAAATGTTTTAGCCACAACATCATGTTATGAAATAAGTTATTTTTATTATGATATGCCTCATGATTTCATTCTCATTCCTTAATGTTCTTTTCATGACTTTATTGATGTATCTCAAGTTCACATGTTAAATGTTTCCCTTGTTTCCCTTACTGGGCCTTCTGCTCACCCTTTCTTTTGTTGTATGTACCCAGGTTATGAGATGCAGTAATGAACCTAGGATGAACATAAGGATAATCCTTTAAAGTGTTTAAGAAGAATGTTTTTTTTGTTTCATGCATTAAGTTCCTAGTTTTCAAGACACTAAACCTTAAAGATCCTCAGTTTTGTATAATGTAATGAAAGTTTATGTGACAAAAAGGCGGGATGCTATAGTATAAAAGGTTTTATTTTTTATGAATGAAAATAATTTTCTTAGAAGTAATTTTGATGAATTTGTATTCCCTATATCTATTCAAAATGAGTTTTTTACCTGCTGTTATATGTTGGTGACATGATCTTAATCAGTAAAAATAAGAGGATTATTAATTCTGTCATGACACAATGGAATATTTTTTTTGAGCTGAAAGATTTAGGAAATGCTAATCAAATTTTGGGTACATACATAATTATAAATAGAAAGGTCAAACCATGTACCTATTTCGGTATTCTTATATTATGAATATTTTAAAATGGTACCTTATTGATCACATCAAAATTTTTAGTATTCCTTTAGAAAAACACTTTTAATTTTCCCTAGAAAAATCTCCAAAAATGATGTTTAATATACCTTTATAAATAATATCCTCTTTGCTAGTGTTTATGTAGTCTAATTTATGCAATAGTCTTCTCCAGACTAGACATTACATTTTATATGTTCACTTTTAGTAGGTTTATAGGGAAACTTGGTAAGTCTCATTGGATTCCTTTAAAGTGGCTGCTCAAGTACTTTTTTAATGTATGATAAATTTTGCGTTTAGAAAAAATGATAGTTTTAATAATGATATTGTTGGATTTTTTTTTACTCAAATTATAATACAAATATTGATAATCATAATTCATTAACTGGTTCTATATCTCTAGTATATGGAGGACCGATCTCCTAGAAATGAAACATGCAATCCATGGTTGCAATCTCCCCCAACAAGTTGGATTATATAGCCTTTATAGAAGCAATCAAAGAATCTATATGGTTATGAGGTTTGATTAATGAGTTATAATTATCAAATAATAACAATTTAGTTCACTTTGATATCCAATGTACACTATATTAGTCTAAAAACTATGTATTCCATGTTATATTGATGCACTATAACAATAAAATTCATTTTGTTAGGGATATTGTAGAATATAAGATAGTGAGTGTCACAAATACACCAACTAGAGACAATATGGCTGATAGTTTGACTATGTCTATTCAATTTTATAAATTCAAACATTCTTTAAATTTTATGAATTTAGTCCCAATTCTATACTTTAGGTTGCAATAACTCCATGTTTAAATTCCTTCAATTAAAAGGTGTATATTTGTTATTTTATACTTCCATATATGTTTCACTTAATTCATTTTATATATTTATCCATGATTTTATCATGTTGGTTTTTTATTTTAATTCTTCATGGAATTATCATTCAAGGATACTATTTATGTATTTTTTATTTTCTTAGAATTAACTTGCGTTTATTTTATCCATTATATTTCATTTACTTACTGTTAATCGGTTTTAATTTGGGCCATCGATCTTATTGCACCAACGAACATATACTACCTCTAGTATGTTTTTTTAGAGAAGCAGGGATCCACATTGCGCTGCTCATTTCCATTCTTGTGTTTCCACTTGTCCTCTCTAACATTACCACTTCATTTAGGATAACCACCTCTTCAATCTGAGTCATATATGAAACTTATATCCCATTACATTTTCTTACATCACCTAACTCCTCCCTGAGAAGACATTATAGAACTCTGCTACTTTTTTGGGGGAATTTGGTCTCTTGATCTAATTCTAGAAGTTTTCATTTGTTTCTTGAGAAAGTTCCAATAGGATGTTCATGAGACTTGAGTGCAAGAAATTAGAGAATAAGAGTCAAACTAGGGTTTATCGTCCACCCACACTCCTCTTCACCCATTCAATGCTGATCCTTATAACTAAATCATTTTTTCGGTGGAGACTTGGTGGAATATGGATATATCTAGGGTCTAGGAAAACTGCACACAAGAAGGAAGAGTCAAATCTTGACATTATTTCATCAAAACCATGTTTTGTTTGGAGACCTGGCTCTATAAATGATTCTTTTCTCTTTTTGGACATGATTTATATTGTATTCCTTATGGGCGTGTGTGTGTGTGATTCCATCCAAAAATGGGTTTTGTTGAATCTGGGTTACGGGTTTCATCGCCACCGATTGGATCAGTAAATTTGGCCTCCTTAGATGGTTTATTTGGTTATATTTTTTGTATTCGAGTTCTTTTTCTTTCAAATTTCTTCTTAGTAATAAAAAATATAACCTAGAGTGGTGTTCTTTTTATTCATGTATGATCATTATGAATCGAATCATGTTATATCTTGGTGTTCTTTATTTTTTTCAATTTTTGTTTCTTTTTGTTCTCATCCAGAAATTCAATGTCAATATTTTGAAATCTAATTCATGTTAATATAAAAAATATTTTCCTTTAAATATGTAACCCAAGAATATGAATAATTGGATCCTCATCATTCTTGGTGAAAATAGAAAAAAATCCCCCAACATTTTCATCTTCTTGTCATTATATTGTTTAATAGTTTATTGAGAAATTATCAAATATTTAGCTTCACTATAGTAGATTCATGGTTTTATCAGTCCCCAAAAATACAATTATCATCATTAAAAAGATGATGACATTTTAAATTATGTAAATGCTATGAATTTTTATTGTCATTATTTTTTTCACTAAGAAAATATCATTTTATTACCGCTTATAATAGAATTGATAAAATCCATGGGTTTCAGCAATGTTATTCTACATTTACAACCTAGTGTATAAAATCATTTAAAATGAAATTACTATTAAATTTTAAATAAAATATAAATTGAAATTATAAACAAACCAATATTAAAAAAAAAATCAATACAATATAATCACATTATTTTGTATAATTTCTTACAAACATTACATTTTCTAATGAATTAAACCTTGGGGTAAAAGATGAAAATTCGAATTTAAGTGTTCCCATGTTTTCTTCAGGATTCTTAAAATCACTCCATTACTATTTAGAATATTTTTATTTGCATGATGTGATTTTTTGGTAAGATAACTAAGAGAGGTTATGGGTTGAGAATGATCTCCTTGGATGAGATATTTTGAATGTGATAATATGTGAGGGTGTGGATAGGTTTTTTCACATGGAGGGAGGCAGTCGATGGTGGGGTCGAGAAAAGAGATTTGGATTCTAATAGTTACCTCTAGATAAGAAGCTAGAGCAGAAACCGTGGGTTATGTTATGGAATGAGTACCATAAAGATTATATTCTAATTAAAATTAAATGTTCAATGGTGTTTGGATGGAAATTTATATGTCCTAAAACTTGATATTTTTTCTGTCCTAAGTCATCACTCACACATAAATTCCATGATATCTCTCCCAAAATTCATAGGTCTATTCCAAGATAAAAAAAACTATACAACTATCACAGTTAATGATGTGGTTCACTATGGAGAGGATATATGGATGGGTGTCCATAATGGGTTTCCTTTTTTATTATTTTCACTCAATGTTTATAAATATCCATTATCATTTAAGTGTAGGTTCTTAATAAATAATGGGGTTTCTATGATTTTATACTTCCACATATGTTTCACTTAACTTCAATTTTATATGTTTATCCGTGATTTTATCATGTTGTTGTATTGTTTTGATTATGAATGGAATTATCATGCATGATGTTATTTATGTGGTTTTTACTTACTTTGAATAAATTTTCAAATGTGTTACCGGGTATATTTGGTTTCCGTAATATTAAGCAAATTTAATCTAGACTATGGAGCCCATTGATCCAACGAACTTGTACTAACTCTGGTGTATTTTTTGGAGAGTTGTGGATAGGGGTGTCCATGGGCCGTGTTGGGTCGGGTTGGAGTCTTTTTTGGATCCAACCCAAGTAAAATAGGTTGGGTTGGGTTAGGTCAAGCATTATTTTAAATCTGAACCCAACCCAACACAAACCGTTTGAGATAGGGTCGGGTTTGGTCGGGTCGATCGGGTTATTGAGATAATAAACAACCTCATTGTAGATATCCCCCGCATGAAATCTCCCCTACTCAGGTTCATTATACTCACCATAGCAGGGGACACACCCTACCTGTTAATGAATTGACCCTAAAAATTGTGACGGTCAGGGGTGGAGATATCGGCTTGCCTAGTCGAACGAAGGTCAGGTTTTTCAATATTGGGTTTCAGTGGTGGCGAAGCTTCTATCTCCCTCTAAAAAGATTTAATAGGCCATCACCAACACATTTTGGTGTTATAGGGCTTTTCAGCAATGCAAGATCTTTATTAAAAGTGACTATTCAAACACAATGACAGTGAGGGTCAATGAGAATCTAGAGGGATCCATACACAGGTGATTCAAACGCTCAGAAAATAATGGTTTAGCCAACCATGGTCATCACTTTCACCTTCCATGTATATTGCATGGAATATTCATCAGTTGGAGGAGATCGTTCATTTTTCGTCCTTCTTCATCACCAACTAGCACGGAAGCGGTGCAAATTCTTTTACAGATGGCCAACTTCTATAGAGATTCATCAGGGCGGTAGTCACGGGTATCGCCTTCTCCGGTGTTGGTGGTATAGTGGAATGATATCGTTATCTGTGGTGGGATATTTCTTCAATAGAAAGTGATCCAGGAAACCTCTCCCTCTAGTGAGTGTCGGTGTCTCCTCTAGTCTTGTGAGTTCTACTTGGATTTTTTGGCAGTCTTCAGCAGATCTAGCCTTAGGTCCACAATCAAGGTGGAGACGGAGGCAATGATGGAGGCAGAGGGGTAGATGTAGGTGTTGTGCAGTGGAGGTAGTTTGTTAAATGAAGACTAATGGCGGCAAGGTGAGGGAAAGGGCCTTAGCTCAAGATGGGTGGAGGGCGCGAGAGAGAATATCGGTGCATCAGGGTTCATCAGGTTGGTTGGGTCGAGTTGGATAATTTTCCCCAACCCAAAACCCGTCCCAACCCGATCATGGGTCAACCCAAACTAACCTGACTTGGGAATATAGTTTTTTGAACCCGACCCAACCCGACCCAACCCGGTTGGGTTGTTCGGGATAGGTCAGGTTTGGAAACCCCTAGTTGTGGATCAACATTGTGTCCCTAAAGTCCATTCATGTGTTTTCATCAATCCTCCCCATCATTTTTCACTTTTATTGGGTGAACCTTCTCTATAATTCAGGTAATCTATCCAGCTTACATGACACTTCCTTCAATTAAATCACCTGAATCCTCCCTAACATGCCATTATTATGCTTCACTAATTCGTTTAGGGAATTTGGTCTCTTTATTTTACTCCAGAACATTCTATATGGTTCCCAAAAGAGTTTGAGAGGCTATTTATGATGTTTGTGGGAAAGAACTCTAAGAATAAGAGAGAACCAAGGTTTCCCATTAACCCTTACTCATCTTCATCCAATTCATGATGATCCTTACAAATAAATTCTAGTTTTAGTAGAGAATTGGGGGAAGATGACTGGATCTTGTATATGGGACAACTACACACCAGAAGGAAGCATCAAACCTTGATACAATTTCATGATAACCATATTTCGGTGTTGGAACATGGCACAATATGTTATTATTTTTATCTTTCAAAAAATTTTTGTTAATGTATCCTTTAAGGGTGTGTGTGTGAGTCTATCCAATAATATATGGTGTTTACTCTAGGTGATAGGTTTTATTTATGCCACCAAGTTCAACAAGGTCGACCTCCTCGGATAATTTCTCTGGTTATCTTCTTTGAATTCAAGTATCTTTTTTCATGACTATTTTTTCTAGGTAATAAATTCCATAACCTAGGGTGGTGTTATTTTCATGCATGTAAGATCTCTGTGATCTGAATCATGTTATATCTTGGTCTTCTTTCTTGTTTTATTTTTTTGTTTATTTCTGTTATTTTTATCCAAAAGTTCAATCTCAAGATTTTCAAAACTAATTCACATTTTTAGAAACAAAATAAATATATCCTATCAATCTGTAGCCCAAGAATACAAATCATTGGATCCTATTATATTCATGGGGATAAACACAACAACATTGATCCCATAAATTTGTATCAGTGATTACTGAGTTATAGAGAATGAGGTCTCCAAATTTTGATATTGGTAAATTTTATGGTGAAAATGATTTTAATTTATGGATGACTAAAATGACTAAATGTATGGATCACTGTGAATTTATTGATGAACATTATAGCCCTAAAAAGATATGGACTCCCCATTCCCTAGATAAATAGACTATTTTCACCTATTTTGATCTTCCTAAAGCGGTCTTTAGGAAATACCGTAGTTTGATGTTTTCATTTTTAGGAGATAAGGTTATTGGAGAGTTTTCATATGAGTCATCTGATACTAGTATATTCTCCTTTATAGAATTTCTCTATATGTCTAAGTCTTGTTTTGGCAGATTCTATATGAAAATGAGATTATACACATTCAAAATGCATCTTGGAACAAAAGTCAGGCCAGAAAATGATGAATTTAATAATATCTTTTTATACCTTACCAAGATGGATTTTAATTTAGATGTTGAGGATTAACCCATCATACTATTCAAATTGATAGATGATTCCTTTAACTCTATTAATGATTATATTAGTTATAGAAAAGTAACTCTTACTCTCAAGGAAGTTAAGACTTCATTTCTCTCTAAAGACCTTCAGAAGAAGGTTATCACTAGTGCCTGAATGTGACTTTTTATTTCTAAAATGGGAATAACCCCCCACCCCCCCCCCCAAACAAACAAGGATAAAATTCATGGGGACTAGTAATGGTGAAGTACTAAAGAATCTCCCAAAAAATGAATTTAAACTCATTTGGGAGTGAACTGGGACATAAATATAAGATGATATGTTCATTAGTAACCACCTTTCTAGCTAGCACGTTAGCAGAAAATTTACCCTCTCCCCATGTATTCCTAACCATAATTCCCTGGCTCAAAAATTCCTTACACTTCATGATTAAATAGGTCAAGTCCCATGGTGGGTTTGATTTCCCCTATATCAACCCAACTAACTTTTTTGAATCTGTCTCCACCTTAGTAATATGAAATTTAAGTGTCTACACAAATGGAGACCACTATCCATGGACGTTACTTCATATTCCAAGGTTCTACATGTGTTGTAGGAAGATCTGAATCATAAAAAAAATAGAACCTATATCATTCAGAACAACTCCACCCCCTCATAATCCTCTCCATACACATCCCATCAACATTATGTTTCAACCCAAATGATGGAGCCTTCCATTTGATCCATGCCCCTAGATTATCTCTTTCATTTATCTCCACATTCATCACCACAATTGGGATTAGGTTTCCCATTGACAAAAAGTAACCCACACTATGGATGAGATCCCCTAACTCTAAAACCAGACATTTCACCCACATTTTCAAGAAACAGAATGAGTAAGGACACCCTTCTCTAGATTTGTTCCTTCCCTCCCAAATAATCCAACATCATGCAGCAAAGTCCATGCTATGACCCTTCACCTTAGTACCATTAAGATCATTTCCTTGAAACTAGGACTCAAGGAACTTAGAAATATTGTCCCAATAGATATCAAGACCCATAAAATGGACAAGAACATCGCAGCAATAGCAAGCTGAGTCTCCTCTAAATAATAGATGAAAAAATGTTTCATTCCTAGGAGAAGAGAAGCACCATCATTAAGATGTCATCCAAATCCCCTTCTTATGCACATTTTCTTCATTAAGAAAAGCACTATTTCCCCATGACCACATCAAGAAATTCATTTTGGATGGGATTCTTTTTCACTAGAGCATCGAATCCCAATCATCATTCCCTCTGCTGACATGCTTCAACTCCCTGTATTACCAAATGTTAAAAAACCCAGAGGAGGATCCCAAAAAAGAAATTTATCAGATTCATTATTAGAGGTGGTATTTTCATATATAATACTTTATTAAGGGTCCAAGGTATTATTCATGATTACTAGATAGAATCTTTCTTCTCTAAATGCAATTCTAGGAACTCGATATCCTATAAAATAGAGAGTCTTCCCAACCTAGTTTTCTTGTCCAATATTTGATAGAAACCTTTCCCACCACCCACCTGACCTCTCCTTCTAAATCCTCCAGATGAAAAACCACGTTCTATGAAAGACTTAAGGCTATTACTAAGGTAATTTACCCTCACACTAGCCATCCCCATATCATTTCCCCATAAATATTTCCCAGTGAGGAGTCCCGTAAAGGATTTCCCAGGATAATTTATCATGTATTCATTTCATGGATTCTTATAAATTTTGTAGCTTGACAACACCTTTTTTAATGGTATTAGATAGCCTCTTCCAAAACTCCCAATGGAATTTATCTTTTTGATTAGCATAGTCCCTTTAGGAGCATTAATTATGGAAAAGATGTGCATGAGAAATGAGGTTTTTATGTTATTCACCACTGTGATACAGACTCCAAACAACAAAAAATTGTTTTTCTTATTGAGAATTTATCCTGTGATGCGGTTAAAAATTTATTCAAACAAGGCCTTCCTAATTCATCCATTTGAGATGGGATCCCCTAGGTAGACCATGGGGAGATCATGACTTTCCATTCCATGTTCTCATTAGATAGAATGAAATCACATATTTGATCATTTTTTGGAAATATGAACATTACTCTTGTCTTTATGAAGTCTTTTTTTGTAAATATTTTCGTAAATATCCAATAACTTAGTTAACTATCGAATAGATCTTTGCCTCACATTTATAAAAAGAGGACATCATAAGAAAATATCAAGTTTGATATAAGACCATTACTTAATTTTTTCTGTATGGTAGAATCACTCCATCCTACATGCTAAATTTGAGATTCCTATTAAGAGCCTCCTATGATAGAATGAACAGGTTGGGAGATATTAGATCGCTTTTTCTGGTCCCATGAACCATTTTGAAAAAACAAAAACACTTCCCCATATATGAAATGAAAATACATGGGGACAAATAACATATGAAGTGCAAGTCACAAACCCATTATTTGAAAATAAACCTCCTCACAGTTCAGATAATAAATCTTCATTCATGTTTATCATAGGATTTTTCAATATGTCCTTTAGTAATAATATTATAACCAATAGAATTTATATTAAGGTCCTCTATCATTTCTTTCACAATCCCCACCGCACCTTGGATGTTTCTTCCTTTGATAAACCCATGATGTTATTCAGAGACAAGCTTCGGAGTGATACGACTTAACCTCATATTGATAAGTCCAAAAATAATTTTATAGTAAAAATTACATGAGTATATAGGCAAGTAATAATTACTGGAATTGATCTAATTCACATTTGGAACAAGAACCACTCGTGAAGCTTAGACCTCCCTTATAAGAACCCCACCTCTAAAAAAGTAACAAATCACTTCCCTTATTTGGTTCTCAATGATTTCCAAAGTATCCCTGAAGAAGGATCTAGGAAACCCATCAGGACCTTGCACATTGTTCGGGTTCATGATGAAAATAATCCCTTTCATCTCCTCCTCTCCCAAAACTATGTCAAGCTCATCATTAATTTCATGATCAACCACACTAGGGATGATTTTTTTGAAGAATTGTTCTTATGGGGACTCATACCTATGATCATTAAAAATCCCGAGCCCAACTAATAACCCTTTGAAATGGTCCAATTCCATTATCCAAGAAACATTGATGTAATCCATATATGACAAGTCTTGAACCTTTATATTGATTCTTTGTGAAGCCTTAATTTCCTTAACGCATTCCTGGAAAAAGTATAACAATAGAAGAGAAAAAAAATCAAATATAATGCCTATTTTGTAGCTAAAATATTCCTTCAACATAAAGGAATTGATTATACTGATATTTTATCCCCTATTGTTCAACATTCATCTATATGTTTTTTTCATGATTTTTCAAACAAATTTGACTTTCATATTGAACAATTGAATATAAAAAACTACTTTTTACATGGTACTATTGATGAAAGAATTTATATGACTCTTCATGAAGGTTTTTCAAATATGTAAAATCGTGTATTAAATTTGAAGAATTAATTTTATTAGATTAAAATAGTCTTATAGAAAATTATATAAATTTTTTATTTTTTTTATTGAAAATAATTTTTGCAAACGTACATTTGATGCATGTGTCTACTTTAAATCCATTAAACAAGAGTTTTTTTACCTATTGTAATATATGGATGACATGCTCCTAATCTGTAAAAATATGATTATTATAAATTCATTCAAGACCCAATTGAATTATTTATTTGAGATTAGTGATTAACGAAATGCTAAAAATATTAGGTGCAGATATATTTTTAGATTGAAAGGCTTAAACCTTATACATATCTCAGTGTTCTTATATTATGAAAGTTTTGAAAAGGTAACTCATTGAGAACATTAAACCTATTTTTACTACTTTAGGAAAACACTTTAAATTTTTACTAGAATATTCCCCCAAAAAATATGTTGACACTTTAATTACGAATAAGATCTAGTATTCTAGTGTTTTAGGTAGTCTTATGTTAGAAATGGTATACTATAGAATATAAATTTTGTTTTCTATAATAAATTTGAGAAATATTATGGGGAAACCTAGTAAGTATCATTGGCATGCTTTAAAGTGGATCATTAGGTGATTTTTACTATCTGGTTAATTGTGAAATTGATATGGGTAAAATGATAGTTTTAATGATGATATTTTTTTTATTTGTTGGATCTGATTATAATAAAAATATTGATACTCATTATTCACTCATTGGTTTTGTATTTATAACATATAGAGGACCATTTTCCAAGAAATGAAACATGAAATTCAGGGTTTCACTCTCCACCATAGAGGTGGATTATATATCCTTGATAAAAAAATCAAGGAATCTATATGGTTATGAGGTTTTATTACTGAGTTATCATTATCTTTTAATAGAAATGTAGTTCACTACAATGGTCAATATTCAATGCATTTTTTTAAAAACTATTTAGTCAATGTTTGATCTAATCTCATTGAAATAATACTTCCTATTATTAGGGATATTACAGAATATCATACATCGAGTGTCACAAAGACATCCACTAGAGACAATCTGATTGATAGTTTGACTACGATTATTATATTTTCTAAATTCAAACATTGTTTAAATTTTATGAATTCAGTCCCAATTCTATAGTTTAGGTTCTGAGAACACCATACTTAAATTAGTTTAACTTTGAGGTGGATATTTTTTATTTTATACTACCTTATATGTTTCACTTAAATTCATTTAATATATTTATCCATGCTTTTATCATGTTATTTTAACATTTTGATTCTACGTGGAATTATTATGCATGGATACCATTTATGAAGTTTTTATTTTCTCTCGATTACCTTGCATTTGGTTTGACCATTGTATTTGGTTCCCTTACTATTAAGTGATTTAAATTTGGAATACGGATAAAGTTGATCCCATGACCATATACTTCCTATGGAAAAATTTTTTTTGGATAGTCATGGATCCATTGTTTCCTCCTCACATCCATTCTTGTGTTTCCACTTGTCCTCTTCAACTTTACCACTTTGGTTAGAAGAATCGCCTCTTCAATCCATGTAATCCACACAGCTTATATCCCACTTCCTTTTCATACATGACATGCCATTATAGAACTCCACTTATTTAATAGGTAATTTGGTCTCTCGGTCTAATTCTAGAGGTTTTTCTCTGGTTCCTAGGAGAGTTCTGAGAGGCTGTTCATGAGTATTGAGGGCATGAACATAGAGAAGAAGAGAGAAACTAAAGTTTACTGACCACCTGTACTCCCATTCAAGCTATCCATGCTGATCGCTATAGTCAGAGACTTGTTTCAGTGGATAATTGGTGGAAGATAGATAAATCGTGGGTCTAGGACAACTGTAAAGAAAAATGAAACATCAAATATTGACACCATTTCATCATAATCAAGTTCCAGTGTTGAAACATGGCACTATAAATGATTTTTTTCTCATTTTATACATGAATTATATTGTATCCTTTATGGGTATGTTCATGAATCCATATAAGAGTGGATGGTGTTGAATTTTGATGATGGGTTTTATCACCACCACCTGGTTCAACAAATTCAGCTACCTCAAATAGTTTCTTTGGTTATTTTCTTTATATTTGAATCTGTTTTTTCATTCATATTTCTGATTAGTAATAAAAAGTATAACTTGGGGTGGTGTTCTTCTTGTTCATGAATGATCATTGTGATTTGAAACATGTTATATCTTGGTGTTATTTATTGTTTTCTATTTTTAATTATTTTTGTTTTTCATCTAGAAGTTCAATATCATGTTTTTTAAAACTAATTCACTCATTTATAAAAAAAATTTATCCTATCAATATGTAACTCAATAATAGGAATTGGTGGATCCTTGAATATCCTTGGGGACAATGATAACAATGTTTCCCCAGATAGTTTCATCTTCTTTTCATAAATTTGCTTATTATTTGTTAACAATAGATCAAATATTTAACTTCACTACCACAAATATGGGGTTCATTAGTGAAAAAAAGACTATTATCATCTCTAATAAATGTTGACATTATAAATGCCTTAAAATCTATGAGTTTTTATTTTCATATTTTTTAGCACTGATAAGAGATCATTTTCTTGAAACTAATAATATAATTTATAAAAGCCATGGGTTGCAGTAATGTCATACTACATTTACAATAAATTGTATCAAACCATTCAAAAGAAAACTATAATTTAATTTAAAATAAAAAATAACTTATAGTTATAAACGAATATTGATTAAAAATATTTCAATACATTATAGTCTTATTGGTTTGTACAATTTATTACAACCATTACATTTTCTAATGAATTCAAAAACACCATGGGTGACCTTGTATTCTATAGTCTTTGGGACACCTTTTTAAAATATGCCAATCACGCTTCCACTTTATAAATACACCACCGCATATCGAGAACAAATTAGTAGTGTAAATGTAATAAAAAATTCTTATGTTAGTAATATGATAAAAAATAAATGAAAAATAAATATTATACAATCCATTAATAAAATGTCACTATTAAACTGAAAACATGCACTTCGAGTCATATCAGGCACACCATGTGCCGAATTCATGTGCAGTTTATTTCTATATATCACAATTGATTTATGGATTTTTTTCATACAATATTAATAAAATCTAATAATGTTTTCTGGGTTTTTAATATCTGATGCGTGTTTTGAACTAAAATGAAGATTTTAACTAAAAACACACACTTTAAGTTGCACCAGCCACACCATATATTATATTGATGCGAACTTTATTCCTACATATCAAAAAATGACTTATGAATCACTATCCTAAATTGTCAAGATAAGAATAGAATGTTCACTAGGTTTTTAGTGTGTGAAGATTTTTTTGTACTAAAAACACAATTTTAAATAATAACACAACATTTCAGTCAAACTTAGCACATCATGTTCCAGATGGATGTACGAATGATTCCTTATAAGTCACAAATGACATGTGAGTTGTACTATTCAATTATCATGACAATAAAAGTGTGTTTTCTTAGTTTTTACTCAATGATGTTTGTTTTGAACTAAAATGTCACTTTTTAACCAAAGATGTACACATTGACTCTTATAGAGCACACTGTGTATCCAATTAATGTGAAGTTGATTCCCACACATAAAAAATTAATTTTGAATCATTTTACCAAAGTATCAAAAAAATAGAGCATGTTTGACCAGTGTTTAGTGTGGGACACATGTTTTAAACTAAAATGATGCTTTTAAACTAAAAACGTGCACAGTCATACTAGGAACACTATGTATTAGATTTATGTGTGCCTGGTTCCTACACGTAAAAAATTACTTATGGATCATTTTCCTATATTATCAAGAAAATAATATCATGTTTTCTTCATTTTGATTATGTGAAGTGTGTTTTTTACTAGAATGTCGATTTTAAATAAAAATAAGCACCTTCAATCATACCTTCCACACTTTATGTCAAATTGATTTGTGGTTAGTTCTTATACATTTCAAATGAATTATGGACCATTATACCAAATTATCATGACAATACAAGTGTTATTTCTAGGTTTTCATTCAGCGATTCACATTTTTAACTAAAAGGTTACTTTTAAACTATAAAGACACATTGATTCATACCGGGTATACCATGTGTCAGATTGATATAAGGATGATTCTTACATTTCAAAAATGAATCATGTATTATTTTTATAAATTATTATGAAATTATTTAATTTTTAATTCAATTCTGGGTTTCTGAATTCTGTTTCGTACAAAAATATCAATTTTAAATAAAAACACAAACTTTCAGTCAGACTGGAGACACCATGTGTCAGATTGTCATGTGGATGATTCTTATATATTAAAAATGAATTATGAATAATTCTCCTAAATTATTAAGATAATCCGAGTTCATTTTTTCAGATTTTAGTGAGTGGTATATGTTATGAATTAAAATTTTACTTTTAAACTGAAAACATATACTTTCATTCATATCAGAAACAACATGTGTCATAATAAAATGTGTGTGATTCTTACCCATGAAAAAATACTTATGGATCATTTTATTAATGTATCAAGACAATCCAAGCATGTTCTATCATATTTGAGTATGTGAAGTGTGTCTAGTACTACAATGAGTCTTTTAAAATAAAAACACACACTTTGAGTTATATTGGGCCCACCATGTGTCAGATTGACATGAACCTAATTTCTACATGGAAAAAATGATTTATGGATTGTTTTCCAATAGTATCAAGACTATATGAGAATGCTTTATATGTTTTGATTATGGGAAGTTTTTTTTTACTAAAATGTAAATTTTAAATAAAAATACACTTTAAATCATATTGGACACAATGTGTGACTGATTGATGTGCAGCTAATTAATATAGATCAAAAATTATTTATTTATCATTTTATTAAATTATAAATACAGTCTAGGTTTTTTTATTAGTTTTTACTCAGTGACACATGGTTTGAACTAAAATATTAATTTTACACTGAAAACATGAACTTTGATTCACAGTGGACACACCATGTATTATATTTATTTGAGACTAATTCCTCTATTTCACAAATTAATTTTGGATTATTTTCCTAATATATCAAGATAATCTAGGTTGGATCGATTAGTTTTCAATTTTTTATGCATGTTTTGAACCAAAATGTCAATTTGAAACTGAGAACAGATACTTTGACTCATGGTAAGAACACCTATGTTAGATTGATTTACATATATTAGGTTCTCGGAGGTACAAATGCATTCAAAAAAAACACACACACACCTCACACACAATCTAGAAAGGTGGTACATACCCCCCCCCCCAAGGGGATAGACCACTCATCAATTTTTATTTGTTCAGTACATGGCATGTAGACCCAGTGGTCATAAATCCCATTATATGGCCCAAAGGACCATTAACTATATTAAAGGTCATGTACATAATCATTCATGCATCATACTTCATGTGTCACTAGGCTCATTTTATGCATACATCACTGCCTACTTTTGTCATGATTTCACAATTTTATGCCTACATCATATCCTGCATCATCGTCTGTGTCACCATCTTCATCATATTGTAATAGTAGTTTCACCCATCAGGGATTGAACCCAGGACCTCATGGATGTGGAGACCAATGGTTGAGTGCTACTCAGCCACAACATTGGAAACTCAAATTGATGTATACCTAATTCATACCCATAAAAAATGACATATAGACCATTTTCCAAACATATTAAGTCAATCTAAGTGATTTTTCTTATTTTTGAGTATGTGAAGTGTGTTTTGTACTAAAATTTTGAGTTTAAAAAAATCACACATGTTTTTCTATAAAACAATCAAAAAATAATAAATAATTATAAATTAAACATGTCACTGCTCTGATATTACTAGTAGGTTTCAGGCATAGCAGAAGTGCTTGTATGGAATGGACAACTAGGATATTATTTTTAGTCTATTAGAAATCATTTTTATATAACAATTAATGCCATTTAAAAATAAATTTTTAGGTTACTTGACTAAAGAAAACATTGAAACCAGAAGAGTGGGATCTTCACATGTAATTTTTAATTAATTTATGAGTAGATAAACAATTACCTTAACATGTAATTCCCTCTTCATTAATGATCTAGTTAACTAGATCATGTCATATCATCATTACACTATATTATATAAGTGATGAATCCCTTTATTGTTGATCTAATGTGCACTACAATCATGGAACCTCGTCGTTGAATTGATGGGTTAAAGCATATCCAATCCTGATCACTTTCTTTCTTAATGGCTAATTATAAAAAAATACTCAGGAGGATGAACACTTTATGTTCTCTCAATAACATGATATAGGAGGAGGAGAAGGTGAAATATATATCTATTGATCTCTCTTTATGACTTTAGAGAGATCCCTATCTAATATTTTGTGCAAAAACAAAGGGATTACGGAAAGTGTTATAATTAGGTATTTATTGTATCAGGTTTAGCGTTGGAAATTTGGACACAAGCCCTTTCCCAACTCTATAATTATTATTTCCCCCATGACCAATAATAATAACATATATATTATTATTAGTCACTTGATATGTGAAACACTTTAAGAATATGTATATACCTTTTTTTTATTAGATTTCATATTGGACCATTAAATTTAGTCCGCATATCCTCCTCGGTAACTATCACATCTCATATAATGACTATTTATTTACACATAAATATCACTGCATTATTCATCGATATAATAAATATTATATTCATCAAAAATTGAAAATAAATATTTAATATTATTTAACTCACTTATTAATTCAAATAACTTGTGATTAAATATTAGTGATTATCCAGAATAAAAAAAATATTATTTAATTTAATTTTTTCAATTCAATACATGGATTCAAATATGGTTGTCGATACACTTAGGGTGTGACCCTCTCAGACTCTTTCTCTATGAAATTAGCCATAACTACATAAAGTCCATGGTTTTCATCTTGTAGCATGCTAAGACACCTATAAAGAAAAAATTTAATGTCATAATGGAATTTAACCTTCTATAAATGATTACCATGTAATATAATCCCTTTATCACAATGTATAAAATCAAGCAGGTTGCATACCGGTGTCATCGACCTATACACTCAATGAATCTTTCTTTTAATTTTTGGAAATGAACTCTCCCATAGAACACCATGTCCATAGATTTAACTAGATAGTTCCATTCCATTAAAAGGCCTAAGATAGCAAATTTCATTAAGGGACCGAAGGGATAAATCCTTTTATTGATTATAAATTAATGCAATATCACTTATGACGCACCCAACATATCATATCTTTCTATGAGAGTATGCCTTCATGGTTTTCATAAATACATAAAATTATGAAACTCATGTTATCCATTAATGATAATATTAAATCCTCAGGATCCAAACACCTATCCACGAATATGAAAATAAAATACACCATAGGAAAAAACCGATTTTGTGGTGTATTTTTTTAAGAGATTTTCAAAACCATGGTTAAATGTTTTTTGGGGAAAAAATGTAGTGGTGGTTTTTTAACAGTGTTTTTAAAAACCGACACTAAATGTTTTTTAAATAATTTTTTATATTTTTTCAAAAAAAAATTAAATTTCTTTTTTATTGGAAGTTTTCTTAAAGCGCAGGGAAAGTGGGATGACTTTTTAAAACCCACCATGAAATAGAGGCGGTTTTGAAAAAACAATAGCTAAATTTAAGAAAAAAAGTTAAAACTAATTTTTTTTATTTTTTATTTTTTATTTTTTATTTATTATTCACTATAATATATAGTTTATTAATTATAATTTTAATGAATTATAATGTGCTAATTAGTAAATATTTATAACAATTAGATAATTATAATTTAAAAGTTAAAACAAATCTTCAATAATTTGAAGGTTGGACATCGACATCAAATAACCCTAACTTTTAATCTGGGAGTCCATTTTTGCTCCACACCAGTCAAATCAAAGCTCATGAAAGGAACTAAAACCAAACAAGATTTAAAATTTTTAATAATTAAAAGAATAAAATTTATTATAGTTTCAAGAAAAGTTGAAAATCAAACTCGAACATCAAACTACCATAAATTTTGATTCGGGTGTCCGTTTGAAATCTACCACATATTAAATCAAATTCTATGACACTCTCTACACCAAGTTAACTTAGAGTGGGACTCATTAACTACTTTTGGATGTAAAAGAGGCCCCTAATGCCTCTAAAATTGAGTTTTTAATCAGGGTATCCCATTTTTTTACATTCAATGGAATTTCAGCCTCGTTTAAACGGGTATTTTTGCATGTTTTCAATACAGGATGAATTTATTCTCAGTGATTACTTTCATATTGATATTATGGTTTTCAAATTTTATAATCTTTAAAAATTTATGATCTGAGCGGCTCGGTTGTGATGGCATGCTCAGAGTGAACCCGTTTCAGTTCAGTGAGGCCTGGTGATGCCTTCAGCGTGCTTCCGGGGTGGCTTGACGGCGGATGTGGAGTGGCTTAGAGGAGGGAGGTCCTGGCTTCAGCATTTCATCTGTTTCCAGGTTTTTATGTTTGTGAATGTTAAGATGGTGTTGATGTTCGGATGGTTTGTGTGGCATCACTATCGATGGGGGTCCCCTTCCCTTCCTCGCTGTCTCTAGCTTTCCGTGGTGCACTTCTGGTTATTCTGCGGTTGGTTGAGGATGTCTGCGGTTGGCGGTGGGGGTTTCTTCTGGCGGTGGTTTGGGCGACCGGTGAATGTTTCATGGCGCACGGGGTCTTCGGTCCTACGTGTGGTGTATGAGTTTTGCATTTAATGTTGTTTATACTGTGGTGAAAGAGGATTTGTGGTTTAAGGGCAGGTGGATCTTTGAAGTTTGGTTCTGAATCGCTGACGGTGGTGATGATGGAGGATGGCGAGCTATCCCGAGCTTCGATTGATGCAGATGAATTTGTTTTTCCCGGTGGACGTGATGTCGGCGACGACAGCGACTATTGGTACCGCCGGCATCCTGCTGTGAATGGTGTCACATGGTGTTGGTTTTCGGAACGAGGCGTAGGGTGCACGGTACGATGGTGGGTGTGCGGCTCGAGGTGGTGTCTCATGATTTCGGTTTTGGAAATTTGAAATTTGAATTTGAACTGGATGTTTTGAAGTGGTGAATTGGCATGATGAAGTCCTGTATTGGGTACCGGCAACCCTTAAACCGACCTTTATAAAATGAAAAAAAATGATTTGCAGTCATTAAATATAGTATATAAATGAATTTATAGTAAAACTATATGAATATATATACACATATACAAATAATGTTTATATATACATATGTGGGTGTATTGATAAAAAATCTATATTTATATTTATATTCTAATATATGTAAATAAATATTAATATATAGTATATTTAAATAAATTTAAGTATAGATTTTTATATATATCATACACATTCGATGAGATTTCATCTCCATTTAAGAGTGTCTTCATATGCTTCTTATTTGAATTATGATGTTATTCCATTGATTTACATTCCTATTTATTTAATGATGTTGCAATTATTATGTTTTATCCTATATGGGTAATTTATTATCAATTATATATATATATATATATTTGTATCTATGAATATCTGTGTATATTTATATACATTTTTAACTATTTATACATATTTATGTTTATATATTTTTATATCACATATGTGTAAATATATATATATATAGATATTCATATTTGCTTATATATATATATATATATATATTTATATTTATATTAATATACAATTATATATCTGAGTGTGTTTATATATATTTATGTAACATAAACGTGTGTTAAAATAACTATTTAATATTTATTTATATATTGTTAATTATTAATTATTAATTATTATTTATTATCTGTTATCCAATATTTATTATTTATTACTTATTGTTTATTATTTATCTATTATTAATTTATTTTACATTATTATTTTATTATGTTATTATTTCATTTTTTATATATTATTTATTTATTTATTATTTATTTATTAATTATTATGTATTTTTTATTTAGTTATTATGTATACATTACTTGTTAATTTATTTTCAATGTATTATTATTTTATTATTAATTTACTATTATTTTGTTTTTAATTTATTATTAACGTCTCGTTTATTTTTTTATTTATTATTTATTTATTTTTCATTTTAATTTTATCATTTCTTTATAATTTATTTATTTATAATTTATTAATTCAATATTTGTTTCTTGTTTATAAATTAATTTTTAATTTATTTTTAATTTTTATTATATTATTATTATATTAATAATTTATTGTTAACATATTATTAATTTCTTATTTATTAAATATTTATTAAATATTTATTCCTTATTTATTCATAATTTATTATCCATTAATTATTATCTATTATTTATTAATTTATTATCCATTTATTTTTAATTTATTATATATTAATTTATTTTTTTATTAAATTGTTATTTATAAATTATTTATATATTATATATTCTATGTTAAATATTATATATTATCTATTATCTATTATCTATTATCTATTTATTATCTATTATCTATTATTTATTATTTATTATTTATTATTTATTATTTACTTTTTACTATTTACTATTTACTATTTATTATTTATTATTTATCATTTAATATTTTCTTTTATTATTTACAATTTATTATTTAAAAATAATTATTTACCATTTATTACCATATTATATATATAATTATTTATTATTCATTTATGTTTTATTTTTTAATTCCTAATTTTTAATTAGTAATTATCAAATATTAAAAATTAATAATTAATAATTGATTATTAATTTTTAATTTTTAATTTTTAATTTTTAATTTTTAATTTTAATTATTGATTATTGATTATTGATTATTGATTACTCATTATTGATTCATAATTATTGATTAATAATTATTTATTAATAATTATTTAGTTTGTATCTATTTGTTATGTATTTTTTTCAATTAATATATATAAATGTATCTAAGTACATTAGATTCTATTTATTCAGCACATGAAGAGTCTACTGGAGTGGTAGACTCTTTGGAGAATAAGAAAGAGGGAAGGGGTTTGAATCTTACCCAATACAGAATTTCTATATATGGAATGGACATGGGCATGTGCATGGGCGTGGTAATATATAGTGAAAAATAAAATAAATATTAATAATTAATAATTAATTAATTAATTAATTTCAAAATATTAAAATAATAAAATAATGAAATAATATAATAATATAATAATATAATAATAAAAAAATAAAAATTAAAAAAATTAAACAACCCAACTAAATGTTTTAGAGGCGGTTTAAACAACCACTAAGTCGTTCTATGACGGATTTGAAAACCCACCGCTAATTGATTTTTGATGGACGATTGAGTGAAATGTTTCCATAAATGTCGTTGAATGGTTGAGTGGCAGTTTAAACTTTCATTAAACACCAATTTTGATATAGTGATAACACACAAAAAAATGGATTTTTTAATGGCAGGTCTGTTCTCCTAATCTCATGCACTAGAAATTACCATGGAGCTACACCATGAGAGGGTGTCTCAAAGTCCTATGAGTATCCACCCATGATATCATGTATCATCTGTGTCCCATTAATTGATATCATCACGCTATAAAACATATATTAAAGAATATTGTCATGCCACCTCCTAGTTCTCATCATAATATGGAACTGTTATGACCTTTTAGTACGACATATATTCTTAGGACACTATCATAAAAAACTTTCTTGAAAATGAACAATCATGATGTGATAAGAAAACTACATTAATAATGAAAACATGATGTCAGGTACAAATAAATTTTGTTCTAGGTAATTAACTCCAACAATTTTGTAACATCCCACCCCTCCTAATTGGCTTGATAAGGGACGAGTGTTACATGACTTAGGTGACATCCCCAAGACACCAAAGGAAAGTAATAAATTTCAAGGGATTCATAAACAACTGGGGGAAGATTTTCCCTTTAAAGATAAAACAAATCAATGAAGAAAACCATAACAACCAAACCGATATATGGTGAATTATTAGAAAATACAAATCAACAAAATCAAACCAAACCAATAACCATATCAAGGTACAAGAAAAAACAAAGGGACATAACCAAAGGAACCAAAAAATGACAAAACCCAAAGACACCAAAAAAACACCCAAACTACTCCACACTCTAAATCCACATGCCTAGCCAAGTGTATCAAGAAGCATCCCCAAAGAATTGTGATACTTTCCCTTCACTTGTGTCTTGAAAGATGGCATCTGCAAACACACAATAATGCCCAAGCAGGGGGTGATTCTAAACTCAGCAGGATTTCCCCAATGACTTCCCAACTCATTCCACAAGGACAAAACTTGTTAGCATATTTATTTAAAATAGTTTAATGTAATTTGAAATAGTTTATATCAAATACAAAATTAGTTTTCCAAACCAAAATAGTTATCCATGGAAATTAATTAAACAATCCTTTAAACATTTCTCATTCTCATTTGGTATACTCATTCCACACATCCATGCATGCATGCCTAGGTGATAGTTACATACTCACGAGTGGTCTCTTATTTATCTACCAAGTCATCAGAAGGTAACCAGTACTAGGTACCCCTATGGTATATGGAAGTTCCATAGGGTCATGTCTAATTAAAATGAAATCATGCCAACCATGAATTCCCAAAACCATTCCAAACCAACCATGCCAAGACATTTCAATAAATCATTTATTTTATTGAAAACATGCCTGTAAATATTTTCCATGAATTAAAACAATACTATAATTTTAAAACCATCATTTTAAAATCATGAACCAAAATCACTTTCCACAAAACCAACCATTTTTCACAAACCATAAAATTTATATCATTTCACAAAACCATCATTAATGTATTTTTCAACAAAGAATCACACAAGGGTTTCAACAAAATTCAATCAATTCAATCAATTTGAAACCAGGCCTTCGAGTTCTAATCAAGTGGAATCGAGAGAGAATCCACCTACCTCAAGAACATTGGTGAAAATGAATAATGACACGTCGATTCTATAGATACGATCATTATATATATTCCCTTCATTAGATCCCATAATAATTTATCATAAAAAATACACAACACATATATCTAACTATAATGGAATAGATATGTGGTTCCAAGAGATAGAAGAATTAAGGATCTGAGAACAATGACCAAGAACAAGAACATGCTAGAGAAACTGGATCTCCAAAAACCTTTAAACATCTTACAGATTTCTATAGGACCTAAGGGAAACATCTCTCAAACCTTAGGATAAAAATGAATCCATGTTATGCATAGATTAAGGGAATTCTAAGTGATTAAGGAGGTAAATAAAATTAGATCCACAGTTTTAGGATTCTAACCATATGCCACATTGTTAGTCCACAAAGTTCATAAAATCATGTACCAATGGTGTAGTTTATACTACTTCATGTCGGCACCCTGCCTGATTGGATTGCATGGTTAGAAAAACCATGTGCCAATTTTCAGTTATCCATTATCCAAAATGATTGTAGGCTCATTCAGTTTCTCCCAAGAATCCACATGGTTTAGAAAAGCTATGTGTTAACCATGCACATACTCAAGGACCTCTATTTTATATTACATGTTTTTTGGATGTGTTTCATGGTTTCTATAAACCGTTATTAAACCATACACCTCTATAAAATCCTCCAACATGTTTCAAAACCCCTCAAAACCTTCCAAAACATAATCCAATCATTATATATCTTGAAAATTCATAAATAAAGGGTCAATTACCTGAAATCGAGGGTGCTAAATTCTCCCCATAATTGGTATTTTCATCCCCATAAATATTAAAACCATATTTATCTGAAAAGAGTTTTGGAAATTATTGTAACATTTTATTTACATGCTCCTAGGTTTCCTCATGAATCTGACCATGAATTCATTAAACCTGCACCAGAATGATTGTTTTACCATGCCATACTTTCTCTTACCTCTCCAAAATCCATACAAGCACATGAACCAATCTAGAAACTAGATCTAGGTCAACATGATCCCATAAAATCACATGTATAGGATTAGGTTGGTACTTATTCATCTGAGATACATGAAAAAAAAATTGGACTGAGTTCAACTTTGGTGGAAAAGACAACCAATATTACACCTGTCCAACTTGTTCAAGTATCTCAAAAGGGAATATGTATCATAGAGATAACTTTCCCATATTCCCAAAACGATAGTGTACAAGCCTTATAGATATTTTAAATAATTCATGGTCACTTTACTAAATTAAAAATGGCCATCAATGATAATCCACACGTGATTTTTGATGACTTTGAGCCATCGCCATTCTCTTTCAGATCAACTGAATCTTATCTATTATCTCTTACACGAGGATTTGTCTAACCAGTAAAGTCTTTCTTGTTTCTACCCAACAATGTGGAGATCAAAAATAATTATCATACAATGCTTCAAAGGATCAATATGTATCGAGGCATGATAAATTTTGTACGATAACTCCACTAATGGTATGTGCTCCTCCCATGAGACACCAAAATCCATTACACAAGCCCCAAGAATGTTCTCCAACATTTGGATCACCCTCTAAAATTGTCCATACTTTTTAAGATGATACACCATGTTCATAGTCAAATAAGTCTTAAGGGATTATTTTATGTACTTCCAAAAAATGATATGTAATCATGGGGTTTCAATTAGATACAATTGAGAATAGAACACCATACATCTTTACAACTTCTCATATATAGAATATGGATAATTCCTCCAATGTATGGTATTCACAAATAGGGATAAAATGATTCAAATTCATGTGACAATCCACAATTAACCATATAACATCATGTTTTTGAACCATCCATTGGAGACATGTCACAAAATTCATACATGTCAACTTCCATTTCTAAACAGGTATTGGTAAAGATTGTAATGTTCCTGCTGGTCATTGGTGTTTCGCATTTACCTGTTTATAGGTGATTCATCTCGAATCATATTCTACCACTACCCTTTTAATACCAACCCAAAAAACTATTCTTTCATCCCTATATACATCTTCTGAATTTCTAGATGAACAAACCATATTAAATAGTGGTGAGCATTAATAATTTTTTTCTAACAAACCAAAGGTACCATGATCTGATCTCTAAACTAAAAAACTGAACTCTGATACATCATCCATCCCCCAATAGTCTCCCCAAAATTTATTTTTTACCTTATATAAACACATTCAGAATTGGATATCTAATCCTCTTTCACATGTTGAACCAAATCAGGAACAAACAAAACTGGGAAGAAAACTACAACATCACCCTGGTAGGTACAATCCATGTGCATGCCTGCTATAACCAAAATCAGCTACCCCTAATTCAAATATTCTTTATCCAACAGATTATATGACTTCCTACTTAATTTATACACCATGTAATTTCCTTTACCTATTGTATACATTAAGTCAAATTCAAACATTGGAAGGTATTCCCCCCATCTTATTTTCCTTATATTCAAATATATTTGTGATAAAATGTGTATCAAGCTCTTATGATCCGTAAACAACAAAAATTTCTCATCAAAAAGATAATGATGTTGGGTATTTCAAGCATAGACTATATTCGATAATTCCAAATTATGTGTTGGGTAGTTCTTCTCATGAAACTATAACTACTATTATTCATATGCAATAACATGAACTCTCTGCATGAGAACACATCTCAACTCTGATCTTGATGCATCACAATAGACTACATATCCCTAACCAGACTCTATAAACATAATGATAGAAAATGATGTAAGTCTAATCTTTATCTCTTGAAATAAGTTTGGATATTCCTCATTCCATTAGAAAAGAAGAACTTTCCATTTCAAACCTATCATTGGTGATTCCAATCATAAAAAAATCAAATAAATACCATTTATAGCATCCGACCAATCCAAGGAAACTACTCATCTAAAAGGAATTATTTAGTGGTTTCCAATAGATAACATCTTCTATCTTTTCAGGATCTATAGAAATGCCTATTTCTTAAATGACATGGCCAATGAAACATACCTCATGTATCCATAAATCACATTTTTATTACATGGAAGATAGATGATACTCCCACAAGATACCCAACACTTTAGCCAAGTATTTCTCATGATGCACCTTTTTCCAAGAATACACCATTATATCATCAAAAAACACCAAAAAAAGGAATCCACTTTTAAAATATTCAATTCATCAATTCCATAAAGATATTTGGTGCATTCATTAGACCAAAATGCATAATAATGAAATCATAATGTCTATATCTTCTTCTGAATGTTTTCTTTGGAATATCCTCTTTATGAACACAAAATTTGTGATATCTTGAATGCAATTAAATTTTAGAGAACCACTGGGATACCCTAAATTGATCAAACATGTCATAAATGCATGGAAGAATATTTCTATTCTATGTTGTAACTTGGTTAAGCTTAAGATAATCTATAAAAAACCTAAGACTTCCATATTTTTTTTTCAAAAAAAGAACCGGTGATTCCCATGAATATGTTCTCGGTTGGATGAAACAACTACTTTCAAACTCTTCCAACTGATCCTTCAATTCCCTCAATTCTATGTGTACCAGCTAATAATATGTAAGTGTTATAGTAATGGTCCCCAATAAGAGATCATTCAAAAACTCAACTTTTCTTTTGGGTGGAAACCCTGAGAGGTTGTTAGGAAAAGTGTCAAGAAACTAGTCCACTATAGTTGGAAAATATCTATTCCTAATCTCATCTACCCATTCTAAAGAAACTACTATCAACTGGTAAGAGATATTTCTAACCACTGGTACCACGGGTCTCTCTCTACTTTCAATCACTTCCCCATATACTTTAAATATAATCTTAACACCATCAAAAGATTTAAAACTCACATCCCATGTGTAATATCCAATATGGGCCTCACAGTTTTTCTAGAAATCCAATCCTAAAATAAATTCATATACATATATATCTATTGTAGATAAATACCATACCAAATTGGTCTCATTTACTTTTAATGAACAGACAACACATTTCAAGGCTCAACATTCTCATTGTCCCCAAGGTATATGAAGTTTCCAAATAGAAGGAATAAACTTAACATATAAACCTTGCATATAAACATAATAATAATAAATGAATCAATGGGAAGAGATTGTATAAATAACTCGCATAAGGGTTGAATGTTAATGAATCATACCTCTCACCATCTAAGGTTTTGATTGTAATTCGTTATCACATTCCAATCTCCATGAAATTTCATAATCAATATGATTTTCTCATTAATACCCTATTGAGATTTAACTGGTTGAAGAGTCATGGTATTCCTAGAATCACCATGAGTTGCTCGGTTCACTAGTGAAAATAGTGGCTTTAAATTCAGATAAATGATGTTGGTTTTTTATAAATTGGTGAAAAAAGCATGTGCGAGAGGTTTTTGGCATCAGTTTTACTAAAACCCGATGCAAAAAAGCGGATGACTCTCTTTATGGAGTTGGTGTTTACAAAACCTGACGCCAACAAATTTTTTTTCTCGGACTCTTAGTTGTTTGTTTTTATAATAACCAACACCAAAAACCTTTTAAAATTATTTGGTATCAGAAAACCCTCTTTTTTAGATCTACGAAACCTCTCTCCTAACTCACGATGACTCCCTCCCGACTCGCGATCACTCTGATGGAGACCTGATGACACCCAATGACCATTGTTGTTGATTTTATTCTATTTGCATGATCTTTTCTGTCCATTCCTCATCCTCTACCATTTTTCATCATCCATTAGCTTATTTTTTCCTTAGAAACCTATTTCCAGCCGACATTCAATCGTGGTTTGGTTTGATTTTATTTTTTTGTTCATCTTTGTTGTTAGTTTTTACAATCATTTTTCTATAGATCTTGCAGTTTGTATTCTTCCAATGCATTCAATGGATAAAAAGTTCGTATTCATGATCCATTTTTCTTTTTTAAATATGAATTTTGTATGTTTTCATAAAATTTTGAAGATAAATTATCTATCATTTAATTATATTTTTTAGTTGTTTCAATTATTAGTTTGTAGATTATTGTGATTTATAAATGCTTTTGTAAATTTTGTTTATACTGAAAAAAAAATATTTATTGAAATTATCAAATTTTCATGGCATTATTAAATAAACAATGATATATGGTGTCATCAGTCATTACTAATATGGGCATCACATGTAATGACTCCATATTTTTTACCCATTAAATTAATGAAATTTGTAATGATTTTGACACATGAAACATCGAACTAATATAACAACTATGTAAAATGAACTAATACAAGTTTGATGATTGAAAATAATTAAATTATTATTTCAATAAAACACAAGTATATAATATGAAAATAAAAATTTTACTATTTGTAAATGTGTTTCATATCTGATGTTTTCTATCTGATTATCAATAGTTTTTATTAAATTTAATTTTGTTTACAATTTATCTATTTATATATATATATATATTTAAATTTTTATATGTTTTAATATATTCACCAATTATATTGTGATATTAGGTATTGAATGGATTGTAATTGGATAAATTTATGAAGAACCACTAGTGAATGTGAAAAATGAGTTGATGAATTCTTGTAATTTTCTAAGCAAAATATTCAGAAAATTGATTTTATTTTCTATCCATGTGTAAAGTGTTTTAATATGATAATGTTAAACTCCATATAAATCAAGGATCATCACATTTGTTATGGTTTTAGAATTAATTATATAGGTTAGATATGGCATGATGAAAGAACTGAAAATTCAACATCCAATGTTTATGAAAATATTCATAATGAGGCAGAGGATCCTGTTAAATAATTAATTCATGATTTAGGTGTTGAAACAATAAAAAAATATCAATTGATGAATGATTGTATGTTTATTCTAAAAAACCATTATTCCTATGTTGTAGTAATTATACAATGTTATCACCAGTTTTGATATTAGTTAACTTAAAAGAAATAAATGGGTGGAGTGATAAAATTTTCTCCAACTTACGTAAGATTTTAAAAGAGATACTTCCAGAAGGCAACGGGATTCTAGATTCCAATTATGAGGTGAAAAAAATATTATACCCAATGGGATTGGGGTAAGAAAAGATACATACTTCCCCAGTGATTTTGTGTTGTATAGGAAATAAAATGAATATTTATCAGGTTGTCTTACATGTGGTACATCATTCTATACGATGGATGAAAAGGTCAACTCATATTATTTCTCAATTATTGACATCTAACCTCATGAAACATCAATTTTTTACTTTCTAATGATATCATCCAATAATTATTTCATACAATTCTGATAATTCAACTATAATTCATTCTTAGGTACCAGAATCACATCTCATGATAAAGAAATTTGGTAGCTTCAATTAATTCCTTGTTTGAAGCGTCTTTTTGAAAACTCAATTGATTTAAAAAGGTTAAGATGACAATAAGATTAGTGCATCTCTGATGGTAACATACTTCACCCTATATATTCACCATAATGGTAGAGATTTGATAAACAATTTCATGATTTTGGAAGTGATGTTAGAGATCTTCTAATGGGATTTATACTGATGGAATGAATCAATATCAGAGGCTAAGTAGATAACATAGTTCACAGCCTATTTTTTGGTAGTTTAAAACTTTTCTACACATCTATGTATGAAGAAAAAATATGTTTTAATTTTATTGATTATTTCTGGACCAAAATAGATGGGAAATGATATTAATGTGCATATTTCAACATTTATTGATGATTTGAAACTACTATGAGAGATAAGTGATAAATATTTCAATGCATACTAGAAATTTTATTTTATTTTGTGTGCCATGATAATGTTCACTATAAATGACAATCCTGCATAAAAACATGTCTGGATAAATTGTTAAAGGGTATAAAACATGTCAAATTTGTAAATAATAGACTTAGTATTATCAATTGTAGAATGTAAGAAAGATAGTGTATATGTGACATCGAAGATTTTTTCAAACTGATAATCCATATTGTAGATTGAAAAAAAGAATTCAATAGTTTACTGGAATACAACTTTCCCCCTTGACCATTTTATGTTTATGAATATTATTATAGGATAAAAAATATTGACAAGACATTTGGGAATAAAAGAAGTTCGCATCTTCAGAAAAATATCTGGAAGAGACTGTCTATCAATTTCGAACTGCCTTATTGGCGATACGTAGAGGTAAAACATAACATCATTGTTATTCATGTTGAGAAAAACATATGTGGAAATTTTATTTTAACTTTGTTAGATATAAAAGGAAAGAAAAAAAGATGTATTTCATGCTAGATTATAATTGATATCAATTAGAATACATTTGGGGTTAGCTCCCACTATAAAAGGAAACAGAACATATTTACCTTTGGCTTGTCACACATTAAGAAAGACTGAGAAGATGATTTTTTTTTTTAGTTTCTTCATGGTATTAATGTACATAGTGGTTATTCTTGAAATTTAAAGAATTTGGTGTCATTGAATAATTTTAAATTAATATGTATGAAATTTCATGATTTTCATGTATTGATGCAACAACTTCTACCAGTCACACTGCATGGTATATTGTTGACCGATGTCAGAAAGACTATCATCAGGTTATGTAATTTTTTCGAATCCATTTGTAGTAAAGTTGTTTATCTAAATTTTTTAGATTTATTTGATAATGAAGTATCTCTTATTATTTTTCAACTATAACTGTATTTCCCATCTATTTTTTGATATAATGTTTCATCTAGTGATTCATCTGGTGTATGGGATAAGAAGATGTGATCTTGTTTATTTATGGTGGATGTATCCTTTTAAAATATATACAAAAATTTTGAAGGGATATGTTAAAAATACTTATCGACCAGAGGCATCTATTGTTCATAAATATGTATAAGAAGATATGATTGAGTTCTATACTGATTATTTGTATGAAGTGGACCATATTTGTTTCCATATATCTCTGCATATGACATTTGATAGTAAAGGTAGAGGGATTCAAGGCTTAAAGGTAAAGATCATTCCACATGATGAAGTGATGCAGGCACATTTGAATATTTCGAACAACACATATGAGGTTCAATCATATATATCAGAACATATTGTAGAATTAAAGTTACGATATCAAAAAATAAATGAAAAGTGGTTGATGATCGATCATAAAAATACACGTGTTTCATGGTTTAAAGAGAATTTCATCACATATATATCTACATCAGAAACATTGAAATGGTTAGAAGGGGCCATATAATAATGTGATCACATGGTTTGGTTTTGATATTAATGGGTACACATTTTACACAAAGAAGCTAGAGGACAAGAGTACTGTTCAAAAATAGAGGTGTAATAGTCATCACTGAAGCACATCATTTTTCAGGTGAAAAGGATAAAAACCCAATTTCTCCATCAACACTATATTTAGGAGTTCTTAAAAAAATATGGGAAATTGATTATATTAAATATTTATTCACTATTTTTAAGTGTAATTAGGATGCAAGTAAGAGTGGTGTTAAAAATGATGAATATGGGTTTAAAATGGTTGATTTTAAATATTTAGTTATAATGAGGAACTATTTATCATGGTCACACATGAAAAGAAAATATTTCATGTCATAGATCCATTGATTGACCAGTGGTCAATAATTTTGCAAGGGAAAAGAATCTATTTGGCTTATGAGAATGATGATGATGATGATATTGATTTATATGAGGCTTATTTGTCTATTACACAATTTCCGAATAATAGTGACTATAACACAGACATAGTGCATGCAATACGAAATGATCATGCTGAAGGGATACAAGAAAATACCGAAGTACTCTTCAAATTAATCTAGTAATTATTTACTTTATATTTCTTTTTTGTAATTTACATGTGAAAAACTATATTATTTAATAACTACTGGATATTTAGTTATATGTACTTGATTATTTATTAGATTTTTTATGTTAAATTTTGAAATTCCATGGTTACGGTTAATCATTTTTTCATTGAAACACCTGACATACATTATTATATTTGGTTTAGTTTATGTATATGAGAACACATTTTCAATCATTGGTATTTAAATTTTTAAATGCTTATGTCTTTTTAGAAGTAATTTTTATATTTAATAGTTCACCTTGCATATTATTTTGGTCAAGAATCACAAAATTATTTTTTAAAAAAATTACAGATGCGTACCACTTTTTTTACTTAAATGTTTCAATTTTCATGTTTTCTAATTACTGACTTGCCTAATAATATTCTGGTACACAAGAATTTCATTACATTTTCCCATTACAATGACATATATAGATACAGAGACAGATTAACATCAATTGATGTATTTTAAATTTTTCATATTATTAAATATCTAGTAATATAATTATATAATGAAATCATACTTTTAATTTACAAAAAAAAATTGCAGTCTTACTGATTAGACTTCAGTCGTGGAGTTTTCTGCATTTAGTATTCAAAAATCGAATCCTGTAGTTGGTAAATGTGGAATTACATGTTTACCAAAACCGTCACTTTCTCATTGATAAGAGAGATTACATATTCATTTTAATTATGATAATAATGGAATTGGCCTAAATGCAATACAATTTATTATCTATATCGGCATGAAAAGAAATTGTAGGATAGTCATTTTATATCCTTATTGGAAGTTTTCCAACAAGATGGTGATAGATCAGCTTTGGGAGGCTGTGAAGGTAAAATATCTCAATTGATTTATTTTATCTCATTTTTCGAATATGATATATTTTAAATCACTATTTATTATGTTATGAAACTATAGATGACATTCAATTTTGATGGAACAAAAGAAGTTAAGAAAAGATTTCTTACTTTAGCTATGGTTCGATAGAGGGATTTTAAAATGAAGTTGACCAAAAATTATGTGTTTGGAAAGAGATAACATGTAATCGCATTCCTCAAGTATCCAATTTTAGATGAATATAAAAGGAAGAAATTTTTTTTCCACCTGACATGATGAAAAATTTCAGGTATGATAATTATATTATATTTTATTGTAAAATTTCTTATATATGTACTTAATTACTTATTAGTTTATATTTTATATAAAAGGATTCTAGGAAATCCCATAAATACATTAAGTTGCAAAATTTTTACCCTCATTTTTTATAATGTGGAGGGTATCATTTATTAAAGTAAAAAATGATTAGGGAAAAGTTTGATGAACTGAGAGCTCACTTCACTAGTGGTTCTGATGAGGTCCAATTTGGTCCTCTTTCTTCACCAACCCGCCATGAGTAATGGAGAAGAGAAAGAAGAAAAAATGAAAAATATTTTACAGAGAAAGAAAAGGAAGTTGTTGAAAGAATTGTAAGTAAATAATTATTATTTTTCATGAATTTGGTAATGTATAAATTAACAACAGAAATATGATATTTTCATTTTTCATTTCAGGATGAACTTTAGGAGTAATTTACAAAGGGTACTTTTATCCCTGAGGGTAGGATCAATGTTCTAGCCACTACATTATGAAATCCATAACACCTAGGCCGTATACGAGGATATGAGGTGGGTGTTAGTATTCAAAAAGTTTTTTTCATAAAAGTAAACAATCAAGAGACCAAGAAATTGAATCCTTACAAGCTCAACTAAAAGATATGAAAGAGTCCATAGGTGATCAAATTTAATAAGTTGTGAAGCAGGATTTGTTAGAACAAATAACAAGACAATCATAGTTTTTGTAGGCTTCCCAACCCACCCATCCATCCCATCTTTCTTACTCAAATCCTCCACCTCCTCGCTCGGACCCAACCTTATACTATGAGTTGTATCTAGGAGATCCTGATGTACATATTGTAGCGTTTAGAGTCATTAATTTTTTAGGTGATTATGTACATCACCATCCCATTCAGATTGGTCAGGTTTGAGTATCGATAAATGATATTATTGCTCTTATTGCTCTACTACCATTCCCTACCATGGGGATTACCAGAGTTGGGTATTGTATGGGTCCTTTTTTTACATTTTCCATCAATCCTTCTTCATCATATTTCATATGAGGTATGTGTTTTCTGAAATATTAATTACATCTAATTGAAAATTACTTATAATGTTTTCTGACATTTAACTTATATTGGAGTATTTTTAATCCAAAGAAATGGCACAATGGAAATTGAAGGTTCAGAAACAAACAACTATAGATACATCAGATATTTATGATGGGATAGAATGATTATCTCCTATTTCTTATTTCTTGGATAATATCCATGAGCTTCAGATGTCATCTGATGTATGTAGAAGATACTATCCATTGAGAATATTTCACAAAGATATCATGGATATTATTGAGTTTAATGAGCTCACTGTGAATCTGTTGTAGTTATTTTCCATGTAATTAAATTGACATTTTAGTTTTTATTTTTTTTAATTAAGGATGATTTAAATTGGCTAACTATATTACTTTTTAAATTTGGTATCTACAGACAATACTTATTCAAAATTTAAGCACATGTGTTTATGGTTTTATAGATCCAGAATATATTTCAACAGATATGCAATATGTGTCGACTGAAAATAGAGTGCCATATATATGTGAGTGGTTATCAATGATGAATATTGGGTATTGGTTTATTCCATTCCTTGATGGGTAAGATTATAAACATAATTGTGAACTAAACTTCGTTATAATGTCATTAAATGTGAACTTTTTGAATTGTAAGGGGAATTAGATGTTCGTAATATTCTACCCAAGTGAAAGCACATTATATTGGTTTTTCTCTATATTAGGTCATGTTCATAAAATATTTTCCACCTTGTTAGAAAAGTATGTTTTTTGTTTTTTATATTCTCATTGTTTTTTATTATCATTATTTATACATGTATTATTAGTTTTTATATATGAAAATGCAGGTCACGGAAAAAAATTAACAAAGATCGCTTGTCAATACAAAATCCAAATAAAATAAAATATTTGAAAGTAAAGGTAATTATTTCTTATATTAGATATTATTTTGATTTTTGAATATATATTTATATATATTCATATATATTGGTTTTTATTATCAAGTTACTGTTTTATTAACAATAGTGTCATCGTCAACAAGGATATGTCAAATGTGGTTATTATGTTATACGATTCATTTACGAGATAATCACAACTTGGGTAACGAATAATTATGATGAGGTTAGTCATATTAATTATTTTATATTTCCTATCATGGTGTTATATTTTTTAATGTTATGCCATTCAACATCATTTTAGCCATTAAATAATGTCGATTCATACACACAATAAGATCTTCACAATCTTCGATCTTTGTTCACGAACTACTTATTTAGTATGGCTAGGATTTAAGGTTTGTATAATCTTATTTTTTTTATTACTAATAAATTTTCCTAATAATATATGTTTAAAAAACTTATAATTCTTTTTTTTATAATAGGTGTTTGAACATAATGATATCAAATGAATTCTTCAACAATAACCAACAATCATCATATTGTAAATTTTAGATATGTATTTTTTAATTCTACTTTATAATACAAATTAATAGATAATTTTTTTGATTAAAAAAATAAATGTATGTATTTTTTTGTAGATTTTTAGTCAATGTTGTGTGATTGATTTCTGTATACTGGTTTTTTATTACAGGTATTTTGATTATTATGGGGATGTAATATTTAAATATTTCTGAAAAAATTAACTTTCAATGTTGGTTTTTATAGAGACTAATTCCAAATCATTAAAATAAACAAAAAACTGTATTCAGTTTGATTTTTTTTGTTGGTTTTTAGAGGAAGCTGATGCCAAAAACTAAACAAAAAACTAAGCACACTATCCATTTCGGTGTTGGTTTTTAAAAAAATGACGCTGAAAACCTTATTATCTACATCACTTGTATATAATTAGGTTAAAAACCAATGTCTAGATTGGAAAACCCCCAATTTTAAATCATCTTTTTTCACTAGTGGTTATACTGACGAGAGCTATTCTGCTGCATAGGTCCTGTCAATGAATTTGATGCTTGAGAAGCAAGAGATGTGTCCCTAGCACCCAACCTTGGAGCACTAAAATTATATCAATTAAAATATCTCATATGATCAAAATTTTGATATGATTTACGTGGTTTTGTATAATATCTTTTCATATTCTCAAAAGAACCACATTGAAAACACCCTGACTGACTCTTCAGTCGAGCAAGTAAGTTGACCAATCCCATAGTCTCATTCTAAGATACACCAACCCCATTGAGAATAGGTGTCCCTTCTCTAGTTTTTTCCAATATTTGAGTTCCCACCAGTTCTCATAGGAATAATCATACTTCCTCCAATCGGGTTTCCTAATATATCTCTTCTTTCATCATTTTATTGACCATCTTTTTATAATCCTTTATACAATGCATGACAGTCTTTTAGAGAATTTATATTTCAATCCTGACTCTAAAAAAAATCTTTCAAGGATTCAATTATATAATCTTCTAGTGAAAAAATGGACTAAATTCATAATTTTATCCATATACTCTATTACTGAGAGATTTTCCTGCTTCAAACTGAATAATTCTATTGTTCTAGAAATTTTGAATATGTGAGGATAAAATTGTTTGTTGAAAAATTATTCAAAATCATCCCATGAAATGACTTGTTCTAATTTTGATTGATTTGTTAAATCTCAACATTGGTGTGATATATCCTCCAACATATACATTTCTATCATCACTTGCAACTTAGCTGCGGTGATAAGGAAATCAGTGATTTGATTCATCCTATTTATCCACACTTCTTCTTTATTCGAATCTGAATCACCTAGAAAGAGGTGGACTCTTCTTTTGGAACAGAATCTAATGATCCAGTTGTCATGGTTCATCCTTTTTATTCCCTCTATCCAAAACCTAAAAATCCTAGACAATACTTTGGATTTACTGTTGGCTCACCTATGGCTTAGGTGTAACCGGATTCTCAGTAGTATCCTTCGGTTGGTTTCTCCAGCACATACTCATTTAAATTATCTATAACCAAAAATAACTCCATTTAATCTTACATATTAGCAGCTGAAGGCTTAATAATTTTGAATTTACCATATCACACATATCAAAAAAAGGCTTTCCAAAATTCAACAATTTCTGCTATCAAAACCATTTTTGAAAATTCCACCATGATTTTTGAAAATCAATCCATTTTTAACTATTTTAAAAAATAAAAATATTTTCACCAAATCATAAATAATTACTCCAATTGAATTATGAACTCCATGTGGGAAGTCATTACTATCAATACATGCTATGCTCTTCTCATTATCTAAAACCATGATGATGAGGTAACAACTCTCGTAGAAGTGTCTAAAAACACTCATGCACCAAAACTACCTAGTGACTTGAAGTTCAACATAAATAGGTTATCTAATCCTTTTTATTCTCTACATTTCATGTTCTAATAATCATACTCCTTTCTACTAATACAACTAAAGGTCTGAACAACTAACACCCAATGATCGAAAAAACTGATCCCATTTTTAACATCTTTCCCCTCCTCATTTTATTGAAAAGAAAAGGGTGTTATTGGATGGTTTCACCCAAATTTACCCTTGTTATATGGTGTAAGTGGTTACTTTTATGACATCTTGGGTTATTTAATCCATAGAGACTGAAGAAGAAACCTATATACACTCTGATTTGATGGATCAATTGGCTATGAAGTTGCCGACATGGGTGTTGATTATAATTAAGGAAATAATGAGTTAACATAAATAACAATAAAATAAACATAATAAATTGATTTAAGACAATTAAATTTTATGGTCTGATCATAGGTTTTTGTTAGTGCAAGAAAGGATATAATTGTTTTCTTATTAACTTTATATTCACTTGTTTAATAGAAATCAAATCCATGAGATAAGACCACAATATCCTTCTCTAATTTAATCCTTACATATTTCCAAAGATAATCACCAATTCACTTATAGTATAACTTTCATGATCACTCCAAGTAATTGGATCATATTATCACTCAAAATGTGTAGTTGTTAAATTTAGTGAAGATGAAGAAGCAATAAGTCAAAGAATTTGAAATATAAAATAATATGATGAATTAAAGAATTTAAAAATGTCATATAAAATCCAATACAACCCCAAGAAACTCCCTATTTTTAAACCAAAAAAGGTTTATCCTTCTATTTATTCAAATCTCTCAATGGATGGTGGGATTCAACATAAAGAAGTGGGATTGAAGAAGAGAAACACTGACATAACAAACACTCCACCATCATGTGAGTAATTTAACAATTGTTTGTGTAAATAAATTCACAACACCATTTAATGGTATCGAAATGTTATGAAATGTTAAATAATAATTTCTGAAGAATAATAACTTTTACTAAGATTCTAATATGATTGAAAAAAACATACATTAAAAAAATGAAGGTGTGACTACGAAATGAAAGCGTAAAATTAAAATTGAAAGAAAACCTTGGATGCCTCAATACCTTCATCAAGAGATCATTATATAAAAATATTAGTAACCTATGGTCTATCCCCCATTAATACATTCCTTCCCCATAAATTAGGAGAGTCAAAATTAGGGTGATAAATCAAAGTAAATTGGACGTTTCAATGTTGACCAGGAAATTCGTCCAGATTCATCCCCTCATTTGGTATGCTCGTATGAAACTGAATAAGAGAGAATCTTGAGGGGTCGTAGAAGGTAAATATGATCTTCCATGTTTCCTATAATATATTTAAAAATTTAGTGTCAATTGGTTCATTCAGAAATATTTTATGATCTAAACGGTGGGATGAATTTATGGGCGTTCAAATATGGCCATAAATTTAATCTTCATCTTTGACCGCCTGAATCACCACGAAAAATTCCAAATTAGCTTTGGACATAGTTGAATGAAATTATCCACATAATTTTATATTTATAAAGTTAAAATTTTAGCTTCATTAGGCTTGTATTATGGGCCCCACTTTTGTTTGATGGGTGTTAGGCCCATTATGCTTTGTCCTGAAAATTTCTGCATTAATGCCCAAAAATTTCCCTCTTCCATTGGGATTCAACTATCGATCCTAAAATGTAAAATGTTCTAAAAAAATTGATAAATATAATCTCAAATATATAAAATTAAAATAATTAATATAATTTATTCCACAATCATATGATTAATTGGGACCAAATTGATACTTTAAACACGAATTGCACGATGATGTAAAATGAAGTTCAATTTATAAATGGGATTAAAATTCATGTTCATTGACATTGAAAAAATCAATATTAAGATATAAAAAATGAATATTAGCATATTTAAGTGGCTAAACACACCCCCAACTTGAGTTTTTATAGTATCGAAAAAATAGTATATCAAAAAAATGAAATTGAATTCCCTTTTCTGAAAACATTTTGACATACATTTCTCATAAAAAATCATTCCAAAAAATCCTGAAACCATTAAAAATAATTTCAAACAAGATAGGTTCACAATACTATCTAATGTACAAGACCAATACTTTTTTAAAATTCATCATCACATTTCATCCAATTTCAATTAATCATGATGATGTGTTGTGCATCACAAAAGACATGGGACCATTTTATTGTTCAAGGGGAAAATGGAAGTTCTATGTGGGACTCACATTAAATATTAAGATGAGTATCCAATTTTTTTTGGTTTATTTTGTTTCAATTTTTTAAAATCAAAGTTGATATGAAAAGACTAACTCTAGAGAAGACAACTATGGAGTCACGATCCCTATGTACTGAACACCACACGTATTGCCAATTCCATAGTCTATAATAGAGATGTAAAGCTTGTATTTAGGAAAGAAGACTATGAAGTCGTGATACCCAAGTGCTATTCACCATCAATTTGGAAAAAATATATCTCAATGCGGTGTTTTTTTAATTTTTTTTGGATACTCAAATTAAAATTAATGTTGTCCCAAACCCCATGATATGATGAAAGGGACCCAAGAACTCAAACTTACACCCAAAATCCAATGGAAGTGCATTGTGGCATTTTGATTAAGGGGGTGAAAATTTAAACATTCAAAAATCACTTCGGACAGCTAATTTGTTTTGAAAACTATACTTATAAACATAAAAATTCATTAAAATCATAATCAAGGCATTCAAAATAATTTGAACTTCGGTTTTTATATTTCATAATGTGTATTAACGTATGCAAGGATAATGATTGGATTTATTTAGAAATTCTCATATTTTCACTACCCAAAACTTAGAATGACACTACCCTTAGCGTTTAAATAGAAAATAAGAGAGGGATCATAATTGGGAAGAAATAGGGGAGATGTGATTTGAAATTAAATCATGGAATAAAACCACCTTGTCTGAAGTGATGACCCATGAATAAAAAATTGATCAATTTGGATTCACATAACATGTAGACATCTTGGTGATGATTAAAGTTTGTGTTTTCACTCTGGAAGGAAAGTGTGTTATTTGAAAATACTAAAATGTTTTGATTATTAAATATCGAAGAAAAAAACATTAGATCAAATTAGAAACCCCAAGAGGTTCCCTTAAGAAAAAAAAATTAACATAAAATAAATACAAAAGTAGGGATGCCACCCGGAAAGTGCTTAATTTAAATTACTTATCTCAGCTTGAACCCCCAAAATTATCAAATACCAACAATCAAGATTATAATGGCCCCATATTTCTTACATCAACATGATTGATATTGAGACTTTTTTTAGAATTTATTTCATGTGAAAACCCATGTTCAACATGGAGTGTGAAAATACATGTAATTTCAGGTAATGGTTGATCTAGTTTCATCTGTAGTATTTCCTAATATTTCAAGGGTAAATCTTATTTTTTTGGGATTATAGAGGAAAATGGATGATAATTGAATGGTACTGGTTATCACAAATGGAGGGATTCTTGAGTGGGGATGGAAGGATACTAACTTTGAGTTCAGTTTCATTGAATTTTCCCAAAGAATATTGGAAATTAGAATCAAAATCAATTTAATATATGTATTTTTTATAAATTAATTGGTTCCTTATGATCATAATATTCAACAAAAAAGTTTGATATATTAGTTTCAGGAATGTGTATGGACACAATGTTTGTGATTTCTCCAAATGGTTTGGTGATTAGTGTTTCTAAAAAAATCAGTATTGGATCAATATTTAGGACACTCAATCCATGATGAGAATTTTCCCCCATGTGAAAAAAATCATTTTACTCTTGTTCTAAAGACTCTTTATCAATTACTTGATCGTCTTTAGTTACCCAAAATCCAAATATTGAAGAATAGAAACATTGACATAATGAACACTCCACCGTAATGTGAGTAATTTCACAATTGTTTGTGTGAATAAATTCACACCATCATTCTAAGGTATCAACATGTTAATAAAATAAAATGAATAAGTGAAGAATAAGAAAAAAAATTATTATGAAAATAATATTATTTAAAAACACTTACATGGAAAAAATGAAAGTACGATTACAAAATAGAATCATAAAATTACAATTGACATAAATACATGGATTCCTAAATACCTTCACCATGAGCTCATAATATAGGTAAATTAGGATCCTATGGTAGATCCCCTATAAATAAATTTCTTCCCCAAAAATTTATAGTCTCAAAAAGAGGGTGGGAAATCAAAGGAAATTGGACATTTCAAAGTTGACCATGAAATTCATCCAGATTCATCACCCACTTTGGCATGCCTGTATGACAAAAATAATTATGAATCATGAGGGGGCATAGAATTTAAATATTATATTCCTTGTTTCCTAAAATATCTTTCAAAATATCATCTCAATTGGATCACCCATTCAAATTTTATGATCCAAATAGTGAGCTAAATTAATGGACGTTCAAATATGGCCATAAATTTAATCTTCATCTTTGCCTGCCTGGATAAACATGAAAACTTAAGAATTAGATCTAGAAATAGTTTAATGAAATGATAAACATGATTTTATATTTCTATATTTATAATTTGAGCTTCATTTGGATTTTATTGTGGGCCCACCTTTTTTATGGGCCTTAGACCCATTATGATTTGTCCATAAAACTTCTGCATTCATGCCCAAAAATACCCTTCTTCCCTTGGGATTCATCCATCGAACATAAAAGAAAAAATGTTCCAAAAAAAGTGATAAATAATATCCCAAAATATAAAATTAAAATAATTTATATAATTTATTCCAAAATCATATGTTTAATTGGGCACAAATTGAAACTTTAAACATGAATTGCACAATGATGTGAAACGATGTCCAATTTATGAATTGGATTAAAATTGGTATGTGTGGACATTGAAACAAATAAATATTAATATATAAACAATTAATATTAGCATATTTCAGTAGTTACTCACTATCCTTAGGTTAAATCCCCAAGACACCAAAGGTTGGAAATAAATGTCAAGGGATTTATACACATTTAGGGGATGATTTTACCTTTAAAGATAAAAAACCCAACCAAGAAAACCATAAAAAAAACAAATATATGATGCTTGAGTAAAAAATTAAACTCAATAAAACCAAACCAAACTAGATACCATATCATAGTACAAGAAGGAACAAGGTGACATAACGGAAGGAACCAACAGATGAAAAAAGCCAAAGACAACTCACAAACTACTCTAAGCTCTAAATCCACATGCTTATCCAAAGGTATCAAGAATCATCACTAAAGAACTAGGATACCCTGACTTTTCCCATGTCTTCATAGATGAAATATGTAAATACACAACAATGCTCAAATAGGAGGTAAACTCAGTAATATTTCTCCAATGACTTCCTAAATCATGCCACTAGGAAAATACATATTATCAAATGTATATAAAAAAGTTTAAAACAATTTAAAATATTTTATATCAAATCCAAAATTGTTTTACAAAAAAAATCTCCACAAAAAGAAATTAAACAAGACTTGAAAACATTTCACATTATCATTTGGCATACCCATTCCACACATCAACACATCTAGACATGCATGACTAGGTGACAGTTCTATACTCATGATCATTCACTCGTCAATCTACTAATTCATCACAAGGTGACTAATACTAGGTTCCCCAATGGAATATTTCCCTTCCACAAGGTCACATATAATTAAAATTAACTCACACCAACCATATATTCCCAATACCATGCCAAACCAATCATGTCCATCCATTTCAATGAAAAATTTATTTTATTAAAAACATTCCTACAAAAATTATCCAAGTATCAAAACCAAACCATAATTCTTAAACCATTATTTTAAAGTCAGTAACCAAAAGTACTTTCCTCAAAACCAAACATTTTCCACAAACCATAAAATTTACACCATTTCACAAAACCATCAATAAATAATTTTTCCATCAATAATAGTTCAACGGTTTCAAAAAAAATTTCAACAAATTCAATCAATTTGAAACCAATTCTTCAAGTTCTAATCAAGTGGAATTGATAGAGAAGCCACTTACCCCAAGAACATTGGTGAAAACAAATATTAGAACAATGATTCTCTATATTTGATCATGAAATACATTCCCTTCATTAGATTCCTTAATAAGTCATCATAAAACAATCCAAAAACCATATATCTAACCATAATGGAATATATCTATGGTTCTGAGATGGATAATAATGATGGATCTAAGATGAACAACCAATAATGAGAATTTACTAGATAAATAGGATCTCTAACAATGTTTAAACCAATTACGGATTTCTCCCTAACTGAAGGAAAATTCTTCTCACACCTTGGGATAAAACTAAATTCATGTTATTAGTGGATTAGGAAAATCTTGATTGATTAAGGAAGTAAATAAAATTAGATCTACAAATTTTGGTCTGACAACTATAAATCACACGGTTAGGATGCACAGTTTGGAAAATCATGTGCCAACCATGTGGTTTCTATTTCCACAATCCAACACTTAGCATATTTGGATTTCATGGTTAGAAAAATTGAACACCAACCATGCATTATACATTTTCCCAAGATAAAATAGGCTAGTGAGGTTTCTCCTGGGCATCCACATAGTTTGGCCAAACCATTCGTCAATTCTGTACCTTCTAATAACCGTATTTTTCTCTTACATAGTATCCAGGAGGTGTTTCACAATTTCTACTAACCGTTCTCAAACCATACACCTCCAAGAAACCTGCCAAAAAATTTCAAATACCCTATGAACCTCCTGAAACATAACCCAATAATTATATATACTTAAAATACATAAATAAAGGGTCAAATAACTAAAACTGTGGGTGATATAATTTTAATGATAGTTTGTGTGGAAATAAAAATGGAAGAATCTCACGAAGACCATCACACCAAAACGATACAGCTCATGCATAAAAACAACCTATATATATCATATATATATATATATATATGTGTGTGTGTGTGTGTGGATTTAGTAAATATATCCTATATTCAACATCCTATATTTATTATCATTTCTAGATTTTGATCCAAATACAGACTTTTCATATTCATGAACTCCACTACCAGGAGCACTTCCCATGTCAACCAATTGCATAACCATTTTTAGAGAAGAAGAATTTCCTTTCCTCCTAGCCTCTTGATCATCATGAACTACCTACTGAAAAACCTCATTGAAACTAGCCAATTTAATAGAATCAAGAGCAGCAGGTCCAGGCTTATCCCAACCTAGAGATTTGGAAATAATACTATAACTAAGGGCATTACTACTCCTTGAAGAAATATAATGGACTTTATGACCACTTATATAATCATGTAATGAACTTGAAATTCCAAAAAAATCATCATTCCAAATATTCTTCTATGTTTCATCTCCTAGTTCAAGATCAAGAGTTGGAGAGACCGGAACATCGTATCTCAATGCTTCCTTACCAGCAACATCTGCACTTGCAGAGGGGTCAATCACATCTTTACTGAGTGACTGAAAATTTTAATTTTTTGACATCGTTTTCATTAGAGAGACTAAATTCAAATTCCCTTTATGATTCTTTATAAAAATCATTTTATGATCCTACCACAAATGAAAATCAGCATCTTTTTTAGCCTTATCTTCCAATTCAGTCTATCCTTCTTCATATTTAACATCACAAAGATCTAATTCAATTCATTTTTTAAGTACATATATGAATGAAAATATATCATTAAAATATATACCGAACTACTACCTAAGAGAGACCACAATAAGGATCCTCCTTAAAGGAGACTTTACCTTATAAATTTTCACTTTAGAACCAACACCATTAGCCGACTGTGCAGAAGTAGTGTTATCCTTCATCATCTTTCTAAACTCCTATGAAGCCTCTGTAGATGGAGCCATAAAGGGAACATAAGAGGTCACTTTCCCATTAAACTTTTACACCAGAGTTTTTTATAGACTCAACTTTAACAACCTTCATACCATTATACTTTTTATGAAAATCCTTTTTATTTGTCCTCTCAAACCCCTGGCATTACAAGAGATTCTCCAATGAAAGGCATCATTAGAATTACCAATGAAATTTCAATCCACTTAAAAATGATGATGCTTAAAATAAACCATACAAAAATTTATTTTATCCTTGGTAATGGAGAGAATTTCTTTTTCAATTAGGGTGGTATTGAGATGTGCCCACCAACATCCTTAGAAAATGGTTGGACCTCACTAGTTTTATCTCTCTATCTAGACAGATTTGAACCCCAATTGTAGTCGCTATATCCTGAAGAATCTCTAGATTCCACATAATCCAATTATGTCCATTAATCATAATCCAAATATAGGAAAGATCCTTACAAACATTAGATAAATTGAAATCAAGAATCTTTTAAGGAACATGAATGGCTCTAGGCTTCAAGGACAAGGGGTAGAAGCTCCATGTGTGTTGTCTTAGATTTCCTGAAGGAAAGAATCAATAGAAAAGGTCCATGTCCAATTGAAATGCACTTCCAATCTAAAACTCCCACAAATTATAGAAACCCTATAGACTATGTACCCGTGATTCGAAGGTTTCTCGTCCTTGGGAAGAATAACTATCCTAGAAAGATAATTCTTACCCATAACAAGCCTTTCTAAAACTGCATTCGTATTAGCCTCAACATAAGCCAATAAATCCTTATTAGCAATCCTACAAGTAGATGAGTCGATGAATGACGAAAGAGAGAGTAAGATGACATCACCAACCAGCCCTCAACACCCTTTAGAACCCCTCTCTAAAGGCATGACATGAATAATTGACCTAGAATCATCCTCAACTAGCTTAGACTGATTTCCACCAGTGATTCACCATTGTTTTTAGGAGTTATGATGTTGAACCCCTTCCTACATCATCAATAAATCACCTAAGAATAATTATTAAATAATACTAATAAGTAATAATTCATTTTACTTAATAAATACTTATTATTAATAAATATTAATAATTATTGATAATAAATAATTAAAAATAAATAAAAATTATTAATATGTTAATATAAATTATTACATATTAACAATAATTAATAATTGGTTATTAATAAATTTTTTAAAAATAATTTCTAATTATTAATAAGAAATTATTGATTGGTTATTACATATTACCCATGGGACAAGATGAAGGGTCGTTTAACTCATCAAATGGTGGGTCTTCTGTAACACTTCCACAGATCGGGGCAAGGGAAGCCCTTGCTTTTGTCAGTGCTAAGCAGAAAGAACTAATAAAAGCTTCACCTTTATTAGCACTAGCTAAAAGCGCTGATAAAGGTTGGATTTATCAACACCATTCTTAGCACTGATAAAAGTATTTAATAAAAATATTATTAATATATTTAAAATTATTATATTTATATTCAAAAATAATTTTTATTTCTATACTTAATTAAAAAACACATGTTTATAACTAATATAAATATGATATATTAATATATATTTTTTAATAATTGAAATATATATATAATGTTTTAAAAAATGTATTTATAAGACAATATATATATATCTGTTTAAATAATTATAAAATTATAATATTTTTTTAAATAGTAAATATATTTATTATATTTATAATTATATATAAATACCTTTTAAATTTATTTATTTATTTAAATAAATATATTTTTCCAATGAATTTGGTCAATATATATATGTGTGTATATATATATATCATGAGATAATGATGATATTCATGGAAATGATTATCATTATTTATGTTCATATATTGATGTGCGAGTATAATTGATTCTATGTGGTCATAAGTTTATTTGTGGACATGACTTCAAATGTTAATATTGCCTATATTATGATGACACATGCATAAGTTATGTATTCATGACTCATGAATTTTCATTTATAAATTGATGCCCTTATTATTCATGCTTTCCATATTTTTGATGACTCATTTTTTATTATCTATACTTTACTATGACTGATTCATTCATGTTATAAACATGAACTTATTATGTTCTCATATATAATTATAAAGTTTCAATTAATATATATAAATAATAAATATTATTATATTTATAATTATAAATTTTTAATTATATATAAATAATTTTTAAATATATTTATTTATAATTATAATTATAACTATATATTTAAATAATTATAAAATTACAATAAATAAATTTACTATGATTTTATAAATATATATTTATATATTTATATATTTATATATAATTGTAATTGTAAATAAATACATATTAAAATAATAATAAAATTATGATAAATATATTTATTATATTTATAATTTTTTAAATATATATAATTATATAAATATATTTATAAATATATAAAAATGTTTATAATTATAATTATAAATAAAATCTCATGGATAAGTGCTTTGTACTCACTCTAGAGTGGAAAAACCTTAGGGAGAAGTACTCTGTGCTCTTCAATCAAAAGAACTCACAGTCAGAGTGAGAAACATCTGATGACGATGATGACACTGATCATGAAATATGAGAATGATCATGTTCTTTATTTGTTGGTTTCTCTTTTGGATGAGAGCATGTCCTCATCCATCATCATTCCTCTATCATCTTTATTTTTCTAATAATTGTTTGGGAGTAGCCTCGCTTACCACTTAAACCTTTTGCATAAATATATAAAATTATATAAATATATTTATAAAATTATAATAAATATATTTAAATAATAAAAATACTTATTTATTTACATCTTTATCATCACTTTTTTAGCGCTGATAAAGATTAGTTTTATCAGCACTCTCTATATTATCATTGATAAAACTACTCTTTATCATTTATTTTTTGAAAGCAATGATAAAATTATTACACATTCTTATAAAAGGATGCTTAATTGATTCACAATCTCCTCATGCCTTCATGATTTCGTGGAACCATAGTGCTTTCGCAACTGCTCTCACAAACATCACTCCCTATCATTTCTTCCTACCCGTTCCTTCGTATTTTCCATCACTGTCATCGTCACTCCCGGCAATTTTTCTCACTCCCTATCATCATCGCTCTCTGCCTAGTTGTCATTTATCCCGACCACCGTTACTCCCTTCACTACCACCATATCTCCCAACTCTCACTTCTCTTCATAAACTAATCATCGCTACTCAAAGGTATGATGTTATTGTTTCTCCTTTTTAATCTCTTCTTCCTTATAAGACTTTACTCCTTCCAACCTCGATGCATGTCTTTCAAACCTGATTCACCTCTTTGTTATATACCCACACCAAACATGTTCACTAATAGTGTATAAGTTGATTTAACATTAATTTAAATTTCCTTTATTATAATATTTTCATTTTGATAGGGGTTTGAACCTAGGTACACCAATGAATCTGTAGAAAATGTGTCATGCACATATGTATTGTGTGTCAAGTGGTGATAATAATATGTTTTAATTATCATATTTGCATCGACGTGTATTTTCTAGCCATGTAGGCCCTATTATGGATTTATTTTTTTCATTTTCAATGATTATATTTTCTCAAAATCACACTTAGACATAAATACTTCCATGTTATAGTGGATTCTTTAGTTTTGATTATTGTGATTTTATTGTTTTAATGATGTTTTAAATAAAAAAATTTCCAATGTAATGATTCAATTTATTATGAATTTATTTTGGTATTTTATATGTTTATATTTTGAAATATTCATGATTTAACTCTTACAAACAGCCAAGAGTTATAAATTAAATTTTTTTTTACGATTTTAAATTAATTGATTAAATATAATCATGCTATAAATGGATTTGAAATATGTAAGGTTGAATTTTATTAATTTGAATGAGTATATGGAGTTTTTGGGGATTATTTTAAAATGGTAATAATGTGTTATGTATTTTTCATAGGAAAATTTATGTATTTTACAATTCTATTTTTTATAAATTATCTATGAATATATTCATTTGTTTCAAGTCACAGTGATTGTGAATTGATCTTAAATGATATAGGTATTTTTTGTGATGGGGGATGACTGGTACATTTTTGTTTTGTTTTTTATTTATTAAAAGTATATATTAATTGTGATGGGTATTTTTTAACTATACTATGTTTTGTTATTAGGATATCGTAATATTTTAAAAACCCAATGCCAATTTAAATGTTGTTTAACAAGAATGTAACATAGTTTATATGGTTAGCTATAATGGTGACATATTTGGTTAAAGTATTATGATACACTTTTTGATTATTGTGATTATTTATTTTCATATACATATATCAATATATTTATTTCATTTAGTCATGAGAATTTATTTTGTTGATAGTGTTTAGTAAATAATGGATTGCACATATATTTTTTCAATATTTATCTTTTTTTAAGATCTTTGTTTGGGTGAAATCATTATTTTCATATTTTAAATTATAATATCTCATGATATTATATTTCCTTATTTAATGATTTATATAAATATATTATTATTACATTTTAATTTTAATATGATATTTCATCACTACTCTTTTTTTCTCATTTGATTTTGATATAACCACATTATAATCCATTTATATATCCTTTCTTGCTAATAATTTGATATCCCTCCTCCATTTGTTTCCTATTTCCATAGGGAATCATATACAAGATTATTTTTAGTAGGAATACTTATCTAGATACATATTTAGGATAGATTATTGTTTACTACACATGATTCACACTTTTGGTTTTAGTAATGGATGGATCTAGGAGGAACCAATATAAAAATGGGTGTGATAGACAATGAGGTGACTGTTTGAAATGGAAACCAAATGGGAAGAGAGAAGGAGTGAAAAATATTTTGATAATACTTACTTAACATTCTCAAAAAATGAAAAAAAAAATGGAAAAGATTGAGGTTATTAGGTTTTTAAATTTATGAAAGAGATCATATTACATCAACAAACTACCATCCCTAATGATTTTAAAATAATTTATATTTAATTTAAAATATGCATTATTCCTTTGAGTATTTATATTTTTCCAGTACCACTATGGCTGTTGAAAATACTCATATTCCCAAGATGATATAGATTTTATTAGAAATGAATAGGCAATATACCTGATGGTAGAATGTACACATATAACATGAACATGCGACTTCTATTGAAATAATGGATTGTTTCATATTTATGTTTAATTTATTTCTTTTTATTATTACTCATATATGAATTGATTTCTAATATAGGTGGATTCTTTGTTCGAGTTGGGGGGGGGGGGTTCGAAGCTGCTCATGTTCATGAGAAACTGGACTTTGAGGCTATAACTGAGAGTTCAAGGGGAAGGTAAAAGTGTTATTTAATATACTATGTTTTTTTAATAATATTATTTTTTCTATAATACATTAAAAAAATCTAAATTAAATGTTTCACTACTCATGAAAACAATGTCTTCTTTCCATGATGATGTTACCAATCCTACAAAAAACATATTATAATGAAGGAAATCCTTTAAGAATAAGTAAATGTAATGTTATGATATACTTTCACCATTTTACTGAAAATTTATATAATAAAATGTTGATTTGATTTACTTTATTACTTATATAGTTCATTTATTTAAAATATTCATATCTATCTTTCCCACCTTTCTACACCAAAACATACATATACTTCTTCTCCCTCAATAACTTTTCACCCCTATAGTGTTGACATTTATCACATTCCTTCAAGTTCCCTTCACGGCCTTCGCAGGAAGAGAAATGATGCTTCCTCTACTCAATCACAGAGGCAATATTGATGATTTCATAGTATAATAATTTTCCATAGATTAATATATAGTTTTATATTTATGTTTTATTTATTTATTCTTAGTATTTCTCACATAATAATTGATTTCTTATATAGGTGGATTCTTTTGTTCGAGTTGGGTTGGTTTGTTCGAAGTTGTTCATGATCGTTTAAGATTGCAATTGAGATAATAAAAATGAGGAAATGGGTCAAGAATGTATAAAACCTTCAAAAAATGGTGATTTTCTATTATATATTTTATTTATTTTTCTATCATTTTATCAATTATTTGTATGTTAATTTCCTTATCATTTTTATCAAATACTTATTTTATTTTTTCATTGATCTTTTGGGAGGCCATATTTTTCTTTAAAATATCTAAAATAAGCCTCAAAATAGATAACATGTTCCTTTCTTTCAATGCTACCACGATTTATATTGGATTTTATTATCAAACAACAACACTGCATATTGAGTCGATGTTTTAAGTTGAAAAAAGTTTTTCGGCTAAAAACATTGACTCAATATGAAGTATTGGAACATCCAAAAATAAATCCAATTTAATTAATGGTAACATTGGAATTTCATAATTTTTTGAGAATTTGGGATGTGTAAGAATCAGTTGCACATCAATGTGATACACAGTGTGCCCGATATGACTCAAAGTGCTTCTTTTTAATTAAAATTGACATTAGTTTTAGTGAAAAAGAATACAAAAATATTCAAAACCAATAAAAAACCTTAATATTTTTTTTTGATACATTAGTAAAATAATCTATAAGTCATTTTTGATGTGTAAGAATCAGCTGCACCTCAAAATGATATATAATGTGCCTGGTATGACTCAAAGTTTCCATCATCAGTTTAAAATCACCATTTTAATTCAAAAAGTATCACTCACTGAAAACATAGAAAATGTGATCAAATTTTATTTATAATTTAGGAAAATTATTCATAATTCATTTATGATGTGTAGGAATCAGTCTCACAACAAACTAATACATGATGCAACTAGTATGACAAAAAGAGCATGTTTCCTGTTTAAAATTGTATTTTTTGTAAAAAATATAAGTCACATATTCAAAACCATGAAAACAAATTCCTATTATTTTGATAATTTATTAAAATGATACATATTTAATTTGGGATATGTAAGAAACAATTTCACCTCAATCCGACACATGGCGTGGAGAGTAAGACTCCAAGTGAATCTTTTTATTTAAAGTTAACATCAATTTTAGTAAAAAAGACAAATGACATACTCAAAACTGAGAAAACATATTAATATTGTTTTGATACATTTGAAAAATGATCTATAAAACATTTGTGACAAATAAGAATTAAACACACCTCAATCTGATACATGATGTTCTCAGTATGACTCAAAGTGTCTATTATTGATTTAAAATTGAAATTTTAGTTTAAAAAGTTTCACTCACTAAAAACTGAGAAAACACACTTTTATTTTCGTGATAATTTAGTACAATGATTAATAAGTCATTTTTAATATCTAGGAATTAGTCTCAAATAAAACTGATACAAGATGTGGTTTGTATGACTCAAAGTTTGTGTTTCCATTTTAAAATGACATTTTAGTAAAAAAGACAAGTGACATACTCAAAACTGAGAAAAATCATTCAGATATTTTGGAGACATTAGGAAAATGATCCATAGTTCATCTGAGAAATTTAGGAATCATCCTCACCTCAATCTGATGCATGGTGTGACCGATATGACTCCAAGTGCATCTTTTTATTTGAAGTTATCATATCTGATACACGATATGCCCTGTATGACTTTATGTGTCCGTTATCAGTTTAAAATTGAAATTCTAGTTTAAAATGTGTCACTCATCAAAAACCATGAAAATGAACTCATATTGTCTTAATAATTTATGAAAATTATTCATAATTGATTTTTGATCTATATGAATCAGTCTCACATCAAACTGACACACGATGTGACCAGTATGAGTCAAATTTCATGTTTTCAATTTAAAATGACATTTTAGTAAAAAGACAAGTGACGTACTCAAAACTGAGAAAACACATTCTGATCATTTTCATACTTTATAAAAATGATACATTAGTCATTTGAGATGTTTAGGAATCATCCTCACATCAATCTAACACACAGTGTGACTGATATGACTCAAAATGCATCTTTTTATTTAAAATTGACATTAATTTTAGTAAAAAGGGAATCTAACATACTCAAAACTGAGGAAACACATTTTAATTGTTTTCATACTTTATAAAAAATGATTAATAAGTCATTTTTGACATATATGAATCAGCCTCACCTTAATCTGATATATGGTGTTCTTGGTATGACTCTAAGTGTCTGATATCTGTTTAAAATTGACATTTTAGTTTAAAAGGTTTCACTCACTAAAAATTGGGAAAATTTGCTTGTATTGTCTTGATAATTTAGAAAAATTATTTTAATTAATTTGGGGTTTGTTGGAATTAGTCTCATGTATAAAAAGCACACGATGTTATAGGTATAACTCAAAGTGTGTGTTTCTATATTAAAATGAAATTTTAGTTAAAAAGTGAAGTGACATACTCAAAACTAAGAAAACGCATTCAGGTTGTTTTGATAATTTAAGAAAATGATCCATTATTCATTTTAGACATTTAGAAATCATTTTTGGCTCAATATTATAGATGATGTGATAGTTATGACTCCAGGTGTGTCTTTTTATTTAAAGTTGAAATTCATTTTAGGAAAAAAGAAAACAGACATACTCAAAACCACGAAAACACATTCTAATTGTTTTGATACTTTAGGAAAATTATCCATAGGACACTTTTGATGTGTAGGAATCATCCTCACCTCAATCTGATACACAATGTTCCCGTTATAACTCAAAGTGTCTGTTATCAGTTTAAGATTCACAATTTAGTTTAAAAGGTTTCACTCATTGAAAACTAAGAAAAAACACTTGTATTGTCTTGATAATTTAGGAAAATGATTAATATGTAATTTTTGATGAGTAGGAATTTTTCTCACATCAAACCAACACAAGATGTGACCGGTATGACTCAAAGTTCGTGTTTTCACTTTAAAATGACATTTTAGTAAAAAAGAAAACTCACATACTCAAAACTGAGGAAACACATTTGGATCATTTTGATACTTTAGGAAAATGAGGCATAATTCATTTTGTTTTTTTAGCAATCATCCTCACCTCATATGAAGAACAATCTGATCGATATGTCTCGAAGTGTGTTTTTTATTTAAAATTGAAATTAATTTTATTAAAAAAGAAAACAAACATACTCAAAATTGAGGAAATGAAATTGGATTGTTTTTAAACTTAAGTAAAATGATTCATATGTCAATTTTGACATGCAGTAATCAGTTGCACCATAATATGATATGTGATGTGCTCGGTATGATTCAAAGTGTATGTTATTAGTTTAAAATTGACCTTTTAGTTTAAAAAGTTTCACTCAATGAAAACTGAGAAAAAATTCTTGGATTGTACTGATAATTGAGGACAACAATTCATAAGTTATTTGTGACATGTTGGAATTCTAATCATGTCAATCCGATACATGTTGTGACCAGTATGACTCAAAGTGTGTGTTTCCTATTTAAAATGGCATTTTAGTACATAAGAAAAGCGGCATACTCAAAACTGAGAAAACACATTCTGATTAATTTGAAACTTTAGGAAAATGATCTATAAGTCATTTGAGATGTGTAGGAATCATCCCCACCTCGATTTGATGCATGTTGCGACTAGTATGAATCCAAGTGCATATTTTTATTTAAAGATGGCATTGATTTTAGTAAAAGGACGATTGACATACTCAAAACTGATAAAACACAATCAGATTATTTTGATACTTTAGAAAAATGATCCATATGTTATTTGTGACATGTAGGAATCATCCACACCCCAATCCAATGCATGATGTTCCGGGTATAACTCAAAGTGACTATTATTAGTTTAAAATTGACATTTTAGTTTAAAAGGTGTCACTCAATGAAAACTGTGAAAACATGCTTTGATTGTCTTGATAATTTATTAAAACAGTTCATTAGCCATTTTTTATGTGTATGAATCATTTTCAAATCGAACCACACACGATGTGACCAGTATGACTCCAAGTGCGTGTTTCCAGTTTAAAATAACATTTTTTGTAAAAAATACAAGTTATGTACTCAAAACCGAGAAAATACATTTAGATTGTTTTGATACTTTAATAAAAATGATCCATAAGTCATTTAAGATTTGTAGGAATCAGTCTCAGCTTAATCTGATGCACAGTGTGGCCGATTTGACTCTAAGTGTTTCTTTTTATTTAAAATTGACATTAATTTTAGTAATAAAACACAACTAACATACTCAAAACTGAGAAAACACATTTGGATTGTTTTGATGCATTATGAAAACAATTAATAAATTATTTGTGATATAAAGGAATCATCCACACCTCAATCTGATGCACGATGTGCTTGGTATAACTCAAAGTGACCATTATGTGTTTAAAATTGATATTTTAGTTCAAAAAGTGTCACTCATTGAAAGTTGAGAAAACACACTCAAATTGTATTGACAATTTATGAAAATAATTCATATGTCATTAGTCTCATGTCAAACTGACACACTATGTGACCGGTATGACTGAAAGTGCATGTCTTCGGTTTCAAATGACATTTTAATAATAAAAACACAAGCGACATGCTCAAATCAAAGAAAGTGCATTCATATTTATTGGATAGTTTATAAAAATGATCCTTATGTCATTTTTGATGTGTAGAAATCATCTACACCTCAATCGGACGCTCGATGTGGACAGTATAATTCCAAGCGTGTCTATTTATTTTAAATTGACATTAATTTTAGTAAAAAGAATAAGTGGCATACTAAAAACTGAGCAAACACATTTGGATTGTTCTGATACATTAAGAAAATGATCTATAACTTATTTGTGACATGTAGGAATCAACCCCACCTTAATCTGACACACGATGTGACCGGTATAACTTCAAGTGTTTCTATTTATTAAAAAATTTAATTAATTTTAATAAAAAGGACAAGTGGCACACAGAAAACCAAGAAAACACATTCATATTGTTTTGATACTTTAAGAAAATGATCGATAAGTAATTTGTGATGTGTAGAAATCAACCACACCTCGATATGATGCATGTTGTGACCGTTATAACTCAATGTGTTTCTTTTTATTTACAATTGACATTAATTTTAGTAAAAATAACAAGTGACATACTGAAGACTGGAAAATGTATGTGGATTATTTTGATAATTTAGGAAAATGATCCATAAGTCATTTGTGACCTGTAGGAAGAAACCACACATCAATCCAACGCACAGTGAGACCGACATGACTCCAAGTGAGCCTTTTTTATTTAAAATTAACATTAATTTTAGTAAAAAGAACAAGTGACATACTAAAAACTGAGAAAATACATTTGGATTGTTTTGATAAATTAGGAAAACAATCCACCAGTCATTTGTGACATGTAGGAATCAACCACACCTCAATTCGATGCATGGTGTGACTGGTATGGCTCAAAGTGTCCGTTATTAGTTTGAAATTGACATTTTAGTTCAAAACGTGTGTCACCCACTAAAAACCAAGAAAACACACTCTGATTGTATTGATAATTTAGGACAGTGATTCACATGTCATTTGTGATGTGTAAGAAGTAGTCTCACATCAAACCGACACACGATGTGACTGATACGACTCAGATTGTGTGATTCCAGTGTGGAATGAAATTTTAGTAAAAAATAAAACTGACATAGTGAAAACTGAGCAAATGTATTCATATTTTTTTTTTATACTTTAGGACAACGATGCATAAGTAATTTTTGACGGGTAGAAATCAGGCGTAGCTTAATCCAACTCATGGTGTGACTGGTATAACTCCAAGTGTGCTGTGATTTAAAATTGACATCAATTTTAGTAAAAAGAACAAGTGACATACTAAAAAGCAAGAAAATGCATTCATATTGTTTTGATACTTTAAGACAACGATCCATAGAGATTTCAAAGGCACCCTCCCTTATAAGAGGAAGACCCGAGAGAATGTTTTAGCCATATTTTACGATTACTTTAACAGAAGTAATGTTTAATATAATATCACTTAAATCGTGATATTTTTTTTGATTTATTTCTTATATATATATAATATGGTAAAAATAAAAATATGTTAACAAATATGTTAAGAACTAAAGCATAATTTCATATATATAGGCATTAGAATGTTAACGAAGGTTTTGACAAAATTTAAGCCCACTAGGGACTTTCGCTAAAGTCGTTTCGAGTTTTAACGCATTTGCCCCCAATTTTCCAAAGTAAAGTCGTTTCGATTGTCGCTGTTGGTTTTATCCTCCTTCCCGTCGATTTTCACCCTCCATTTTTCAGGTTCACCAGCAGAACCCATCGACCCACAACACGTCTCCTGGTATGTCAATGGCGAACAACCTTCATGGAGATGGTCCTTTAAGGTATATAGACCAGTTTCTCGATGACGATGTAGAGGATGCCAACACTATATCCCACCCCGACACTTCCGCCCTCGAAGCCATGGAAAATTCCTTTTATGGCGCCCTTTGCAACGACGAGGTTTCGCCTTCGGAAACCCACGCCCTAAATGCTTTTGCGGTGGGGGACCCCTGCAGCTTTTCCAACACCAATTACAATTGTGGCAGAAGCAACGACACAGGTACTACTCTATCTCCTGCTGATTGTCTGAGCAGGTGCACCAAATCCTCGATCCTGCCTTTTGACATGGATGAAGAGTTTCCGGGTGGAAGGTGGTATGATTCTTGGGTTGGAATCGCGGAAGAAGGCGAGAAGGGGAAGCAGCTGGCAGTGTACAGTGAGGAGGAGAAGGATCGCGATGAGCTTTCACAGCTGTTTGATAATCTTTACTTCAATCACTCTGTTGATGATGGTCGTTTAAAAAAGCAAATGCCGCATCCCAAATCAGTATTTGTTTCTCGTGTATTGAAAAGGCAGAAAACTGATATTCTTATGGCAGTGGAGTTGGAGAATCTTCTTGTTCATTGCGGACGAGCTGTGGGTGAAGATGACCGCCGCACGGCACATGAACTTCTGAATCAGATTCGCAAGTACTCCTCCCCTTTTGGAAATGGGGTTCAGAGGTGCGCCCATTACTTTGCCATTGGCCTCGAGGCCCGCCTAGCGGGCACCACAAAACCATATGAGTCGACCTTGGGGTCTAAGCTGCAATCTGCTGCGGATCTACTGAAAGCCTATGAAGGTTTTCGCTGGGTTTGTCCATTCAGGCCAGCTATTTTCCACTTTGCAAGGCACAGTATCCTTAATTTGGCTCACAAAGCGAGCACTCTCCATATTGTAGATTTTGGGATCAATGACGGCCTGGGCTGGGTGCATGTCATCAAAGACCTCTCCAACACGCCTAATGGGGCGCCCAGGCTTCGAATCACAGGCGTGGATTGTCCTCGACAAGTTGAGTGGCAAATGAAATTGGTGACTCAAACAGGATCACGTCTGTCATCCTACTGCCAACGCGTTGGTGTGCCATTTGAGTACAATTGCATTATGACACATAACTGGGATAAAATACCAGTTGAGGACTTCAAGATTGGACAGAATGAGAGTGTTGTTGTTGTTTGCATGCTCGGGTTTGAGAGCTGTTTGGATGAAGGAGAATGGGCGAGGTGCCCTAAGGATGGCATTTTAGCCTTGATAAGAAAGATGAATCCAAATATCTTTGTTCACGCGGTTTCAAATGCGGATTTAAGTGTGCCCATGTTTTCTTCACGATTCTTAAAATCACTTTATCACTATTTAGCGTATTTTGATTTGATTGATGCGGTTTTTAGGCAAGATAACCAGGACAGGCTATGGGTTGAGAATGATCTCCTGGGACGACCAATTTTCAATTTGATTGCATGTGAGGGCGTGGAGAGGGTTGTTCGCACGGAGGGAGCCCGTCGTTGGGAGGGTCGGACAAAGAGTGTCGGATTCCAACAACTACCACTGGATAAGAAGCTAATGCAGGTACTGGGGCTCATGTTGAAGCATCAGTACCATAAAGACTACATGCTTGTGGAAAATGGACGTTGGATGGCGTTGGGATGGAAAGGTCGAAGCCTTCAAACCATATGTTGTTGGCGTCCTAAATCATCACTCACCCATGGAGTTCAAGGTATCTCTCCTTACCTTCATAGGTCTGTTGCTAGATGAAAAAAAAACCCTACACAACTGTCATAGTGAATGATGTGGTGCGCACCGTGGGGAGGATATATGGATGGGTGTCCATAGAGGCTTGACTTCTTGTTTATTGTTTGCACTCCATGTTTAGAAATTTCAATTATCTTGCAAGTGTAGGTTCTAAATCAATAATGGAGTTCCTGTTATTCTCTACCCTCGCATATTTTATATGTTTATTCATGATTTTATCATGTTGAAGTGTTGTTTTGATTCAGCATGGAAATATGGTGCATGATACTGTTTATGAGGTTTTGATTTACTTTTTATCACCTTGCATATGTTTTGTCTGGTATATTTGGTTTTCTTAATGTTAAGCAGTTTTAATATGGACCATGAATCTAGTTGACCCAACAACCCTATGCTACCTCTACTGTTTTTGTTTGGTGAGTTGTGGATCCACGCCGCACCCCTTGTGTCCATTCGTGTATTTCAACCTATCCTCCCCAGCATTCTCCACTTCGGTTAGGCGAACGACCTCTTTATTTCGGGTCGTCCATGCGGCTTATGTCCAGCTGCCTTCGCCTACATCACCTAACTCCTCCCTGACACACCATTATGGGGCCACACTACTTCATTTAGCACATTCTGTCTCTCGATTTCATTCCAAAGGTTTCCATATGGTTCCTGAGACTTTTTCGAGAGGCTGTTCATGAGGTTTGAGGGAAAGAACTCTGAGAAGAAGCTAGAAACCAAAGTTTCCCGATCACCTATACTCCCCTTCATCCCATTCATGCCGAACCATGCAACTTGATCCTTGTTCTGGTAGAGACTTGGCAAAAGATGGTTGGATCATGGGAATGGGACAATTGCACACCAGAAGGAAGCATCAAACCTTGACACCTTTTCATTGTAACCAAACTTCAGTGTTTAAACTTGGCTCTCTAAGTGGCTATTTTTTTCTTTTCAAATATCCTTGATTCTATAACCTTTTTCGATGTGTGTGTGAGTCCATCCAGTAATGGATGATGTTGACTCTAGGTGATAGGTTTTCTCGTCGCTACCAAGTTCAACAATGTCGACCTCCTCGAATAATTTTTCTTATTATCTTTTTTGCATTCAACCCTATTTTTTCTTGGATGTTTCTGCTTAGTAATAAATTGCATAACCTGCGGTGGTGTTCTCTTCATGCACGTATGATCACCGTGATCTGAAAGCACATTATATCTTCGTCTTCATTCTTCTTTTCTGTTTTCATTCCATTCTATTCTTATCATACAAACCTTCAATATCATGATTTTAAAAAATAATTCACGTTTTTAGAAAAAAAAATCCTATAAATCTATAACCCATGAATACAAATAAGGGGATCCTTGGCTATTCTTGGTGTAACATCCCAAGTAAATAAAGAACATGAGTTTTTCATATTTATTAATTTTTGAATTAAATATTAATTTTATTTCAAAAGGTTTGCTATGTTCGATAGCGTACCCGATACGCAACAACAAATTTCTTTGAAATCTCACGCTGCACACTAATAATATATTATTATTTTAAACGGTAGTTAACTTCTAGCCGTTGTATTGGCGGGAATGAAAGAAATTAACTACAAGATGATTATACATGTTTGTTAAATGTATTTACATTTATCCAATAAAAGTTAGAGGCTTAAAATGTGAATGGATCTAATTTTAAGCATAATTTATATTAAAAGGCCGATTTATCGCCTTTTAATGACGATCCTTTTTTAAATCCAGTTTTGGTCATTTTAATACATTCTATATTACCAAATAAAATCATTCTTTAGAATGAAGACATCAAAATTTACTTTATGTAAATTTTTGGAAGTTTTCCGACAAAGTTCATTTCTTAATTAATAGTGAAAAATATTGTATTTTAATTCAAAAGTGCATTTTAATCTAATCTATTTATTTGATTAGATTATCTTTTTAATTGGTTTTAAAGTGAAATTAAAATATATTTTTACCATTTAATCCAATGTTGGTCATTGGAATTAATTTCACTTTGAAATTGGACATAAACAAGTATCAATCTTTTGATAGTTATTATTTTTTAAAAACACGCTATTTGTTTTGATAACGGGAATTAATTTTAATATTAATTAATGTCACTTCTATGTTTTGAATTTGGCAAAATAGACATCATTTTTGAATTCGGAATATCAAATATAGATTAGGCTGAATTTTTGGTATTTTTCTGAAAAACTTCAATTTTTGATGAATAGTGAAACCACTTAGTGGTAGTTGGAAAAACTGATTTTTTCATTTAAATGAAATTTTACCACTTCTGTGAATTAAATTTCGAAAATCCGACATACATGGTTGTTATCAAAAAGTAAAATGTGGTTCAATAAGATGAAAATAATTTTTGGTGAATAGTAACTTTTGACTTATTTACCGCAGTTAAAGGTAAATAAGGCAATTCAAGGTAAAAAGTATATTATAATAAATCAAAATTATCTTAACACTTTTCCAAACCTTATTGGTTGAGTTATTTACAACCATGAGCATCTTTGGGTCGATTTTGGGACCCCATTGAGCCACTTGAGAGTGATAATAATAATTTAGATTAATTAACCTAAAGTAAAGGAAAAAATGACAAAATCAAATATCTTTTAATAAATTAATTTTTATATGGTGTTATATAACTCATATTTTCAACTATAAATATTCTATTGAAAGCTAAAAATATTTCCTACATGATAGTAATTTTTTTATAATTTTTAGACATCAAATAATTTAAATTATTTATGACACAATAATGATGCAGTGTTTACCTCATTAATAAGTCATTTACATAAATAAGATTATAATGATTAAAATATTATCCAAAACCTGTCCAATTCCTATTGAATGATTTTATTTCGACCTTGAGTCATCTTATCTTCGACTATAATGATTTTTGGACCATTAGAAACCGAATATCAATATATAATAAAATAATGTTTTCACACTTTCTTAAAGAGACCCTCCTCTCCCTTATAAAAGGAGACCACTTCTAACCAATTCCACAAACCTCTCAAGCCTTTTGGCTAGTCCAAAATTTGCCCAATTAAGCTCCATACATCCCTCTCCTCCTCCTAGATGCCTTACCTTAGGCAGAAGGCACTTCAAGAAGTCCTTTGGTTCAAACCAAAGGGAGTTACCCAAATTAAAGGTAACAATTTTTCTTAATTTGTTTTATTTTATTTTACTTCTCCAACCCCTAAAATATTTTATTCCTTTATTTTGTAACAACACCAGTATCCTAAATATACTAGGTTGTTTTTATGTGAAGGATTCGAACTCCACTTACACACACCTCCATCTAATGGATGAAAAACATAATGTTTCTGTGGATGACAAACTAACGCCTCACGAAACAATGATTGTTCAAATATCTCCAAACGCCTCTCATGGTGGCCATTATGATGACACTGTATTTATATATGATATATATTATGTTTATGTTTTCTTTATGTTTCTGTATTTTCCATTTATAGCACACCTTTATGTTTTCCATAGTGGGAAAATATGATAATCTCATTTGAGGAAGCACAGACTACCGCCCCCTCAAAGTGATGTGACTCGTTAATGCCTTATGTGGGATGTATAAAAGATAGAGTTAATGATATTATATATGATATTATACTGGAATTATAATATACCTATGTATCATTATGTTTTAATTCCATTAAAATAAGAAATAGAAATGAAAGTAGCGTTCATTCGTACGTACGACTTACCGTCTTCATGTACGGTGCATTTCATTTCTTACCTTTAAATGTTATGTACTATTATAAATACATGCATATATAGGATATATATGATATCTAAATCCTGAATATCATTCTGGATATAATGAACCTTTGACCAAACGAACAACATGTAATTATAAGAAGTTCATTTTTGACTCAAGTACCAAATATCGAAAAAACGAATATTATTAACTTAAATGATTACATAATGTTTATAACATGATAATAAGTGATATAAAAATAATAATAAACTTGAAAAAGGTTCTTAATCAAGTTGAAATTAACTTTATTTTATTATTCATAAGATTAAAGAACGATCGAGTCAAGTCGGAAATGAGGTAAGGGATTTTCTTATCTCACTTTTAATTCCGTGAGATTTCCATTATTCGCCACTTATTTATTGCATGTGGTGTATTGTGTACTGCCATTTGATATATATTATCATGATTATATTTATATTCATGGTATTCTGTGATTCATTTGGTGTTTATTAACTTTTGGTCATACGACTCAGTTGATTACAAAGTGGTAAAGGGTTTCATCTCACTTTTTATTCCCGTGAGATTCATGCTATATTTGCCACTATTTCCTTTTGTGTGGTATATGTAATGCCCATGATTGTACTCTTTGTGTAATATACTTTCATTTATGAGTATTTAAATCTTCATTGTATAAAGCTTCTTTCATGTGGCATATGTTTTGTATGTTACCAAATCGGTAAGGGAACCTTTGACCCTCCTCTATTTAAAAGACTTCTTTTTTGTTTTGTATTTTAATTTACATCTTATTATGTTGGGATATGTTCTTCTATATCCTCATTGATATAAACTTTATGTCCAATTGATGAGATACCCTTTTTTTCTCATCAACTCATCTTCTGAATTTTAAAGTGACGTCGTTAGGCTATCGAATTTTTACAAGGGAACTTCTTAACCCAATTTCAATTCTTCGGGTTCAACTTGTACTTCTTGAATATGTCATCCTATGAATATGTATGAATGACTTCTGATTGTTTTACACTTAATATCCACTTATATTGAGTGTATTTATATTTTTCACACATAATTATGTGATTGATTTATCCTTAATTTAAGGACACCATCTTTATAAGGGATTTTATCTCAATTTACATTTCTATTGAGACTTCACTGTTGTTATACACCAATTCACTCTTATATGGTGTATATACTGTCCTATGAAATATTATATCATGAATCCCTTTATTCTCATGATATTATAATGTTCTGATGAAAATTTATTCTTCAATTATTTGTATTCAAGCGTCTCTCCTATTGTTAAAAAACTCTTTAACTAAAATATCGTTTTAAATGTTTTAAAGATTTATTCTTCTAAATATTTCTCATTAATTTCCATGTTTTAAAAATGGGTTTTAGGATTTATTTATATGAACATTAATGTTTTCAAATGATAATTCATTTTAAATCTTCAAAGTGGTATGTGACACTTTGATTCAAAAACCTCTTTTTAAATGGTTTTGAAAATGATTTGATAAAACATTGTTTATTTCAATATCTTGATTTGATATATTGGATTTTGGAAATGTTATCTTTCCTTTATACATGTGTTATATGTTATGATTATGTTATGGTTATTGGGCATTGTTTTCGTATACGGGTGGTTTCGTGATAAACATAGGGAAGGTGAGCTCGAGATAGCTCTCTAATGCATTGTGTAACGTGACGGAGGTAAACGTGATGTTTCTCCTAAGAGATTTATGAAATATACTGTGATGGGTATTCCAAGTGTAACTCCCTACATAGCTGTGATAACTACAATGTAAGTTTGATATGGATTCCATAAGTAACCTTTATGATTTATGATTTGTATGTGTTATTCATAAATCTTATGGTTTCATAAGGTATGTTATGATTGAAAAGTATGGTTTTATGGATTTGTATTTATTGTTGGGCTAATGTTTTCCTTCCTTATTTTATAACCCTTACTGAGCTTTTTATGCTCATCCGAAGTTTTTGAAATGTTTTCCACAGGACTTAAAGATGAATAGGTTCAAGGATGAGATCAAGGAAAAATCATGTTGTCTAAAACATAGAACTAGACATGTGTCTTTTTAAGAGTTTTTATTTTATGAAAAAAATTAATACAAAGTAGTAGTGTCTACATGTAATATTCAAGTTGTTATGTAATATTTATGACCTAATTCTCTAAAACTCTAAACCTGAAAAGATCTCCAATGTGAATTATTCATTTAATTCAAGATTATGTAATGTTTAAGGTCGGGTCCTTATAGTTGGTATTAGAGGTCGGTTTAGATTACTTTAGAGGTTAGGGAATTCTTTAAGCATAAGTGACATTACCATAATGGTTCAGATTTCAGAAAGAGTCATAGTTTTTTTAGATAAAGTGAATGAGTTTAAGATAATATGAATAAGTATATCATAGTGTTTACCCTCCTCATAAGATATTATATGATGATTTTACTGATATACTCACATTGACCTTTTTGGTTTTAGTAAATGGCTGGATCTAGCAGGCACCAACACTACAAGAAAACTGAATATTTGCGACGGGTCATTTGCGACGGGGCTCCGTTGCAAATCGCTCGTTGCCGAAAACGGCGTCGCAAATAGGTGTTTTTGCGGCGGTCCCATCGCAAAAAAATTATTTGCGACGATATTTGTCCCCCGTCGCAAATAAGTTTTCGTTTATATATAAAAAAGGTATTTGCGACGGGCCGTCGCAAATATATTAGTTGCGACAGGTCGAAATCCCGTCGCAAATGCGAAATTTAAAAAAATACTTGCGACGAAAGTATTTGCGACGGACCGTCGCAGAAAGGTTTTCCCGACGGGTATTCGTCTCGTCGCAAATGGTTCTGTAAAAAACATTTACGACGGGAATTCTCGTCGCAAATGTACCCGTCGCAAATATTAAAAAAAAATAAAAATAAAATAAAATAATTAATACGAATCGTATAATATTATATAAAAATAATAAAAATATTAATAATATAAAAAATTATATTATTATAATATAAATAAAAAAATATATAAAATATAGTTATGAAATATTAATATAAAATAATAATAATATGAATATAAATAATATAATATAATATAATAATACTAATATTAATAATATAAAAAATTAATATAATATTATTATTATTAAACTATCTATATAATAATAATAATAATATTAATAATATAAAAAAATTATATTATTATAATATTAATAATAAAAAATATATATAATATAATTATGAAATATTAATATCAAAAAATAATAATAATATGAATATAAATAATATAATATTATATATTATGAAATATTAATAACAAAAAATAATAATAATAGTACTAATATTATTAATATAAAAAATTAATATAATAAAATTAATATTAAAATAAACATACATATTTATGATAAAATAATATTAATAATATTAATATTAATAAAATTATAAAATTATAAACTTCTCAATATTAACAATAAATATAAAATATTAAAAGTAATATTACTAAAATAAGCAGACATTACAAATAATACTAATAAGTAATAATATATTAAAAAAAATAAAAACAAATTAAATCACGTAATATTCGTACCAATATGAAAGAGGAATTGTAAATAGTTAATATGACAATAAACTACGAACTCAAATGTTTATTACATCTAAAAAAATCACTGGGGGGTGGATAATCTGGAGGACCTGGAGGACCTGGAGGAGGTGGTGGAGGAAACTCCATCCCTAAACTATGAGTCAGACGACGCATATACTCCATATACTCCTGATGTTGCTCCTTACATCGACGTCTCTCCTCATCCTGCTGCTGACGCATCTGCTCTTGTCATCGACGCATCTCCTCATCGTGCTGCTGACACATCTGCTCCTGCCCCTGATGCAAATCCTCTATAAGCTGACTCTGAGCACGCAGTTGCTCCTGATACTGTGAGGCAGAAGATGATGTCTCTCCACGAGCTCCTCTCGAGCTGGACGCCGGCATCGCAACAGTACCATAATATGCTACAAGAGTCAAATGAGAGTCAATACCAACTACTCGGCCCTTTTGGAAGCCATATTGGGTCACCTGCATCCATGCCGTCTCATCAAAATGGTGGGCACTAGTCTGATCACCCATCTCGTCTTGACTCTCAGTGTCACGGACCGAATCGATCGCCACCAAAAATGGCACCAAACCCAGCCCGTGACAAGGCCCGAAGGGCGTTCCCGATCCCCACGGGCCGGCACAAGTGCCCGGGTATCATAAAATGAAAATTGGGAACGATTTACCCGAGTTTATAAACATAAAACAACAAAAGAATCCAATGAAACAAATCTGGATTTTTCAAACCAAACAATCTTTTACAAAAATTCAGAACTGAATTACATGGCTTAAAACAACTCAAAAGGTCTATACCAAAGGTACAAATCCAAATAAAGACAGCCCAAGAACCCTCATGGCAAGGGGCACCGCCCTCAAGCCACCTCTACAAGATTTCACCACCAAGGACCTGCTAGAAACCCGAACCACTGGAACAAAAACAACTGTACCCAACCCGTGACAACAAAAACAACCATGTCTACTTATACCCAAGGGTGTAAGTAGGGTGTGAGACAATGCCCAGTAGGATACCACCACTAAGAGATTCCATGTGATAAACATTGAAAGACGAAAAGCATGCAAGTTTTCAAAAATATGAAGAGCTAGTTACAATTTCTAAAAGATGCAACCTGGAATAAAAACAGTTTTCAAGTGGGCTATCATTAAGAATAAACACTTTTAAAAATAATGTCAATACTACTGAATTTTCCAGCCAACTATACCGTATGCCGACGGTAAGTACAAAGTAAATAATGAGCACAAGAAATAGGAAGTGACCCCTAGGAACTAGCTAGCTGTGGGTCCCAGGTACCTCGTATCTCGGTGAGAGTAACCATCACAAATATCCATTCTCGTGCACGAGCCACTAGTAGGGAACATACCCATAACCTAGTGGTCCCCAATCATCATCATCATAGTTTAGTTAGAGTTGTAAGCGTCAATCTTGCTAAGTGAAACTGAGGCCAAACCCCACGGATTCACTAGCATACTAGTACACGTCCACCCACCTAGATACCCATGTTTTCCCCTTGTGCTCAAACAAGTTCAACAAGTCAAGAAATATACATTGAACAGGAAAATATCATTTCCACATCACAAATTCACCAAACATCCCATATGTATACAACACAAGTCACAAAAAACCATTTTTCATTCAAAATGATTTTGAAATCTGAATCACACCAAAATAGCCCACAACACGTTTCACATTTTTTCAACACTTCCAAAAAACCATTAAACAATTTTATAAAACAATTATAAGATATTTAAACTCATATAACAGCCCACACACATGGAATATAACACTTCTTTCATAATAAAAAATTCAATTTTTCACATCACACTCACACAAAACACTCCACATCACTTTCACATCACTTTCACTCCTCAATATCTCCTTCAAAAAATTTAATAAAATATTTCCAGGATGATAAATATCACATAAAAACATTTTCACAAATGAAATGGACCTTTTAAAATTATACTCCTACCAAAACAGTTTGCTGATATAGTTTCACCTATTACACAACCCAATAAACCATTCAAAACATTCATAAAACAATTATAAAGAGTATACCCAAACTTTGCACATAAAATCCATTTCAAAAACATCTTTTAAAGACAAAAGCACACTAAGACCCTACCAAAACAGAATTTTCAGCCCAATCAACATGTAATAATCCACTTTCAAATGTTATATAATCACCTTGAATAATATCACAAAAGATACCCATGAGAACACACAAATCCATAAAACACTTTCAAGAAGTATAACAAGGTTATACAAATAAAACCATTCAAATACACCCCCTTTTTAGGCCCATATGGAACTATATCATTGCCCAACCATAATTGGCAGCCCCTTTCAATAACTAATAAACCACTTCTACATTTTACAAAACTACCACAAAAGATAACACATGAAATACATTTGAAAAATACACACTTCAAGCAAAAATGTAACTTTAAAAACAAATGCTTTACTATTGCTACCAAAAATGTTTTTCTCATAATTCAAAGCACATAAAGAACATGTAAAATTATTTAATCAAGCAAACTAACTCATCATTAAATGGTTATCCACGGAATCACCTACCAAATGTGTCGAAACCCTCAAATATTGGGGCGAAACATCAACCGCATGACCGTCGCACCTCAAGGAAGTTAAAAGAAACCTAAAACCTCAATATTTCACCCAAAATATAGTAATTTAGAACCTATGCACGACCCCTAACTTCTGGAATTTTTTATAATTTAAGAATTAGGGAAGAAACCCTAAGCAATTTGAAGGAGGAAAGAAATAGACTCACCTACTTGAAGTATCCTGAATTAATCACTCCAAAAACAATATTTTCTGAAATTGAAAACAGCCAAAATTCAGGGATTATTCGAACAAGATATAGGAGGTAATTTGGGAACTGGAATGGAGGGAAGAGAATAAGAATTGAGAGAGTTAAGAAGGGATGAAGTTACCTCTTCAATTCTGGCCGATTTGAGACATCCTATGAAGATCAGCCCAAATTCGCGATATCAAAGAGCTCCAAGGAGGTGGGGAAGGCAATGAGAGCGCGCCTGGGTTTCCTAGGGTCGAGTGGGAGGTGGAATCACCGAAAAAACGCAAATAGTGAAGGAGATATAAAAAATTTACAAATTATTTTTAATGCAGGAAATGGGCCTTCGGGCATGCCCAATATCTTAAATAAAAACCCATATCCACCATGATTATGGATTTATAAAGGCTCCAAATTTATATTTTGGTGTTAATAGGTCAGAGGAGACCATTTAGGAATTGGAATTAAGGAATAATATTAAAAAATGAAAAAGTTATAAAGGAAACAAATTTTATTTTTAAATCTGGAATTGGGCTCACGGTTTGGCCCAATTCATGAAAACTCATCTATTTCTCCATAAAACCATTGGAAACCATCCAAAACAAAGAATGAAAGGAAATTAAATGAAATTTAACTTCAAAAATAAGTCATGTATGTGAAAATTCTCCCCACCATGAAAACTTTCCATCCCCGAAAAGCTACAGAAAGGCCAGATACGAAAGCCAAACCGAACTGATAAACCAAGATGTACTCCCTTTCCAGGTTTCTCCCCCAAAGGCCAAAACACCTCCATTGATCAATTAAGGAAGGAATAATTCACAACAAAAATCATACACCACTTTCCTCAAACAATCAATCACATTCAGGATTTATCCCAAAGGAAAACACCTCAAACACTATCAGAACAAGACTCAAGCAATTCACTCAAACGAACAACAACATCGAACAAGGTTACACATACCTTGATATAACTAAACCATTGGGCACTCTCCAATCTCAATGGTTACTCAAGGAAGATTTAGGTAGCTTGATAGATCCAAATGAGACTACCTACCACCAATCCTTGACCATGGATAAATATAAGTTATTGGTACGGGGAAAAAATAGGCTCCCCACCATAAGAACCAACAATCTTAATCGACCAGCATGGGCCGGTACAGAAAGACCCCAAAATATAAAGTGTTGGGACGACCACATGGTTAGTCTGCATGGTTTGGGAAACCATGAACTAACAGTGGAGATTCTTCTATCTATATGGTTTTTTTTGGGCATGGTCACTACTAACCAAGTGCAAACCGTGTGGTCAACCTGTCTAGTCAAACTTCATACCTTTCTCTAAAGACTCAATGGAAACCAAAGAGGGAGGGAATAACATTGTGTGATGACATGGGTACAAGACCCTCCACCTATTTCCACCGAACGGGAACAACAGAAGAAATATGATGACACCATAGGTTTAAAATTTTCTTATCTTTCATATTGAGGATAGGAATTTGCACAAGGGTTTAAATGACTTTGGGGTTTCCCCTGACTACGCGCCAACTTCTCTCTGGGACCTATGACTGGAGATCAAAATATTGAAGCATCTTCGGCCTTGCAGTTAGGCTTTGGAAACCACCTGAATGAGAATTCTTCTTTCGTTGCAAACAACAACTACACCACAATCCCCCCGATAAGTTTTTTCCAAGACATAACACATTCCAAACTCACTTTACCCTAAATCGATATTTCACTAAAACAAGGGATTAGAAGATGTACACACATCACACCTGGTTTGTTCGGGTGAGAAACAATAGAAGTAAAGAACACTTATACTCACCTTCCTCTAAAATGGAATATTTTTTTTATGTTTTTTTTCAAGGGAGACATTCTCCCAACATAATAGAGACTCTCAAAAGATTGCACAACTTTCACCTTTACAGTCAATCGAGCACATGACATCACGAGGAATCACCGAACATGACCATTGCGACTGATATAAACAATGAATAGAGAGGGAACTTGTACAACATCCCAAAACAACACACAATTCTAGAAAGTGGCCATAATATCCTCTCATGACCAGATTTCCCACACTAGTAGTTTAACATGAACTCCTTTTTCGAAGAGACTATGAAGGACCGTGAGTTCCTCTTAGACACTATCCAAAGACTCATCCATGCTAACAACCCCAGAACACTTCCACCTTCGAAAAATTAGGAAACTTAAGAGGATAAGGTCACTTTAAACCATCCATAATCAATCTCCCACTACAAGAGGATACAAAAAACCAATAAAGGAAAGGGTGTATTCTAAATCTAAAAAGCTCAAGAAATAGATTCTTTATATTGATCAACTGGAGGATTTTCCAATGGAGAAACAATCTGGGTTGTGCTTCAGTTATGCATTAACCTTTAATGGGGGCGTACCTTATCCAATGAGAGAACCCAAGGACCCAACCAATCTGGTCCATTGGTCAAAACAAGCCATAAACCAGCTCCAAACACATGAAGGGAACTATCGTAAAGGCATCCCAAAACATTTTTCAAAAGAGACCACTAACCGTCCCTATAACACAGCTTACCGACCAAACACAAACCCAAAACACAGTTCAAACAGAAGGGGTTCTTGGAATCAAAACATCCCACAACATAAACATTTTCAAAAACCCATAATACAAAACATACAAAAATATTCATCAATACATCGTGTTTTCTTTAAAAGTAATTCTTTGAGAACAAATAGTTTAGCAGTAAGCATATCCACCAATGGTACCCCATGGGCCTCACACATGTATGTTTTTGTACCACACCAGACACCCTCCTCATATCCATCCTGGCACTCATCCAGTCGTTCCATCAACCATCCATCATCCCATATAACCCCATGCATGTGGTCGCTAATGGAAATACCAAAGGTTAAAACAAAAAATTCTTCCCACTTTTCAAAACCAAAACGGTCAACCAACACATCCTTTTTTCTCATAACTGCTAACCATGAGATCAAAATCCCAACTCACATCTTACAAAAAATTTCAGAAAGTCACAAACATTTAGAAAATAACTCACTTTCAAGATATTCACATCAATTTCAAAACATCTCATCCCATTAAAACACACTCTGATTGTTTAGAAAACTCTATTGGAAACAATTTTCAAAACCAACTTCAATATAGTTCCTGCTTTCAAAGAGGTGTAAGCACACCATTTTACATTTCAAAAAAATTCTGAAAATTAAGTTCCGCCATTTCATAAACCAAACCATTCCCTCTTTATTTGAAAATCATTTCACAAAAACATTACACTTCTTAAAACCAAAGTGCTAAGGTTTCGAAACCTAAGCACAAAACAGTGCAAGAGGAAACTAGTTTCAGTGGGTGACTTGGAAATATGGTTGGCAGCCATATTCCAATCACTTAACTATCACAGAGAGTGTTCTAGGGAATATCCTTGGCTCCACATGGCTTGCCAGGCCTTGCGAGCTCACTAGGACCATTAACCCAACTCTCTTTTCATTTCCCTTAATCATCATTGAACCAAGAAAACCGAAGGACTTAGATAAATCCCGACTTCTCTTGGAAACTTGAATCCCATTATGAGGTGTGGTGATCAGGCACACTACCCATAACTAGAATTCCATGTCCCAATAATCCTAACTCCAGACTATCCTAACCCTTCCCCAAATAACATGACCCAAAGAGTTAACCTGAACCTCCCTTTGATACCATTTTGTCACGAACCGAATCGATCACCACCAAAAATGGCACCAAACCCAGCCCGTGACAAGGCTCGAAGGGCGTTCCCGATCCCCACGGGCTGGCACAAGTTCCCGGGTATCATAAAATGAAAATTGGGAACGATTTACCCGAGTTTATAAACATAAAACAACAAAAGAATCCAATGAAACAAATCTGGATTTTTCAAACCAAAAAATCTTTTACAAAAATTCAGAACTGAATTACATGGCTTAAAACAACTCAAAAGGTCTATACCAAAGGTAAAAATCCAAATAAGGATAGCCCACGAACCCTCATGGCAAGGGGCACCGCCCTCAAGCCACCTCCACAGGACTTCACCACCAAGGACCTGCTAGAAACCCGAACCACTGGAACAAAAAAAACTGTACCCAACCTGCGACAACAAAAACAACCATGTCTACTTACACCCAAGGGTGTAAGTAGGGTGTGAGACAATGCCTAGTAGGATACCACCACTAAGAGATTCCATGTGATAAACATTTAAAGATGAAAAGCATGCAAGTTTTCAAAAACATGAAGAGCTAGTTACAATTTCTAAAAGATGCAACTTTGAATAAAAACAGTTTTCAAGTGGGATATCATTAAGAATCAACAATTTTAAAAATAATGTCAACACTACTGAATTTTCCAGCCAAATATACCGTATGCCGATGGTAAGTACAAATTAAATAATGAGCACAAGAAATAGGAAGTAACCCCTAGGCACTAGCTAGCTGTGGGTCCCAGGTACCTCGTATCTCGGTGAGAGTAACCATCACAAATATCCATTCTCGTGCACGAGCCACTAGTAGGGAACATAACCATAACCTAGTGGTCCCTAATCATCATCATCATAGTTTAGTTAGAGTTGTAAGCGTCAATCTTGCTAAGTGAAACTGAGGCCAAACCCCACGGATTCACTAGCATACTAGTACACGTCCACCCACCTAGATACCCAGGTTTTCCCCTTGTGCTCAAACAAGTTCAACAAGTCAAGAAATATACATTGAACACGAAAATATCATTTCCACATCAAAAATTCACCAAACAGCCCATATGTATACCACACAAGTCACAAAAATCTATTTTTCATTCAAAATGATTTTGAAATCCGAATCACACCAAAATAGCCCACAATACGTTTCACATTTCTTCAACACTTCCAAAAAACCATTAAACAATTTTATAAAACAATTATAAGATATTTAAACTCATATAACAGCCCACACACATGGAATATAATACTTCTTTCATAATCAAAAATTCAATTTTTCACATCACACTCACACAAAACACTCCACATCACTTTCACATCACTTTCACTCCTCAATATCTCCTTCAAAAAATTTAATAAAATATTTCCAGGATGATAAATATCACATAAAAACATTTTCAAAAATGAAATGGACCTTTTAAAAATATAATCCTACCAAAACAGTTTGCTGATATAGTTTCACCTATTACACAACCCAATAAACCATTCAAAACATTCATAAAACAATTATAAAGAGTATACCCAAACATTGCACATAAAATCCATTTCAAAAACCTCTTTGAAAGACAAAATCACACCAAGACCCTACCAAAACAGAATTTTCAGCCCAATAAACATGTAATAATCCACTTTCAAATGTTATATAATCACCTTGAATAATATCACAAAAGATACCCATGAGAACACACAAATCCATAAAACACTTTCAAGGAGTATAACAAGGTTATACAAATAAAACCATTCAAAAACACCCCCTTTTTAGGCCCAAATGGAACTATATCATTGCCCAACCATAATTGGCAGCCCCTTTCAATAACCAATAAACCACTTCTACATTTTACAAAACTACCACAAAAGATAACACATGAAATACATTTGAAAAATAAACACTTCAAGCAACAATGTAACTTTAAAAACAAATGCTTTACTATTGCTACCAAAAATGTTTTTCTCATAATGCACAGCACATAAGGAACATGTAAAATTATTTAATCAAGCAAACTAACTCATCATTAAATGGTTATCCACGGAATCACCTACCGAATGTGTCGAAACCCTCAAATATTGGGGCGAAACATCAACCGCATGACCGCCGCACCTCAAGGAAGTTAAAAGAAACCTAAAACCTCAATATTTCACCCAAAATACAGTAATTTAGAACCTATGCACGAACCCTAACTTCTGAAATTTTTTATAATTCAAGAATTAGGGAAGAAACCCTAAGCAATTTGAAGGAGGAAAGAAATAGACTCACCTACTTGAAGTATCCTGAATTAATCACTCCAAAAACAATAGTTTATGAAATTGAAAATAGAAAAAATTAAGGGATTCTTCGAACAAGATATAGGAGGTAATTTGGGAACTGGAATGGAGGGAAAAGAGTAATAATTGAGAGAGTTAAGAAGGGATGAAGTTACCTCTTCAATTCTGGCCGATTTGAGACACCCTATGAAGATCATCCCTAATTCGCGATATCAAAGAGCTCCAAGGAGGGGGGGAAGGCAATGGGAGCGCGCCTGGTTTTCTGAGGGTCGAGTGGGAGGTGGAATCACCGAAAAAACGCAAATAGTGAAGGAGATATAAAAACTTTAAAAATTATTTTTAATGCAGGAAATGGGCCTTCGGGCAGGCCCAATATCTTAAATAAAAACCCATTTCCACCATGATTATGGATTTATAAAGGCCCCAAATTTATATTTTGGTGTTAATAGGTCAGAGGAGACCATTTAGGAATTGGAATTAAGGAATAATATTAAAAAATGAAAAAGTTATAAAGGAAACAAATTTTATTTTTAAATCTGGAATTGGGCTCACGGTTTGGCCCAATTCATGAAAACTCATCTATTTCTCCATAAAACCTTTGGAAACCATCCAAAACAATGAATGAAAGGAAAATAAATGAAATTTAACTTCAAAATAAGTCATGTATATGACACTCAGTCTGTGTCTGAGAGGTCGCGGCCTCATATGACTCCTTAAGTTTCAATTAGAAATTAAAATAATGAAAAGATTATATGCATTTAATTTGCAAACTGAAAAGAAAATAATACTGACCACAATCTGATGCTGGCGGTCACCTCTAATCTCTCCAGTAGCCAGGTCAGTGTACATCCTCCGATAAACACCGTACGCCGAAATACCGGGCTGCTCGGCTTCTATATGAATATAAAATAAACTGTTTATATTTAAAGTTGTATAAAATATTAAAAAATAGGTACTTACCAGACGCTCTCTATGCGCACTGAATGTACGACTACCGGCTCGATGCGTCACCTCTTGTCTACCCCGATTATGTCGACCCGATGTAGATCTCCTCTGAAACCCACCACCCAACCAGTGTGTACATAATCCATCCCAAACGTGAGATGAAATGTACTCTGGTCGGTGGACTCTACAGGACTCATCAAATTCTGTCACTCCGGCTTTCTTCACAGCCGTCTTTCTCAAATTATGCAAACACTGACGGAAACGGTCACACATAGACACCACCCATGCCGCATGGATAGTTGCACACATTCTCTCGTCGATGGGATACCATAAACCCTAATATAAAGTTATTAATAAATTAACTTTCAAAATAAATAATATTTAATTACGTACCAGCCAATGATCGAACATGGCGGCCTGCACATCAGCGGGAATCTGATCCCATGTGAGCCAGGGCTGAGAAAAATAATTGCGCAAGATAGCACTCCCCTGTCCAATAGCTATATGCGTAAAACTGTGGAAAATGAACAAATAATCAAACAATTAGAATATTAATAAATTATAATGAAAGATAACTAAAATACACAGGTTACCATACCACCGCGTGTGCGCATCGAATCCAAGAGGTGGACGTCGCTCCGGGATAGGATCTGGAATCATCAGTCTGGCAAGACCACACCCCCTCCGAGTGCTCCCTGTAGTGCCAACAACCTGAGGGTCAGATTATGACAACCCTTCTTTTTATTACAACTTAAGCATGCTTTATTACATAAAACTTCACTTGATACAACAAAGAAGATCGAGAGGTTTAGTGTCTTTGGGGCTTAGGATCATTACATAAAAACTTTAAACTTGAAATACAACATCTTTATTGAAAACTTCCTTTACATGACCACTACATTCCTTCGTACTTAGCATTGCATGGGATAACCTGAGGACATGCATAAGAAAAGGGTGAGCTATAAAGCATAGTAAGGGAGTACACAATGAATAACATGAGGAGTACAATAAATGTTAGGAAATAGGAACATCAGTAGAGCATAAGAGTAACATGAACATAAAGGCATGATAAAGCATGATAATCATAACATGGAAATGTGGCAACAACACTTAACATTGAATTAGCATGAGCCAAGAATCATTGCACATGGAGCATGAGTAAACCCTCATTGCACTTGAAGCACGAGTAAACCCTCGTTGAACTTGAATTAGAATGAGTCAACAATCATTGCACATGACTTATCATGATACTATACTTTACCCAATGCATTGGAGCGCTATAAAGGTCGCACCCTTCTTAAACATTTCATTTCATGTATAAGTGTGCCACATGGATCATAAAACATGGAATCATAAAACATAATCATTTCTTCCATGATAAAGGAATGTGGAATTCATACATGAAACTTTATAATGAATATGTAAATGTGCATAAAGGTGAATACCCTTGATGGAGAAATGAGCATGGTATTCACTACACAAAGACATTGGCTTAGAAAATCGGTGCGATTTCGGCAGCGTAACGGCGTGACATAAGAATTCATAAAAAAGGTTGATGAGAGAGAAAGAGGTTCCTCATCATATTTACATGTAATGGACAGTAAGGAGATCATATATATACATGTCCCAACAATAGAAATGGAATTTAGATCCATGATACAAAAGTATTTCTTGAATGTAAAAGAAGAGAGAGAAGTTCCTTTCAGAATTTCGGCATAGTAACGGGTGTACATGGGAGGCATTTAATGAGAGAGAAAGGGTTCTACCATCATTCAAACAATAATAGGGAAGTATGGGGGAGGTGTGAAACCATACCCCAACATTCATAATTTAAATAAAAAGGGCAATACAACTTAAAGAAAATTGACAAAAAATGAGAAAGGAAGAAAACCCCTTACTTGGAAGTGTGCTTCCAAAGGCTAGAGAGAGGCTTGTGAGAGGCTTCTTGGGAGCTTGGGGCACCTTGGGAGGATTTTAGAGAGAGTAGGGCAGAGGTTGGACGAACTCCAAGGGATTTTAGTGAGGAGGAAGTGGGAGCTTGGGTGGGTTTATATAGGAAAGGTGAGAGAATTCTTTATTATTTAGGTTTGGGACCCCTTATATTAAAATAATCCAAACCACAAACCATCCCATGGTATTTGCCCATGGTTTCTGGAAAAGGAAAGAGGAAAACAATATTTTACAAGTCCAAGGTCCGATCTTATTAAAAAAATTAGGGCTGCTTATGTGGAGGTGAGTCACACTCCCATGGAAATTAATTTAAAAGGCAAAGTGTTGAATAAGTCTTGAGGGCTCCATTAATGCTTTGAAAAGAAAGTCAAAAAAACCCAAAACCTCATTATTTTAATTATAAAACACATATTGGCCGAACATAAGGATTATGGTATTTTATTACATCACCATTGGGTCATTATGATGTCATAAAACACATTATATATTTAAATGGTATTTAATTTTTACCCAAAAATTTGACTGTCTCAGAAAATTATGAAAAATTCACCGTTGGATAATTTCGACGTCCTGATTCCAAAAATAATATTTATTTTATCTAAATAATTTTCTAAATATGTGAATTTTCACTTTTAAAATAAAAACCGACATTTATAAAAAAATTCACGGGTTTTGACAGAAATGGCTTTCAAACCTTAATAAAAATTTTAATTGCATTCATAAAATTATAAGATAATTTATATTTAATAAAAATTAATGTAATATTAATAATAATATTTTATTAAAATATTATTTAATTCAAAAATCATTTAATTTAATAAAATATAATTCTTAATTAAATAATAACTAAAAACACCATTTGTACTTTAAAAACTAATTACAATGTATCAAAAATGACTAGAAATTATATTCATTATTATATACAAAAATAATGTACATGAAAATGGTGCTACTTATTTGTTACATAACCCCTTAAAATAGCCGCATAAGACCTAAGGGTAAGGTGTGCGATGGTGACAGACTCTTGGGGCGGCTCGGATAACATCGCTCGAGTGGTAATTTCAATCAACTTCCACTTTTCCCGTAGACGATCACGTTTGAGCTTGACTTGATGAAGCTCAGATTGGGCTTGGTCAAGGTCAAAGCCCAAAGACGCCACCTCTTTTCCGAGCTCCGACAAATGGGCTTCGTAAGGGGCAATTCTAATGGATGAGGCCATCACTTCCTTTTTCTGAGTAGAAATGAGTTCGTTAAAGCCTTATATTTATACTACTCAGATGATCACTGTTCAACGGCTATAAAAGTAACAGTCACAAATCTTAATGTAAAACTAAAGAAGTTGACATCTTATAAAAAACATTTTTCATAAAGAATCATTTAACTAGATCAAGAGGGATTTTCCATTAATGAAACTTTGGGTCGTTACAACATTCCCCCCTTAAGAAATTTCGCCCTCGAAATTTTCCTTTTCCCACACTAAAACAAATGTGGGTAACTTAGCTTCATCATATCCTCTGAATCCCAAGTTGCTTATTCAAACTTGTGGTTTCTCCACAACACCTTGACGAGGGGCATTGTCTTATTTCGTAGAACTTTTTCTCTACGATCTAAGATCTTCACTGGTTTCTCCTCATAAGAAAGATCGTCTTCTAATTGTACCACCTCGGAAGAGAGTACATGTGAAGGGTCTGGTATGTACTTCCTTAAGAGGGATACATGGAAGACATCATGCACCTTGGCCATAGTAGGTGGAAGTGCTATTCGATAGGCCACATCCCCAACACGATCAAGAATCTCGAAGGGGCCGATGTACCTTGGACTTAACTTCCCTTTCTTTCCAAACCTCATGACCTTCTTCCATGGAGATATGCATAAAAACACCATGTCTCCGACTTTAAACTCAAGGTCTCGTCGACGATTATCTGCATAACTCTTCTGTCGACTTTGGGCTGCCTTGATATGCTGCTGAATGGTTTTCACCTTCTCCACCATTTCTTCGACCATTTCTGGTCCAAGCAGCTTACGTTCACTGAACTCATCCCAACATGCCGGTGTTCTACACCTTTTCCCATACAGGGCTTCATATGGTGCCATTTGGATGCTCGAGTGGAAACTATTATTATAAGAGAACTCAACCGAAGGAAGATGTTGATCCCATCCTCCTTTAAAGTCCATTGAGCACGCTCTCAACATATCCTCAAGTGTTTAGATAGTCCGCCCGGATTGGCCATCAGTTTGAGGATGATAGGCCGTACTGAAGTTCAGTTCAGTATACGGATCATGTTTAAGACTCTTCCAAAATGTAGAGGTAAATTATAGATCTCGGTCAGACACAATAGATAGTGGTACTCCATGAAACCGTACCACTTCCCTGATATATATCCGTGCCAGTTGATCCAAAGAGAAATCCTCTCGAATAGCAATGAAGTGTGCAGTCTTTGTAGGACTATCCACAACAACCCATATTTCATTGTTGTCTTTGGATGTCCTTGGAAGTCCAGTGACGAAGTCCATGGTGATTTTCTCCCATTTCCATTCTGGTATGGGAAATGGTTGCATCATCCCCTTAGACTTCTACCTCTCTGCCTTCACTTGCTGACACACCAGGCACTTTGATGTATATTCAGCGATCTCCTTCTTCATATTATCCCACCAAAAGTTTTCTCGGAGATCTCGATACATCTTTGTGCTCCCTGGGTGAATAGAGAAATTTGAACTATGTGCATCATCCAAAAGTTCCTTCTTCAGCTCCAAACTTGATGGAACACATAGTCTTTTCCCAAACCGCACAATTCCTTCTTCATTAACATTAAACTCTGAGGATTTTCCCTTTTTTATAGCTTCCACTTTTTCTTGGATTCCTGCATCATCCTTTTGAGCATCCTTTATCCTTTCCAAAAGAGATGGTTGAGCAATCATTTGTGAAAGGATTGATGATGTTCCCTTCTTTATGATTCCCACATCCATCTTCATCAAGTCTAAGAAGATTGGATCCTTCTCAATTCTCATCATTGATAGAATAGCTGGATCCTTTCTACCTAGGGCATCCGCCACCTTGTTCTCCTTCCCAGGGTGGTAATGTATTGAACAGTCATAATCCTTGATGAGCTCTATCCATCTCCTCTGGTGCATATTAAGCTCTTTCTGTGTGAATATATATTTAAGACTCTTGTGGTCAGTATATATCTCACATTTCTCTCCATAGAGATAATGCCGCTAGATTTTCAAGGCAAAGATCACCGCCGCCAACTCCAGATCATGCGTTGGATAGCTTCGCTCATGGATTTTCAACTGCCTTGAGGCATAGGATATCACTTTATCATTCTGCATCAGCACACATCCTAAGCCCTTCTTCGAAGCATCACTGAATACCACAAAAATCTCCCCACTTGTGGGTAAAGTGTGCACGGGTGCAGTGATAAGCCTCCTTTTCAACTCCTTGAAGCTTTCTTCGCATTCATCACTCCAAGCAAACTTTACTCCCTTTCGAGTTAGCTTGGTAAGAAGGTTGGAAAATCGTGAGAAATTTCTCACAAATCGTTGATAATATCCAGCTAACCCCAAGAAGCTACGGATATCAGTTACCGATGTTGGTCTCGGCCATCCCTCAATTGCATCTGTTTTGGAGGGGTCCACAGATATCCCATTGCTTGTGATGATATGGCCCAAGAATTAGACTTCCTTCAACCAGAACTCACACTTTCTGTACTTGGCATAGAGCTTCTCCTTGCGCAAAGTCTCCAGTACAGTTCTTAAATGCTCGTCATGGTCCTCCTTGGTTTTGGAGTATATTAGAATATCATCTATAAAGAATACCACAAATTTGTCTAGGTAATATCTAAAGACTCTCTTCATCAAGTCCATGAATATTGCTGGAGCATTGGTCAGTCCAAAAGGAATTACTATGAATTCATAGTGCCTGTACCTTGTACGAAAAGCAGTCTTGGGGATATCTTCCTTCTTCACCCTTACTTGATAATATCCCGACCGCAAGTCCACCTTGGAGAAGTATTGTGCTCCACGCAACTGATCAAACAAGTCATCGATTCTTGGGAGAGGATACTTGTTCTTTATCGTGATTTTGTTAAGTTCATGATAATCGATGCGAAGCCGCATTGACCCATCCTTCTTCTTGAAGAAGAGGACTGGTGCACCCCATGGTGATGCACATGGGCGTATAAACCCTTTATCCAGATTCTCCTGTAGTTGTTTATTCAGCTCTTCAAGCTCAATAATAGCCATTCTATATGGAGTCTTGGATATTGGTAGCGCCCCAGGTATAAGTTCAATTGAGAAATCAACATCTCTTCTTGGAGGAAGACCAGAAAGTTCCTCGAGAAATACTTCAGCGAATTCCCTCACAATAGGCATTTCGTCAAGGGTGGTTTCTTCCTTGGACTCAATCATCTGAGCCAGATATGCGTTCTCATAAGGTAGTAATATCCATGCTTGAGATGATGGAGCTAAAGGAGATTCATCTTCCTCCTGACACTTGTAAAGAATCAGGGGTCGATTCTCCATATGCAGTGTGATTTCCCTCTCCCGACAATTTATGTTGGCTCTATATAAGGAAAGCCAATCCATGCCAAGAATTACATCAAATTCCACCAAAGGGAGTATGACGAGGTTCGCCGGGAAATTCAATCCACAGATTATAACAGGGGAGGACTTATACTCATGGGATGCAATGATTGCCCCATTTTCCGTACTCACCAACATCCTTACTTCTATGATTTGTGGTGGTGCAGGGATTGTTCTACTAAACTTTTGAGATATAAAAGAATGCGTAGAACCTGAATCAAAAAGTACGTTCTCTATTCTTGAATGAATAACTAGCGTACCTGTCACCACTTCGTTGTCGGGGTTCACTTCGGCAGAAGTGATAGAAAAAGCTCTTCCTTGCTGTCTTGGAGGTTGTTGATTGCCTCCGATAACCCTTGGATTAGGGCACTGATTCGCAAAATGACCCGGTTCTTTGCATTTGTAGCATTGAACAACGCGTTGAGGTTCGAACGGAGCGTTCCTCTCCTCTGTCGCAGCCGCGGGTCCTTCTTGCTGACAGTTAACAGCTAGGTGCCCTTCTCTTCCACACTTGAAGCATTTTCTTGTTCCCCTAAGGCAATTTCCAGGGTGCTTCTTTCCACACTTTTGGCAAGTGGGGTGTTGGAATTTCTTAGCACTGTTGGATTTATCCATCGGACCACCAACATTGAAGTCCACCTTACGCTTCTTTTCCCCATGATACCCCTGTGATTCTCCGATCTCCATTTCAACCTTGAGGGCACATCAGACAATTTCCTCATAGCTGTCAAAGTCACGAATCACTAATGCTTTCCGCAAGCTAGGCTTCAGCCCACCAAAGAAGCGGTCAACCTTGCATTTGGGGGTAACGACAAAGCCGAAAGCGTATCGTGCAAGCCTTGTGAAGTTTTCCTCGTACTCTCCCACAGATTCTTCATCTTTCTGTTTGAGGGAAAGGAAGTCCCTTTCCATCTTAAGACGGAGGGTGCGTGGAAAATATTTATCGAAAAACATCTTCCGGAATTCCTTCAGTTCCAAATCCTAGATCTCCTCCTCAGGCTTCGTATTTTTGATCAACGTCCACCATTGATTAGCTTCACCCACCATACGATAAGCCGCCAGGAGAACCTTCTCTTTTTCAGAGCATTGGAGGATGGAGAATATCTTTTCAATGGAGTTGATCCATTGTTCAGCGATCGTGGGATCAGATGATCCACTAAAAGTAGGAGGCCTTTGTCTCATGAAGCTCTTGATAGAGACTTGTTCTTTCTTAGGGGGGGGGGGGGTTGAACGTTCCTCTTGACCAGTGTTTCTATTCAAAACTTGAGTTAGCTGAGAGAGAAGCGTGACAAAGTTCGCGATTCCCGCTCCCATTGGATTGGACATCTCATAAGTACAATCATCACACTGCTCTTCCCAACGGTTGTTAGCCCGAGTTCTCCTATTACCAGCCATTGGGTGGAATAAAAGGAAAGTTAGGGGTAACACATAAAGGGTAATCCAAAGACAAAAGTTGATGACTTATAAATAAACTTTAATCTCTTTAACTCATGAGTCTATAGGATTCAATCCAGGCTTTTCATGATCTTCCTTCTAACATATATTCTTAGGGGCATTTTTCCCTTAATAAGGGTTCATACTAAGATTGTGAATTTATCAAAACATATCCCCCGGGAGTGTCGTAACCAAGAGTGCAGCAAGGCCCGTTGTCGTGCACCAGTTCCCGTTCGAGTCTAGCTCAAAGCGGTGTTTTCGGGTTTTACCCCTAGGATACATCTGTTCCAGAGCCGCCTCTACCTGCTCATATCCAGACAGGGATGTATTTGTTTGATAAACCACTTACTTAGTATTTACCAAAACATAGGGATGTTTTTATTATTCTTAGTCTTGTATCTAAGGCTTTACTAGGGTTTCCTAATCCCAAAAATAACTAAACCTATCCTCTGATACCAACTATGACAACCCTGCTTTTTATTACAACTTAAGCATGCTTTATTACATAAAACTTCACTTGATACAACAAATAAGATCGAGAGGTTTAGTGTCTTTGGGGCTTAGGATCATTACATAAAAACTCTAAACTTGAAATACAACATCATTATTGAAAACTTCCTTTACATGACCACTACATTCCTTCGTACTTAGCATTGCATGAGATAACCTGAGGACATGCATAAGAAAAGGGTGAGCTATAAAGCCCAGTAAGGGAGTACACAATGAATAACATGAGGAGTACAAAAAATGTTAGGCAATAGGAACATCAGTAGAGAATAAGAGTAACATGAACATAAAGGCATGATAAAGCATGATAATCATAACATGGAAATGTGGCAACAACACTTAACATTGAATTAGCATGAGCCAAGGCTCATTGCACATGGAGCATGCGTAAACCCTCATTGCACTTGAAGCACGAGTAAACCCTCGTTGCACTTGAATTAGCATGAGTCAACACTCATTGCACATGATGTATCATGATACTATACTTTACCCAATGCATTGGAGTGCTATAAAGGGCGCACCCTTCTTAAACATTTCATTTCATGCATAAGTGTGCCACATGGATCATAAAACATGGATTCATAAAACATAATCATTTCTTCCACAATAAAGGAATGTGGAATTCATACATGAAACTTTATAATAAATATGTAAATGTGCATAAAGGTGAATACCCTTGATGGAGAAATGGGCATGGTATTCACTACACAAAGACATTGGCTTAGAAAATCGGTGCGATTTCGGCAGCGTAACGACGTGACATAAGAATTCATAAAAAAAGTTGATGAGAGAGAAAGGGGTTCCTCATCATATTTAAATGTAATGGACAGTAATGAGATCATATATATACATGTCCCAACAATAGAAATGGAATTTAGATTCATGATACAAAAGTATTGCTTGAATGTAAAAGAAGAGAGAGAAGTTCCTTTCGGAATTTCGGCATAGTAACAGGTGTACATGGGAGGCATTTAATGAGAGAGAAAGGGTTATCCCATCATTCAAACAGTAAGAGGGCAGTATGGGGGAGGTGTGAAACCATACCCCAACATTCATAATTGAAATAAAAAGGGCAATACAACTTAAAGAAATTTGACAAAAAATGAGAAAGGAAGAAAACCCCTTACTTGGAAGTGTGCTTCCAAAGGCTAGAGAGAGGCTTGTGAGAGGCTTCTTGGGAGTTTGGGGCACCTTGGGAGGATTCTAGAGAGAGTAGGTCAGAGGTTGGACGAACTCCAAGGGATTTTAGTGAGGAGGAAGTGGGAGCTTGGGTGGGTTTATATAGGAAAGGTGAGAGAATTCTTTATTATTTAGGTTTGAGACCCCTTATATTAAAATAATCCAAACCACAAACCATCCAATGGTATTTGACCATGGTTTCTGGAAAAGGAAAGAGGAAAAAAATATTTTACAAGTCCAAGGTCCGAACTTATTAAAAAAATTAGGGTTGCTTATGTGGAGGTGAGTCACACTCCCATGGAAATTAATTTAAAAGGCAAAGTGTTGAATAAGTCTTGAGGGCTCCATTAATGCTTTGAAAAGTAAGTCAAACAAACCCAAAACCTCATTATTTTAATTATAAAACAAATATTGGCCGAACATAAGGATTATGGTATTTTAATACATCACCATTGGGTCATTATGATGTCATAAAACACATTATATATTTAAATGGTATTTAATTTTTACCCAAAAATTTGACTGTCTCAGAAAATTGTGAAAAATTCACCGTTGGATAATTTCGACATCCTGATTCCAAAAATAAAATTTATTTTATCTAAATAATTTTCTAAATATGTGAATTTTCACTTTTAAAATAAAAACCGACATTTATAAAAAAATTCACGGGTTTTGACAGAAATGGCTTTCAAACCTTAATAAAAATTTTAATTGCATTCATAAAATTATAAGATCATTTATATTTAATAAAAATTAATGTAATATTAATAATAATATTTTATTAAAATATTATTTAATTCAAAAATCCTTTAATTTAATAAAATATACTTCTTAATTAAATAATAACTAAAAACACCATTTGTACTTTAAAAACTAATTACAATGTATCAAAAATGACTAGAAATTATATTCATTATTATATACAAAAATAATGTACATGAACATGGTGCTACTTATTTGTTACATAACCCCTTAAAATAGCCGCATAAGACCTAAGGGTAAGGTGTGCGATGGTGACAGACTCTTGGGGCGGCTCGGATAACATCGCTCGAGTGGTAATTTCAATCAACTTCCACTTTTCCCGTAGACGATCACGTTCGAGATTGACTTGATGAAGCTCAGCTTGGGCTTGGTCAAGGGCAAAGCCCAATGACTCCACCGATTTTCCGAGCTCTGACAAATGGGCTTCGTAAGGGAAATTCTACTGGATGAGGCCATTGCTTCCTTTGTCTGAGTAGAAATGGGTTCGTTAAAGCCTTATATTTATACTACTCAGATGATCACTGTTCAACGGCTATAAAAGTAACGGTCACAAATCTTAACGTAAAACTAAAGAAGTTGACATCTTATAAAAAACATTTTTCATAAAGAAACATTTAACTAGATCAAGAGGGATTTTCCATTAATGAAAATTTGGGTCGTTACACAGATGACTTAAGAACCTCATCATCCATAGGTAGATCAGCCTCTAGCAACTGATGAAACATTTCTGAGTCCATCTGAAACATGAAATGATTGTTATTAGCAAACAGTTGAAAATAACTATTATGTATAGATATATATTTGTTATGATTCAAACTAGCATTTTACTGTGTCAATGTTTATCTTATTCATCATCTTCATAGTTTTCAATGTCAATGTCTTCATCTTCCTCATCAACATCATCAATTTCCATATTAGTTTCACTGTCATCATCTCTTATCATTTCAAATTCAGTTGTAACATCGTTGACAACATCGTCACCATCGACCCTTAACTGTGGGGTGTCATCCTCAATATTCATGTCTCTTTGTGAAAAAGATGTGTTTTGAGGAGTGTCCTGAAAAATTTCATTTCCTTGCACTTCAGTGGAACCACATTCAGTTTGAGTAAACTGATTTTCTCGAGATTTAACTTTTATTATACTCCACCAATCATCCAACTCTTTTGCAGTAGCACAGTATTTTGCATAATAAATTTGATATGCCTGATGACCCAATAAAAATGGTTCATTTACTACAAGAAGACTTTTATGTTTAATATCAACAATTCCATGAGTTGGAGGAATACGCAGGCCTCTCTCATTATCCAACCATCGACATTTAAACATTGTTACATAATTCTGTCCCAAATAACACAGTTCAATAATTTATTCAAGTATGCCGTAAAAGTCAACTTCAATATCTCTATGATGTGATCCCTTCAAACAAACACCACTATTCATTGTTTTCTTTGATTCCCCATATGCACGTGTATGAAAGCGATAACCATTCACCACATATGCATTATAAGATTTAACCATTTTTGATGGTGGGCTACTCAAAATACGTAATCGACTATCAATCTTATTAGCATGTAAAAATACCTAAAAATTTGTAAAACATTTATCACTATTACAAGTAATAAATTGATTTTATATGTAAAACCAAAAAAGAATGCATGTTACCAGTTTTTGAAACCAGTAGGCAAATTTTTTTTGCCGACGTTCTTCTAAGCCAGCTGCTGTAATTTGTGGAAATTGTTTCTTGATATGATCATTATATAACCTACAAATACAATATGATTAATTTACTGTAACAGAATCTATAGAATAAGGGATAAGAGCACTCACTGTACAATTGGTGACATTTCGTCACAGTTTAGTAGAACATATGTATGAGCTCTATGATGTTCATCATCTGAAAGCCATCTATCATGAACTCCACCAAAGTCAAGTTCAAGCTGATTGAAAACTGATAATTGATTGTTCATATCATCATAAAAATTCCCCTCATTCCAGCCCATGTGGTTAATTTTTGAGGGATATTTAGATTCAAAATAATGAGAGCAGAATAAAGAAATTTCTTCTTGCAAATAAGCTTCAGCAATTGAGCCTTCAACTGATGCTTTGTTACAGACTTTTTTCTTCAATTTCTGCATGCATCTCTCAAATGGGTACATCCATCGAAACTAAACTGGACCTCCACATTTTGCTTCTTGTGGAAAATGTAATATCAAATGTTCCATCAAGTCAAAGAAAGCCGACAAAAAGATTTTTTCCAATTTGCATATAATTACAACAACAGCTTCTTCCAGTTTGCTTAGTGTATCGTAGTCTGTTGTCACCACACAAATGTCTCAGAAAAATATGATATATCTATTATCAAATCTCAAATCTTATAATTCAACAAACCTCTTAATCCAATATCCATAAGCCTTTCCATTATAACATGACAGTCATGACTTTTTAATCTGGTAATATGACCATTTTTAACACATCTGCCCAAGTTGGAAGCATATCCATCTGGAAGTCTCAAATCTGCAATCCACTGACAAAATAATAAGCGAATCTCTTTGGTCAGTGTATAAGCTGCTTTTGGCTTCATTAATCTCTGTGATCTGACATTTTCAAACAATTCAAGTTCTGGCCGCCTGCAAATTTGGGCAAGATCTAATCGTGCCTTTAAATTATCTTTGGTTTTACCCGGTGTATCCAAAACTCTATGAAATAAATTATCAAAACAGTTCTTCTCAATATGCATGACATCCAACATGTGTCGGACCAACAAATCAGACCAATATGGCAGATTCCAAAAAATTCTCCGTTTTGTCCAATTGTGTTCCTTCCCAAAACCATGAATTTTCTATTGGTTTATTGTCGGTCCAAAAGTGATGGAAGGTAATGAAAATACAACTGATTGTAACTCTGTACCTGAGATCATTTTTAGAGGTCCATCTCTTTCAATTCTGCCTTTTCTGAAATGAGATTTATTCCTTCGAAAAGGATGATCGATTGGAAAAAATCTACGATGACAGTCAAAATAGCAAGGTTTTTTTCCATTCATGAGCAGAAATGCTTTGTTGTCTCCCATACAGTAGGGACATGATTTTGGACCATGTGTACTCTATCCAGATAACATTCCATATGCCGAGAAGTCACTAATTGTCCACATCAAAGCATCTTTCATTACAAAATTCTGTTTCGCAGCAGCATCATATGTACCAACACCATGACTCCACAATAAATTTAACTCATCAATCAGTGGTTTCAAATGAACATCAATATTATTTTTCGGATGTCCTGGGATTAATAATGTCAAAAAGATATAAGGCTCTTTCATTAACATCCATGGAGGCAAATTGTACAGAGTTATAAAGACAGGCCAATAGGAATACTGACTACCAAAAGATCCAAATGGACAAAAACCGTCAGTAGAAAGACCCAATCGCATGTTCCGGGATTCAAAAGAAAAAGGAAGATGCACTTGATCAAAAAATTTCCATGAATTGCCATCAGATGGATGAACCAAGATTTTACCATTTGAAATATTGGTTTTGTGCCATGACATCATTGTCGCTGTGTTATGAGACATAAATGAACGCTGCAACCTGGGTGTAAGTGGGAAATATCTCAACTGTTTTACAGGAATCAATCCAGACTTCCCCGATTGATCTTCTTTATACCTTGATTGTACACATGTGGGAAAACTATCCAACGACTCATTTTCACCAGAATATAAGATGCAATCGTTTGAACATGCATGGATCTTTTGATAACTAAGGCCAAGATTACGAACGAGTCTTTTTCTCTCATAATAATTAGAAGACAACACATTTCCTTCAGGTAACAATGCTTTAACCAAAGAAAATATCTGATCAAAACAGTTATTTGACATTCTGTTATCTGATTTAATAGCCATAAATTTTTCAACTGCTTCTAATTTGCTTATCTTGCAACCAGGATATAATGCATCCTCAGCAGACCTGAGCAACTCAGCAAATTCAGATGGTGCCAACTCGGGAGGTAAATCAACATCATCCTCAATTTCTATTTGTTGAACAGATGACCCTACAAAATCATGTACTAAATTCTGAAACCGTGATGGATCCGAAATCAAATTATTAGTATCTTCTCTTGAACTACGTTCACCGTGTTGATACTAAAAAATATAATCTGATTGAAAACCATAACACAAGAGATATTGCCCAATGATGTCAAATGTCTCAAACATTCTCAATGCAAATTTTTTACAAGGACACTTAATTGTCCCTTCTGAAACAAATTTTGGGTTTGATGATGCAAATGATAAGAAAGCTTCAACACCATCAACATATACAGGATTTAAAGTAGAACCGTTTGGATTTCTGCGCTGATTTATCCAAGCATGATCATCTAATAATGATTGATGTCGATTTCCTTGTTCCATATTCATATATATGTTTCTACAAAATTTAAAACCATTACTATTGTTAAATAATTTGATATAAGAAACAATATCCTAAAAAAGAAGATATATAATTACAGTTATTTATTAATAATTACCAATAATTATAGGTGACACAGTTAGTTTATAATCATCCCCATTAATTATTATTAATTTAGCAATACTTAGAAATACTTGGAAAAATGAAATATGATTGAATAATGAAATTAAATTTTGTAATCATCGTTGTGAAGATTATATTACTAATTATTCTGATTTGTCTGAGGGATCATCTCTTTTTAACTTTCTCCCGACTGAAATCAGTATGAAAAACTTGCTCTGACATACGTTAGAGCACATTTTTCATACTGATTTCAGTGGGAGAAAGTAACAAAGATATGAGACGTTGAACAAAAGGTAGCCATCAATCCACTGGAAATTGTGCCAATTTATAACCATGTACTTGAATTTATTTGATTTTTGATTAATTTTATTAGTAATTATTACTAATTATTATAAATCTCAATATTTCAAACAGATTTTTCTTTAATCTTAACATGTTCAAATCCTAAAGGGTCTCCAATTTTCAAGTCATGCCCAATAAAAATTTTGGGTCAACCTTGTCCAATTTAAACTCTATAATTGTCCTTACATGGTTGATCATCTCGCAAGTAGTGTTGCAATAGGACGACACAAGTAATGAGAAATACATGACTTGAGTTGTCCTATTGCAACGCTACTTGCGAGGTGATCAACCAAGCAAGAACAATTATAGAGTTTACATTGGACACAGTTGACGCAAACTTTTTATTGGGCATAACCTGAAAATTGGCGACCCTTTAAGATTTGAACTGTTAAGAGTAAAGCAAAACTTGTTGAAAATATTGATAATTGTAATATTTTATAAATTTTTTATAATTTTAATAATATTAATATTTTTTTATAAATATTAAACATATAATAATAAAATAATTATATTATAAGTATTATTTAACTATTAATATTAGAGTAATATAATATTTTATATTATGTTACTAATTATATTACTAATTATGTTACTAATCATGTTACTAATTATGTTACTAATTATGTTACTAATTATGTTACTAATTAGAAATGCGAAGATATGCATATACGTCGGCTGGTTAATCAATCAATGAATAGAAAGACAAACGTAATTGACCGCTCATCTACCTCAATTTTCTTTTCATTTGTTTGTTGAGGTTGACAGGAAACTTCTGCCTCCACATCTAATATGTGTTTTTACTGTCAAAATTATAAACCTCCTCACCTCTATATTGGTGAGGAGGTTGATAATTTTGACAGTAAAAGCAAATATTACATGTGGAGGTAGAAGTTTCCTGTCAAGCCTCAACACACAAATGAAAAGAAAATTGATGTAGATGAGCGGTCAATCACGTTTCCTAATTAAATCTAATTGTTTCCTAATTAAATCTAATTGTTTCCTAATTAAATCTAATTGTTTCCTAATTATACTAATTGTTTTCTAATTATACTAATTGTTTCCTAATTATACTAATTGTTTCCTAATTATACTAATTGTTTTTCTAATTATACTAATTGTTTCCTAATTATACTAATTATTTCCTAATTATACTAATTGTTTCCTAATTATACTAATTGTTTCCTAATTAAATCTAATTGGTTACTAATTATTTTAATTGTTTCCTAATTATTTTAATTTTTTTCCTAATTATTTCTAATCAATTAAATCTAATTATTTCCTAATTATTTGATAATTATTTTAATTAAATCTAATTATTTCTTAATTATTTGATAATTATATATTTATTTCTAATTATTACCAAAACATCCCCCGGGAGTGTCGAACCAAGAGTGCAGCAAGGCCCGTTGTCGTGTACCAGGTTACCCCGAGTCAAGCTCGAAACACCTTGTCAGAGTTTTCACTCCTAGGTACATCTGTGTCAGAGCCACCTCTACTTGTTCGTATCCAGACAAGGATTATTTGGTACAAGCACATAAACTAATTATACTATACAGCTAGACAATAAAATAAAATAAAATAAAATAAACAATTAAAAATAAAATTAGCAATTAAAAATAATTTAACAATTAAAAAAATATAAATACCTTTAATAATATGCACTTTCTAACTACTTCCTTCCTCTTCTCGAAAGAAAAAATTAAAACAAAAAAAAAATTCTGCTCAGATATGAAAATGAGAGAGAGAGAAGAATTGAGAACTGAATGTTATGGGAAAAAACAGATGGAGTGTATATATAGGTTAGATTATTTGCGACGGTCGTATTTGTGACGGGAGACCGTCGCAAATACTAGGTATTGCGACGGGATACCGTCGCAAATGCCTTCGCCCGCATTAAATACAGGCGATAGGTAAAAGGGTTTTTGCGATGGGCCCGTTGCAAATAGCCACCATTAGCGACGGGCGGCTATCCCCGTCACAAATTTATATTTACCGCCGCCGGTATTCACAACGGGGCCCGTCGCAAATACCTTCACCCGCATTAATTACGGGTGGCGGGTAAAAGGGTTTTTGCGACAGGCCCATCGCTAATGCCACACCATTAGCGACGGGCGGACATCCTCGTCACAAATCCATATTTACCGCCGCCAGTATTTGCGATGGGACCCGTCGCAAATACCCCCCGTTGGATTATCTGTTGCGACGGGTACAAAGTCCCGTCGCAAAACCGTATTTACTACCGCGGGGTATTTGCGACGGGCTGTAGGTAACCGTTGCAAATAGGCTTTACAACGGCTAGTATTGGCGACGGGGCCTGTCGCAAATAATACCGGGTGAATATTTGTTTGCGAAGGGGAAATTTCCTCGTCGTAAATACTATTTACCACCGCCGGGTAGTTGCGACGGGTAGCCTTCTACCCATCGCAAATATCCTTCCCGCGTTTTGGCCCGCAAACCGCGCCATTGCAATTGCGACGGGCCCTGTATTTCCATCGCAAATAACTGCCCATTTGCGACGGGAAAATATTCCCATTGCAAAAAACCCTTTTCATCGGAGTTGTTGTGATGGGAATAAGTCCCGTCGCAAATACCCCGTCACAATAATCGTTTTTTTCTCGTAGTGCAATGTAATAGTGGATGTGAAGAAAACTATGACGGTTTTCTGAACGAGCAACTGAATGATATGGGAGCTGCAATGAGAACACTTGTGGTTATTCTCAACCAACTATCTGGAGTTATGATTGACCACCTGAACCTTAGTAATCTTTATAAGGCTTCATATATGGGAGAAACAAATCCCTACGGAAGTTTAGGTAATAATCATAAAGATAAGTGTGTTCAAAAACCTATGTGTCAATGATGTGGAAAGAAACACCTAGGAAAATGTTTCAAAGGGACATAAAGATGCTATAGATGTGGAAATGAAGGTCATAAAGCAAGAACCTTCCATGGAAAAAGGAAGCATCTAGTTGACTCTAGAAAAGGGAAAGAAGTCCTTTTCGAGGGACAATTGAATGTTTTAAATGTGGTGTGCATGGTCATTATGGAAAAAAATTTCCTACGAAGTTGTTTTGGGAATCGGATCACCAAGATCATACAAATATTCGTTTACCAATACCTAATTCCATTCCGATTGAGGATGAAGAAACTGACAATGACCAATGAAAGGTATGGATTATTTCTTAACATATGTTTTCCTATTAATAAAATCTTAGTATATGATTCATGATTTTGTTTGTAGGAAATAAGTATTTCAGAATAAGTTAGAAAGGAATGGTTAATGGATAATAAAGAATGTTTAATGAGTAAGAAGTCATCATATAAGGGATTCAAGGCTTATGGTAGAATTTAGGATGGTGAAATGCTTAAAAGTATTAAGGCTCTTCTAATGATGGGATTACATTAGAATACTTTTTATATTATGTGTAACCCTGATGTTTGATATATGAAAATTTTATTCAAGGAATAATTATCTTCTCTTTTGTGGATATAGCTATAAAGAACCATTTGGGTTTATATGATCCTTGAATTTGAGGCAATTACTAGTTAATACATTTTGGGATGAAAAACGAAAGTTATTAGATAACCTTTGTGGTTAAAATATGTTATGGTTATTTTTGATTAATTTATCTCTTTTTGGGAATGTTATAAAATTATATAGTTTTTGAAAAGGGACAACACGCAAACTGTGTGACAACCCGTCGCGTCGGACGAAGCTGTGGGAATCAAACCCACAACCAACGTGCAACTGGTATTTATCGCCTACCACTGGACTACGTGAGGTCCCTGGTTAGTATGAATAATTCTTTTTAGTTAGATGATCTTATGAATTAGGAATAAGTTGATTTTGAGTTATCTATGGAAATGATTAACCCATGGAGGTTATGTGATTGGGTTAATTACTTTTCAGTATGAGACTTTAAGAGTAACTAATGTTATTTGGAGATAAATGTTAAGATTTACCTTGGAAGAATATGTGATTAAATCCTTCAGAGATTTGGGTTTCAATCTTACTTTGGATTAAATTTAATAATTTTAAGGATAACTATTTATTTAATGGTCTTTCTTGAACGTTGGGTTCTTTTTGTTGAATTTTGGAGATTAAGAGTAGTATTTATTTTTATAAAGGATTATCCTTTTGGTGATTATCTGATCTTGTACTAACAATTTTAGTTTTAGTTGATGTCTAAATACAAGGGAAATAGATATTTCTCCTTTTTTGGATTATGTGATTCTCTAGAAGACGCTTCTTGTGGTTTTGATGTAGATAAGTCTTTGAATGCTCATCAGTTAGAGAAATGATTAGTTTTGGTAGAAACTTATTAAAAGATGAAACTCTACTTGAAGGTACGTATATTTCCTTATGTTTTTATTCTATGTAGAAGATTAATTCCTCAAAATTATGAAAAGGAACATAAAACAAAAACGTTGTTGGTTTACATTTCTTACGTGGTAATCAAAGACCGTTTACACACATCATAAGTTTGTGATTTTCTTGTGGTTAACTTTCTCCTAATCATGTTTCCTATTACTCTCCATCAGAACTTGACCCTTTGTTTTCTCCTCCATATCCATGTTTTCATGGAATCTTAGTATGGGTTTACTCGGGTGACCATTGTACATCTCTTTCTTTCTTTTGAAATGGTAGTATTAATGACTCTTTTTTCCGATATGGGACCTTCAATAAAGTTTCCAAGCCAAAAATTTAAAATTATGAGGACGCAATTCCCAAAAGGGGGGAAGGATGTAACATCCCAGGTAAATAAAGAATATGAATTTTTCATATTTATTAATTTTTGAATTAAATATTAATTTTACTTTAAAAGGGTTTCTATGTTCGATAGCGTACCTGATACGCAACAACGGGTTTCTTTGAAATCTTACATTGCACACTAATAATATATTATTATTTTAAACGGTGGTTAACTCCTAGTCGTTGTATTGACGAGAATGAATGAATCTAACTACAATATGATTATACATTTTTGTTAAATGTATTTACATTTATCCAATAAAATTTAGAGGCTTAAAATGTGAATGAATCTAATTTTAAGCATAATTTACATTAAAAGGCCGATTTATCACCTTTTAATGACGAACCTTTTTTAAATATAGTTTTGGTCACTTTAAAAAATTCTATATGACTAAATAAAATCCTTCTTTAGAATGGGGACATCAAAATTTACTTTGTGTAATTTTTTATAATTTTTCTGATAAAGTTCATTTTTTAATGAATAATGAAAAATATTGTATTTTAATTCAAAAGTGCCTTTTAATCTAATTTTTTTATATGATTATATTATCTTTTTAAATTATTTAAATTGAAATTAAAATATATTTTTACCATTTAATCCAATGTTGGTCATTGGAATTAATTTCACTTTGAAATTGGACATAAAGAAGTATCAATCTTTTGATAGTTATTGTTTTTTAAAAACACGCTATTTGTTTTGATAATGGGAATTAATTTTAAAATTAATTAATGCCAATTAAATTTTTTGAATTTAGAAAAATAGAAATCATTTTTGAATTCGGAATATCAAATATAGATTAGGCTGAATTTTTGGTATTTTTCTGAAAAACATCAATTTTTTATGAATAGTGAAACCACTTAGTGGTAGTTAAAAAAACTGACTTTTTCATTTAAATGAAATTTTACCACTTCTGTGAATTGAATTTCAAAAATCCGACATACATGGTTTTTTTCAAGATGTAAAATGTGGTTCAATAAGATTAAAATAATTTTTTGTGAATAGTAACTTTTGACTTTTATTTACCGCAGTTAAAGGTAAATAAGGGAATTCAAGGTAAAAAGAATATTATAATAAATCAAAATTACCTTAACACTTTTCCAAACCTTATTTGTTGAGTTATTTAAGACCATGGGCATTTTTGGGTCGATTTTGGGACCCCATTGAGCTACTTGGGAGTGATAATGACAATTTAGATTAATTAAAGTAAAGACAAAAATGACAAAAGCAAATATCTTTTAGTAAATTAATTTTTATATGGTGTTATATAAGTCATATTTTCGACTATAAATATTCTATAGAAATATAAAAATATTTTCTACATGATAGTATTTTTTTATAATTTTTAGACATCAAATAATTTTAATTATTTATGACCCAATAATGATGCAGTGTTTACCTCATTAATAAATCATTTACATAAATAAGATTATAATGATTAAAATATTATCCAAAACCTGTCCAATTAATATTGGATGATTTTATTTCGACCTTGAGTCATATTATCTTCGACTATAATGATTGTTGGACCATTAGAAACTGAATATCAATATATAATAAAATAATGTTTTTACACTTTCTTAAAGAGGCCATCCTCTCCCTTATAAAAAGAGACCAATTCTTACCAATTCCACACACCTCTCAAGCCTTTTGGATGATCCAAACTCTGCACAATTAAACTCCCTACATCCCTCTCTTCCTCCTAGATGCCTTACCTTAGGCAGAAGGCACATCAAGAAGTCCTTTGGTTCAAACCAAAGGGAGTTACCTGAATTTAAGGTAACCGTTTCTCTTAATTTTTTTTGGATTTATTTTACTTCTCCAACCCCTAAAATATTTTATTCCTTTACATTGTAACAACACCAGTATCCTCAATATTCTATGATGTTGTTATGAGAATGATTCGAACTGCGCTTACACAGACCTCCATCTAATGGATGAAGAACATAATGTTTCTGTGGATGACAAACTAACGCCTCACGAAATGATGATTGTTCAAATATCTCCAACCGCCTTTCATGGTGGCCATTATGATGACACTGTATTTATATATGATATATATTATGATTATGTTTTCTTTATGCTTCTGTATTTTCCATTTATAAAACGCCTTTATGATTTCCATAGTGGGAAAATACGATAATTTCATTTAAGGAAGCGCGGACTACTGCCCCCTCAAAGTGATGTGACTCATTAATGCCTTATGTGGGATCTATAAAGGATAGAAATAATGATATTATATATGATATTATTCTGAAATTATAATATACCTATGTATAATTATGTTTTAATTCCATTAAAATAAGAAATAGAAGTGAAAGTAACATTCATGCGTACGTACGTCTTACCGTCTCCATGAACGGTGCATTTCATTTCTTACCTCTAAATGTTATGTAATATTATAAATACATGCATATATAGGATATATATAATATATATGATATCTAAATCATGAATATCATTTTGTATATAATGAAACATTGACCACATGAACAACATGTAATTATAAGAAGTCCATTTTTGACTCAAGTAGCAAATATCGAAAAAATGAACATTATTAACTTAAATGATTACATAATGTTTATAACATGGTAATAAGTGATATAAAAGGAATAATAAACCTGAAAAATGTTCTTAATTGTAACGCCCCGACCCCAGCTACCCAGAGTCGGTGCATTACTTCGTAACATTGGCATGATCACAAGAAAGATCAAATCTCGAAAGACTGATTGGTTTAGTAGCCTTGGAAACACTAGATATATTCATAAGTTTTACATTACATCATAAAATGAAAAACTACTACAACAACATAATGTTTCCACAGTCCACACTATTATCCCCTCATAATATCCCTGTAGGTCATTCATAACTTACATCTTCACTTCCTGGGAAAAATAAAACATAGAAAAGGGGTGAGCTCAAATGCCCAGTAAGGATAACAATATAGCGAAAACTTTCATCAATAAGAATAAACATTTAAGGCAATGTATAACTAAAACAAAAGCCTTTTAAACATGAACTTTCAACATGGTATGGCATAAATAAAATGAAATAATGCCATTTAATTATTCACATGGATATTCTACTAATCGAATAATCACATGAAAAAATCAATAACCACTTTCACAATGTTGGAATGCATAATGCCAGACTATCATAACCACATAGCCAAGGCCTCGTGCCAAGACTACAAATAAGATTTTGTCAAGGCCTTGTGCCAAGACACTAGTCTGTCTCATGAGACCTACCGATGCATCGAGGAGCTATAGCGGGCTCCACCCGTCACTTATTAAGTCCAATGCATTCCCATATGAAAAGGTTTAAACATAACATAAACATTCGTATTAAAACTAGCATACGAAATGTCAATACTTTCACCATAAACTATGAATGGTATAAAAATAGCACATCCACAGTCAAACATATCACAAAACCTTCAATACAATATAGAAGTTTTTTATCATAATAAATCATCTTCAAATAATCTTAAAATCCATCAAAGGATGTTGACATAGATGAAATCAAAACTATTTGAGAGAAATATCTCTTTTTTTTGAAATCATTTAAAAGTCACACATTTATAAAGGAAGTAATTAAAAAGAGATTTTTGAATCAAAGTGTCCCATACCACTTTGAAACTTTTGAAAGGAATTAACATTTTAAAAAAAAAACATTCATGTCCATATAAATAAATCCTTAAAAACCATTTTGAAGACATTAATTAAAAAGATTTATAAAGATAAATCTTTAAAACATTTAAAATTCTGATTTTGATAAAGAGTACCTTTCTGAAATTCTTAAATTATTCATTTTGAAATCATTTAAAAGTCACATAATTATAAAATAAAACATTTACTTTGAAAATATCCTTGTAAGCTTGTAAGGGAAGATTTGACGATTTTATAACGGCGGTAAATAGCTACACCTGCCGTATAAGTTAAAAAAAAACATTCTTACCTTAAATTTGTCAAAAGGTAAAAATTGCCTTGTTTGGAAAATGATGGAAATATTCCATTAAAAACACATAAGGGTATAAATGACTATAACCCATATTCTTTATAAATAGTAAAAATGTTTTGAAATACATTTCGAAGTAACATGGATGTGGATGATAAAGAAATCCCAGTAGATTATTACGTATAAACAACCTCGAATAATGAAGAGATTGTGAAATAAACCCTTACCTTGTACTTTTCCTTGGTTGGGGTAGGTTAACCTCCTGTATAATGGTGAAATAGTTGTTATTAAATTATACAAGAATCATATATATTAATATGATATCATATATGATCTTTTAACATTGATTTGTTAATAATATCTTAGAATTATCGTCGTTTCGGGGGTTAACTTACTCATTTTCTTTTATATGTTTTGTTACATAAGACATGGTTGTTGTATCTTATTCATATCCAGAATTATATCTAGTCCTTAAACATCATTTTTAAATCATCAAATGATAATTATACTTGAATGGATACGATGGAGAATGAATCTCATCGCGTTCGTGGGGACGGTAGTCCGTACGTACGCACGAGCGACAATATCATTTTTTTGATATTAAAATAATATATAAATGGATGGTATATCATATATACAGAATCATTAACATGTTATATTTATTATTTACATGAGTTACACATCATTATTATACCCATCCAAATAATATTATATTGAATAACAATTACACCACGACGTGGAGACGGTAAGCCGTATGTACGCACGTATGGTGACATGTTATTCAAAGGGTGGATAGAATACTGAATATGATTGTACCATATTTATAATAACATCACAGTATATGTGAGATATTGGAGTTATTATTTTAGAATGGTAAGAACAAAGGAAGAAGAAGTGGAAGAAGAAATGAACTTGGAGAAGGGTGGTGAAATCATTACCTCTTCTTCGGGTTCTTCCTTTTTATTTGATCAAAAGGGCTCCTTAAGTTGGCTTTCTGATCAAACTAAGGCCTCTAGGTTGTAGTGAGGGATGTTGGGAGAGTATTTGGGCAGAGTTTGGCCGAACCAAAAGGCTTTGAAGGTGTGAAGAAATGAGAAGGAGGAGTGCCCTTTTATAAGAGGGGTGAGGGGCACCTTTGGAAAAGCTAGAAATATTAATTTATAATAAATTCATATTCGGTTTCTAATGGCTCCAAAGTTTATTATTCAAAGGTTAAGGTGGGGATAGGTCGAAAACCACTCAACCAATAGAATTTAGACAGGTTTGGGTACTTATATTAACCTTATCTTTAATTATTAACTCTAAGTTAATTAGTTTCACTTTTACAATGTCTCTTTGTATTTTTATATAATATGGTTAATAAACTTACTATATACATCCAAGAGACCCCCAAGTGGTACATTAATGATGAACCTATCATGATATAAGTCTCTTGGCCGAACCTTAGATTTTTAGGAGTTTAATATCAATTAATAATATAATATTTGTTTTAAGAACTCTTTTATGTCAATTTTGACACTATTCAATAGTTGATTTTTTTGAAACTCATAACAGATTGATTAATTCGAACAAAGTCAATCCAATCAATCCTAATATATCATATTAGCCTATAAAATAAGTTTAATTCATTAAAAGTTTCATATTATATTTATTTTGGTATTTATAATATCAATTATTTTAATTTTTCACTATTATAGTAATTACCGCATCATCATTGTGTCATAAATAAAATAACTTATTTAATGTCTAAAAATTATAAATAAAATATAATTATGTAGTAAATCTTTTTATCTTTCTAATTAATATTTATAATCGAAAATACAACATGTATAACCCTATGTAAAAGTTGTTCTTCTAAACGATGTAAGCTTATGCCATTTTTATTTTTATTTTAACTTTATTAATATAAAGTGTCCCTACCACATACAAGTGGCTCCAAGGGGTCCCCAAATTGAGCCAAGGATGCTCATGGTCGGGTATGTGTCCACCAATAAGGTTAGGACACGTTTTAGGGTAATTTTGTATTATTATAATATTATTTTTTAACCCTTATTTACCGGATTTACCCTTAACCATGGTAAATAAAATATTTACCACAGTAATTATTCAAAATGTCTAAAAATAAAAGTTACCTATTTACACAATTTGGACATCCTGATTCCAAATATGGAATCCATTTTTCTAAATTCAAAACACAGAAGTGGCAGAAATTAATTTAAAATTAATTCCCGTTGTCAAAACAAAAAGCGTGTTTTTAAGAGGTAATAACTATCAAAAGATTGACACTTGTTTATGTTCGGTTTAATTGTAAAATTATGTCCAATGACCAAAATTATATTAAATGGAAAAAATATATTCTAAATATACTTTAAAACTACTAAAATTCATAATTTATCACTATTAATTATTTTGATTAAAAAAGTTGTTTTTAATTAAAATTTAGTAATTTTCACTATTCATCAAAATATGAAAGTTATCCGAAAAGTACCAAAATTTCACCTTAGGCTAAATTAGATATTCCGAATCCAAAAATGAAGTCCATTTTGAAATATAAAATATATATAATTTTAAAAAGTAGTTATTACTATTCATAACGGCTAGTTTAATTGGTTGTTAGGACTCGGTGTTGCGTACAACACACGCTATCACATTATTCAAAGAGAAGCGTACCGTAGAAGCTTAGGATGTTTCATTTTAAATTTTTGATGTCCCCATTTAGTCAAAAAGTTTAAAATATAGTATTTCAAAAGGGTTCACTATTAAAATTTGGTAAAAGTGCAATACTGAAAATGAATTTGTTCTTACATTATGTCTAAGAAACTCATAATATGGATTCTAAAATTATAAGGATTATATAAAGTTTAAAATTTAGTTAACACTATTCATAACCTCTTTTGAACAGCTTGTTTGGTAAGTCATGGTGCGATTGAACTTGGTGTTGCGTGTAGTGAAAGTTATTGAATTATTTTGAAGAAATAACACACTATAAAATCTTGGGGTGTTACATTCTCCCCTCCTTAAATAAATTGCATCCTCGCAATTTGAAATTGTTCTTAGAAAATTAAAGGTTGAAAATAGAAAATATCTTTGTGGGAAAACCCACATCGAAAATTGGGTTATTAAAATTTAATCTTAATATGAGGAAAAGAGAAATGAAAGGATCACCACCAAATTATGATCTCTATTAGGAGAATATTGGTGGAAATTAGAGACATATAATTGGAGGAAAAACGTAAATATTTATAGGTAGTGATTGAGGTCATCAATCACAAGCAAGTATAAAATTGAGGTCCTTAAATTCATCAATCTATGATGATTTGAAATACCATCGGTTCAACAAAACATAGGGTATTAGGATAACACATTTTTGACGTATCAAAATATCTTAGTTGAAATCCCACATCGAAAAATGAATTAATGAGGCCTCTATTTAAAATAAAGAGTCGAAAGTATGAAGATTACCGAAAATAACACATACTAGGGTTCCATGTAGGAAAATATGGATATGGAAGAAAAATCTAACCATCAATTATCTGATGGAGAGTGGTAGAGAACATGGCTATGAAAAGACCAACAATCCCAAAGCCATAAATTAGTGATGATTTAAGGTACCATCTAGGAAAACATTTTTTTTCTAATTTGCTTTTCTAAATATTGAGGAATTTTTTATGAGATTGGCTAAGATCATATGGAGATATATTTCTTTATAATTTAGAGTTTTATCCATTAATAAATTTCTACCACAAACTCATCTTTCACTCTAAAAGATAATAGAATGTAAAAAAAAATTCTATTTACACTATTCGTATAGGGTTCCAAAATAAACGAATTTATAATTCATCTAAAAGATCTTTTAATAAAAACTACATTATTTAATCCAGGACATCTCATGGGCCAGTGGTAGGTGATACACCCTTGTCGCCCTTCGGTTGCGGGTTCAAGTCTCGCAGCCTTGCCGGACGCGACGGGTTGCCGCCCGACCTCCGGGTTGTCCTTTTATGGCAATCCAAAATAATCCAAACTAGAACTATCCAAAATACTTCTTTCCAAACTCACAGTCCAACATTTATAAGGAAGGTAAACATAATATAGATCCTTTTTACCCCATAATAGCATATGAATACCTTCATCATGTATTACCATATTCCTTATTGATTACATTCATGATCCCTTATTCCATATAGAATGCTGGATATACTTCATTAATCCAAAAATATTTTAAACCCCAATAATGATGGAATATACAAATCATTAATCAACTTCAAGGTAGTCAAGAATATCCAATATAATTTATCCAAATCAATCATGTATTATTCTAAAATCACTACCTCGGTATCAGAACCATATTATGGTTTATCTTTCTCTCAACCATATATTTTCTAAAAATTTATCCTGCTATTGAGTCACATTTCTTTATTCCACACAATCTCAAGTCCTTCATGAAATAGTACAGCAGTACAATCCTTATATACTCCATAATTATTATAACAAGTACATTGTTGATACAACACTCAATTGACATAATCAACATAAGAACTCTAATCATTCCTCTTCATCTGTGGTAGTATCATAACTTGATTATTATCCAATAGCATCATTTTCGGCATAGTCTGATGACTGGGACATAGGTTCGCGTAGTGTCCAAACTCCTTGCAAATGAAGCATTGTACATTTGAAACCATTTTCTTACCCTTGCAGTCACGTACTTTGTGCCCTTTTCCTCCACACTTATAACAAACTCCCATTCCTTTCAGGCAAGTTCCAGGGTGTTTCTTTCCACAGTTACCACATATGGGAAAATTCTTCTTTTCCCTCTTCCCTTTATCTTTCTCTCTTCCATCCTTTTCTTCTCTTGCTTCCCTTCAAATCCATAGGACTCAGTAAACTCTTTATTTATCTTATCAACACATGATATTATTTCTTCATATGATGATAATACATGGGAGACTATTTCTCTTATAAATTCTAGCTTAAGACCATGAAAGATATGATCCTTCCTTCTCTTTGGATCATGTGCATTTCTGGAGTTCTCATTCCTTCTACTGGGAGCCATTTCTAAACAATGGCATACACTAGATCAGTTTATGAATCAAAATACATAATCCCATACTTATAAAACACTTAACATAAATTGAACTATTTATGGATATAATCCATAATCATAAAAATTTCTCCTTTGAGGATGTATATACTCATAAACCCTTCATAATTATTTGTAAAGAAAATGAGAGTTATCCTAAGCATATCCCCCGGGAGTGTCGTAACCAAGAGTGCAGCAAGGCCCGTTGTCATGCACCAGTTCCCGTTCGAGTCTAGCTCAAAGCGGTGTTTTCGGGTTTTACCCCTAGGTACATCTGTGCCAGAGCCGCCTCTACCTGCTCGTATCCAGACATGGATGTATTGCTCGGAAAACTCACAAAATCTCTACAATACCAAAATTCTTGGAAGTTCTTCTATACTAATCCTCAAAGTTCATCTTAGGTCTACGTGCTTTAATCAGAGTTTATCTAAATCTATCTTCCAAGGTTTGTACTAAACTTCCTCTGATACCAACTGTAACGCCCCGACCCCAGCTACCCAGAGTCGGTGCATTACTTCGTAACATTGGCATGATCACAAGAAAGATCAAATCTCGAAAGACCGATTGGTTTAGTAGCCTTGGAAACACTAGATATATTCATAAGTTTTACATTACATCATAAAATGAAAAACTACTACAACAACATAATGTTTCCACAGTCCACACTATAATCCCCTCATAATATCCCTGCAGGTCATTCATAACTTACATCTTCACTTCCTGGAAAAAATAAAACATAGAAAAGGGGTGAGCTCAAATGCCCAGTAAGGATAACAATATAGCGAAAACTTTCATCAATAAGAATAAACATTTAAGGAAATGTATAACTAAAACAAAAGCCATTTAAACATGAACTTTCAACATGGTATGACATAAATAAAATGAAATAATGCCATTTAATTATTCACATGGATATTCTACTAATCGAATAATCACATGCAAAAATCAATAACCACTTTCACAATGTTGGAATGCATAATGCCAGACTATCATAACCACATAGCCAAGGCCTCGTGCCAAGACTACAAATAAGATTTTGTCAAGGCCTTGTTCCAAGACACTAGTTTGTCTCATGAGACCTACCGATGCATCGAGGAGCTATAGCGGTCTCCACCCGTCACTTATTAAGTACAATGCATTCCCATATGAAAAGGTTTAAACATAACATAAACATTCGTATTAAAACTTGCATACGAAATGTCAATACTTTCACCATAAACTATGAATGGTATAAAAATAGCACATCCACAGTCAAACATATCACAAAACCTTCAATACAATATAGAAGTTTTGTATCATAATAAATCATCTTCAAATAAGCTTAAAATCCATCAAAGGATGTTGACATAGATGAAATCAAAACTATTTTAGAGAAATATCTCTTTTTTTTGAAATCATTTAAAAGTCACACATTTATAAAGGAAGTAATTAAAAAGAGATTTTTGAATCAAAGTGTCCCAGACCACTTTGAAACTTTTGAAAGGAATTAACATTTAAAAAAAAAAACATTCATGTCCATATAAATAAATCCTTAAAAACCATTTTGAAGACATTAATTAAAAATATTTATAAAGATAAATCTTTAAAACATTTAAAATTCTGATTTTGATAAAGAGTACCTTTCTGAAATTCTTAAATTATTTATTTTGAAATCATTTAAAAGTCACATAATTATAAAATAAAACATTTACTTTGAAAATATCCTTGTAAGCTTGTAAGGGAAGATTTGACGATTTTATAACGGCGGTAAATAGCTACACCTGCCGTATAAGTTTAAAAAAAAACATTCTTACCTTAAATTTGTCAAAAGGTAAAAATTGCCTTGTTTAGAAAACGATGGAAATATTCCATTAAAAACACATAAGGGTATAAATGACTATAACCCATATTCTTTGTAAATAGTAAAAATGTTTTGAAATACATTTCGAAGTAACATGGATGTGGATGATAAAGAAATCCCAGTAGATTATTACGTATAAACAACCTCGAATAATGAAGAGATTGCGAAATAAACCCTTACCTTGTACTTTTCCTTGGTTGGGGTAGGTTAAACTCCTGTATAATGGTGAAATAGTTGTTATTAAATTATACAAGAATCATATATATTAATATGATATCATATATGATCTTTTAACATTGATTTGTTAATAATATCTTAGAATTATCGTCGTTTCGGGGGTTAACTTACTCATTTTCTTTTATATGTTTTGTTACATAAGCCATTGTTGTTGTATCTTATTCATATCCAGAATGATATCTAGTCCTTAAACATCATTTTTAAATCATCAAATGATAATTATACTTGAATGGATACGATGGAGAATGAATCTCATCGCGTTCGTGGAGACGGTAGTCCGTACGTACGCACGAGCGACAATATCATTATTTTGATATTAAAATAATATATAAATGGATGGTATATCATATATACAGAATCATTAACATGTTATATTTATTATTTACATGAGTTACACATCATTATTATACCCATCCAAATAATATTATATTGAATAACAATTACACCACGACGTGGAGACGGTAAGCCGTACGTACGCACGTATGGTGACATGTTATTCAAAGGGTGGATAGAATACTGAATATGATTGTACCATATTTATAATAACATCACATTATATGTGAGATACTGGAGTTATTATTTTAGAATGGTAAGAACAAAGGAAGAAGAAGTGGAAGAAGAAATGAACTTGGAGAAGGGTGGTGAAATCATTACCTCTTCTTCGGGTTCTTCCTTTTGATTTGATCAAAAGGGCTCCTTAGGTTGGCTTTCTGATCAAACTAAGGCCTCTAGGTTGTAGTGAGGGATGTTGGGAGAGTATTTGGGCAGATTTTGGCCGAACCAAAAGGATTTGAAGGTGTGAATAAATGAGAAGGAGGAGTGCCCTTTTATAAGAGGGGTGAGGGGCACCTTTGGAAAAGCTAGAAATATTAATTTATAATAAATTCATATTCGGTTTCTAATGGCTCCAAAGTTGATTATTCAAAGTTTGAGGTGGGGATAGGTCGAAAACCACTCAACCAATAGAATTTAGACAGGTTTGGGTACTTATATTAACCTTATCTTTAAGTATTAACTCTAAGTTAATTAGTTTCACTTTTACAATGTCTCTTTGTATTTTTATATAATATGGTTAATAAACTTACTATATACATCCAAGAGACCCCTAAGTGGTACATTAATGATGAACCTATCATGATATAAGTCTCTTGGCCGAACCTTAGATTTTTAGGAGTTTAATATCAATTAATAATATAATATTTGTTTTAAGAACTCTTTTATGTCAATTTTGACACTATTCAATAGTTGATTTTTTTGAAACTCATAATAGATTTATTACTTCGAACAAAGTCAATCCGATCAATCCTAATATATCATATTATCCTATAAAATTAGTTTAATTCATTAAAAGTTTCATATTATATTTATTTTGGTATTTATAATATCAATTATTTTAATTTTTCACTATTATAGTAATTACCGCATCATCATTGTGTCATAAATAAAATAACTTATTTAATGTCTAAAAATTATAAATAAAATATCATTATGTAGGAAATCGTTTTATATTTCTAATGAATATTTATAATAGAAAATCCAACATGTATAACCCTATGTAAAAGTTGTTCTTCTAAAAGATGTAAGCTTATGCCATTTTTATTTTTATTTTAACTTTATTAATATAAAGTGTCCCTACCACATACAAGTGGCTCCAAGGGGTCCCCAAATTGAGCCAAGGTTGCTCATGGTCGGGTATGTGTCCACCAATAAGGTTAGGACACGTTTTAGGGTAATTTTGTATTATTATAATATTATTTTTTAACCCTTATTTACCGGATTTACCCTTAACCATGGTAAATAAAATATTTACCACAGTAATTATTCAAAATGTCTAAAAATAAAAGTTACCTATTTACACAATTTGGACATCCTGATTCCAAATATGGAATCCATTTTTCTAAATTCAAAACACAGAAGTGGCAGAAATTAATTTAAAATTAATTCCCGCTGTCAAAACAAAAAGCGTGTTTTTAAGAGGTAATAACTATCAAAAGATTGACACTTGTTTATGTTCGGTTTAATTGTAAAATTATGTCCAATGACCAACATTATATTAAATGGTAAAAATATATTCTAAATATACTTTAAAACTACTAAAATTCATAATTTATCACTATTAATTATTTTGATTAAAAAAGTTGTTTTTAATTAAAATTTAGTAATTTTCACTATTCATCAAAATATGAAAGTTATCCGAAAAGTACCAAAATTTCACCTTAGACTAAATTAGATATTCCGAATCCAAAAATGAAGTCCATTTTGAAATATAAAATATATATAATTTTAAAAAGTTGTTATTACTATTCATAACGGCTAGTGTAATTGGTTGTTAGGACTCGGTGTTGCGTACAACACACGCTATCACATTATTCAAAGAGAAGCGTACCGTAGAAGCTTGGGATGTTTCATTTTAAATTTTTGATGTCCCCATTTAGTCAAAAAGTTTAAAATATAGTATTTGAAAAGGGGTCACTATTAAAATTTGGTAAAAGTGCAATACTGAAAATGAATTTGTTCTTACATTATGTCTAAGAAACTCATAATATGAATTCTAAAATTATAAGGATTATATAAAGTTTAAAATTTAGTTAACACTATTCATAACCTCTTTTGAACAGCTTGTTTGGTAAGTCATGGTCCGATTGAACTTGGTGTTGCGTGTAGTGAAAGTTATTGAATTATTTTGAAGAAATAACACACTATAAAATCTTGGGGTGTTACATTAATCAATTTGAAATTAATTTTAGTTTATTATTCAGGAGATTAAAGAATGATCGAGTCAAGTCAGACACGAGGTAAGCGATTTTCTTATCTCACTTTTAATTCTGTGAGATTTCCATTGTTCGCCACTTATTTATTGAATGTGGTGTATTGTGTAATGCCATTTGATATATATTATCATGATTATATTTATATTCATGTTATTATGTGATTCATTTGGTGCTTATTAACTTTTGGTCATACGACTCAGTTGATTACAAATTGGTAAATGGTTTCATCTCAATTTTTATTCCCGTGAGATTCATGCTATATTTTCCACTATTTACTTTTGTGTGGTGTATGTAGTAGAGACCCAGAGCTTGACGTACATGTACATTACATTACTTTTGTGGAATACTTAATACATAACAAAAACAGGCACACAAGGACCGTAATAGTTTAGTGTCTTTGGAAACTTGGAACGTAATATTCTTATCGTGGTGAAAGATCTTCTACATCTCCCATAAAGATCTTGCCCTTTTGTTTTCTTACCTAAAAACTTTCTTTATATCCTGGAGAAAATAAAACATATAAATGGTGATCTCAAATGCTCAATAAGGGTAAGCATGGATAAAATAAAATAAATCATATACATTTGAACTTAAAAACATGAACATAATGTTTAAACATCAAAAGCTTGAGCAATGACATAAAACATGGAAGTATGCAAGGCATAGATCATAAAGAAACATTAAACATGATAAAATAGCATGGGAGTAAAAAATTTAACTGTGGAAACCATTGAACACATGTCATGATTTCCATAGTAGCCAAGGCATTGCTTCCAAGACCATCTTAGTGGACAAAGTCCCTTTCTGAATCGATTTCACTCCTCATTCCGGTCCTGTATTACTGAACCGGTTTAACTTGCCATTCCATCCATGTCTATATCATGAGATATAAATCTTTACCCAACACATTGGAGGGAGATATAGGTCCCACCCATCTCATAATGAAATAATTCTTACTTGTGCCACAAAATAAACATAAATCATTCATCATAACCCAAAGAATAAAATGGGTTTCATAAGCATCATCCCATCATCATATAATATAATAAATACAAATGGATATCATTTAATCATAAGAAAAATGAAACCATGTAAATCATTGAGACATTATACTTGAAACATACACATATAAAATAATTTCATCTTAGATGGAAAATGGTTTTGATAAAACACTTGAAATGAATTCTTGAGGAAAATATCCTTTCTTCTTCAAAATCATTTTCTTTTTACAAAATGCCATTCAATTTTAAAAGAAAATGATTTTGTTGAAAATAATAATAATATCTTGTAGAGGAATCTTAATAAAAATGAGGCGTTATGAAACCGTAAAAATCCGTTCACGCCGTATAAGTTAAAAAAAACATTCTCCTCGTACTTTTTCCGGAAATGTCAAAAAGTACATCGTAAAAGAAAGATTCCTTCCGTACCTTGTGGTAAAAGTCAAAAAGGGGTAAAAATGACTTTAAACATACAAGGAATAATATTAAACATTTTATGAAAACATTTTGAGAAAACATGGTCATGGATGATAAACATAACCCCAGTAAATACTTACGAATAAACAATCTCAGATAAGAAACGAGATTGGAATAATTATCCCTTACCTTAGGTCCGATATGCTTCGTACGTATACGAACCTCCTGTATAATGATTTAAATAATGTCATTGACTTATTACAGAATCATATTCATTGTTATGATATCATATATGGTTCACTTATGACTTTATATTACCCGTTTTTTTGTAAATTCCATGTTAAAGAGCGTTTTGGGTAAAATCGTTTCATTTGTCGTCCGTGTTTTGACTTGTAATTATTCATATGATTACATAGATCATGATTAATTAATTACAGAATATAAAACATTATTTATATATAATATATATTCAGAATATACATATATATAATAGATCGATAAATAGAAAGAAATACACCGTTCATGGATACGGTAAGCTGTACGTACGCATGAACGTTGTTTTCGTTTCCTCATTAAATTGAATGGAATTAATTGGATGAAATACATATATATATAAATAAATCCAGTATCATTATTATGTAATATATTTCATGATTACTTATTATATATACTTTATAATCATTCATGAATGGTTAATCATTGAGAATGAATCTCATCGCGTCGTGGAGACGGTAGACCGTACGTACGCACGAGCGATGATATCGTTCCCATAATTATTGAATTGAATTGGAGTGGATGGTAAAATATATCAGAATCAGTATGATGTTATAATAACTATGTATAGTTATTCTTTACACCATTATACCCATCCAAGTAAGGTGGTGTTGGAAAAACAGAATACACCATGGCGTAGAGAGGGTATTTCGTACGTACGCACGCGCGGTGATTTCATTTTCCGTAGGATGGATAGAAGATGAAATTGGGTTGTTTCATATTTATAATAACATATCAGTATATTAGTGATACTTATGTTATTACTTTATAATTAAACAACTAAAGAAGAAGAAGTTGAAGAAGAAATAAGCTTGAAATAATCGGTAGAAGAGATTAACTCTTCTTCGACGCACCTCCTTTAAACTTCTTCTTAGGGCACTAGGGTTGGTCTTTTGAGAAGACAAGTACCTCTATAAGGTTTATAAGGAAGTGGAGAAGTGAAATGGACATAGGTTGTCCGAGCTTCAAGGCTAAAAATGGTACGAGGAAGAGAGGGAGGAGGTGCCCTTTTATAAGGGAGGAGAGGAGCACCTTTGGAATCCTCAAAAATATTTGTTTAATATAAATTCAAAACCCACATAAAAACCTCCAAAAATGACTAAATTTGAATATTATATGAGATAGGGTTATAAGATCATAAACCAATAAAATTTAGACATGTTTTGATCTTATTTTAAACCTTATCATTTTGATTTATCCTTATTTAATCTATTTATGTTTATTTGGGGTAATAAAATTCTAAATTTTAAATGGTTATAAATAATCACTTATGTGTTGTTAATTTTCCATAATTGGATACTTTATGACATTGTAGACTATATAAATTTCAATTTATAATTTTTAAATATTTTTTTGATTTTTAAACAATTTAATACTATGTTATTTTTATAAAATAACAATAGTGTCTATTTTGACAATATTAATTTATTTGAATTTAAATAAAATTTACACAGAGGATATATTCAAAATAAAATATTTAATAGATTCATAATATGTCAAATAATTCTAGAAAATTCGTGGAGCACATTAAATAGTTCATATAATATTTAATTTAATACTTTTAAAACCATTTATTTGATATTTCTATTAATAAAATAATTTCAACATCACTATTATGTCACCTTTAATGATAATTATTTAATCCCTAAAAATTCTAAATAAATTCATATGATGTATAAAATTTTATTAGATTTCTGGAGACTATTCATTTTCGAAGTTTCATTAAGTGTATCACTAAATTAAAATTATTATACTTATAAGATTTAAGAAAGTGACATGTTGTCACTTTCTTTGGTTTTAATAATAATTAAGTTATTTTCATAGCAAAAAGTCCGTTAAATGAATCTAATATGACCCTTAGGTGATATGGGTCAACTTTTAGTCATCCAATAGGATTTTTTCAGGTGTTAGGGTAATTTTATAATCTTATTTTTACCCTTAATTACCCGATTTACCTTTAACTATGGTAAATAAAGTTTACCGTAGTTACTATTCATAATGCCCAAAAATAAAAAGTAGCTTATTAACATATTTTGGACCCACTGATTCCAAATATGGAATCAATTTTTCAAAATTCAATACACATAAGTTGCAGAAATTAAATTAAAATTAATCCCGTTGTCGAAAGAAAACAGGTTTTTGTTTAAAACATTGCAAAAGATTGAATTGATTTAGCCTACGAATTCAATGTAAAATCAATGCTAATGAAATACATTATATTAAATGGTAAAAATATATTCTATTTATACTTTAAAACCATTAAATATTATAATTTAACCACATAAGTTATTATGATGAAAAAATTTGTTTTTAATTAAAATATAGCGTGTTTTTACTATTCATTAAAATATGACAGTTATCAGAACAATATGAAAAATTAATCCAGGGTAAAATTTTATATCCTTATTCCAAAGAATAATTTTATTTTGTAAAATTAAACTTATAAACATGTCAAAAACTAGATTTAAAGTGGGTGTGCCTATTAAAAGGCGGCAAAACTGCATTATTTGAAAAATACTTATTTCACCCGAAAAATTTATTTTGTTCTTATACCACATTCTAGAAAATGTGTAAGATGAATAATAATGTTATAAAATTCAAAATTTAGTTAATACTATTCATAACAACTAGTTCATAATAATATCATAATAATATATCGTTGTTTAGTAAAACCCGATATTGCGTACAACACACGCTATCGAGGAAGGTTGCGATTGCATGTAATGCAAGCCAAGTCAGCGTTGCATGTAGTGCACGACTCCTTTGTTGTTACTTATAACAAAATCCAACCATATTTCATTAATACATTGAATATATATATATACTCAATGTTGCGTAGAATAACTACTATCAAACAAACTTGAAATTGTGTGTAACACAATCTAAGAATAGTGTTGTGTATACTGCAAGCTAATACGGTGTTGTGTATAGCGCAAGATAATATTGGTGTAGCGTACAATAGAAGATATGAATGAAATTAAAAAGAATATATCTTATAAAATCTCGGGTTATTACATTCTACCTCCCTTAAAATGAATTTCTCCCTCGAAATTCGTCGGGGTTATAAATGGTTTTCTACTTGGAAGTTTCTTTAATTGAAATGCACATCGTAAAAAGGAATACCAAAAATTATCTTTAAAAACTAAAGTATGAAATGTAACGGTTACCCAAATAAACTAATCCATGGGTTTCCATATAGGATAACATAGGTGAAAATATGGATATAAAAGAGAAATCTAACCATCATGTTCTGATAGAGAGTGGTAGAGAACATGGCTATGAAAAAGCCAACAATCACAAAGCCAGAAATTTGTGATGATCTAAGGTACCATATGATTTATCAGAGATAAGAGCACTAGGACAACATTTTTGGTTTTCAATATCATTTCCCTAAAGTTGAAAAATTTGAATTAGAAGAAATACTTACTTGATTTTGGTACAATCTCACTGTTGTTCGTGCTTTGAACAATTTACACTTCATATCTTAAATAAATGAAGTTGAATTTGTTATTTTTGAAGTGTTAACAGATCATGTGATAGAATGATGGGTCATTCCATTTGTTTTAAACAAAAGTTTAGCAAAAGTTATCAAATATACATAAGTCCATCTATGGTGAGGTTAATCGTATACGGTTCCAAAAATGAACTTATACTTAATCTATCAGGCCGATTAATAAAATAAAACTTGTTTCTACTAACCGGGGACTTCCTGTAGGCCATTGGTATGCGATAAAGGCCAGTCACACTTCAGTTGTGGGTTCGATTCCCACAGCCTTGTCCAACGCGATGGGCTGTCGCCCATCCTGCAGGTTGTCCTTTTTCTAAAACTACATTACTATAACATCCCATCAATAATATCGAAAAAATTTCTATCCTTAAACAATACTAACTTATGTCCAACAGAATCCATTCCAATCTTTAGGCTTATCTAAAATACTTCGGTCCATGCTCATAGGATAAAGAAAACAATTACTAGAAAGGTTATCTACCAAGAATGTGAATATAAGCATTTATCCCACATATATCATAAGATATATCTTCTTGGTTGCATTCCAAACACATGAATACCTTATTCATATATTCTCTTGAAACATAAATTATCATAGAAGCTTAGTGAAAACATGAATACTGTCAAAAGGTAACTATTTCCTCATACCAAAATCCCGAAAATCTATATAATCAAACCATAATATCACTTAGTCCTTATATCAGTCATGAGCTCATGAATACAATCAAACATCTCATTATCTTCTTATTCCTTCATTATGCGCATATCATCTACTTTCCAAAAATATCTGAATAACCCTCCATGGTTACCGGTACCATTCAACATATACTTCCAAATACTTTAGAAAAAACAATAGTGTAACAATCCTTAGATGTTTCTTTATTCCATAGTACCATACATTATTCTTTATAAACATACAATCACTCCACTAACTTCTTAAACCACTGACTAAGCTTCATCATTTCTTTCATCTCATATTTTATTTGTAGTCTCTTCATCATCATCCACATAAATACTACTCATATGACCATGCTGATTCTCTTCATGAGATTTTCCCTTAGGGAATTGGTTTTCATAATGCCCATATATTCTATATTTAAAACATCTAATCATTGTTGAAGTCGTAGAAATACCATTATCCTTGTCCATGGTGTTAACTGAACCTTTTCCATTGCACTTACTGGATTTGTGTCCTTATTTTCCACACCCAAAGCATCTTCTAGTTCCTTTGAAACAATCTCCCCGATGCCTCTTCCCACATGATTTAAATGAGGGAAATTGAACTTTCTTTCCTCTATGATCATCATAAAACTCCATCTTTCTCTTATTATCTGAGCCGGGAAACTTACCAAAGTTGAGATTATTGATCATATTATGAGATTTCTGATTAGGCATAATAATGATGTTTGGACTTCCAAATCCCGTTTCATTTTGTTGCTCATGAAGAATATCATTCCATTGTCCGTCATATCCTCCATTGTCGTGAATTTTCCTGTTTCCAGCCATTTTCTAAAACCCAAAAAGAATAGTGTGAGAGGAAAAAATCATGCTAGGGAAAACAACATAGTAAAGGGGGAGTACCCTCAATATCTAACATCTTAGGTTAATTTCTAAGATCGTTACCGTAGTTCTAGGACTATATCCTATATGTATACTTATCCTTAGGGACATCCCTAGACATACCTTAGAAATATCTCTAGGGATCCCACTAACGTTTTTGCATCCTAGTTTCCAAAGGTTGACTAAATCTTTCCTCTCATACCAACTATAGAGACCCAGAGCTTGACGTACATGGACATTACATTACTTTTGCGGAATACTTAATACATAACAAAAATAGACACACAAGGACCATAATAGTTTAGTGTCTTTGGAAACTTGGAACCTAATCTTCTAATCATGGTGAAAGATCTTCAACATCTCCCATAAAGATCTTCCCCTTTTTTTTTCTTACCTAAAACCTTTCTTTATATCCTGGGGAAAAGAAAACATATAAAGGGTGAGCTCAAATGCTTAGTAAGGGTAAGCCTGGATAAATTAAAATATATCATATACATTTAAACTTAAAAACATGAACATAATGTTTAAACATCAAAAGCTTGAGCAATGACATAAAACATGGAAGTACGTAAGGCATAGATCATAAATAAACATTAATCATGATAAAATAGCATGGGAGTAAAACATGTAATTGTGGAAACCATTCATCACATGTCATGATTTCCATAGTAGCCAAGACATTGCTGCCAAGACCATCTTAGTGGGAAAAGGCCCTTTCTGAATCGAGTTCACTCCTCGTTCCTGTCCTGTATTACTGAACCGGTTTAACTTGCCATTCCAGCCATGTCTATCTCATGAGATATAAATATTTACCCAATTCATCGGAGAGAGATATAGGTCCCAACCATCTCATAATGAAATCATTCTTACATGTGCCACAAAATAAACAAAAATCATTCATCATAACCCAAAGAATAAAATGGGTTTCATAAGCATCATCCCATCATCACATAATCCAACAAATATAAATGGATATAATTTCATAATAAGAAAAATGAAACCATGTAAATCATCGAGACATTATACTTGAAACATACACATATAAAATAATTTCATCTTAGATGGAAAATGGTTTTGATAAAACACTTGAAATGAATTTTTGAGGAAAATATCCTTTCTTCTTCAAAATCATTTTCTTTTCACAAAATTCCATTCAATTTTAAAAGAAAAGGATTTTTTTGAAAATAATCATAAAATATTGTAGTGGAAGCATCATGAAAATTAGGCGTTATGAAACCGTAAAAATCCGTTCACGCCGTATAAGTTAAAAAAAACATTCTCCTCGTACTTTTGCCGGAAATGTCAAAAAGTACATCATAAAAGAAATATTCCTTCCATACCTTGTGGTAAAAGTCAAAAAGGGGTAAAAATGACTTTAAACATACAAGGAAGAATATTAAACATTTTATGAAGACATTTTGAGAAAACATGGACATGGATGATAAACATAACCCCAATAAATACTTACGAATAAACAATCTCAGATAAGAAACGAGATTGGAATAATTATCCCTTACCTTAGGTCCGATATGCTTCGTCAGTATCTGAACCTCCTGTATAATGATTTAAATAATGTAATTTACTTATTACAGAATCATATTCATTGTTATGATATCATATATGGTTCACTTATGACTTTATATTACCCGTTCTTTTGTAAATTCCATGTTAAAGAGCGTTTTGGGTAAAATCGTTTCATTTGTCATCCGTGTTTTGACTTGTAATTATTCATATGATTACATAGGTCACGATTACTTAATTACAGAATATAAAACATGATTTATATATAATATATATTCAGAATATACATATATATAATAGATCGATAAATGAAAAGAAATACACCGTTCATGGAGACGGTAGGCCGTACGTACGCATGAACGTTGTTTTCGTTTCCTCATTGAATTGAATGGAATTAATTGGATGACATACACACACATATATATATATATATATATACATAAATACAGTATCATTATTATGTCATATATTTCATTATTACTTATTAAATATACGTTATAATCATTCATGAATGGTTAATCATTTAGAATGAATCCCATCGCGTCATGGAGACGGTAGTCCGTACGTACGCACGAGCGATGATATCGTTCCCATAATTATTGAATTGAATTGGAGTGGATGGTACAATATATCATAATCAGTATGATGTTATAATAACTATGTATAGTTATTCTTTACACCATTATACCCATCCAAGTAAGGTGGTGTTGGAAAAACAGATTACACCACGGCGTGAAGACGGTATTTCGTACATACGCACGCGCGGTGATTTCGTTTTCCAAAGGATGGATAGAAGGTGAAATGGGGTTGTTTCATATTTATAATAACATATCAGTATATTAGTGATACTGATGTTATTACTTTATAATGAAACAACTAAAGAAGAAGAAGTTGAAGAAGAAATAATCTTGAAATAATCGATATAAGAGATTACCTCTTCTTCGACGCACCTCTTTTAAACTTCTTCTTAGGGAACTAGGGTTGGTCTTTTGAGAAGAAAAGTACCTCTATAAGGTTTCTAGGGAAGTGGGGAAGTGAAATGGGAAGTGGTTTTCCGAGCTTCAATGCTCAAAATGGTGTGAGGAAGGGAGGGAGGAGGTGCCTTTTTATAAGGGAGGAGAGAGGCACCTTTGGAATCCTAAAAAATATTAGTTTAATATAAATTCAAACCCCACATAAAAACCTCCAAAAATGACTAAATTAGAAGATTAGATGAGATAGAGTTGTAATATCATCAACCAATAAAATTTAGACACGTTTTGATCTTATTTTAAACCTTATCATTTTGATTTATCCTTATTTAATCTATTTATGTTTATTTGTGGTAATAAAATTATAAATTCTAAATGGTTATAAATAATAACTTATGTGTTGTTAATTTTCCATAATTGGATACTTTATGAAATTTTATACTATATAAATTTCAATTTATAATTTTTAAATATTTTTTTGATTTTTAAAAAATTTAATAATATGTTATTTTTATAAAATAATAATAGTGTCAATTTTGACACTATTAATTTATTTGAATTTAAATAAAATCTACACAGAGGATATATTCGAACTAAAATATTTAATAGATTCCTAACATGTAAAATTTGTCTATAAAATTCGTGTAGAACATTAAATAGTTCATATAATATTTATTTTAATATTTTTAAAACCATTTATTTTATATATCTCTTAATAAAATAATTTCAACATCACTATTATGTCACCTTTAATGATAATTATTTAATCCCTAAAAATTATAAATAAATTCATATAATATAGATAATTTTATTTTATTTCTATATAATATTCATCTTTGAAGTTTTATTAAGTTTATCACTAAATTAAAATTATTATACTTATAAGATTTAAGAAAGTGACATGTTGTCACTTTCTTTGGTTTTAATAATAATTAAGATATTTTCACTGACGAAAGTCTATTAAATGAATCTAATCAGACCCTTAGGTGATATGGATCGACTTTTAGTCATCCAATAGGATTTTGGCAGGTGTTAGGGTAATTTTATAAGCTTATATTTACCCTTAATTACCCGATTTACCTTTAACTATGGTAAATAAAATTTACCGTAGTTACTATTCATAATGCCCAAAAATAAAAATTAGCTTATTAACATAATTTGGACCCACTGATTCCAAATATGGAATCCATTTTTCAAAATTCAATACACATAAGTTGCAGAAATTAAATTAAAATTAATCCCGTTGTCGAAAGAAAACAGGTTTTTGTTTAAAACATTGCAAAAGATTGAATTGATTTAACCTACGAATTCAATGTAAAATGAATGCTAATGACATTAAATTATATTAAATGGTAAAAATATATTCTATTTATAATTTAAAACCATTCAATATTATAATTTAACCACATAAGTTATTACGATGAAAAATTTGTTTTTAATTAAAATATAGCATGTTTTTACTATTCATTAAAATATGAAAGTTATCAGAATAATATGAAACATTTATCCAAGGTAAAATTTTATATCCTGATTCCAAAGAATAATTTTATTTTGTAAAATTGAACTTATAAACATGTCAAAAACTATATTTAAAGTGGGTGCGCCTATCAAAAGGTGGAAAAAATTCATTTTAGGAAAAATACATATTTTACCTGAAAAATTTATTTTGTTCTTATACCATGTTCTAGAAAATGTGTAAGATGAATAATAATGTTATAAAATTCAAAATTTAGTTAATACTATTCATAACGGCTAGTTCATAATAATATCAAAATAATATATCATTTTTTAGTAAAACCCGGTATTGCGTACAACACACGCTATCGAGGAAGGTCGCGATTGCGTGTAATGTAAGACAAGTCAGCGTTGCGTGTAGTGCACGACTCCTTTGTTGTTGCGTATAACAAAATCCAACCATATTTCATTAATACATTTAATATATATATATATACTCAATGTTCTGTAGAATAACTGCTATCAAACAAACTTGAAATTGTGTGTAACACAATCTAAGAATAGTGCTGCGTATACTGCAAGCTAATATGGTGTTGCGTATAGCGCAAGATAATCTTGGTGTAGCGTACAACAGAAGATAAGAGAGAAATTAAAAAGAATATATCTTATAAAATCTCGGTTTATTACATATGTACTGCCCTTGATTGTACTCTTTGTGTAATATACTTTCATTTATGAGTATTTACATCTTCATTGTATGAACCTTCTTTCATGTGGCATATGTTTTGTAAGTTACCAAATCGGTAAGCGGACCTTTGACCCTCCTCTATTTAAAAGACTTCTTCTTTGTTTTGTATTTTAATTTACATCTTATTATGTTGGGATATGTTCTTATATATCCTCATTGATATAAAAATTATGTCCAATTGATGAGATAACCTTTTTTTCTCATCAACTCATCTTCTGAATTTTAAAGTGACGTCGCTAGGCTATCGAATTTTTACAAGGGAACTTCTTAACCCAATTTGAATTCTTCAGGTTCAACTTGTACTTCTTGAATATGTCATCCTATGAATATGTTTGAATGACTTCTGATTGTTTTACACTTAATATCCACTTATATTGGGTGTATTTATATTTGTCACAGATAATTATGTGATTTATTTATCCTTAATTTAAGGATACCATCTTTATAAGGGATTTTATCTCAATTTACATTTCCATTGAGACTTCATTATTTTTATGCACCAATTAACTCTTATATGATGTATATACTGTCCTTTGAAATATTATATCATGAATCCCTTTATTATCATGATATTATAATGTTCTGATTAAAATTTATTCTTCAATTATTTGTATTCAAGTGTCTCTCCTTTTGTTAAAAAACTCTTTAACAAAAATATCATTTTAAATGTTTTAAAGATTTATTCTTCTAAATTTTTCTCATTAATTTCGATGTTTTAAAAATGGGTTTTATGATTAATTTTTATGGACATTAATGTTTTATAATGATAATTCATTTTAAATATCCAAATTTGTATGGGACACTTTGATTCAAAAATCTCTTTTTAAATGGTTTTGAAAATGATTTGATAAAACATTGTTTATTTCAATATCTTGATTTGATATATTGGAATGTGGAAATGTTATCTTTCCTTTATACATGTGTTATATGTTATTATTATGTTATGGTTATAGGGAATTTTTTTTCCTATACGGGTGGTTCCATGATAAACCTAGGGCGGGTGAGCACGAGATAGCTCTCCAATGCATTGGGTAACGTGACGGAGGTAAACGTGATGTTTCTCCTAAGAGATTTAGCGAATATACTGTGTTGGGTATTCCAAGTGTAACTCTCTATGTAGCTGTGATAGCTAAAATGTAAGTTTGATATGGATGCCATAAGTAACCTTTATGATTTATGATTTGTGTGTGTTATTCATAAATCTTATGATTTCATAAGGCATGTTATGATTGAAAAGTATGGTTTCATGGATTTGTATTTATTGTTGGGCTAATGTTTTCCTTCCTTATTTTATAACCCTCACTGAGCCTTTTATGCTCTTCCCATGTTTTTGAAATGTTTTCCACATGACTTAAAGATGAATAGGTTCAAGGATGTGATCAAGGAAAAGTCATGCTTTCTAAAACATAGAACAAGACATGTGTCTTTTTAAGAGTTTTTAGTTTATGAAAAAAATGGATACTGAGTAGTAGTGTATAATTGTAATATTCAAGTTGTTATGTAATAGTTATGGCCTAATTCTGTAAAACTCTAAACCTGAAAAGATCCCCAATGTTAATTATTTATTTAATTCAAGATTATGTAATGTTTATGGTCGCGTCCTTATACTTGGAGACAACCACAATAATGTTTCCCCCAACAATTGGTATCAGAGCATAATATATCATATAGAATGAGGTCTCCAAAGTTTGATATTGACAAATTTGATGGTGAAAATGATTTTAAACTGTGGCTGAATAAAATGGTACACTTATGGATCACAATGAATTGATTGATGCACTTGGTATCCCCAAAAAGATAGTAACTACCCTTTCCCTAGATAGACATACCACTATCACCTATATTGATATTTATGAATAGGTCCTTAGGAAAGCTCATAATATGATGTTTTTATCTTTAGGAGAAATGATTCTTAGAGAGGTTTCATATAATTCGTTTTCTACAGGTACATTGTCCACAGTAGAATCTCTTTATATGTCTAAGTCTATTGTTGGTAGATTGTATAAGAAAATGAGATTATACACATTCAAAAAGAATCTTGGAACTGCAATCAGGACACACAATGATGAATTGAATAACATTTTATTAGACCTAGACAACATAGATATTATTTTAGATGACGAGGATTAATTCATCATATTGTTAACATTGTTAGATGATTCCCTTACCTCAATTAGAGATTCTATGTGTTATGGAAAAGACAATCTTTCTCTCGAGGGAGTTAAGATTTCATTTCTCTCCAAAGACATTCAAATAACACTAAAAGAAAATTTTCCTTTAACATCAGTTGTTTGACATTTGTTGATTCAGAACCATTGTTATATGTCCACTTTTGACACCAATTTTCAATGAAATGATGTTAATAGTCATTTAGGACGACTTATAACATCGCTTCTTAATGATCCAATGTAATACCAACCACTTTTAATGTAATTTTATCAAATATCCCGCATTAAATACATGGAATATTAAAATAAAGGGGCTTATTTCAGTTCACAAACTTTGATTTATTCAGTTAAAAAATTATAAAACATTCAGTTACCGTAACTTTTGATCTATAAGTTCATTTGAGATACATGACCAGTCAAATTGAAGATTGTGAAATGAACTACACCACTACCTATTTTTCAATGTTATTAACATCAGTTATTATGATAACTGATGTTATAAGATTAATTCGATGTCCATTATCATAATAATCAATGTAAAAGTACTGAAATTGTTCTTTTGATGTCGGTTATCAGAATAAATGAAGCTGAAAGTCTCAAAAATAATATTTTTAACATTTTTTTATATAACTGAAATTAAAAATAACACTTAAAACATCAGTTTCATTTATGTAGGATAGAAAACAAACGTTAAAATGGAATAATTATCTTAAAATTTATTTTTCTACTAGTGTAGTATTAAGGCTGAGGTTGAGGATCTGAATATTAGAGGTAGAGGTGAGTCCATGGGTAGGAGGATAGATAAAAGTCAATCTATGAAACATAGATCTAAATCCAAAAATAAAGTAATCAAGTGTTTCTAATGAAAATATCCTGGTCCAATAGAGGAACTATCATAATAGGAAAGGTGACTATAAATACAATAGTAATCACCATTACTTTATAGTTGAATAGGATTTTGATACTAATGATGTGTTGATATTCCTAAAGAGGGCCTTAGGAAAGCTCGTTGTCTGATGTTTTTAGATTTAGGAGATAAGGTAATTATAGAGGTTTCATATGAGTTTTTTTTCTGCTGGAATATGGTCTAAGATAGAATCTCTTTATATGGATATGTATTCTGTTGGTATATTGTATAAGAAAATGAAATTGTACACATTAAAAATGCATATTGGAACTATAGTTAGGCCACACAATGAAGAATTGTGTAAGAACTTATTATACATTTCAATTATAGATATTAATTTAGATGATGAGTATTAATCCATCATACTGTTAACATTGTTAAATGATTCCTTTACCTCAATTAATGGTTGTATAAGTTATGGTAAAGGAACTCTTACTCTCGAGGAAGTTAAGTTTGCATTTCTCTCAAAATAACTTCAAATATGGGTAGCTCTAGTAGAAAATTAGTCTTTAACCTCAGATGTTTGATGTGTTTTCATCATGAACTGTTGTTAAATGTCCACTTTTGAAAACAGTTCCTGAATAAAGGATGTTAGAAGTCATTTAGGTTGACTTATAACATCGGTTCTTAATGATCCAATGTTAAACCAACCATTTTTAATTTTTGTTTTTAAAATAACTGAAATTAAATATATGTAAAATTAAAATACAGGGGCCTATTTAATTTCACATTATTTGATATATTTTGTTAAAAATTTCTGAAACTTTCATCAACTGTAACTTTTGATCCGTAAGTTTTTTTTGCAACATGACCAGTAAAATTGATTCTTGTGAAATGAACTACACCACTGCCTTTGTTTCCCTATTTTTAACACCATTTATTATGTTAAACAGTGTTATAAGTATAATTTGACATCGATTATCAAAATAATCAACATTGAAAGTACTAGTATTGTGCTTTTGACATTGGTTATCAGAATAAATGGGGTTGAAGCTATCAAAAATAATATTTTTACCATTGAAGTATATTACTGACATTAAAAATAACACTTACAACATCAACAACATTTACATCAAATAGAAAACAAACCATAAAATGATAAAAATGACGTTAAAAGTTATTTTTCTACTAGTGTGGTATTAAGGCTGAGGTAGAGGGTTTGAATACCAGAGGTAGAAGTGAGTCCAGGGGTAAGAGAAGAGAAAACATTATAATAAGAAACATAAATCTAAGTTCACTAATAAAGAAATCAAATGTTTCCATGAAAATAGCCTGGTCCCATAGAGGAACTATTTTAATAGGAAAGGTGACTATAAAGATAACAATAATGAACATAACTTACTAGTTGAACAAGATTTTGATACTACTGATGCTTTAAATGTCTTCGATGATTCCATCTCTAAAGAATATATCCTTGAATCTATTTACTCATTCCACATGTGTCATGGGAGGAATTATTTCATTGAGTTGAAGGAAATTGAATAGGGTGAGGTATTCATAGGGAATAATAGGACTTTTCACATTATGGGGATAGACTCGGTTTCTTTATAAATTCATTATAGGATTTTCAAAACTATTGAATATGTTAGATTGTTACCCAAGAAAAAAAGGAACCTAATTTCCCAAGGAGTCCTTGATCAAAGAGGTTACACCATTAGGTCAGACTATGGAAGTTTGAGAATTGACTGAGGATCTCTCACTGTTATGAAAGGAAACCTTCATAATGGTCTCTATGTGTTATATGGTAGGGTTCATAAGAATAAAATTTATGGCTATAGTGTTTCAAGTCTAGATAATAAAAAACATTAGCATAGAAGGTTAGGGAATGTATGTTCCAAAGGCCTTAATGAACCTAGAAAAAAAAGGCTCTAGAGTAATGTAACTCCTAACTGTCTTTCATTCTATGAATGTTTTGTGTTCAGGAAGTCTATAAGAGTGAGATTTAGTAGGTCAATATAAAAGGCTAGAGAACCCCTTGAGCATGTCCACTCTAGCCTTGGGGGTCCTTCCAGGGTCACCTAGCATAGTGAAAACTACTACATTGCAACCTTTATTGATGAATACTATAGGAAATTTTGGATTTATATACTGAAACATAGGCCTCATACATTTTAGACTTTTAAGAAATGGAACACTAGTGTAGAAAGTGAATCTAGTAAGAAACTCAATTCCCTTAGAGCTAATAATTGATTATAGTTTATATCCACTAAAATCATTGAATTTTGTGAATATGAAGGTATTAAGAAATACCAGGCCCCTGTGGAAACCCCTAAATAAAATGAATTAATATAAATAATGAATAGGATTTTCTTAGAATGAGTTTGATTTATGTTGTCCCATTCTAATCTCCCCAGGACATTCTAGGTTGAGGTCACCTCCAAAGCTGTCTACTTGATCAATTGTTTCCCATCTTCTGCTAACACCTTCAAAGCACTAGGGGAACTATGGAAGGGTTATCCACCTAGTCTTTCACACCCTAGGATATTTTGATCTATTGATTATGCACATACACATACTGATAAGCTAACTCATAGGGAAGTGAAGTTCACATTTGTGAGATATCCATAGGGTGTTATGGGTTACCATTTGTGGATAAATAGATAGGGTTATCCAAAGTGTTTCATTAGTCATGATGTTATATTCTACAAGTCTTTTATATCTAAGGATAAATGTATTGAGTCTATTGAGTCTTTAGATAAGGATAATGATTATTATGAAAAAAATTCTCCACCCACAGGTGTTGAGAATCCTTTAATGTGTAAAGACCAGACCCAATCTATGGCCGACTCCACCCCTTCTATTCCTCAGAGTCAAGGTGAATCTTATACTAATTCATATTCTAAAACTAAATTGGAAGAGAAATATAATCTTCGAGATTATATGCTTACCCGAGATAGAGAGAGAATAATAATAAAGCCTCCAACCTTATTCAATAAAAATGATGTGGCTACCTATGCCTTTAGAATTTATCAAAACCTATTCAGCGAGGAACCTAAAACATATAAGAACACTATTAAGTCCAAAGAGTAAAAGTAGTGGCTAGATTCCATACAGTATGAAATGGATTATCTCATTAAGAATAAAACCAGGTTTGTTGCAACTAAACCATGTAATTAAATAATTCTAGGTTCTAAATAGATATTCAATAAAAAGTAGAACAATGTTATAGAAAATAAAATAAAATATAAATGTTGGTTGGTAGGTAAAGTCTTACATCAACGTAAAGGAATTGATTATAGTGATATTTTCTCCCCTATTGGTAAACATTTATCCATATCGATTCTTCTTGATTTTTCCTCCAAATTTTACTTTCATATTGCATAATTGGATATAAAAACCACTTTTTTACATGGAACCCTTTATGAAACACTTTATGTGACTCTTCCTAAGGGTTTTTCAAATATGGTTAAACCTAATCAAGTTTTCTTTTCAAATAAGTCATTTTATGGGCATAAATAGTCTTCTAGAAAATGTTATAATTTTTTTAAATTTTTATGATGTAAAATAATTCTTACAAAAGTATGTTTGATGAATGTGTCTACTTTAAATCTGTTAAAAATTAGTTTTTTACCTACTGCTATATTTTTAGGAAAATATCTTAATCAATAAAAATATGAGTATTGAAAATTCTATCTAGACCCAATTGTTTTTTTTATTTGAGACAAAGGAATTATAAAATTATAATCAAATTTTGGGTATAGTAATAATTAGATATCGAAAGGATCGAACCATGTACCTATCTCAACATGATTAAATTATGAATGTTTTGAAAATGTAATTCATTGATCACATTAAAACTGTTAGCATTCCTTTACGAAAAAACTCTAAATTAATCCCGAAACAATCCCCTAAAAACGAAATTGAGGCTACCTTTATGAATTAGACCCCCTACACTAGTGTTTTAGGTAGTATTATGTATGTAATGGTCTACTATAGATTAAATATTATGTTTTCTATGTGTAATTTGAGCATGTTTATGGGGAGACCTAGTAAGTCTTGATGGAACACTTTGAGGTGGATCCTCAAGTAATTTTTAATGTCTTAGAAATTGTGCATTTGATATGGAAAAAATGATAGTTTTAAGGGTTATATTGTTGGGTTTGATGACTATGATTATAATATAAAATTGATACTCATAATTCACCCACTGATTTTTTATTTCTTTCATATAGAGGAAAAGTCTCCTGGAAACGAAACATGAAATCCATGGTTGCACTCTCCACCACCAGGGTGGAGTATATAGCCTTGACATAAGAAATCAAGGAAGATCTATGGTTATGAGGTTTGATTACTGAGTTATCAATATTTGATGATATCAATTGAGTTTATTGTCACATCCAATCTCTTTTGTATTGTCTAAAAATTATGTATGTCATGTTAGATTAAATAAAATTGACATTAGAATTAATTTTTTGGGATATTATAGAGTCTAGGATAGTGAGTGTCCCAAAGACACCCACTATAGACAATATAACCGATTGTTTGACTAATTCCATTCCATTTTCTGAATTCAAACACGCTTTAGAGTTGATGAATTCAGTCCCAATTCTATAGTTTATGTTGTGATAATTCCATGTTTGAGTTCATTTAACTATAGGGTGGAGATTTGTTATTTTATAATTTCTGATATGTTTCAATTAAATTCCTTTTTTATATTTATACAATATTTTATAATGTTGTTGTTTTTTTGACTCTACAAGGAATTATCAGGAATAACTACTATTTATGTAGATTTTATTTTCATCAAATTTCATTTCATTTGATTTACCCGTTAAATTTGGTTTCCTTACTATTAAGTGGTTTTAATTTGGACCATGGATCATGTTGATCCAATGAACCTATGCAATATTAGGTGTGTTTCTTTGGATAGGTGTGGATCCGCATTGCGCTCCTCATGTCCATTCATGACTTTCCACTTATCTTACCTAACTTTACCACTTCACTTAGGATAACCACCTCTTAAATCATATCCGTCCATGCCACATACTACCCACTTCCTTTTCCTTTATTGCCTAACTCCTCCCTAAAAAGAAATTATAGAACTCAACTATATTTTTATTTACTTTGTTCTCTAGAACTCATTACATGGGTTTTCATCTAGTTACCAAGAGAGTTCCAGTTGGTGTTTCATGAGGTTTGAGGACAAGAAATAAATGAATAAGAGGGAAAAAATGTTTTCCTGGCCACCCGCACTCCCCTTCATCCTATCTATACAAACACTACTGGAAAACTAACATATACCAATGGTTTGGAACCGTTGGTATAGGCCTCCAAACCGTTGGTATAGCCTATACCAACGGTTTGGAGAACCGTTGCCAAGTAAGCCGTTGGGATAGGTCTATACCAACGGTTTTGTGAAAACCGTTGGTATAGAACTATTCCAACGGTTTTGCGAAAACCGTTGGTATAAGTAATATGAAAATCTATACCAACGATTATGGAACCGTTGGTATATGTATTTCAAAAAAAAAACATTCGCTGGGATTTGATCCCAGAACCCCTAGTTTATCATTGAATGACTTAACCAATAACCTAACATGACTTTTGTGAACATAATTACATAAATATATATATGTATTGTCATAATTATTTTAAAATTTGATTTATATAATGTTCTCGGTAAAAATAGATGACAAAAATTCTCAGGACCTGTACCAACGGTTTTGATAACCGTTGGTACAGTTCCTGATTCTGGATTCTATTTTGCGTTGGAGGTTGATTTCTGGGGGAGATTTCCCAACGGTTTTGGCGAACCGTTGGGATAGGTATTGCCTTTACCAACGGTTTGGCCAAACCATTGGGAAAGGTGTCCACAAAGTGGACTTTTCCCAATGGTTTTGGAAAACTGTTGGGAAAGGTTTCCACAAAGTGTACTTTTCCCAACGGTTTGGCCAAACCGTTGGGAAAGCCATACCCTTTCCCAACGGTTTTCCAAAACCATTGGGAAAGGTGGCCACAAAGTGGGAATTCCCAAAGGTTTTTCCAAACTATTGGGAAAGGGGACCTATACCAACGGTTTTTACAAACCATTGGTATAGAAGCGTTGGGAAAAGTCAGATTTCCAGTAGTGCAATCCCTACAACTAGAGCCTTTTTACAGTGGATACATAGTGGAACATGGATAAATCTTGGGCCTTGGAAAATTTCACACTAGAAGGAAGCATAAAATCATGAAACCATTTCATTATAACCATGTTTTGATGTTGAAAATTTTCTTTGTAAATGATAATTGTTTATTTTAAGACATGTGTGATATTGTATCCTTTATGGTTTTTTACGTGATTCTATCCAGGAGTAGATAGTGTTGAATATATGTGATGAGTTTCATCACCCCCACCTGGTTCAAAAAAATATTTCACCTCTGATAGTTTATTTGGTTATAATATTTGTAATCGAGTTTATTTTTTCTTTCCTATTTCTGTTTAGTATTAAATATTTTAACCTCGGGTGGTGTTATTGTCATGCATGTATGATCATTGTGATATGAAGCATGTTATATCTTGGTGTTATTTCGTGTTTTATATTTTCATTTCTTTTTTTTTTCTTGTCATCTAGAATTTAAATCTCAATATTTTGAAAACTAATTCATGTTTTTGTAAAACAAAAATTATCCTATCAATATGTAACCCAATTATATAAACTAGGGGATCCCCAAATATTCATGGGGACAACAAAAACAATTCTCCCCCCTATAGTTTCATTTTCTTGTCACTATTTTGTTTTTTTGAATATAGATATAATATTTAACTTAACTACCATAGATATGAGGTTTATCAACATGAAAAAAAATACTATATTCATCCCTAAAAAATTCTAAAGTTATAAATGCCTTAAATTTTAGGTATTTTTAATATCATTATTTTTAGCATTGATAAAAGATCATTTTATTACCGCTAATAATTAAACTGATAAAGCCACTATTTTCAGCAAAATGAATTCATGTTATATGTGGATTAGGGGAATCCTAGGTGATTCAGGAGGTAAATAAAATTAGACCCCAAATTCTAGGCTGCCAACTATACATCACATGATTAGGCCACACGGTTTGTAAAACCATACTCCAACCATTCAGTTACATCTTCCTCCATCAAAAACCCCACATAGTTGGTAGGAATTGTTAGAAAAATCACATTCCAACCATATATTATTCACTTTCCCAAATTATAGTAGGCTCACATAGTTTCTCTTGGGCATCCTCATGGTTTGGCTAAACCAAACGCCAATCATGATGTAACATCCTAGTAAAATAAAGAATAATACATTTTCATACTTATTAATATTTACGAATTAAATATTAATTTTAATTTAAAGGGGTTGCTATGTTCGATAGCGTACCTGATACGCAACAAATAGTTTCTTTGAAATCTTACGTTGTACACTAGTAATAAAATAATATTATTTTAAATGGTAGTTAACACGTAGCCGTTATATTGAAGGGAATGAATAGAAATAACTAAAATATTATTATATATGTTTTTTAAATGTTTTTACATTTATCCAATAAAGGATAAAGTCTTAAAATACGAAAAGATTTTAATTTTAGGCATATATACTCTAATTTTCACTAAAGGTCCACTTATCTCCTTTTGATGACGAACCCTCTTTAAATATAGTTTTGGTCACTCTTATACATTCTATTGGACCAAATAAAATTATTCTTTAGAATCGTGACATCAAAATTCACTTTGTGTAAATTTTTTGTATTTGTCCGATAAAGTTCATTTTTAATGAATAGTGAAAAATGTTGTATTTTAATTCAAAACCTCTTTTTAATAAAATTTATTTATATGATTATATTATCTTTTGAATTGTTTATAAATTTAAATTAGAATATATTTTTTTCCATTTAATCCAATAGTGGTCGTTGGAATTAATTTCACTTTGAAATTGGACTTAAACTAGTGTCAATCTTTTGATATTTATTGTTTCATAAAAGCACGCTATTTGTCCTGACAGCATAAATTAATTATTAAATTAATTAATATAACTTATATGTTTTGAATTTTGTAAAATATAAATCATTTTTGAATTCAGAATATCAAATATATATTAGGGTGAAGTTTTGGTATTTTTCTGAAAAACTTCAATTTTTGATGAATAGTGAAACCACTAAGTGGTACTTAAAAGAACTGATTTTTCGTTTAAATGAAATTTTACCACCTCTGTATTTTGAATTTCAAAAATATGACATACATGGTTGTAATTATAAAGTAAAATGTGGTTCAATGGGATTAAAATAATTTTTTTGGTGAATAGTATCTTTTAAGTTTTTATTCGCGATTAGAGGTAATTAGTGTAATTCAAGGTACAAATAATGTTTTAATAATATTAAATGACCTTGAAACATGTATTAACCTTATTTTATGAGTCATGGACGACCAATAAAATCAATGGGACAACTTGGGGACCCCATGGAGCCACTTTGGTAGGAAAATGACATTAATAACTTTGTATTTAATGTTAAAATGAAAATGTCACAAACATGTGTTGTTTTACTAAAACAATTTTTAAATAGGGTTTTAAAAGTCATATTTTTGACTATAAATATTCATTATAAAGATAAAAATATTTACTACATCATGATATTTTTTTTATAATTTTTAGAAATTAAATAAATTAAATTATTTATGACACCATAATGATGCATCGATTACCTCATTATTTAATGATTTAAATAAAATGAAAAGATAATGTAAAATCTAAGACCTACACTTGTAAGAACCATATTGGATGGGTGTATTTAAAACTATTATCACCTTATCCTCTAAATATATAATTTTGGGACCTTTAAAATCCGAAAATCATTTTATAATAGAGTAACCTTTTATAACTTTCCAAGAGTGCCCCTTATCTCCTCTTATAAAAGGCCCCCACCTCTACCACCTTACCCACACCTCTCAAGCCTTTGGCTCGGACAACCCCTGCCCATTTTGTCTCTCCAAATCCCTATATTACTCCCAGAAGCCTCACTTTGGGCATAAAGCTTTCCAAGTATTCCTTTGAGCTCAAATCAAAAAGAGTTACCCGATTTAAAGGTAGTGTCTTCTCTTGTGTTCTTATGTTTTATTTTGCTTCTCCAACCCCCTAAAATATTTTTATTACTTTATTTTGTAACAAAACCAGTATATTTAATATAATAGGATGTTTTTATGAGAAGTATTAGAGCTAAAACTACACACACCTCCGTCTAATGGTTAAACAACATACTGTTTCTGTGGTTGGTGAATTTCTGCCTCACGAAACGATGATTGTTCAATATTCTTTTAACACCTTTCATGGTGGCCATTAAGATGTCACTATATTTATATATGATATATATTATGTTTATGTTTTCCTTATGCTTATGTATTTTTCATTTGTGTCATACCATTATGGTTTCCATTATGGGTAAACACGATAATTTCATTTTTGGAAGTACGGACTACCGCCCCCTCAAAGTGATTTGATTCGTTAATGCCATATGAGGGACGTATAAAGGATATAGTTAATTTTATTATATATGATTTTATAATGGAATTATAATATACCCTTATATCATTATTATTTCACTCCATTTAAATACAAAATAGAAATGAAAGTAGCGTTCATGCGTACGTACGGCTTACCGTCTCCATGAACGGTGCATTTCATTTCTTACCACTAAATGTTATGTACTATTATAAATACAAGTATATTCTGGATATATATGATATATATGATATCCAAATCATGAATATCATTATGGATATAATGAAACTTTGACCACATAAACAACATGTAATTGTAAGAAGTCCATTTTTGACTTAAGTACCAAATATCGACAAAACAAACTTTATTAAATTAAATGACTACATAACATTTATAACATGGAAATAAGTTATATAAATGGAATAATAAACTTGAAAAAGGTTCTTAAGAAATTATAAATTAACTTTAGTTTATTATTCAGGAGATTAAAAAGAAATCGAGTCACGTCGGACCCGAGGTAAGGGACTTCATCTCAATCTCCTTTCATTGAGGCATATTTTGTTCTAATACAAGGCTTTCTTTTATATGGTGTATAAACGCCGTTGAATTTTAATTTTATACAAAAGGAATATTTTTCTACGAAGTGTTTTACAAAATGACAAAAAGTAATGTTTCTTTTAACGTACGTGGTGACAACGACCTTTTCCGCCGCCGCGAGTATTATTTGGTCTTTAGCATACTCAACAAGATGTGATTTTTTTTAAAAAGAAATAAATACCATATATTCTTTTATGTATTTTGGTATTGAAAATGGTTTTTATAATGTATTTTTTATGTCAATATATTTAAGTGATATATTGTGTTTGAAATGTGGAAATGTTCTCTTTCCATTATTTTTGTTTTATGACTTATGATTTTATGATGGTACTTGGACATTTGACGGGTGGTTACATGATAAACCATATGACGGGTGGTGCCGTGAATACCAGGATGGGTGGTTATGTTATAACCTCTAATGCATTGGGTATGGAAGTTGGCCGTATGGCTATTCTATTAAGTGATATGTGTGGAAGTCGACGGTATGGTTATTCCACTTAAGTATGTTTATGTCCCAAGTTACCTTTATATGTTATGTGTCCTTTATATGGGTTTTATGGTAATATTTTGGTTAAAAAGGGTAAGTAATGATCTTTTATTCAGTAAAGATTTTTTACTACTTTATAAAGGTGAAAAGTATTACTTTGATAAAGTATTCCTGGTTTACTGGTTGTTTTGAAAAAATAACAGTTTTCCTTCTTTGTGTATCCCTTACTGAGCTTTTTATGCTCACCCCAAGTTTTTTTGAAATGTTTTTCATAGGAATTAATGTGGAATAGGGTCAAGGATGGGATCAAGGAAATGTAATGCTATCTAAAAAATGGAACTAGACATGTTTCTTTTTAAGAGTTTTTATTTTATGGAAACTTAGTAGAAGTGTCTACTTTGTAATCTTTTGAGATGTAATAATTATGTCCTAATTATCTAAAACTCTAAACCTGAAAATATCTTCAATGTGAATTATTTATTTAATTCAATATTAAGTATGATTTAAGGCCGAGGCCTTATAGTTGGTATCAGAGATCGGTTTAGAAAACTTTAGGAGTTAGAAAATTGTTAAATTATAAATTTATTTATTGTATGATTGAAATGATATAGCATTTAAAGATTACCATGTTGCTTCACCTAAGATATTTCTGTCTTAAGAATGGATTTTCATAGAGGAAACAGAATAAATTTTCTGGGAAGTCATATAGAGGAAAATGACCTTTCAAATTAGTATCCTGAGATGGTCAGAATCAGAACTAAACAGTTTGTGGCAGTGATGGCTCAGTTGACTCAGGAGTTGAAAAGATGATTGGTGAATGCCCCAGTTTTGGAACTTCCTTCCAGGAATGGTGAGTTTGTTATATACAGTGATGCTTCATTGAAGGGACTTGGTTGTTTCCTTATACAGAATGATCAGGTAATTGCATATGCTTCACGTTAGTTGAAATCTCATGAGGTAAATTAACCCACATATGACTTGGAATTAGCTACTGTTGTTTTTGCTCTAAAAATTTGGAGTCATCATTTGTATGAAGTAAAGTGTGAAATATATACTGATCACAAAATTTTAAAGTATATATTAACTCAAAATTAATTTAACATGAGACAAAGGAGATGGCTAGAATTAATCAAGGATTATGATTGTACAATTGATTACCATCCGGGAAAATCAAATAAAGTGGCTGATGCTTTGAGTCGAAAAATTAATGCTTCATTAACCATGCTTTGTTTGGAACAAGATACTTTGGTTTTTGATTTGATGAACTTTGGAATAGAAGTTTTTGGTGTAGGAAGTTCTTCTGTTTTGTTTCAGGTATCAGTGAGATCATCTCTATCAGACAGAATTAAGCAAGCGCAGAAGAAAGATAGTGGGTTGCAAAAAAAGGTAGAGCTGGTTCAGAAGGGTAATTTTCTGAAATTTAATATTGATAATGATTGTGTTTTGAGGTTTCAGAAGAGATTATGTGTGCCTGGTGATTCACAGTTGAAGAATGAGTTGTTATGTGAGGCTCATAGTTCCCTGTTTTCAGTTCATCCTGGAAGTACTAAGATGTACAGAGATCTGCGGGAGTATTACTGGTGGGATGGAATGAAAAGAGATATTGCTGATTTTACTATGAAGTATTTGACTTGTCAGCAGTTTAAAAGCAGAGCGGCAATTAACGAAAGGGATGCTTCAGACTTTACCAGTGCTAGAGTAGAAATGGGAAAATATATCCATGGAATTTGTTTTGGGATTACTAAATACATCTCGATGTAATAATGTAATCTGGGTTATTATTGATCGCTTGACTAAATCTTCTCATTTCCTTCCTATTCGAGATAATTTTTCTCTAGATCAACTTTCTCGATTGTATCTTAAAGAGATATTCAGGTTGCCTAGAGTTCCCCTATTCATTGTATCTGATCGTGATCCCAGGTTTACTTCAAACTTTTGTAAAGGCCATCAGAAGTCGTTGGGTACTGAATTAAATTTTAGTACAGCTTTTCATCCTCAATCAGATGGGCAATCAGAATGAACAATTCAAACTTTCGAGGATATGACATGTGCTTGTTCGATGGATTATTAGGGAAGTTGGGACCAACATCTTTCTTTGGTTGAATTTTCATATAATAACAGTTTTCATTCCAGTATACAGATGGCACCGTTTGAGGCATTATATGGTAAACGGTGTTGAACTATAGCTTTTTGGGATGAAGTGGGTGAATGGAAGCTGATGGGACCAGAATTAGTAGAAGAGATGGAAAAAAAAGTTCAGTTGATTTAGAAACACATGAGAACAGCTTAGATCAGGAAGAAGAGTTATGTGGATAACCGGAGGAAGGATCTATCTTTCAAGGTAGGTGATCAGGTTTTTCTCAAAGTCTCACCATGGAAATGTGTGATGCGATTTGGTAAGAAAGGAAATTTGAGTCCAAGGTTCATTGAACCATATGAAATTTTGGAGAGAGTTGGATCAGTTGCATACCGAGTGGCTTTACCCCCGAGTTTATCTCTGGTACACAATGTTTTTCATGTTTCGATGTTGAGAAAGTATATGCCAGATCCATCTCATGTTTTGAGCCTAAAGGTAGTTCAGTTGGAAGAGAATCTCTCTTATGAAGAACAACCAGTCTAGATTCTTGACCATAGAGAGTAAGTGTTGCGCAATAAGTTAATTCACCAGGTAAAGGTTTTTTGGAAAAACCATATGGTTGAAGAGGCAATGTAGGAATCTGAAAATTCTATGAGGGATAAATACTCCCACTTATTTTGATAAGTGAAAAAAATTGCGAGGACGTAATTCCCAAAATGGGGGAAGGATGTAACATCCTAGGTAAATAAATAATAATACATTTTCATACTTATTAATATTTACGAATTAAATATTAGTTTTACTTTAAAGTGGTTTCTATGTTCGATAGCGTACCCGATACACAACAAAGAGTTTTTTGAAATCTTACGTTGCACACTAGTAATAAAATAATATTATTTTAAATGGTAGTTAACACGTAGCCGTTGTATTGGCGGGAATTAATAGAAATAACTAAAATATGATTATATATGTTTGTTAAATGTTTTTACATTTATCCAATAAAGTATAAAGGCTTAAAATATGAAAAGAATTCAAATTTTGGCATATATACTCTAATTTTCACTAAAGGTCCAATTATCACCTTTTGATGGCAAACCCTATTTAAATATAGTTTTGGTCACTCTTATATATTCTATTGGACCAAATTGGGACATCAAAATTTACTTTGTGTAAATTTTTGGTATTTTTCCGATAATGTTCATTTTTTAATGAGTAGTGAAAAATGTTATATTTTAATTCAAAACCTATTTTTAATATAATTTATTTATATGATTAGATTATCTTTTGAATTGGTTTTAAAGTGAAATTAGAATATATTTTTACCATTTAATCCAATAGTGGTCGTTGTAATTAATTTCACTTTGAATTTGGACTTAAACTAGTGTCAATCTTTTGATATATATTATTTCATAAAAACACGATATTTGTCCTGACAGCGGGAATAAATTATTAAATTAATTAATGAAACTTATATGTTTTGAATTTGGTAAAATAGACATCATTTTTGAATTCGGAATATCAAATATAGCTTAGGGTGAAGGTTTGGTATTTTTCTGAAAAACTTCAATTTTTGATGAATAGTGAAACTAATAAGTGGTACTTAAAAAAATGATTTTTCATTTAAATGAAATTTTACCACCTCTGTGTTTTTAATTTCAAAAATCTGACATAAATGGTTGTCATTAGGAAGTAAAATGTGGTTCAATTGGATTAAAATAATTTTTTTGGTGAATAGTATCTTTTAAATTTTTAATTGCGATTAGAGGTAATTAGTGTAATTCAAGGTAAAAATAATGTTTTAATAATATGAAATGACCTTGAAACATTCATACCCTTATTGGATGAGTAATGGCCGACCAAGACAATCCATTGGTCAACATGGGGACCCCATGGAGCCACTTTGGTAGAAAAATGACATTAATAACTTTTTATTTAATGTTAAAATAAAAATGTCACAAACATGTGTTGTTTTACTAAAATATTTTTTAAATGGGGTTATACAAGTCATAGTTTTGACTATAAATATTCATTATAAATATAAAACGACTTCCTACATCACTATAATTGTTTTATAATTTTTATACATTAAATAAATTAATTTATTTATAAAACCATAATGATGCAGCGATTACATCATTATTTAACGATTTAAATAAAATGAAAAGATAATATAAAATCTAAGAACTAAACTTGTCAAAAACCTATTTTATGGGTGGATTTCTAACTCTTATCACCTTATCCTATAAATATATAATTTTGGGGCCTTTAAAATTCTAAAATCATTTTATAATAGAGTAACCTTTTATAACTTTTCAAGAGTGCCCCTCCTCTCCTCTTATAAAAGGCCCCCACCTCTACCACCTTACCCACACCTCTCAAGCCTTTGGATCGGCCAAACCCTGCCCATGTTTTCTCTCCACATCCCTATATTACTCCGAGAAGCCTCACTTTGGTCAGAAGTCTTTCCAAGTAAGCCTTTGAGCTCAAATCAAAAAGAGTTACCCGATTTAAAGGTAGTGTCTTCTCTTGTGTTCTTATGTTTTATTTTGCTTCTCCAACTCCCTAAAATATTTTTATTCCTTTATTTTTTAACAAAAACAGTATATTAAATATACTAGTATGTTGTTATGAGATGTATTAGAGCTACACCTACACACACCTCAGTCTAATGGTTAAATAACATACTGTTTCTGTGGTCGGCGAATTTCTGCCTCACGAAACGATGATTGTTCAATATTCTTTTAACAAATTTCATGGTGGCCATTAAGATGTAACTCTATTAATATATGATATATATTATGTTTATGTTTTCCTTATGCTTCTGTATTTTTCATTTGTGGCATACCTTTATGGTTTCCATTATGGGTAAACACGATAATTTCATTTTAGGAAGTGCGGACTACCGCCCCCTCAAAGTGATTTGATTCGTTAATTCCATATGTGGGACATATAAAGGATGGAGTTAATGTTACTATATACGATGTTATACTGGAATTATAATATACCCTTATATCATTTTTATTTCACTCCATTTAAATACGAAATAGAAATGAAAGCAGCGTTCATGCATATGTACGGCTTACCGTCTCTATGAACGGTGCATTTCATTTCTTACCTCTAAATGTAATATACTATTATAAATACATGTATATGATGGATATATATGATATATATGATATAAAAATCATGAATATCATTCTGGATATAATGAAACTTTGACCACATAAACAACATGTAATTGTAAGTAGTCCATTTTTGACTTAAGTACCAAATATCGACAAAACGAACTTTATTAAATTAAATGACTACATAACGTTTATAACATGGAAATAAGTTATATAAAAGGAATAATAAACTTGAGAAGGTTCTTAATCAAGTAAAAATTAACTTTAGTTTATTATTCAGGAGATTAAAGAGCAATAGAGTCACGTCAGACACGAGGTAAGGGACTTCGTCTCAATCTCCTTTCATTGAAGCATATTTTGTTCTAATACAAGGATTTCTTTTATACGGTGTATAAACACATTTGACTTTTAATTTTATACAAAAGGAATATTTTTCTATGAAGCGTTTTACAAAACGACAAAAAGTAATGGTTCTTTTAACGTACGCAGTGACAACGACCTTTTCCACCGCCGTGAGTATTATTTGGTCTTTGGCTTCCTCAACAAGCCGTGATATTTTTTAAAATGAAATAAATACCGTATACTCTTTTATGTATTTTGGTATTGAAATTGGTTTTTATAATGAATTTTTTATGTCAATATATTTAAGTGATATATTGTGTTTTAAATGTGGAAATTTTCTCTTTCCATTATTTTTGTTTTATGTCTTATTATTTTATGATGGTACTTGGACATTTGACGGGTGGTTACGTGATAAACCATATGACGGGTGGTGCCGTGAATACCAGGACAGGTGGTTACATTATAACCTGCAATGCATTGGGTATGGAAGTCAGCCGTATGGCTATTCCATTAAGTGATATGTGTGGAAGTCGACCGAATGGTTATTCCACTTAAGTATGTTTATATCCCAAGTTACCTTTATATGTTATGTGTTATTTATATGAGTTTTATGTTAATATTTTGGTTACAAAAGGGTAAGTAATTATATTTTATTCAATGAAGAGTTTTTACTACTTTATAAAGGTGAAAAGTATTACTTTGATAAAGTATTATTGTTTTACTGGTTGTTTTGGAAAACTAAAAGTTTTCCTTTTTTGTGTATCCCTTACTGAGCTTTTTATGCTCACCCTAAGTTTTTTTGAAATGTTTTTCACAGGACATAATGTGTAATAGGGTCAAGGATGGGATCAAGGAAAAGTCATGCTATCTAAAATACGGAACTAGACATGTTTCTTTTTAAGAGTTTTTATTTTATGGAAACTTAGTAGAAGTGTCTACTTTGTAATCTTTTGAGATGTAATAGTTATGTCCTAATTCTCTAAAAATCTAAACCTGAAAATATCCTAAATGTGAATTATTAATTTAACTCAATATTAAGTAAGGTTTATGGCCGAGGCCTTATACATGAGCCTTCCCAGTGACCTCTGTTTTCCCTTGTATAGTTTTTAGAGGTGTTTCACAGTTCTTAGAAACCATGATCAAACCTTGATCCTAAAAAAAAAGCCTCCAAAAAGTGTCAAAACCCCTTAGAACCTCCCAAAACATAACCCAACCATTATATATACTTACAATACATAAATAAAGGGTCAAGTACCTAAAATCGTGGGTGCTACAACTTTAATGATAGTTTATGTGGGAATATAAAATGGAAGCATCTCATGAAAATCATCGCACCAAAATGACACAGCTCATGCATACAAAAAACCTATATATGGAATATATATAAAAATATTTAGTTCATATATCCTTAATTATACATCCTAGATTTCTTATCCTTTCAATATTTTGATCCAAACCCAAACTTTCTAGATTCCTCAAATGCACTACCAAGAGCACTCCCCATGTCATCCAATTGCACCATTCTTTTTATAGAAGAATAATTTCCCTCCATCCTAGACACTTGATCATCATTAAAAACCTATTGAAAAAACTCAATGGCACCAGCCAATGTAATAGAATAAAGAGAAGAAGGTCCATCCATAGCCCTACCCAGAGACCTAGAAAAACACTATAAATGAGGGATTGAATAATCCATGTAGACATATCATGGCCTTTATGACCACTTAGAGAATCATGCATTGAACCTAAAATTCCCAAAAAAACCTTCATTCCTAACAATATTCTCTGTTTCATGTCCATGTTCAAGATCAAAAGTAGGAGTGACATGGAGATCAAATCCTAGTGCTTCCTTACTAGAAAAATCTTTACTTTGAGAGGGGTCAATTACATCTCCACTGAGTGATTTCACTTTTTAATTACTTGAAATAATTTACATTGGAGGTAATAAATTAAAATTCTATTTACATTTCTTTATATAAATTATTTTATGCTCCCACCACAAATGAAAATATGTATCCTTTTGTGCCTTATCTTCCAATTTAGTATTTCCTTCTTCATGTTTAACATCACAAATATCTCCTTAAATTACTTTTGTAATGAAAACTATTAATGAATATATAACATTAAAATTTATCCCTTCCTTCTCCCTAAGAGAGACCATAAGAAAGATCCTCCCGGAAGGAGACTTTTCATTCTCAACTTTTACTTTATAACCAACACCATCATCCCACTGTGCGGTAGTAGTGTTACCCTTCATCATATTTCCAAACTCATGTGAAGGACCTATAAATGGATCCAGGAAGGGAATATAAGAGGACCATTTTCCATTTCACTTTCACACCAGATATTTGTATAAAATAAACTTGAACAACATTATTACCCATAGGATTTATGCAACAATTGTTGGCTAGGTGGCCTCTCAAGCCACAACCATTACAATAAATTCTCCTATGAAAGGAATCTTTGGAGTACCCAATGACATAGAAATCCACAAAAAAATGATGTGGCTTCTCATATGACACAAAAGAATAATTTTATCATTGGGAATGAATAAAATTTCTTTGCATCATTGAATCCCCCCACCAACATCCTTAGAAAATGGTTGAACCACACTATCTCTATATCTCTGTCCAGATAGATTAGAATCCAAATTGCAGCCACTATGTCATGAAGAATCTATGGATTCCACATGATCTAATTATGTCCCCTAATCTTAACACAAATATAATATATAGAATTCCCAACATTAGACAAATTGAAATCAATACTTTCTTAATGAACATGATGGGATCTAGGATTCAATAACAGTGGGTTGAAGCTCTATGCGTGTTGGCATAAATCATTCGAAGGAAATAAGCAGTGGAAAAATTCCATGTCGAATTGAAAGGAAATTTCAAACTAAAACCCATAAAATTATAGAAAACCTATCAACTGGGTCCCTAAGATTCCAAGTATTCTAATCCTCTTGTAGAATAAGTCTCATAGAAAGAGATTTATTACCCGTAAAAAGATTTTCTAAAACTGCCTCTGAATTAGCCTCAACATGAGCCAATAAAGCCTTATTGGAAATCCTACCATTAGATTAGTCGATGGATTAAGAAAGAGAGAATATGATGAAATCACCAACCAACCCTCAAAAATATCCAAGTCCCCTCTCCAATGGCATGACAAGAATCGATATCCTAGAATCATCCTCAACTAGTTTAGACTAATTACCACTAGTGAATCACCATTGTCGTCAGGAGTTATGAAGTTGAACCCCTTCCTCCATCATTCATAAATTACCTAAAAATAATTGTTAATTAATAATTAATAATAATAAGTGATAATTAGTATTACTTAATAATTAAATATTATTAACAGATACTAATAATTATTAATAAGTAATAATTAAAATTAAATAAAAATTATCAATATTTTAATACTAATTATCACTTATTAATAACAATTAATGATTGGTTATTAATAAATTTCCTAAAACTGATTTCTAAATATTAATAGTAATTAATATTAATTTGATATATTTATAATTAATTAATAATTAGTTATTAGTTATTAATATTAATAACTAATAACTAATATTATTATGTAATAATTAATATTAATTAATAAATATTCATATGTTAATACTAATTATTACTTATTAAAAATAAATTAATGATTATCTATTACTTATTACCCCTGGGCTAGGATGAAGGGAAATTTAATTCATTAAATGGTTGGTCTTACAGCCATCAAAATTATAACCCAACCATAAATCGGGGTAAGGAAAGTGCTTGTTTTTATCCATGGTATGTAAAATGCACTGATAAAAGCCTCACCATTATTAGTGCTTGATAAATCATTGATAAAGGTATCACTTATTAGCATTAAAAAAGAGATGATAAAGGTGCATCCTTTATCAACCGGTATATAGATGTTGTGAACCCTAGTTCATCTACTGCTGATGCTGCAATTAATGCTCAGGTTGGCGATCATGTATCGAACCCTAATGCTCAAATATCATATACTAATAAAAACCCATGCATGGATTCAACTGAATTGAACCATAACGATGCTTGGGTTTTTTTACTGATGCTTCAGTTCCTGATCGGGTGGATCACACCTCACATTCTTCTGCTGAAGATAAGAGTGTCTCATATGGGGATATCACCACACCAATCCCTAATGTTGGTCGTGTCTCAATCGATCGGGTTGGGGTTTAAAATATGGATGTCATGTCTATGAATATCAATCTAAAATATAATTTTAATTCTACATATGGTAATGACAGTGTATAAAATTAAAGGGGGAAATGAATCTCTTTTGTGGATGTTCTATAAAGGAAGGCTTATGGATCCTCAAATATTATCTTGAATTTGAATCAAAAATCTATAAATGAGTGTGGTAGATTTATTATCTATATGGATAAACCTGTATTTCATGAAAGAAATGAGCAGTGCCAATTCTCATTAATTATTTGACCGGTCCTATCTAAAGGGTACAAAGCAATTAAAATTGATGACCTAAAATAGAATGTTGGATGATTATTGGGATTCAATGAGTATAAAATAATCTTTTTTGGCAAGGGATAAATTTAATTAATTTTTAATTATGAAGTGAATCATTCTGCTGCTTGGAAATTCAGCTTCTATAATCTAAACCCAGGTGATTTTATTCTTTCTTCATGGGTTCTTGGTTTTAATCATTTTAATTAAAATCATAGTAATGCATAAATTTGGGTACACATTCATGGACTCAGTTGGGTCCTTTGGAATCCTTGTATCTTAAATGAAATTAATTCTTGTATAGGGGAACCTCTAAAACATGATGGGAATACCATTATAGGTAAATATAGGTATTATGAAAGGATTTTGGTTGATGTTGAAATTTATCATCCAAGGACACATAATGACACTTTGTCAGTTGAGGGTTTAAATATTGATGTTGAGTTTGAATATGAAGTTATTCCCTATTTCTATAATTTCAATAAAATGTGTAGTCATCAAGTTTTAGTTTGCAGAAATGTTATTGGAATTCAAACAAGTAAAGTTGATTCCATCAAAAAATAAAGTCGCGAGATAGAAGATGGGAGCTATGTATTCTTCTAAGAAAGCATATAATGTGGGCATGGAGGTACCTGCTCCTTTTGTGGAGGATTCCTCTAAAAGGCCTTCAGACATCATAAAAAAGGATGACACCAATGCTGACATAGAGTGGGATTCTCTAGTTGAGGAGGAAAATGTTCAAGGTGATTAGGAGGATTAGGGTAATTCAACTGGTGGTAGAGGCGGGAACCCATAGGTCCCGACTCTTCGAGTAATTCCTAAGCTTCTATGGTTTCTGTTCATGATGACTATGAGCATGAACTTGTGGTCATGGGTGAATCAGTGCTAGACCATGGTCAATCTGATTTTGAAAGGGTTGTGTAGAGAGAGGTGGATGAGTAAATGGTCTAAGAACACTCCTTATCCAGTAAAGGAATGAGTAAGATGGAGGAATATGTCTCCATAACAATGAAGATTGTTTCACAATGGGCATCTCCTCACACAATGAAGCATCTTGAGGGGGATGTACTAGAAGGGGATTCGAAGCAAACTAAGACATGGAAATGAGTCCGCCATCCAAAAAACCGTGGTTGAGGACTTGGAAGAGATGATTGGGAATGTGGCCGTGGTTGGTCTACCGGGTTTTATTATAGGGAGCTCACCCTATAATAGATTAATATCAAGGAAAAGTACTCTGTACTCGTCATTTAGAGGAATTCACAATGAAAATGGGAATCTTCTGATGATACAGATCATTCTTATGGAGATGATCTTACCTCTCCTCATTTGCAGTTTCTATTTTGGATGACTGATTTTCCTTGTTTGAACCCACCCATCATCTTTTTTCATGTATTGTCCTTTATTTTTCAATAAATTTGGTATGAGCATGTTCTCTTGCCTCATGGACCTTTCAAATTATTATATTTATATTAAAAAATAATGTTTATTTATATACATTAATTAAAAAAGGCATGTTTATATTTAATATATAAATGATATATTAATATATATATTTTTAACAATTTATATATATATATATATACATATACATATATATATAATGTATGGGTCTATGGGCCATTGAATGGTTGGGTCAACCCTGGGGGGCTATGAACAGCCCACTGTGTTGTGATGTGTGTGTTTCGTTGTGGTTATACCCCCAATACCAAATATATATATATATATATATATATACTTTACTAGGTATGATCCATTCATGTTATACACATAAACTTATTATGTTCCCATAAATACATATAAAATTACAATAAATATATTTAAATAATAAATATGTTTATTATATTTATATTTATAAAATTATAATTATATATAAATAATTTTTAAATATATTTATATATAATTATAATTATAACTATATATATATATAAGTAATTATAAAATTATAATAAATATATTTATTATATTTATAAATTTATAAATTTATATAATTATATAAATATATTTATAATTATATACAAATATTTATAAATATATACAAATATTTTTTAATTATAGTTATTAATAAATATATATATATTTAAATAATTATAAAATTATAATAAATATATTTATTATATATAATTATATAATTATAAAATAATAAATATACTTATTATAATTTTATAGTTATAAATAAATAAATACTTATTTATAGTTTTTTAAATAAATTTATATTTATTTAAATAATTGTAAAATTATAATAAATATATTTATATATTAATATATATATATTTAAATTTATATAAAAACTATTTATAAAAAAATATTTATAATTAGAATTAGAATTATAAATATATATATATATGTATATTTAAATAATTTTAAAATATATAAATATATTTATAATTAAATACAAATATTTATAAAATATTAGTAAATAAATTTAAATATTAAATGTATTTATAATTTTATAAATATATATAAAAATATAAAAAATATATAATAATATAAATATATCTAAAAACATATTTGTAAAATTAAAATAAATATATTTAAATATTGAATATACTTATTTATTTTGATCTTTATCAATGCTAAAAAAGAATAGATAAAACTAGTCTTCATCATCATTAGAATTTTAGCATTGATAAAGATTCATTTTATCGGCGATTTTTTAGCACTCATAAAGAGTTGTTTTATCAGCGTTTTCTATGTTAGTGTTGATAAAACAACACATTATCAGTAATTTTTTAAAAGCACTGATAAAAGCCTTATGTATTCTTATAAAAAGAACTCTAACAGATTCACCATCTCCTCACACCTTCAAGCATTTGTGGAATCGTACTACTGCCGCCACCTCTCTCCCCGACGTTACTCCCTGCCATCACTCCTTACATTCACCTTCACCCTCGCCATTGTCATGGCCATCACTCTCGGTGACCGTCGTCGCTCCCTGCCGCCACCACTCCCTACCATCGTCGCTCCCTACCATCGTCACTCCCTCCCACCGTCACTCCCTCCCCTCACTACACTTCATTAGTGAATCAGCATTTCTAAAAGGTATGAGATTATTTATTATCCTCTTTAATTGCTTCTTTCATCTTGGTCTCTACTCCCTCCAACTTTGATGCATGTCATTTTGATCGGATTCACCCCCTTAGTTCTATACCCACACTATACATGTGCACTAATAGTGTATATATTAATTTAATATTAATTTACATTTCCTATATTAGAAGACTTTCATTTTGATAGGGGTTTGAACATAAGATCATTAAGGATTATGTGGAATAGGTGTCATGTTCATATGTACTATGTGTCAACTGGTGATAATTATATGTTTTAATTTTAATATTAGCGTCGATGTGTATTTTATAGCCATAGAGGCCCTTTTATGGATTTATTGTATTCGTTTTCAATGATTATTTGTTTTCAAAATAATAGTTAGACATAAACAAGTCTTTGTTATAGTTGATTCTTTTAATTGTGTTGGTTGTGATATGAATTTTTTCAAAATGTTTTAAAAAATAATTTTTCCAATGTAATGATTCAATTTATTTTGAATTTATTTTTGTTTTCTAGATGTTCAGATTTTAAACTGTTCCTAATTTAACTCTTAAAAATACCCAATAATCATAAATTAAATGAGTTTTTATGATTTTAAATTAAATTATTAAATATTATCATGATATAAGTGGATTTGAAAGTTGCAAGGTCGAATTTTTATTGAATTGACTAAGTATATGGAATTTTGGTGATATTTTTAAATGGTGAAAATGTGTTAGGTATTTTTCATATGAAAATGTAAATATTTTATAATTATAATTCATATAAATTGTATATGAATATATTCATTTCTTTTATGACTTAGTGTTTGTGAATTGATCATAAATTCCATAACTGTTTTTTTAGATTTTATTTGTGTTGGGAATGATTGGTACATTTATGTTTATTTTTTATTTATTAGAAGTATATATTAATTATGATGGGTGCTTTTTTACTATTCATTTTTTGGTTATTATGATATCATAATATTTGACAAACACAATGCTAATTTAAATACTGTTCAATGAGAATATTACACAGGTTAAATGGTTAGTTATAATGGTGAAATATTTGTTTAAAAGATTATGATACACTTTTTGATTATTTTGATTCTTTATTTTCATATACATATATCAAAATATATCTTTTTTATTCATTAGAATTTATTTTTTAATAGTTCTTGGAAAAAAATGGATTGAATATTTTGATTTTTTCATTATTTATATTTTTTCAATATACTTGTTTGGGTAAAAACACTATTTTAATATTTTAATGTATAATATCTGATGATATAATATTATAATCTTTAATTATTAATAGAATTTTTTTATAAATTCCATTCTAATTTTAATATGATATTTCTTCCCTACATTTTTTATTCATTTTATTCTGATCTAACCACTCTATGAGCCATTTATATATCATCCCTTTCCAAGAATTTGATATCCATTCTCCTATTGTTTCCCATTTCCATATGGAATCATATACAATTTGTTTTAGAAGGAATACTTATCTAGAGATATATTTCGGAGATATTAATATTTTTTACACATGATTCAGGATTTTGGTTTTAGTAATGGCTATATCCAAAAGGAACCAATATAATAATGGGTGTGATGGAAAATGAGGTGACTATCCCAATAGGAAAGAAAATGGGAAGTGTGATGGCCTGAAAAATACCATCATTATACTTACTCATCATTATCATGAAATTAAAACAAACAAATGGAAAATATTGTGGTTATTTTGTTTATAAATTTATGAGAGAGATAATATTCCATCAATAAACTTCCATCCCTGAAGAGGTATTTTTAAAGACAATTACTATTTAATTTAAAATATTTATTAATCCTTTTTGTATTTAAATTTTCCTTTTTCTACTATGAATATAAAAAATAATCATATTAATAAGATGATATAGATTTTTTGTAGAAATGAATGCGAAGTATACCCGATGGAAGAATGTACACATATAACCTAAATATGGGACTTCCATAGAAGTTATGGATTTTCTCATATATATATATATATATATATATATATATTTTATTTTTAGTATTACTTAGATAATAATTGTTTTCTTATACACGTGGTTTCCTTTTTTCATGTTTGGGTGGTTTTTTCAAATCTACTCATGATCTTGAGAGATTAGACTTTGAGGATACTACTGTGAGTTCAATGATAAGGTGAAAGTGTTTTTAATATACTATATTTTTTCTCATAATATTATTTATTATATAATACATTAACATAATCTAAATTAAATGTTTTACTACTCATACTGATAATGTATTATGTACATAATGATGTTACCAATCCTGCAGAAGAACAAACTATAATGAAGGAAACCATTTAAGAAGATGTAAAGGTTATTTTGCAATATAACTTCTCTATTTTACCAAAAAAATTATATAATAAAATTTTTATTTAATTTTAATTATTCCTTAAATAGTTTATTTATTTTAAAATACTTCTATCCATATTTAATGTCTTTTTTCACAAAAACATCCATAGACTTCTTTTTCTCAAATCCTTTTCACCCATGGAGTGTTGGCATTTATCACTTTCCTTCAAGTTCCCTCCACTGCCAGCATATGAAGAGAAATAACACTACCTCTACTCAATCACATAGGTAATATTAATGTTTTCATAGTAAAATTACTATCCATTGTAATAATTTATTATTCCACATTTATGTTTAATTTATTTCTTTTTAGTATTACTCATATGAAAATTGTTTTCTTATATAGGTGGATTATTATTTTTGAGTTGGGGTGGTTTTTTTGAAGATACTCAGGCTCATTAGATACTACCACTGAGATAACGACAACAATTATGTGGGTAAAGAATGTATACAACCATAATTTAAAGGAAAAATAATTATTTAATTAATTTTTTTTTCATATTTTATCTACTATTTGTATGTTAATTTACTTATCATTTTTATATAATACATATTTAGTTTTTTCATAGATATTTTAGAAAGTTATATTTTTCATTCCACTATATGCAACAATAAAAAAAACATGTTCCTTTCTTCCAATGTTACCAGAATTTCCATTGTATTTCATTATCGAACTGCAACACTGCATATTGAGTTGATGTTCTTAGCCAAAAAAAGTTTTTTGGAAAAAAACATTAACTCAATGTAAAGTGTTGGAACATAGAAAAAAATACAATGAAAAGCATGGTAACATTGATAGTTGAGATTGTTTTGATACTTTGGGACATGTAGGATGCAGATTTACCTCAATCTGACACGTGGTGCGACTGGTGTCATTCCAAGTGCATCATTTTATTTAAAATTGACATTAATTTTAGAAAAAAATACAATATAAATACTCAAAACCAAGAAACCAAATTCATATAATTTTGATACTTTATGAAAATGATTGATAAGTCATTTTTGGCTTGTAAGAATGAGCCAAACCTAAAAATAATACATGATGTGCCCGATATGACTTAATGTGTGTGTCATCTATTTAAAATTAATATTTTAATTCAAAAAGTGTCCCTCACAAAAAACTGAGAAATCAAAATCCGGTTTTCTTGATAATTTTTTAAAACTATTCACAAGTCATTTGTGACATGTAGGAATAAATTTCAAATTAAACTGATACATTATATGAACAGTATGACTCAAAGTGAATGTTTAATGTTTAATCTAATATTTTATTAAAAATACAAGTGACATATTCAAAACATAAAAAACATAATTGTATTGTTGATACTTTAGTAAAATGATCCATACGTCATTTTTCATGTGTAGTAATTAACAAAACCTTAATCCAATTCACGGTGTGACCGGTATGACTTCATGTGTGTGTTTTTATTTAAATTTTACATTATTTTTTTTGTAATAAAGAAAACAGGCTTACTCAAAACCAGGAAAAAAATCCAGATTATTTTGATACTTTAATAAAATAATCTATAAGTTATTTTTAAAATTTACTAATTATCCTTCCCTCAATCTGATAGATGATGTTCCTGATATGACTCAAAGTGTCCATCATCTGTTGAAAATTGACTTTTTTTTGAAAAGTATCACTACTAAAAACATAGAAAACATGCTTGAATTGTCTTGATAATTTAGGAAAACCATTCTTATGTTATTTTTTAATGTAGAAATCAGTCTCATGTCAAACTGAAAAATGATGAGACTATTATAACTCAAATTGTGAGTTTATAGTTTGACATGACATTTTAGTAAAAAATAAAATGGAAATACTCAAAAATAAGAAAAAAATTTAGATTACTTTGATACTTTATTAAAATGATCCATTAGTCATTTTAGATTTTTAGGAATTATCCTAACCTCATTATGATGCACAGTGTGACAGGTATGACTCAATGTGCATATTTTTATTTAAAGTTGACATTTATTTTAGTAAAAAAGACAAATAACATAATCAAAAATGAGAAAAGGGATTCACATTACTTTGATACTTTATGAAAATTATTTATTAGTCACTTTTGACAAGTATAAATCAGACTTAACAAAATTTGGTACATAATGATCATAGTATGACTCAAAGTGTCCATTATCAGTTTAAAATTAAAATTTTAGTTTTAAAAGTATCACTCACTCAAAACTAAGAAAACAAACTCAAATCGTCTAGATAACATAAGAAAACTATTACCAGGCATATAGATGGTAGATGGCAGGTGGTCGATACCAACTTGTTGTGAGGTGGGTGGGATGTGTCTTAGTAGCTGATACCTATATAGGAGAAGCAGCCTAACTGTATCTCATTAGTTCTAGATGTATCATTAGAGGCTAGTCCTGGTATGACTTTGGAGAAGAAGGTTATGGATTCAGTGGTTAATATGATGGTTTCGAAGGTTTTTAACATGTTAAGGAAGGATTTTTGCAATCCTTCCTTCAGCAATGTGATACCCATATTGAGGGGGTAAAAGTGGGGGAAGATTTGATATAGGATAAGGTAGCTTGTGGGGCTAGTTCTATGGATGGGTTCTCAGCGGATATGGAACAGAGGGCAGGGGGAGAGGTGGATGTTGTGGCTGCTTCTTATGTGGAGGTGGTCAGAGTAGGTAAGGAAGATTCAGGTATAGGGAGGCAAGAATTGGGATGCCAATCGAGTGCTAGTTAACTAAGAGATAATATCTCAAGGTCATGTAATCCAATTTAGTTGAGAAAAAGTTTTGTAGGTCTTGTAGATGTTGGTTTGGGATCTGATCTTAGTATTTCAGTTGAGGCAGACGGGGAACACACAATAGATTACAATGGAGCTGATCCAAACATTTTGGATGCAAGCCTGAGGAGTGACTAGAGCAATAGAAGGAGTAAATGCAGGAAAGATTAGACCTCGCTTCCTCTACCTTTTGAGACCTGTTCCTCTAAAAATATAAATTCAAAGAAAACATAAGTTGAGGTTCTGGGTAATCAAAACCAGAAAGTAATGTTAAGTTCTGAAGATGAAGCGACCGAACAAGTTTTTTTTATTAATGAATCTGAAGAAGAGGCAATAAAGATGATGGGGAGGCCCTTAAGGGTGACCCTCAATGAGGATCAATACTCCTGGGTTGATAAACAAGACCTAATTCTTGTGGGGGGTTTCAATAAAGGTAAGATCAATCTGGAAGAGTACATACAGACTAGGGATCAGTTGGATTCTGAGGTTGAAGAACTGATGTTGAGTGTTCCAAACATTACGGTAACTTCTATATCATGGAAGTTGTATAAGGAAGTGGTCTCCGGTAAGCTTATTTTTTTTCAATGTTTCAAATTAATTGGGTTTAATCTATTGAAGCGGTTGGGAAGTATGATGGATCAGGTTGTGTGTTCTTATGGAGTACCTTTTGCAGCTATTTGAAGTGTTTATTAGTGGTTATTTTCTAGCATTATATTTGGGTCTACCTCATATGGGTATCATAGCACTTAACCTTCACCATTTTGGACCATTCAAAATTATTTTTTTGAGAGGGAATGGCCACACCATTGGTTGCATGCCCGTGTAATTTTTTCATGGGATAACTAGCTGGGTGGTCAGATAATGGTGAAGGTCTATCATATAGATGCAGCAGCTGGGGAGGGGTGGTCCTTATAGTTTTTTTTTCTGGTTTACGGTTTTTATCTTGTAATCTGGGACCATTAGTTTCTCACTTATCCTTAAAAGCATTTATAATAAAAAAAATTAGTTTCAGTCAACATAGGAAAAATATTCACAAGACATTTTTGACATATAGGAATCCCGATCATGTAAAACCTATATATAACGTGACCGGTATCACTCAAACTGTGTGTTTTTAGTTTAAAATGATATTTTAGTAAAAAAGACAATTTATATACTCAGAACAAAGAAAACACATTAGGATTGTTTTTATAGTTTATTAAAATGATACATAAGTAATTTAATATGTTTATGAACTATACTCACCTTAATCTGATGCATGATGTGATTAATATCACTCCAAGTGTGCCTTTTTATTTAAAATTGACATAAATTTTATAAAAAAATAAAACTAACATCCTCAAAATCGTGAAAATACATTTGATTTTTTTTGATAATTTATTAAAACTAAAAATAGGAAATTTTTGACATTTAGGAATCATATTTACCTCAATAAGATATATGATGATCTTAGTATGAATCAAAGTGTCTGTTATCATTTTAAAATTGAAAGTTTAGTTCATAAAGTATCACTCACTAAAAACCAAGAAAGCATGCTTGGATTATCTTTATAATCTAGGAAGAAAATTCATAAGTCATTTTTTATGTGTAAAAATCATATCACATCAAATCGTCACATTATGTGACCGGTATGACTCAATGTACCTATTTCTAATTTTAAATAAAATTTTAATAAAAAACACAAGTGACATACTCAAAACTGAAAAAACACATTCATATTGTTTTGATACATTGGGAAAACGATATATATAGAATTTATTATGTGTATGAATCAACCGAACCTCAATCTGTTGAACGGTGTGACCGATATAATTCTAAGTGTTTATATTTCTTTAAAATTGACATTATTTTTAGTAAAATGACTAAGTGACATACTTAAAAATGATAAAACACATTCAAATTGTTTTTATAATTTATAAAAATGATCCATAATTCATTTTTGATGAGTAGGAATTTGCCCCACCTCAATCCGATGCATAGTATGACCAGTATAACTCCAAGCGTGTCTTCATATTAAAAATTGACACTAATTTTAATAAAAACCACAAGTAGCACACTGAAAACCAATGAACCACATTTGGATTATTTTGATACATTAGGAAAATGATCCGTAAGTTATTTTTGACAAGTAATAATCAACTGAACATCAATATGATGCACAATGTGACCAGTATAACTCAAGGTGTCTATTTTTATTTAAAATTGACATTTTTTTTGTAAAAAGAAAAAGTGAAATTTTGAAAACCAGGCCAAGTTATTCATATTATTTTGATAATTTAGGAAAATGATCCATAAGTCATTTTTGATGTGTAGGAATCAACCTTACATCAATTTGATGTATGGTGTGACCGATATGACTCCATGTGGGTCTTTTTATACAAAATTTACATTAATTTTAGTAAAAAGAACAAGTGAAATACTGAAAATCGAGCAAAAAAACTTGGAATTTTTTTTATACTTCAAAAAAATTATCAATGAGTTATTTTTGAAGTGAAGGAATCAATGACACATCAATATGATGCATGTTGTTACTTGTATGACTCAAAGTGTTTGTTATCAGTTTAAAATTCACTTTTTAGGTCAAAACGTGTGTCTCTCCCTGAAAACCAAGAAAACACACTCCAATTTTCTTGACATTTGAAGAAAATTATTAATAAGTCATTTGTGATATGTAATAAGAAGAATCATGTATAATCGACACATGATATAGGTGGTATGACTCAAAGTGCATGTTTCTGGTTTGAAATGACAGTTTATTAAAAAAAAGTGACATACTAAAAATTGAGAAAACACATTCAGATTTTTTTATCTTTAGAAGAAGGATGTATAAGTAATTTGTGATGGTTAGGAATCAGCCTCACAAAAATCTAATGTATGGTGTGTCTGGTATAACTCCAAGTGTGTCATTAATTAAAATTAAAATTATTTTTTGTAAAAATTGTTGGAGTTGGTGGCCTAGAACCAATTACTATGTACTTTATTCATTAATAAATACCTTATCACATATTGATTGTACTTATGTGTGAAAATTCATGTGATAATGTTCTAAGGATAGCTGTTTCACTAAAAGGTTATAGCAGATCCCTATTATGATGAGAACCTATATGTGCCATAACACTATTTTTTGAATATATGTTCTGTGTCCGGATGATGTTATTTGAGGGACACAAATAATACATTCCATTAGGTTTGGAGACTCATATAAAATTGAGGAACCTTCTCCTGGTGTGCGCCCTTGGTAATATCCAGGAAGATATTGTGAGAACGAGACCCGCCGGTAGGAAATCCACATTTCATTGTGTCACTGGATGTTCCTGTCTATGAACGTGTGTATTGGTCCTTATACTTTAAGATTGTTATTAATGGGTATTATAACTCGTGTACTTATACGTATTGATGAAAACTATGACAATACACTGGTCATTGTGAGGTAGGATTTGTTGGGTACGTCACGAGTAATACAACATTAATAGATAATGCGATAAATGATTTGTCCCTTCTGTTCCATAATGAAAGTAGATATCTCAGACCCTTTGATGAAATTGATATAGCCTAAATTAATCCACTGCCATGGTAAGGAATGAGCAAGTTCAATTTTGGAAAGTCAAAGAAAGAATAATCTAGCACATGGGTTGATGGCACTAGCATGCAACCCGCTTGATTTGAGCTATTGAGACAAAGGGATTACATCACACGGTTAGCATTCGTAGGAGGTGACACGTCATTACGATGTTAACTTCTTTCTTTATGGGTTCCTTGGCATGTTTGTAGATGCTATCCTTGGACTTTAGGAAGTCTCTTCCTAATTCCACTGAGAAAGAGGCCTATAGGGTCACACACTAAGTGTGTCCATGGACCTTAGTTAAATATTAATTTAACAAGTCGAATAAAGATTATTTTCGATTGTGGTTTAATAATTACTCAAGAATGCCTGATCGAATTTATTTCAACACTAGTTATTTGAGAGAATATATTGTGGGAGAAATAATATATTTATTAACAACTAATGCAGTAATATTTGTATAATAAATAAAGACATTATTCAAGGTCTAAAAAATGTGGTGGAGGAAATAAATAGAATGAAAAAACAAAAGTACTTTCCATGTATATTAATATATATACACGCTATGTAGTTTTTCTCAGGATTGGTGAGAAATATTATTATTTATTTCATTAAATAATATAGGTGTAATTCGCTGGGCTCATGTCAAGTAATAATAATATTCAACTGTTATTATTATACATGGTGTCTTACTAAGAATTTAATGAAATGAATAAATGCTTTCGAGTAATTAATTAATTTTTATTATTCTCAGTATTATAAATCCCAATTATATTATTCTCATTTAGCCTAGCCATTATTTTTGGTTCTGCACAACATATCTAGAAAAATCTCTCAAGCCAAGAGAGAATTATTTTCATCCATGAACGCTCCCAAGATACGAGATAGAGATCTTCCTCTACCGGATCAAGGCGATCGAAGGCAGACATCGTAAGCAAAGGCTCTTCCATGATAGCACCTGAATATCCCTTTAGAAACATCCAGAGATATGTGGATCATGTGTGGATCATCGGTAGAGGAATCATACACATGGATTCTATGACGTAATGATGAATCATGACCAGAAACATCAACAGAAAAAGAATTCCATCAAGTTAATTATTGTCTTTTAATTAAATTAATTATAACCAACATATGATGATCCTCTCTATGGTTCCGAGACTCTCTTCATTTCTTTCATTCTTCATTCTATTATAAGGATCAGACATTTCATTATCACAATGAATCTCAGATTGATCGTTGTTAACGGAAAAATTAAAGTTGGGTACACCCACCAACACACTTCCGTTGCATGCAAAACCTACAAGTGGTATCAGAGCAGTCATATCGTTGATTATAATTATTTTGTTTTTTTTTGATGATTTACACATTTAATAATTTATTTGTTTCAATTCAATTTAATCATTCTATAAATCTGAATATGAAGATCTATTCCTCCTATTTAATTTCTCTTTCACCTAATCAAAACATTTTTTTCATTTAATTTTGATTAAAATAAAATAGAGGATCTCATATAAAAGGTTCCAAAGATTCCTGGACGTACAAAACCAAAATACACAACGTGTCTTCAGTAGTGCACACCGTGTATTATAGGTTCCATCCCCCGAGAGGGTATGCCAAACCAGGCTGTGTAGTTATATTCTATCTAAGTCTTTAAGACTCCGTGTGTTGACCAGGAATAGGAGGCACATGGTTTTTGGATTACACGCTGTGTGGCCCACTGAACATGACGTGTAGTCCCTTCGAGTTAGGGTTGGAACATGTACCCCATACATGACTTTCCCAGATGGAAACTATGTAACGTGTATACTACACAGTGTGTGTCCCACTAAACACACCATGTACTCCAAATATTTCTGAATTACATCTACAAGACATGTCCCTGAGTGTGTACTTAAGATGGATGGTGAACAAAAGTACACACCATGTAGTCGGAACTACACGCCATGTACTCATCCAAAATTACACATATTTATTAAAATTTATTATTTTATTATACAAACCCTTGAGACGTGTAAGATAGTGAAGGCGTAAAGCTGAGACACAACACGTGATAAGTGTTTTATATATATGTGTTTATTTTAACATCTACATAATGTCCATTTCTACTCATTGGGTAGTTATAAATGGAAATTAATCAAGTTTCCTCCAAGGTATGAGTTACATACAAAGATAATTTTAAATGAATTTATTTTCTTAAAATTATCTTTCATGATAATCTCAAGGAAATTTAGAAAAGGGTTTAAGATAAAAGGATTTAATAATTAAAGATAATTAATTGATTCGAGCATGATTTATCTTAAACAAGAACGATTAAATAATTGAATGCTAGTTTTATTTATGTGTAAATATCGTTACATGTATGGATGATCATGAGATAGACCAACAACTTTGTATTTGAATGGTTTATTTTAATTTATTTATTTAAATTAAATTTATTGGCCTGCGAGCCTTCTCCTCATTAATATATAGGGCCTACGTACCCATGAATTATTTTATGTAAAACTGCCCTTTACCCCTCACCTGTGGGTGAGATAAAATCATATGTAATGGATAGAGCTCCCAAACTAGTGGAGGAAGCTCAAGTTAGGATACAAGGTGAAACCAATACAAGAAGATATAAAGGTGGACTGGCAGAAAGCTATAAATATGAACCTAAAAGGTTCAAGGTGTTTCTCCCCTAGGTATTGGGTTATTTTATCAACTTCTAGATAAAATAACCAATAGAACAATCTCATGATCATACCATTTATTTTATTTCTGTTAGTTGCATGGTTTATTTATTGTGGGTGTGTTGTCATGATCACATAATTAATGAATTAAATAAGCATGCAAGATGTAACTAAAATAAGACCGGATTATGCGTAAATATTATCTTAGACATGGTTAATAACTTAAGTATATCCCACTTAATATTAACAAGAATGTAATCAAAGATAAACAAATGGAAATTTACGTATAAGGAAAAAATACCTCAAATAAATATTAAGTCGGTATAGCCTTCTATAATCTTGGTTAGAATCGAACCAAAGTTCAAAGTGCTTGACCAAACCTAGTTGGGGTGACTTCAATTATCAGGGAATTATAATTCATGGTTTTGTGTTGACTTAAATTGGTTCACATAAAGGGTTTACTTCCATAGTAGGACTTGGTGTGACATAGAGGCAAAAGTTAAGGAAATCAAAAATAAAAGGATTACAGGATTGGGGAGTCTACTCAGCGGATCAAGGAGCTATGAGTTAATGAAGTTGGAATCTGGGATGCCTACCTAAAACCATTCAAATTTCATAACCGACCCTAGTTGGGGTAATTCGATTGGAAATATGGATCCTTTTCACTAGAATATTCAAGAAACATAATATTCCTAAGTCCATCGCTAGGGCTATTGGACTTTGGTAAAAAAGTGGGCGACTAATAAGTATTAATTAATTTATCTGTCTCAGTTTTATCATGATAAATTACTAAACCTTTTATCATCTTAGTTTGTAGAAATGAAAAGAAAAATGAATTGAAACATATCATTGTGAACCATACTTGAGATGGAAAACCTTCACATTGGCACAAATTTTCAGGAATAGCAGAGGCATTTGCGCGTCATCCATCACCACGAGAGGAAATTGTATGTACTGGATGAGCCTGTTCCAGTTGTTCTTGGAAAAGAGGCAAGTGATGAGGAACTATCTCTATATATTAAACATATGGATGATTCCACATATATCCAATGTTTCATACTATCATCCATGTCTAATGAGATCTTTAAGAAACATGAAAACATGGATGCGTATAGCATGATGTCTCACCTTAAGGATCTCTATCAAGTGAAGGAGAGACAGGAGAGATATGAGATCTCCAACACTTTATTTGAAACTAAGCTTAGAGAGTCTATGCTATCTGGGACTCATGTAGTCAAGTTTATTGGATACATTGAACACCTGGACACCTTAGAGATTATGTTCCCAGATGAGTTGCGTACAGATCTCATCCTATCATCACTGCCCAAGACCTTATCTTGCTTTATTGTCAACTAAAACACGATCAAAAATAACAAGAGTCTATTATAACTTCTAACCTTAATTTTCTAGGTAGATAAGGATATGGGGTGTGACAAAACCGTTGTCCTTATGGTGATTAAGAAAAAGAAGGACAAGAAAAAGGGGATAAAGATTCATAAATGGTCTAAATCCCCTGAGCACAATCCCTCAAAGATGGGGAAGATCTAGATGCAGGGCAAGGAATTTAAGGGGGTTTATTTTTCATGTGGAAATCAAGCTCACTGAAAGAGGAAATACACCCAGAAGTGTGGGTATGCTAAAGGTTCATTCATTATCGAGTGTGATCTTTCCATTTCTACACATTGGGTATTTGATATAGCTTGTGGGGATCACATATAAATTCAAATACAAGAACCAAGTAGATTTAGAAAGATTGCTAGAGGAGAGGTGGATCTTCAAGCTACCAATGGCATGAGGATAGCTTCGTTTGCCATTGGTGATTACCTCCTCTCATTGCCAACTAGGATGATTTTGGTATTACATAACTGTTATTATGTTCCTAGTGTTACTGAGAACATAATTTCCGTATCATATTTGGATATAGATGGATTTATTTTCATGTTTGGAAACAAGGGTTGTTTCTTTTATAAGAACAACATATGTTATGTTATGGCGTATTTAAATAACAGTTTATATGTATTAAATTATGAAAACCAATTGTTGTCAATCGATAACAAAACAAACTCACACGACTTATACATCACCCAGTTGTGGCATCACCGTCTTAGTCATGTAAATGAGAAGCGCTTGAAAAAGATCTGCCTATATAGTTTTTTAGACTCTACTAAGATAAAACCACTTGATAGATGTCATTCTTGTTTACAAGGTAAAATGACTAATCCACCTTTCTATGGACAGGGTGAAAGGTTTGTAGAACTTCTAGAATTGGTTAACACAGATGTGTGTGGACCATTTCCAGTATAAACTAGAGGTGGATATTCTTACTTCATTACTTTTACTGATGATTTGAGTAGATATGGCTATGTATACTTAATGAGGTATAAGTCAGAGTCCTTAGAGGAATTTAATGAATTCAAGAATGAATTAGAGAATCAGCTTTGTAAGAAAATAAATAAACTTCGTTCGGATCGAGGTGGAGAATATCTAAACCAAGAGTTCATCGATCTTTTACGGGAGTTTGGGATTATATCTTCGGTCACTCCTCCTTATACACCACAGTGGAATGGTGTTAGTGAAAAGAGGAACCATACCTTGTTGGACATAGTGAGGTTGATGATGAGTCATGCAGATCTTCCATTATCCTTTGGGGGATATGCATTACGAACTGTATCATACACATTAAAACAAGTACCAACTAAGGCAGAAAATGGAATTCCCTCCGAGTTATGGAATGGAAAGAAACACATTTTGTCGCACACATGTGTATGGGGATGCGAGGTGTTTGTTAAGGCCTTATTATAAAACAAACTGGCACCATGGGGAATGAAGTGTATATTTATAGGATATCCTAATGAAATGAAGGGATATTACCTATATAACCCTTTAGACAAGAAAGTCACTATCGCCAGACAAGACATCTTTCTTGAGAGGGAGGACATCCTCAGAAAGGATAGTGAGAGCAAGATTTACTTTGATGGAGTTTATGCTCAAGATACATAGGAGTTGGTACAAGAACAAGTTCCACAGGTCCCCATGGAAGAGGTTATAGAAACATAAGTACTGTATTGGATCTCTAGAGAGGTAAGGGAACCATAGAGATTTGGTTTCCTAGTCACCAAGGATGGTGAATCATTATTGTCATAAAATGATGAGCCTCTCTCCTACAAGGAAGAAGTAGAAATCTCAGAATTTGCAAGATGGATAGAAGTAATGAATTATGAGATGGATTCCATGTATTAGAACCATGTATGGGTTCTGGTCGATGAGCCACTTAATGTAAAACCTATTGGATGCAAATGGGTATTTAAGAGAAAAATAGACATGGAAGGTCAAGTTAGCACCTATAAAGCAAGGTTAGTGGCTAAAGGATTCAGACAACATCAACGAATTGACTATGATGAAACATTATCACTAGTGGCCATATTTAAATCCATAATAATCATACTTGACATACCAGCTTACCATGACTTCAAGATTTAAAAAATGGATGTCAAAATTGCATTCCTTAACGGGAACCATTAAGAAGATGTCTATATAACATAACCAGAATGGTTTGTAACACCAAGTGAATCCAAACGGGTTTGTAAGTTGTAGAAATCCATTTGTGGATTAATGAAAGCATCCAGGTCATGGATAATTCGATTTGATGAAGCCATAAAGTAATTTGGTTTCATTAAGAATGAATGTGAGCCATGTGTTTATTAGAGGTTTAATGGGAATGCGGTCGTTTTCCTAGTAGTATAAGTTGGCGACATATTGCTTATTGGAAATGATGTACTAGTCTTATAGTCAGTTAAGGATTGGTTGAACAAGTGTTTCTCCATGATATAATTGGGTGAATCAGCCTATATTATAGGGATAAAGATAATTTGTGATATATACTAGAGGCTTCTTGGACTAATTTAGGGTCCATACATTGACCAGATACTAATGAGATTTAGTATCAAACAATCCAAGAGGGGATTGATTCCATTTTCACATGGCCTACATCTCTCTAAGAAAATGTGTCCTTAGAAAAAACATGAGAAAGATAGAATGAGTAATATCCTATACACTTTGTCTATAGGATCCATCATGTATTCCATGTTATGTACCAAGATTGATGTTGCCTATGCACTGATCATGGTTGGTAGATACCAAGAAGATCTAGGAGAACAACATTTGACAACTATTAAAACTATCCTTAAGTATTGGATAAGAACAAAGGATATGTTCCTAGTGTATTGAGGAGAAGAGGAGATCATCATCAAAGGGTACGTTGATGCTATTTTTCAGACAGATCAGAATGATCTGAAGTCGCAATCTAGATATGTTTTCAGTCTCAATGGAGAAGCTATGAGCTGGAAGAGTTGAAAGCAACCAGTTATCATCGATTCTACAATGAAGACTGAATATATAGCAAATTATGATACATCCAAAGAATCCGTATGGATTCAGAACATTGTCCATAATCTTGATGTGGTTCCAAGTAGTAAAGATCCTATCACATTGTATTATGATAATACTGCAACAATGGCTCTTGTAAAAGAACCACAGTCATATCAACATACAAAGAACATACTCCGAAAGTATCACCTCTTGAGAGATTTCTATCAAAGGGGTGAAGTTGTATTGATTAGGGTGTACATGTAAGAGAACATGTAAGACCCCATGACTAAAGTCTTATCTCATTAGACGCATGAATATCATGTGAGAGATAGTAGTTTAAAGGTTGTTAACAGTTAGTTCTTGTCCAAGTGGGAGTCTGTTGGAGTTTTTGGCCTAGAACCAACCACTTTGTACATTATTCATTAATAAATACCTTATCACATCTTGATTGTTCTTCTATGTGACAATTCATGTGATAATGTCCTAAGTATGACTATTTCCCAAAAAGGTCATAGAGGATCTATGCTATGATGAGAACCCAAAAGTGCCATAACACTATTATTGAATATATGTTCTATATCCAGATGATGTTATTTGAGGGACACAAATAATACAGGTCATTAGGGGTGAAGACTCATAAAACATTGAGGCACCTTCTCATGGTGTGATCCCTTGGTAATACCCCGAAAGATATTATGATAACGAGACCCGATAGTAGGAAATCCACATTTCATAATGTCATTGGATGTTCCCATTTGCAGACGTGTGTAGTGGTCCTTTGACTTTAAGATTATTATTAATGAGTATTACAACTTGCACACTTAAATGTATTGATGAAAACTATGACAACAGACTATTCATAGTGAGGTAGGATATGTTGGGTGCGTCACGAGTAATACAACATTAATAGATAATGTGAGAAAGGATTTTCCCCTTCCATTCCATAATGGAAGTAGATATCTCAATCCCTTTAATGGAATTGATATAACTTAATTAAATCCATTTCCATAGTATGGAATGGGAAATTTTAATTCTATAAATTCAAAGAAAGAAAAATCGTGCACATGTGTTGATGGAACTAGCATGAAATCCACTTGATTCAAGATACTGAGCCAATAGAATTATGTTACATGGTAAGTGTTCATAGGAGGTGACACATCATTGCGGTATTAACTTCTTTCTCTATGGGTGACTTGGTGTGTTTCTAGATGCTAACATTGGGATTTAGGTAGGCTCCACCTAATTCCACTGAGAAAGAGGCCTAGAGGGTCACACACTAAGTGTGTCCAAGTATCTCAGTTAAATATTAATTTAACAAGTTGAATAAAGATTATTCCTGATTGTGGTTTGATAATTATTCAAGGATGCCTGATCTCATTTATTTAAACACTAGATATTCAATAGATTATATTGTGGGTGAAATAATATATTTATTTGTGATTAATAAAATAATATTTATTTAAAAAATAAATAGTCATTATTAAAGGTCTAATAAATGTGGTGGAGGAAATAAAGAGAATGGAATAACAAAAGTACACGCAGTGTATATTAATATATATACACGCAGTGTAGTTTTTCTCCATATTTTTGAGAAATAATATTATTTATTTGATTAAATAATATTAGGTTTAATTCGTTGGGCGCATGTCAAGTAATAATAATAGTTAAATTTTATTATTAGTCATGGGGTATTACAAAAAATTAAATGAAATGAATAAATGATTTCGTGTAGTTAATTCATTTTTATTATTCTAAGTATTATAAATCCTAATTACTTTATTCTCATTTATCCTAGACATTCTTTATGGTTGTGCACAACGGATCTAGAAAAATCTCTCAAGCAAAGAGAGAATTATTTTCTTCTCATAACGCTCTCATGCTATGAGAGAGAGAGAGATCCTCCTCTACCGGATCCAGGCGATCGAAGGAAGACATCGCAAGCAAAGGCTATTTTCCACTAGCACTTGTAGATCCCTTTAGTAATGTGCAGAGATATGTAGAGCAGGTGTGGATCACTGCTAGAGGAATCCTAAACATGGATTCTTTGACACAATGATGGATCATGACCGGAAACATCAACGGAGAAATAATTCCATCAAGGTAATTCTTGTATTTTAATTAAATTAATTATATCCAACATATGATGATCCTCTATATGGTTCCAGGACTCTCTTCCTTTCTTTCATTCTTCATTCTATTCCGAATATCCACTATTTTATTATTGTAATGCATCTAGGATTGATAATTGTTATTGGAAAAATTAAAGTTGGGTACTCCCACCAATGTGCTTTCGCTACGCCTGGAACCTAAAAAAATAACAAGTGACATACTAAAAACTAATAAAAAAGATTTGGATTGTTTTTATACTTTAATAAAATGATTTATAAGTCAATTGTGACATGTTGGTATCAATAAAATCTTAATATGATGCATGCTGTTATCGGTATAACTCCAAGTGTGTTTTTTATAAAAATTGACATTTTAGTTATGTATTTTGTAATATTAATGTTTAATTTAATTATTTATAATATTACTAACATAAGATTTTTTTTCTTATATAGGTGGATTATTTCTCTCGGGTTGAGGTGATTTGTTCGGCAATTGATACTGTGGGTGGTATTTATTAAGAGGGGATCATGAGTACCAAAGATGATGAAACATTAAAGTTTTTAAATATTTTTGAATAGTAATTGTAAATATAATAATACATTTTCTAAAATGTATATAGTAGTTTTTTTGTATTCCTGACGGGAAGTTTATTTCAATTGAATTATATATTCTTCAAATAGGTTATACGTATGTGATGTAGTGTGCTGTTATAAAAACAAAACCTTATAGATGGTTAGGCCATTATTATAATTTTTATAGCACATATAAAGGCCCTCATTTATCAGAACTTTTTTAGAAATGAAAACAGAGACCACCCTACTTTAACAACACTGAGGATAAGACTACTTTTTTACATTGTAAGAAGCCTTTTTACTCTCTCTTAGAAGGCATATCTGCAGTAGTGTAATGGGTTGGTTATGGTCAACATTGTCCCTTGGAGTGGGATTTTGTATGTCTTTTGTAGCTTAGAGGTGTGTGTGTTGTTGAATTTACTTGTACCATCTAAAACCTATATAAAATATTAATAATAAAAAATTATTTTTAGGTAACTTATTAATAACTAATCATTAAGTACTATTATTTAATTTCTCATCATAATTAACCAGTCCCTATTTTCAACTAATTATATGTAATTAATTGTTAATTATTAAAAATTAATATTAATTAATATTAATTGTTAATTAATCATTATTTGTTAATTTTTTATTAATTAAAGAATAAATAATATTTATTTATTAATAATATTTATTAAATACATACTAAAATTTATTCATTATTTCTAATTAATTACAATTCATTAATAATTTTTAATAATTTATTATTATTATTTAAATACTAATTTTTATTAATTAGGGTTAATTAATTACTATTTATCAAGTAATTATAAATCAAATACTATTGATCAATATCTACTCAATATAAGTAATTAAAATTAATTATTCCATCACAAGAAAATGGGATGTTGAATATTGGGTTGGAAATCCATTGAGATTTCAAGGGCACCATCCCTTATAAAAGGGATCCATGAGTGAATGTTTTAGCTATATTTTAATATTATTTAATAGATGTAATGTTTAATATAATATCACATTAATCCTCCTAATTTTTTTATTTACTTGATAATTTTATATAAATATATATATATAAATTTTCATACCCAGGTTTTCATTTTTATGTATTTATTCTATTAATTTTAATCCTATGATTATTTCTTGGGTTTCTGTCGAGTTTCTTGATAAAATTAGAAAATCTATATTTGGTAGGGTTGGTACATGGCTTGGTCATAGTTAGGGGAAATAGTGATCCTTGACTAGGAAACCATATGCCATGGTGTCTTTTTTGGGAAGAGCTAAAATGTACGGTTAGCATATGGTTTGTCAAAGTGTGTGACTAACCATGCGACATGTTCTTATGGACAATGGTGACCACATAGTTTTCACATAGTTTTGAAAACTATGAAGGCTAACCGTACAACCTTTCCTAGTCATTAAAATATGGGCATTTCCATTATTTTTGTTTTTCATATTTAACCCCAAATTTACCCCTCTTCCTCCCTACTTAAGAATTTCCGCTCTAGAATCCTTCGATACTCCATCTTTGTCCTTTGGATCTCCCCCCTTGGTGGTTTTGGTGGGAAATCTTTAAGGCTCTTCAATTAAGTCCCTATTTTGTGGTTTCTTCATCCTTTTTAGGGTATTATCCATCATTCATTGGGTTTTATTTTTTCCAGTGGGTTGGGTGTCATTTTTAGGGATAGATATTGATTTTTGGGGTTCAAGATTGATGTATATGGTTTAGTCTTTCCTTTATAGGGTTCAATTGAGGTATATATGAGGTTTAAAACTATTTTTTGATAGTTTATTCACTCAACATAGGTGGTTCTATCCTTATACATAATTGTATTAGTTTGTTATGATTGTCTTCCTTCATGGTGGGGTTCTATATATTGTGAATGAGGTGTGAAATGTGTTTTAAAAATTTTTCAAGGTGGGTGTGTGTTGAAAATAGTTTTCCAAAGGAAATAGGATAAGTTCCATGTGTGTTTCACATATGATAGCTTTTTTGATGCCATAAATTTGTTTGTTAAAATTTATGAATGATGAAAATCATGTTTTAAAATTGGTTTAGTGTGAGTTTGGTTTCAAAGTTGATTTTGGATGTGGAAATGGTGGGTTATCATGTGTTTTTGCATTATTCAGCTTGTTTATATGTGAAATTAATGTGGTTTGTGATATGTAAAACGTAAACTGAGTACAAAGGGAATCCTAGGTAACTAGGTGGATGGACTATGACTAGTATACTAGTGATTTAGAAGTAAAAAAGTCCCGGTTTCACTTAGCTGGATTGAATTTTACAACACTAACAAAACTTAGAATTTTGGATGTAATCATATCTTGTGGCTTATTCATGAGGAAACTATTCAGTGTGGTTGATATACCATGTTTCACCTAGATATGATGTTCATAGATACTCACTAGAGATGGTGACTATAGAGATTTCCCATGACTTAGTGCTCTGTTTTGATATCGTTCATACCGTCGACATATGATATACCATAGTGGTTATTTAAAAATCAAGGACCCTTTCCTGAATAAATTATTTTTCTACAAAATCTATTTCTAGTTATTTTTTTATAACTCATTCATTATAATTTATCTTATAATGTTTATATCATGGAATATCATTGTTGGGTGGAATCCAACTAGGCTTTGCCTCACACCCTACACACACATTTAGGTGCTATTAGACTTGGTTATGTTTGACAAAGGTAATAGAGAGGTTTTTGGAGATGTTTGGGATGATATTGGTCTTCCCTTGTAGGTGTTGTAGTGGTGTCTTGAGATGATTCTCCTCTTATTGTTTGGTGGTTGTTGGGATAGTTTCCCATTCCCTTTTGTTGTAGCACATCTGGGTTTTGTTTAATTGTTATAAACATTGAATATGAATATTATTATGCCTTTTTTGGTTATTATTACTTAGATTTGGTTTTTTTATTATTTTTGGTTGTTTCTATTTATGTAATTATTTAAATAACTCCAAAGACATTTATTTGATACCTTGGAACTATTTTCTAGCCCATAGGGATTGGGAACATCCTTTGGGCCATGCCACAAATCATTTTGGGTAACTTTTTCAGGGTCGACTCGGGTTAGTTCATGAAAAATGGTATCAGAGTAGGTTATATTCTTTTGGGTCATGATATTTGGGATGAGTTAGGACATATAGGAGATACGACTATCAGGACATGAGGTTTTGGTTGAGATTAGAGTGCCAGGATAACACACCTCGTGATAAATCTTTAGTCCCATTGGGATTTTGTGATTTTATTTGAGTTCTCCTATAGGTGAGACTTATAGGCTGCATACTATATATGGACACTGTGTAGAGGTGTAATGGTTAGGTTGTTATGTTATTGTGCTGCGATTGATTTGTTTGGATTAATAGAATGTTGGTATTTATTGTAATAGATGAAAATTTTCAAAAGGGTTGTGTTGATGTTTTTTCTTTTGATTGTTGCTTCTTGTAGAAAAATTCCTCCATAAAGACTTCATGTGAATCCATGGGAAGAGTCTAGAGAGATTTCTACCTCACCAATAGATCAAAGAATAGTGTAAGATGTGGTCTGGTGTATTTAGGTTTTGAGATAGGGAGTGGGTCCTTATCCTACCCCGATCAGAGAAGCTAAACTGAGTCATGTAAAGGGAAAGGCTCAGGAGTTCTTCAAGAAAAAGACTCATTCTTTAAGAAAAAATACTAAACCTCAGGAATCAGAGGAGTGGATTCAAATGATAGAGTAGATGTTTGAGTTCTTGAATACTCCTAAAGTGACTCAGGTGAAATGTCATTCATTCTTTCTAGAAGGTTCCCGTCGGAGGTGGTGGGACTCAGTGGTGGAAGCTGGAAAGAATGAAAAGATGAACTAGAAAGACTTCAGGGCTGTTTTCAATGATCAACACTATCATGAGGTATTTTACTACCCCATATCCTAGGAATTTAGGGATCTTATTTAGGGGGACCATTTTTTGATGGAGTATTCCTACCACTTCATAGAGATAGTTCTGTATGCACCCGAAGTTGTTTCTAATAAGGAGATAAAGGCGTAGAGGTTCGATAGGGGGTTGTGGCATGACATCTACTCTTAGATCTTTCTATTTTAGATGAATACCTACACTAAGGTGGTTATATATGCTTTTATGGTTGAGATAAATCAAAACAGAATGTCTGGACTCCCTGGATCAATGTCTGTTGTGGGATATGGAATCTCATCAGAGAAGAAGAGGAAACATGACGAGTAGGGGGAGAAGGTTGCTGTTAGTTCAGTAAATCCTTCTCGAATGTTGATGTTAGTGGTTTTAGATGCTGGATCAGTTGTATTACACCAGTGTGGTAAGCCTATACACGTATGATCGACATGTTCTGCCCCACCCAAAGCATGTCATTAGTGTGGGTATATGGGGAACTTTTAGTGGTTCTATAGGGCCATTCGTTTCTATGAGAGTGGTGTCATATAATGGGATTCTAGGGGATGAAAACCCAATTAGAGAATTCCAGGTTAGTGGGTTCTTAGTTATCTAGATGTGGCAGTAGGGCTAGATCATATTCTAGGAAGAGTTAGTTCAGGTCAATACCACATGCCAGTGGTTGTTTATAGGCTTAGGATGTGGAGAGGTAGTTTCATGCATTAGATCAAGCACTAGTAGAATTGGATATTGTCCCTTCAATAGTTTAAGGCACCTATTTGGTTACATCATCTATAACTTCTGTTTTGTTTGATACTGGTGATTTGTTTTCGTTTACCTCTTTCCTTTTTTGTGAATCTGTTGAATTTTTCAGCTGAGCTCATGTCATATATAATGGAGTTGGTAACAAATCTTTGTAAGAATCAATAGAAGGGATTTAGGTGTTCGTATTATGTGCTCACTATGTTATGGATCGATTTGGAATGGAATTTTATATTCTTGGATATGGAACCCTTTGGCATAATACTCAGTATGTATTAGATGTTATACTTCTAGGAACACATCGATTTCTATAGGTGACATGTGAGTTTCTTGTAACCTGATGGAAGTACCCATCTTTTTAATGGTGAATGGGATTATCGGTCGAGTTGCGTAGGAACTAAACTCTCGAAATTGGGTAATCCTATTCTTTAGTTATCATCAGTCACATTGGATGATGATGGTATTGCTATTGATGGTGGATTACCTATTGTGGTGGATGATTTCCTAGAGGTATTTATAGATGAATTTTCAGGATTACCTCTAGAGTGGGATTTGGAGTTCTCAATTAATTTGTCACCTAGAACAAAACCTATATCTCTTCCCTCATATCGTATACCCCCCACCGAGTTGAGGGAATTAAAGGTATAACTGGAACATTTGGAATTTAAAGGATCCATTTGCCTGAGAATCTCTCATTGGGTTGCCCCAGTTTTGTTAGTGAAAAAGGCTGATGGATTTCTCTAGTTGTGTATTGATTACCACATTTTGAATAAGGTAACCATCAAGAAAAAGTATCCCTTACACTATATTTATGACTTTTTTAATCATATTAATAGGGAAAGGTGGTTCTCTAAGATGGAATGGAATTCGGGTTACAACCAAGTAAGATTTATAGAGGTAGATGTCCCAAAAATGGATTTCCGAAGCTGTTATAACAATTTAGAGTACTTGGTCATGCCTTTCGGGTTAACGAAAGCTCCAACTGTCTTCATGGAACTCATGAATAGGATGTTCCACAATTTTATCGACTCCTTTACTGTGGTATTAATGTATTTCATCCTGGTCTATTTTGAATATGAGGAAGAACACGAGCATCACTTGAGAATTGTTTGGGAACTCTTTGGGATCATTGCCTTTATGCCATGTTTTAAAAGTTCACCTTTTGGATTAAATATGTGACATTTATGGGCCACATTATATTTTAATAATGGGTTTCAAGGGACCATGATAAGGTCAGTGTAGTAATTTCGTGGGAGAAACTAAAGAATGTGTTTGATATCAGAAGATTTCTAGGCATGGGTGGGTATTACATGCTATTTTTCCCGGACTTCTCTCAGATTTATTTTCCCATGGATACACTCACCCAGAAAGGTGTAAAGTTTTACTGGAATCAAGAGTGACAAGATTCCTTCATGGAAATAATTAGGCAATTGATTATTACTTTGGTGTTGATCTTTATAGGATTTTTGAATAGATATGTGGTTTATTATGATGCCTCAGGTATGAGTCTAATATGTGTGCTTATGAAGGATGAACATGTGATGGATTATAGACCCCTACAACTTTTTACACATGAATAGAACTTCCCAACCCATGACTTGGTGTTAGCATCAGTGCTGGAACTTTGAAAATGTGTAACCACTACCTTTTTGGGGATAGATTTATAGTTCATTATGATCAAACAAGTTTAGCCTACATATTCTCCTAGAAATATTTGAACTTGTGACAGTGTCGTTGGGTTGAATATCTGAATGGGTTTGATTTTGATATCATCTATACCTCAGGAAAGGGTAAGGTTGTGGCTAATGCTTTGAGTAGAAAAGTGCTGGTGAAGGAATCAAATGAGTCTAGTGATGAGTGAACCATGGTGAGGATTTTTTCTCAGATGCATTTGGAGATCAAGGAGCACAGTGGAGGTGCATTATTAGATAGTTTTAGTTATATACTTATATTAGTTAACCAGTTTAGTGGGAAAATATGGGTGATTAACTATTCTTGTAGTCCATATAGTATCTTCATGGTGGGGAGACACCTTAAGATTGGTCATGAGGTAGTTTTTTTTGTTTCAAGGGATGCTTTGTGGTGATGTTATCTCTAAAGAAGATGGTGACATAGGATAACCACTAGTCTGACTCCACTATTCCTCATGGAGCCACCAATTTGTATTATAATGTGCATCGGTAGTTCTGGTGGCTAGGTATGAGGTGGGATATGGCTAATATCATATCAAGGTGCTTCACATATCATCTAGTAAAACCAGAGAATCAAAGGCCCTAATGTTATCTTTATCCTCTACAAATCCCTACATGGAAGTGGGATGAGATCCCCATAGTATTCATCACTGGATTACCTTGTACACCTCAAGGAAGGAATTATATTTGGATAGTAATTGATCATCTGTTCAAGAAATCCCACACCATTTCAATTAGATATTTAGTGAAGGTGGATGAGTTAGGCTGGTTGAATGTTCTAGAATATGTGAGGCTTGATGGTGTGCCTTCAATGATCATTTCTAAAAATGACCCCCTTTTTACCTCTTAATTTTGGGAAGTCATTCAAAGGTAATTGGGGTCTCAATTCAATATGTTCATGTCATTACATCCTCAAAAAGATGTTCAGATAGAATGGAAAAATCATATTTTTGAATACATGCTTTGGGCTTGCATGTTGGATTTAAGAGAATCATGGGATAACCATCTAGGTTTTGTTGAATTTTCATATAATAATAACTATAGGTAATTGATCTAAATGAATCCTTTTGAGGTGATCTATGGTCAGTCATGTTGGTCACCATCATGTTGGGATTAGGTAGCTGAGAAATCATTGTTGGGATTGAGCTTAGTGTAAGAGATGTATGAGAATGTAAATCTAATCAGGTAGCAATTATTGATATCTCAAACTTGTCACAAATATTATGCCAATCAAAGGTGAATGGATATTGAGTTTTCTATGGGGGACCATGTGTTCTTGAAAGTTTCACCTCACTTGGGTCACTATCATTTGGGAATGTTTGGAAAGCTAACACCGAGTTATGTTAAAACTTTCGAGGTCACCGAGTGGGTTAGAAAGGTCACACACAAGTTGTCCTTCCTTTCACATTTGAAATCAATTCATGATGATTTTAATTTCTCCCAATTGAGAAATATAACCCCAATCCATCTCATATGATGAATTGAGAAGAGTTGGAAATAGAACCCGATTTATCTGTGTTTGAGCAGCCAGTTTGGATAGTACATTCCAAAGATAAAGTTATTCAAGGGAAGTATATTCCAATGGTTTGCATTATTTTATAGCATGATAATTATATGCATGATACTTGGGAGTATAATTCATTATTTGACGAAGAATACCGATTTTTATACTCTGATCAAGATTTGGAATGGCTTTTCGAGGGTGAAAAGTTCTCATGATGGGGAGAATTGTCACACCTATGTTTTCATTTTCAGGTATTTATTCTATTTATTTTTATCCTATGTTTATTCCTTGGGCTTCATTTGGTTTCCATGAGAAAAATGGAAAATTTGGATTTGGCAGGGGTGGCTCATGACTTGCACACAGTTAGGGGAAACCATGCACCTTACACAAGAAACCACGCACCATAGTTTTATTTTTGGTTAGATCTTAAACACATGATTAGAGAATGGGTTTTCAAACTATGTTACTCACCATGTGACATATTACTTATAGATAATGGAGACCACATAGTTTCCATGAATTTTGGAAAAGCATGCAGGCTAACCATGAGACCTAATCATGTCATTAAAATTTATAAATTTACCTTTTTCCCTTTTGGACTTAACCCCAAATCCACCATCTTCATCCCCACTCATGATTTACATCCTTATAAGCCTCAAATCCCCCATAGTTCTCCCTTGGATCTACTATAACTTTGTGTTTTTGGTGGGAAATCATCAAGTCTCTTCATGTAAGTCCCCCTTTCCTTGATTTCTCCCTCCTTTCTAGGGGTTTCCCCCTTTCTTTGGGTCTGTTTTCTCTAATAGGTTGGGTGACACATTTAGAGATAAATCATGATTTTTGGGGTTTGATATTGATTCTTATGGTTTATTATTTCCTTTATAGGGTTCTATTGGGGTTTGGTTGAGGTTTAGACCCACTTTCCGAAATATTCCACTCAAGGTAGGTGGTTCCATTCTTAAACATTATTTGATCAGATTTATATGATTGTATTGATTCATAGATGGGTTATATATATATATTGTAAATGTGTTGTTAATTATTTTTTAAAAATTATTCATGATGCGTGTGTGTTGAAAATGGTTTTCCAAAGGAAATGGGATAAGTTCCATGTGTGTTTCATATATTCTTCCTTATTTAATGCCTTCAAGGTGTTTGATAAAATATGTGAATGATGAAAATAATGTTTTAAAATGGTTTTGGTGTACTTTTGGTATCAAAGTGAATTCTAGATGTGAAATTGATGGGTTAGAATGTGTGTTTATGTTGTTTGTCTTGTGTATATGTGAAATTGATGTGGTATGTGATATATGCAATGTAAATCGAGAACAAATGGAATCCTAGGTGACTTGGTGGATGAACTAGGAATAATACACTAGTGATTATGAAGTGGAAAGTTATAATTTGATTTAGATAGATTGACGTTTAAAACACTAAGTAAACTATGATGTTTGGAGACCACCAAAATTTTAGATGTAATCCTCTCTATTGTCTTGTGCAGAAGGATGATGTTCAGTGTGGCATTTATACCATGATTCACTGATATATGATGTTCCTAGATACCCACTAGAGCTAGTGCCTATAGGGATTTACCATGAATTAGTGATATATTGTGTTATTATACTTACCAGTGGTATATATAATACCTTGGTGGTTTTTTAAAAAGACATCATGTTTTCCTCAATAAAAATGTTTTCTTTAAAAGTTATTTCTACCTATTTTTTTATAAAATTTAAATTTAATTTATCTTATAATTTTTATTGCATAGAATCTCTTTGTTGGTTGGAATCCTACTTAGATTTTCTGTACACCCTACATACACATTTTTGTGTAAGTAGACTTGGTTATGTTCGACGCATGTGGAGGAAAGGTGTTTGGAGCTGGTGGATCGAGATGCTAGTGGTATTTCCATGAAGGTGTTGTGGTGGCGGCTTGAGGATGATTGTCCTCTGGTTTCATGGTGGTTTTGGGATAGTTTCCTATTCCCTTTTATTATAGAACATATAGGTTTTTTTTAAATGTCGTAAACATTGAATCAGAAAATTCTTATGACTTGTTTGGTTGTGATTGTTCAGTTTTTTGGTTTATTTTTGATAGATGTTTTTATTAATGTAATGAAGTGAAATCATTCCCAAGGAATTTTGTTGATACCCAGGCACAAATTTCCATCCCATGGGGGAAGGGAATGCCCTTAGGTATATGTCAAGAATCGGCTCATGTGACCAGTTCAGGGTAAATATGGGTTGGTTTGTGACAAAAATAAAATAAGCTAAAGATAAAAATATATTAACATATATGTTAAGAACTAAAAAAGAAGTTTTTTTAAAATATAGTCATTAGGATGTTAATGAATTTTGTTCAAGGTTTTAAAAAAATTCTATAAGACCACTAATGACTTTAGTAAAGTCATTTTGAGTTTTAACACACTTCCCCACATTTTTTAATATTATTTAAAACTAAAAAATTTTTAAATATATTTTTTTCAAAAAAATACCTATTAAATTTAAAACCCTAATTTTAATACTGCTTGTCATCACACATATGTCATATCATTGTAAGGACCATTACCTCTAGATTATTTCCCATTGACTCTAACAACACATTCAAGTTCCTTCCCTCTAAATATATAATTGGTGTGATTTATTTTGAGTATTTGTTGGTAGTAGATCCATGCATCACTCAATTGTCACTGTTTCTTTTTTTATTCCTCCCACCTATTTTCACCCTCTATTGTTTAAATTCACTAATAGAGCCCATTGACCTAGAACAAATCTCCTATCATATCATTGGAAAACAACCTTCATGGAGGTATTACTTTAAGGTTATAAAATTCCACATATAATGGAAACTTCAAAATTATTTTCCAAAATAAATATTTTGGGAAACTTATTCTCAAAGTACCACTAAAATCGGGACAAATTAGGTAGAAGGGTGGGTGCTGTTTGAAAAAATATCCTATATAAAACGTTTATGAAGAAGGAACTTTCCAAGACATCACCTTCATCAAAACTGTTGTAAAGAGGGAACTATTTTGGAGAATACTTTTTTGTTTGAGACATCGCCTTGTTTATAACAGTTTTGAAGATAATGTTGTTTTAAACTACTCCCTCCCATATATATATATATAGACACACACACACACACACATTATTATTATTATATTTGTTATGCTTTGTTAGTGTGTATATATATAATATATCACATTTTAAATAAATAATAAAAATAATGATAATCATAAAAATAATTTATATAACTAAAATAATATTAACAATATAATAATAATATTATAATTAAATATAAAAAATATAAAAATAAAAATAATATAAATATTATTATTAAATATAAAAAATAAATTTTTATAAAAATAATTAATATTTTCATTTTATATTCAAATAAATTACAATAATATAATCATTAAATACAATTATTATTAAACAATAATTATGCATATATAATCATTTCGAATTAATTATAATTTATAATTAATAACATTATTATTTATATTATTATTTATAATTATTAAATACATAAATAATGTGATTATATAATATTTAAAATTATTATTTTTTTATATTTTATTATTAAAATAATTAATATATTACTATTATGGTTAATATAAATTATTAATAATTGTATTAAAAATTGTTAATAATAACATTATTATGAACATTTACATTTTCTATATTAATAATTTAATTAATATTTATTTTAAATTATATTATTAACAAATTTATTAGTTACATTAATAATTATATTATTTACGTCATTATTCAAAATTATTATAGCAATTATTTTAAATATTTTAAAATATAATTATTTTTTATTAAAAATGTAATTCATAATATTTAACAATAATAACATAATTAATATTTATTATTTATTATTTTTTTGACATTCCTTTTATTTTTTTTATTTTCATATTAAATATTTAAAATTAAATAAAGATTTTATTTATACTATATTTTATATGCATCAATTTTTTGATGTGTAAATGTTATGTTTTAAATCAATAAACTTTGTGCGCTGTAAATTATTTTTGGTTTTTCATATTTATTAAAAAATTAAAATTTCAACTATTTCTTATATGTTTAATCCATATTTAAAATTTCATTTGATTGTATTTATACTTTATAGTTTATAATCTTTCAAAATCACCTACTTGAAACATTATTATATTTCATGTAGGTGGCTTTAGACGCTTATAAAATATAAACTATAACTATAATATAAATGTAACATAATACACGGATTAGACATATAAAAAATAAAAAAAATGTAAAATAATTTCACTAATATAACAAATAAAAATTAATTTACATGACACTGAATTTATTGATTAAAAAAAAATTAATTTAAAATATTTATGCACATAAAATATAGTATAAATAAAATCTAAATGAAATTTAAAACATTGAAAATATATATAAAAATTAATTGAAAATTTAAAAAATGATAAAAAAATAATTAAAATAAATAAATTTACATAAAAAATTTTTGTTGCAAAAATAATTTATAAGTAGAAACACTATGTTTTGAAACAGAAATATTTTGTAAAATGGTGATTATTTTCCATGAATTATTTTTAAGAAATTATATTCATTTTCAATTATTTTTCTTATGTTTAGTCATTGTTTCAAATTTCATTTATATTTTTTTTATACATTATAATATATAGGATTTCAATGTCACATAATTGAAATATTATTATGTATCATGTAGGTGACTTTGGATTCCTATAAAATATAAACTATAAGTACAATCTAAATGAAACATTAGACATGGATTAAACATATAAAAAATTACTGAAATTTAAAATAATTTCATTAATATAACCAATCATAATTAATTTACATGATACAAACATTATTGATTAATGAAAATAACATTTACACTTTAAAAAATTTATTGGATAATTCTTATTCAACATTATATTATTAATTAAATTATTATTAATCATTATTACTTATTTTATTATTATTAAATATTATGAATTACATTCTTTATAAATATTAAGTATACTATTAAATATTTTAAATAATTACAATAATAATTATGACTAACGATCTAATTAATATAATTATTAATGTAACTAATAAAGTAGTTAATAATATAATTTAAAATAAATATTAATTAAATTAATAATATATAAAATATAATTGTTAGTAATAATGTTATTATTCAAAGATTATTATAAAATTAATAATCATTTATAATAATCAAAATAGTAATATAATTAATATTTTATTAATAAAGTTGTAAATAATTATTATAAATTTTATATATAATTTAATTATTTATGTATTTATTAATAGTTAATAATAATAAAATTAATAAATAAATGAATTTTAAATAATCAATAAGTAAAAATGAATTTATGCACATTATTATTATTTATTAATAGTATTTATTATTATTATTATTTTAATTTATTTGATAATAAAAATAAAATATTAATTATTTTATTATATAAACAACATTTTTTCAATTTAATAACAATAATAATTTTATTTTAAAATTATAATTATTTTATTCTATTAGAAAAATATTTAAAACTATTACACACATCATTATTATTATTATTATCATTATTAATAGTCGTAAATATAATAAAAATAATATTCTACAGGACAAAAAAATTATTTCATAATAATTATTCATGAAAACTAGATTAATTTGTTATTATTATAACAAAAATAAAAGAAAACAAAAAGTAAAAAAATTAATAAAAAAAATTATAAGGGAAGGTGTTATTTAGGACAATGCCTTCATAAGAATTGATATGTTGAAGGTTCCTTATAAAAAAGTGCCTTCTGGAAAAATATTTGATAGAAGGCAGTTTATAATAAGAACCATCCCCAAACAAGGCCTATAGTATACACTTTATCATATTGTGCTAAATCTCTTAAAAAAATATACCCCTGTTGTTAAAGTAAGATTGGGAATTCGTTTCCCCTCTACTCGATATTGGGAATTTGTTTTTTACAACATATTATAAAAATTTCTCCTTTATGGTATATGGAGAAGTTTTTAATTGACAATGTTGAGGATGTAAATATTATATCCCACCTTGACACTTAGGGACTGGAAAATTCATTTTATGGTGCCATTTTTAATGATGAGGTTTCGACTTTAAAAACCCACGAGCTAAATGTTTTTGTGGTGGGGGACCCCTTCTGTCATTCCAACATCAAAAAAATTGTGGCAGGAGGAATGACATAGATACTACTCCATTTCATGCAGAGTTTCAGAGTAGGTGCACCAAATCCTGAATTCATAGGTGCACCCGTTATTTTTCTATTGGCCTGGAGGCATGCCTAGTAGGCACCGCAAAACCATATAATTCAACTTCAGGGTCCAAATTATAATTGTAGGTAGATCTACTAAAATCCTATGATGGTTTTTTTTGTGTTTGGTCATTCATGCCCATTATGTTACACTTTTCAAGGCACCACATCCTTAATTTGGTTCACAAACTGAGGAATCTCCATGTTGTAGATTTTAAGATCAATGATGACTTCAATTTGGTGCATGTCATCATATTCATCTAAAACATTATTTATGGGGAACCCAAGATTCGAATCATTGGTTTGGATTTTCCTTGATAAGTTAAGTGGAAAATGAATTTGCCGACTGAAAGAAGGTCATGATGTCAACCAACTACAAACGCGTTGGCATGGCATTTGAGTAAAATTTCCTTATGAAACATAACTAGGATAAAATACCTATTAAGGAGTTCAATATAATATAGGATGAAAGTGTTGTTGTTGTTGTTTCCATGCTTGAGTTGTAGAGCATTTTGGATGTAGGATAAGGGGAAAGGTATCTTAAGGATGACATTTTATCCTTGATAAGATAGGTGAATCCTAGTATCTTTTCTCACGGAGTTACAAATAAGGATTTATGTGTGCCAGTGTTTTCTTCACGATCCTTAAATTCAATTCATCACTATTTATCATATTTTAAATTTCAGGATGCAATTTGTAGGCGAGATAACCAAGATAGGCGATGGGTTGAGAATGATCTCCTTGAACGTATGATTTTGAATTTGATAGCTTGTAGGGGGGGTATGGGTGTTCACATGGAGGGAACCAGTCATTGGAAAGGTAAAACAAGGAGTTTCAGATTTAAACATTTACAATTGGATAAGAAGATAATATGGGCATTGGGGGTCATGTTGAAGTATCATTACCATAAAGGCTATATGCTAGTTGAAAATGGATGTCAGATGGTGTTGGGATGGAAAGGTCTAATTATTCAAACTATTTGTTATCGGAATCCTAAATCATCACTCATATTTAGAATTCAATGTATATATCCTGGAATTCCTAATCCTATTCCAAGATGCAAAACACCTATAAAACTATCATAGTGGATGATTTGGTGCACTATGGAGAGGATATATGGATGGGTGTCCCCAAAGAATTTCCTTTTTCTTTATTGTTTTCACTCCAAGTTTATAAATATCCATTATATTGAAAGTGTTGGTTCTAAAAAAATTACAGAGTTTATATATATGTTTCACATAAATTCATTTTATATGTTTATTGATAAACCAGTGGGGAATCATTAATTCCCTCGATTTTATGAATTTTTTATTAAAAAACAACTATGCTACATAATTAATTAAAACGGAGTAAAGCAGCTGGTCAAGGTCGATCCATAGAGATGGTGAAAATTAGTTTTAATAGTTTTTCCAAAGGATTATGTTTTATTAAATTGGAAATAGGTGATAAAAAGATTTTCTGATTGATTTTATGAATTCAGAATGAAAGCAAAGAAGATTGATTAATTGGTTTGAAAACAGTTATGAAAAGTGTACCAGAGTTTTGTAATTTTAGGGTTAAAGTGTAATTGGATTTTAGAGAATTTATTGATTAATTCATGATTTCTATCAAAGTCAAGACAAGGATGATCCAATGGCCATGTTGTACCCTCCTCAATGCGGAAATACCATATTTCCATTGGTCTATTAATTGAGGGTTTCACCTAATTGAGATTTTATCGATACTATATTTAAACATGATTTACCATAAATTAGACAATGGTCATGCCTCCTTTAGGTTTTTTAGTTTGTAAATTTTAAAGTTAATTTTTAAATTCAATTATCAATAGTCAATATAATAATAAAATAAAGGGATGTAAAGATTAAGATTAAATTGCAGCTAACCAAATACATAAATAAAATAAAAAAAATCCAACACACCTACCACATTTTATTACATTAACATAGCATAAGGAAAGTTTACCCCCACATACTAGAGATGAGATAATAGGAGGGTAGGAGAAAAGGAAAAGAAAACATAAATAAAAGGGAGATGATATCAAGGAGGGCATGACGTCTCACTCAAAGCTTTGTTCTTAGATAGATTTGGATCTGAATTCCCAAACAGGTAAAACCTAGAAATTATTTTATAGGCTTCATATGGGCTCTAGAATTAAGAAATTCTATAATGAGATTATCCAATGGTGGTCTGGGGTGGGTCCCATGTCCATGGTTTGGTTAAGAAATGAATATTTGTTGAATATGGGTGAATAAAATCCCATCTAGGAAATTATACCACATGTAATTATGTTACACCAAGTGTAATTTTCAAGGTTTTTTTAATTTTCTTCATGACATGTGCTTCATTTCACTACATCCTTCAATACACATTATGTAATGATTTAATGACGTGTAATTCCATTTTTCTACTTCAAAATCATTTTTTTCTTCTATTCTTCAGTTTTATGCCACGAAAGTGTTCCATGGACATCTCTAAAAATCTTGTGTTATGCCACTTTGCTTCACTCATGGTTAAGAGTGTGTTTTACTCCAAAATTAAATATTTTTTCCTTTTCCAAGAATCATTTTATCCTACCATAGAAACATAATATAAGTAAAATTATAAAACATTAGTAAGATTTATTATTTATATACAGAAATTAATACATTAAAATACAGTAAAATGTATGAATGAAATACAGATATCAAATACCCACACAATTGAATTCATACTTGTCCTCAAGGATGAAATCCTAACATACTACAAATTATGTTCACCTTACCAAGATTTAAATTCAATTTCAATAAAATTCATTTATCAAATGGATAATTCAATGTTATAGAATCACATGTAAAAAATTTATTAACACCTCAATTTTCAAAGAAATATGTCAACAAAGTATTTTATTTTTCCTCTTTTTAAATACCCAAGCCTTTTAAATAATCTATTTTCAGTTTTCAATTCATTATTAATATGCATTCCACTTGAAATTTACCTTTCTTTGAATTTTTCTACTCATTATCATGGTACGAATGAATAGAGTGATACACATACCTTAATAACATGTAACATACCATAGTATTTCAAGGCATCAAACATCTCCCCCACATAGAGGCAGAAATAAAAATTAACCATGAAGGATTCACCTATTAGGATTAAATGAATATTAGGCTTATGGAAGGTTGGTAAATGATGTAAATCAATTAATTATAAAAATGTGGTTCAACTCTAAAGTAATTTTCATGATAAAAAACTCAATGAAAGTCTCATTTCCCCCAATACCTCAGAGCGTACTCATAAAGAGATGAAATGAAATAAATGAAACACCCACTTTTATTATTTTTCTTTTATTTTCAATTATGAAATATGAGTTAGGGGAAATTATTACAGCAACCACCCAACCCCTAATGATCTCCTCATGACACAATTAGTAATAGTTATAAAAATTTCAGTGGTCAAGTAAATGATGATTTTTTTTTAATTTCCCTTGACACAACCCATTTTTTAATTTGTTTCCTTCATTTTTAATTTTTTCTCTCAAGAGGGTTTGAAATAAATACAATGAATGTGAACTCCCCAAATCTCATGAAATTCCCACCACACTTATTCATTAAAAAATGTACATACCATCCATGATATTCTGCTTCCCACACTCTTATCTTTGACAGTCGTGAAAAAAATGTAGAGGAGGGTAAAAAAGTATAAGATAGGATAGTAATGCGGAACATTTACTGGAAAGGATGTGACAGAATCTATGGGCTTAAAAAGGATTAATGTAGGGTGGGTCTTAGGATAATGTCAAAAATATAATTCCTCAATCATTTTAAAGGTGACTCTGTTTATTCATTTCCTCGATAAGATGCAATGAAAGTTCTAGAAGAAAACATTCCCATGTTTCTCAAGAATTAAAGAAAGAAATAATGGGAAATATTTTGATCAATGGTTTCTTGGGGAATTATATTAATGGTTGGGAAAATTACTCATGGAAATGAATATAAATACTTAAATCAATTAATGAAAATATTGGAAATTTAAACCATGGAAAAGTCTTAGAAAAATTTCATTTAAAATGATCAACGTGCTCCTCATATAATTATTTGTCGAATCATAATCCACATTATTATCTCTTTTAATTATTTACCCAATTTTTCATTCAATTATATTGATAATGAAATTTAAATTCATGGAAAGTTAATTTTCCTAAGAATTTTATGTCTCATAGTTTAGTTGACTAAAGAATGAATCAAATGAGATCATGAAATTGGTTGTTAAAACTCTATTAAAATATGAGCAATATTGTAGAAAATACAAGTTTGAAACCATTACTCCCCAATCAATATTTTATTCAATCATGGTGGTATAGGTTCTACCTGTAGAGGATTCATGACATGTAAATAGCCTTTACAACGTGTAATTTTTCTATAGCCTCTTGTTTTGATTCATGATGCATGTTGCTACCCTGGGTCTTGATTGTCCTGTGAATTATGAATAAATAGGTGAAATCACACAACATTTTCAGTGAATTTTGAAAAATTTGGAGCTATAGCATACATGCCTAAATAAAACAAAAAATAAATAATAAATAATAAAAAAATCTGAGTTGCCTCCTAGAAGTACTTTTGTTCACTGTCCTTGGATCAACCTTACCAATTTTAGATTCATCTTACATACTGAATGATTGAAAAGTTTATACCTATTTGGGGTCTATAAATGGTCTCTATGATGTCCTATCCACATATTTTGTCCACTTTCCTTATTCTCTTAATAAATTAATTCTTCTAGATGGTATAATTTCTTCAACTCCATTGGACTGAACCTCCCATTTCTTTATTAGTCATGATAAACTAAATGGAATTTAACATCCATAATTGTTGTATTTTCTAAAATATAGTGCATTTAGACTCACTTATGGGGTTATTGCACTTGGTCTTCCACTTTTATTTCTTCTTTAGTTGAGCACCCTCTTCCACAACAACATCTAAATCACACACCACATCAATATCAACAATATCCTCAACTTCAGGTTTATTTTCTTATCCAAAATCATTTTCTTATTTCGCATCATAGTTATTCATTTATCACTGGATTTTGAAACATAATTGACCACTTTCAACTCACAAACAGAGTTATACACTTTTAACGTCAAACAATACACACCCTATGGATAAAAATAGTCTTCCTAGAATGAGTGGATTTTTCTCCTCTTCCATGTCCATTACGAGGAAGTTGATGGGAATGATAAAATTTTCAAATTTTATGAGGATATTTTCAATGAATCCTCTTAGGGATTTAACTATTGAATCTTCTATTGAAGAATTACCCTTATAGGCATCAATCTATATAGTCCCAACTTGAAAGCTATGTATGACATGATATTGACACTTGCACCAAAGTTATACAAAGCTTGTCCACTTTTTTTAGATTTAATAAAGATAGGAATTGGAAATCATCATGAATATTTTTTCTTCTGAGGTTGGTCCTTTGACTCCAATTCTGAAAAATCATGTGTGTGTTGAATGGTGAAAATATCTTCAATATTCCTTTTGTTTCTTAATGACCATTTCATGAATTTTTCATATGTCAGAATGTTTGCAAGAACCTATGCAAGAGGTGTATTAATATTAATTTTTTTAATTTGTTCAAGAAATTTTCATTTCTATATGTTTTTCTTCACTTGTTTTATTCATTCTAGAAAAGTAAGTCTTAGCTTGTAGTAAGATTGTTCCCCTTCTTCTTCATTGACTCCTTGTTCCTTGTTTTCCATAGCTTCTTCTTCTCTTACTTGCACTAGTTATTGCCAAAAAATTCTACACCAATTCCTTTTTTCCCACTTATAAGTTGTAAAAATATCATGTCTTCAAATGGGTGTACTTTATGGAAATCTATTAGTGTTCTTCTAGGTATCTCTCTAATATGATCAATAATTTTCCCAACATGTAGCTCCAAATTCTTTAATACGACATTTCAGTTCAATGAATATTCATTTATTTCCTTAAGTAAATCCCTACAAGTTGTAATGAATGTAACCAATGTCACTTATAATGTATGGACATTGATTTTATGTGTTGGACCTTAAAGTTATTGTTATTGTTACACTTGTTATATTAGTTTAATTCCTTGTTGTTGTTGATGCTGTCAACCCTAAAATTGATTACATTAATTTTAATCAACATAATAAGCATCTTCTATATGCGTAACTTTGGAGTTTTTATACAAGACCATCATTATTTCTTTCTTCTTGGTCAATGAATCAAGATGTTCCGTCATCCATTCATTTTGGTTGGTTGTATGAACCCCTTTTCATTGGGTGCCTTATCCTTTCCACTGGAAACTATTACTCTCTATTTTTTTATAACAAGTTGTAGATTTATTTAAGAGATTAATTCATTATGATCCTCCAGTTTTAGCATCATTAATTGAACTATTTACCTATAAAAAACATTATATAATGTTTTTATCAATATCCATAGCTTTATTCCATGATGTGGGTATTTATGAGTCATGTCCTTATACTATTCCCTAGCAAGATATAGAGATTCATAATCAAATTTACAAATTTTTTGAAGATATACAGTATTTACATGGACTTAGATGGTGTAAAGAAGAAGGTGGGGAAGTCCATGCCATCTCATCCCATATAGTGATGAAATTTACTAGGAAGCTTTGAATCCAATCTCTATCTAGCTCACATAATGAAAATTGGAAAATATGGAGTCATACCGAACTGCTTGAAATTTTTTTGAATTGAAATGTGTCATAGAGCTCAAGAAAATTTTCCAGATGGTTGTTCTGATCTTCATGGGGTTGTTTGATTAATTATACGATGTTTGTGAACATCAAAATTATTTCAGGATATATCTCAAAGTAATTTTCAACAACAGGGGTTCTGTGATGCTCGGTTTCTATCCAAGTCTGATGGCCACCTATAGTCTACCAGTGTCTATTGTCCTTGATCTCTTTGAAGAAATATAGAAGGTAGATTTTTCTCATCCCATGAAATTGTTTTATCTTCCTTTGAATCCTTGATAGTTTCAGAATGGAGGGTTGAGTTGACATTTTCATTGATCTTTGTTTGAGTGTTGTAGTTGTGCATTTAAATTTTAAAAAATCTGGAACTCATAGCATGAACAAAACCAATGTAAAAAGTGGAATTGAAATTAATTAAGAAAATTAAAATTAAAAATTGAAATCCTAAAAACTAAATAGTAACCATCCCTAGAAATAGTGCAAGTTTGATAGCCTCATGGGCGTCGTTAATTCTCTCAGGTCTATGATTTTTTTTACAAAAACTCAACTATGATACTTAATTAATTAAAATTTAGTAATGCAGCAAATTGAGGTTGACCCAAATAGATAGTAAAAATTAGTTTGAATTGGAATTTAAAAAGATTAAGATTTATTAAATTGGATAAATATGTGAATAAAATATTGTTTTTATTGATTTTATGAATGTATAATGAAAACAAAACTGATTGATTGATTTTTTTTGAAAATATTTATGAAAATTCCGCCATGGTTTAAAAATTTTAGGGTTTTGGTGAAATTTGATTTTAGCGTATATGTTGATTAATTATTGATTGGTGTCAGAGTCAAGATGAGGAATATCTAATGGTATTTTTATCCCCTCATCAATGGGGATATACCCTATTTCCCTTGGTCTGATAATTTAGGGTTTCTCCAAATCGTGTCTGTCTCGATACCATATTTAAACTAGATTTCACATAAATTTGAAAATGGTCATGCCTCATTTAGGGTTTCTAGTTTCACAATTTTAAAGTTCCTTTTTTAATTCAATTATCAATGGTCATGATAAAATTAAAATAATGTGACTATAATATTAATACTAAATTTTTGAAAACAAAATACATGAATAAAATAAAGTAAATCCAATGCAACTTCCCCCTTTTATTATATTACTCTAGAAGAAGGCGGGTTTAAACCCTTATCTCAGTGATAAGAGAATAAGAGGGAAAAAGAAAAGAAAATAAAAAATAAAGAAAAGGGAGATGATCTGGGGGAGGGCGCATTGTCTTACTCAAAGATTTAGTCTCTAGTGGATCTGGATCTGAATTATCCAATAGTAGTAGCCTACCCATCCTTTTATAGGCTCCATATGAGCTCTGTAATTAATGAATTGCATAATGGAGTTGTCCAATGGTGGTCTGGGGTGGGTCCCATGTCAATGATTTGGTCAAAAAATGAATATTTGGTGAATATGGGTGAATAATATCCTTCAGGGAAATTACTGCACTTGTAACTGGGTTACACCATGTGTAATTTTCCACCTTCTTTTTTATTTTCTTTATGATGTGTTCTTATTTTCACCACATCCACTGGTACATGTCATGAAATGATTATACGATGTTTAAATCTATTTTTCTACTTTAGAAGGCTCATTTTTATTTGGTTATTCAGTTTTATACCTCGTAAGTGCTCTATAACCATCTTAAAAAATCCGGTGTTGGGCCTCTTCACTTCACTCATGGTGAAAAGTATATTTAATATAAAAAATTCAACTCCTTTTATTAATTTTCCAAAAATAATTATATCCTTCCACAAAACATAAAATAAGTAAAGTTTCCTAACAATCGAATGATTTGTTATTTAAATATAGAAATTAATATTCTCTAAAATGTATGCATGGGTTATATATATCATTTATCAATTCTTTATTCATGCTATTTTGTTGTTTTAATTTTTCATGGAATTATAATGCATGATATTGTTTATACGGTTTTTCTTTAATTTGAATCACCTTGTATATGTTTTAGCTAATATATTTCATATACTTAATGCTAATTAGTTTTAATTTGGATTGTAGATCATGTTGATCCAATGACCCTATTCTACCTCTAGTGGGGGTTTTGGTGAGTTTTGGATCCACGTCTCACCCCTCACGACCATTAACGTGTTCCATATATCCTCCCCATCATTGTCCACTTCGATTAGGTGAACCTAATCTTTAATTTCGGTTGTCCATGCGGGTTACATCCTGCTGCCTTCACCTACATCACCCAAATCCTCCATGAAATTCTATTATGGAACTTCATTGCTTTCGTTAGGGATTTTGGTCTCTCAATTTAATTTTAAATATTCTTGTATAGTTTCCAAGAGAGTTTTGAGAGGCTACTCATGTGGTTTGAGGTATAGAACTCTACGAAGAAGAGGAAAACCATGGTTTCCCAGCCACCCACACTCCCTTTCATCCTATTTGTGCCAATCCTTAAAACAAGAGACTTGTTCCGATAAAGACTTGGTGGAAGATAGTTTGATATTGTGTATGGGAAGACTACACACCATATGGAATCATCAAACCTTGACACTATTTCATCATGACCATGTTTTTATGTGGAAACATGGATCTGTAATCATTTTTTTTCTTTTGAAACATGCTAGATACTGTATCATTTATGGGTGTGTGTAGGAGCCCATCAAATAATGGACAGTGTTGAAACTAGGAGATATATTTCATCAATGACAACTAGTTTAACAAGTTCAACCTCCTCACATTTTTTTCAATGGTTATCTTATTTTTATTTAAGTTTATTTTTATTGACAATTTCTGCTTATTAATAAATCAAATAACTTGGGGTGGTGTTCTTTTCATGTACATAGGATAAAAGTGATCTAAATAACATTATATATTGTTCTTCTTTCTTGTTTTCCATTTATGTTTCTTTCTGTTCTTATCATATAGAAGTTCAATCTCAATATTTTTAAAACAAATTCCAGTTTTTATAAACAAAAACAATATATCCTATCAATCAGTATCCAAAGAATAAAAATCTATGGTTCCTCTCATATTACTGGAAAAAACCACAACAAATTCACCCCCAACAATTAGTATCAAAGCTTACTGAATCATAGATAATGGGGTCGACAAAGTTTTTATTGAAAATTTTAATGGTGAAAATGATTTTAACACATGGATGATTAAAATTAATACACTTCTAGATCACAATGAATTGGTTAACACACATACTAACCCTAAAATTAATGTGAATACCCTTTCCCCATATAGGAAAACCATTTTCGCCTATGTTGATATATCTGAAGAGGTACTTAAGAAAACATGTAGTATGATGTTTTTATCTTTAGGAGATAAATTGCTTATAGAGGTTGCATATGAGTTGTTTTCTACTAGTATATAGCCAAAAATAGAATCTCTTTATATGGATTAGTCTCTTGTTCACAGATTGTTTAAGAAAATATGATTATACACATTCAAAATGTGTCTTGGAATTTCAGCCAGGCCACACAATGATGAATTTAATAAGATATTATTAGACCTTGTTAGTTTAGATATTAATTTAAATAATGAGGATTAATCCATCATGATGTTAATATTTTTAGATGATTCATTTCACTTTGTTAAAGATTCAATGATTTATGGAAAATACACTCTTACTATTGAGGAAGTTAAGTCAATATTGATATCCAAATAACTTCAAAAGAATGGTAGAACTATTAGAAAATTGGTCTTTAAAATCAGATTTTTGATGTCGATTCATCATGAAATGTTGTTAATTGATGACATTTGACGTCGGTTTCTAATAAACCATTGTTAAAAATCATTTTGGATGAATTTTAACGCCATTAATTAATGAACTGATGTTAAACCAACCACTTTTAATATCTGTTTTTCAAATAAGTGACACTAAATACATGGAAATTAAAATACATGGGCTTAGTTCATTTCACAGGCTTCAGTTTATTTGGTTAATTTTTTTGGAACTTTTATTGAGTGCTACTTTTGATTCATATGTTTTTTTATCTATATGACCAGTCAAATTAAAGATTGTGAAATGAACCACACCCCTACATATTTTTACATCTTTTTAATGTCATTTTTTATGATAACTGATGTTATAAGTATAATTCACCATTGTTTATCATAATAAATGACATTGTAAGTATTGAAACTCTTCTTTTGATGTCAGTAGTGAAAATATTTGAGTTTCAAAGTATAAGAAAATAACAATTTTAGCTTTTTTTTTATATAAATGACATTAAAAATAACAATTAAAATGTCATATGGATTTACATCGGATATGAAACAGACTATAAAATATAAAAATGGCGTTAAAAGTTATTTTTTCTACTAGTGAAATATCAAGGCTGAGGCTGAGGGTTTAAATATCAGAGGTAGAAGGGAGTTCAGGGGTAGGAGGACAGATAAAAGTCATTCTAGGAAAAATATCTAAATACATGAATAAATTAATCAATATTCTCTATTGTAAATAGCCTAGTCCCATAGAGGAGTTTTCATTATATAAAAGGTGACTAAAAAGACAATAGCAATGACCATTACTTACTAATTGAATAATATTTTGATACCACTGATGTGTTAAATGTATCTAATGTTTCCATCAATAAATAATGGATCCTTGACTCTATATGATCATTACACATGTGTTATAGGAGGGATTATTTCATGAATTTGAGGAAAATTTAATAGGTTGAGGTGTTCATTGAGAACAATAGGAGTTTTAAAATTATGGGGATAAGCTCATTTTCTTTACAAATTCATGATACAACTTTAAAAACTCTTAAAGAGGTTAGATAGATACTAAAGCTATAAAGGACATCATTTCCCTAGGGGCCCTTAATATAATAGGTCACACCTTTAGGTTATAATTTTTTGTTTGAGAATTGATAGAGGATCTCTCACTGTTATGATAGGAAACCATCATAATGGTTTCTACGTGTTAGATGGTAGGGTTCATAGGAATCAAATTATTGCCTCTAGTGATTTAGGTCTAGATAATACCAACCTTTCTCATAAAAGGTTAGTGAGTCTAAGTGAAAATTACTTGATGAACTGAGAAAACAAGGGATTTGAGTAATGTCTCTCCTATCAGTCTTCCATTTGATGATGATTGTGTATATGGGAAGTGTAAATGGGTGAGATTTACTAGGTCAATGTATAAGGCCAAAAAACACTTGTGTTTTCCCACTTTTTCCTTTTAGGACATTTCAGGGTCACCCCCCATGGTGGAGGATGATACATTGTAACCATTATTGATGACTATTATGGGAAAATTGGGTTTTATATACTAAAAGAAAAGTTTGATACCTTTCAAACTTTTATGAAATGAAAAGATAGAGTAGAAAGAGATTTTGGTAAGAAACTCAATGCTCTTAAAATTGATCACAACTAAAATTACATATCCACTAAAATCATTAAATTCTATAAATATGATGGTATTAAGAGATACTAGACTATTGTAAAAACCCCACAATAGAATTTATTAGAATAACTAATGAATATTATTGTCTTATAAATGGTTCAATGTATGTTGTCCCATCCTAATATTCCATAGTCCTTCTGGGCTGATGCCACCTCCAAAGTTGTTTACTTGATTAATCATTTCATATATTCTTATAATGTATTTAAAACACTAGAGGAACTATGGAAGGGTTCTTCCCCATTATATCACACCTTAGGATATTTGTATCCATATCATATTCCAATACCCATAATGATAAGCTTGATCATATGGAAGTGAAGTGAACAAAATTCTAATATCTAGAGGGTGTTAATGGTTACCGTTTGTGGATAGATAAACAAGGTTATCAAAAGTTAATCATTATTCATGATATTGTGTACCATGAGTCTAGAATCTCTAAGGAGAAAAGCATTGAGTCCACTAAGTCTTCAGTTAAGGATAATGATTCTTCTAAAAATACTCATGTACCCATAGGTGTTATGATTGCTTTAAAGTATAAAGACTAAACCCAATCATTGGCTGACTACACCCCACCTCTTACGAAGAATCAAGTTAAATATAATACTAATTAAAAATTTTAATTTGAAAATGATTTAGATTTTGAATATAAAGTCGAAGAGAAAGATAATCTTAGATATTATCATCTTACCTGATATAAAAAGAGAATAATAATGAGGCCTCTATCCCAGATCAACCAAGATGATGTGGCTGCCTATACATTTAGTGTTTCTAAAGGCATATTTTGTGGGGAAACTGAAACTTATAAGAAATCAATTAAGTCCAAAGATTCCAAGAAGTGGCTAGCTTCTAAGAAAGATGATATGGATTATATCCATAATAATAAAACCTGGTTTTTTGTGTCTAAAACTAGTAATAAATAAATTCTAGGTTATAAATGGATATTCAAGAAAATCTAGATCAATGTTATAGAAAATAAAATCAAATATAAAGCCCAGTTGGTAGCTAAAGGATTAATTTAATGTAAATAGATCAAATATATTTATAATTTATCCCCTGTTGTCAAACATTCATCTATTAGGATTATTATTTATTTTTCTGCCAAATTAGAATTACATATTGATCAATTGGATGTAAAAACTTTATTTAGATATCACACTTTATGAATAAATTTATATCACTCTTCATGAGGTTTTTTAAAATATGTTTTAAACTAATAAGGTATTCGATTTAAATAAGTTATTGCATGAGCTTAAAAATTCTTCTAGGTAATGATATAAAGGTTATATTTTTTATGATTGAAAATAAATTTTTCCAAAGTAATTTTGATGCATGTGTATACTTTAAATCTGTTAAACAAGAGTTTTTTTACCTACTGATATATATTATTGACATGCTCTTAATCTATTTAAATAATATGATTATAAATTATACCAAGGAATAATTGAATTTTTTCTTTGAGATATAGGATTTAAGAAATGGTAATCATATTTTGGGTACAAACATAATTAGAGATAGAAATACACAAAATATTGACCCATGCTAGAATTCTTATATTATGAATGTTTTAAAAAGATACTTCATTGAGATCATTAAATCTATTAGTATTAATTTAGAAAAAAAATTAAATTATCCCTAGAAAAATCCCCTAAAAAGGATTTTGAAGCTGCCTTTATGAATAAGATCCCCTAAAAAATGGTTTTTTCTAGTCTTAGGTATCCAATGGTCTTCTATAGACCAGATATTACATTTTTTATGTGGATTTTGACTAGGTTTATGGGGAGATCTGGTAAGTCTCATCAATATTATTTGAAGTGTGTCCCCTAGTGATTTTTTAATATTTTATAAATTGTGAATTTTACCTAAAAAATGATTGTTTTAATGATGATATTTTTGGATTTTTTGAATCTTTATTTACTTTAAATATTTATACTCATAATTCACTCACTGGTTTTGTATTTATGGCATATAGAGGAATGGTCTCCTAGAAATAAAACATGAAATCCATGGTTTCACTCTCCACCACTATGGTGGAGAATATATAATTGAAAGAGGAAATCAAGGAAGCTATATGGTTTTGAGGTTCGATTTCTGAGTTATCATTGTCTATTGATAGAAATGTAGTTCACTATGATAACCAATATTCTTTATATTTTTCCAAAAACAATATATTCCATGTTAGATCAAAGAACATTGACATTATAATTCATTTTGTAATATATTTTATAGAATCCAAGATAGTGAGTGTCATAAGGGAACCCACTAGAGACAATCTGACCAATAGTTTAAGAAAGGACATTCTATTTTCCAAATTCAAAAATTATTTAAATTTGATGAATTCAGTCGTAATTCTTTTTTTAGGATGTGAGAACACCATGTTTAAATTCCCTTAACAACAAGGTAGATATTTTTTGTTTAATACTTTTATATACGTTTCTCTAAAATTCATTTTATATATTTATCCATTCATTTATCATGATTTTGTGTTGTTTTGATTCTATATGAAATTATTAACATCTCTACTATTTATGTGATTTTGATTTACTTTTAATTAACTTTATTTTTACCTATTATATTTTATTTTCTTACTACTATGCAATTTTAATTTATAATGTGGATCCTGTGAATCAAATGACCCTATGATGCCTTTGACATGTTTCTTTGTAGTAACATGGATCCACGTTGTGCTCCTCACATCCATTTGTGTGTTTCCACTTGTCACCCACAAATTTACTATATCTGTTAGGATAACTTCCTCTTCAATCCGGCTCGTCCACGTGACTTATATCCCATTACCTATTCTTTAATCACCTAACTCCTCCATGACCTACCATTATGGTACACCATTTCTTTGTTTGTGGAATTTGGTCTCTTGATCTCATTTCTGAGGTTTCCATAAGGATCAAGATAGAGTTCTAAGAAACTGTTAATAAGGTCTTAAGTCAAGCACTCAGAGAAGAAGAAGAAAACTAATATTTTCCAGCCACCCACACTCCCCTTCAACCTTTCCATGGTAATCATTACAACTAGAGAATTATTCTTGTGGTGACTTGGTGGATGACAACTAGATCTTAGGTCTGGGTTGAATGCAACCAGAAAGAAGACTAAAATCTTGACACAATTTCATCATAACTATGTTTTTCTATTGAAACATGGATTTGTAGTTGATTATTTTTTCTTTTAGACATGCTTGATATAATATCCTTTATGGGTGTGTGTGTGAGTCCATCAAAGAGTGGACGGTGTTGAATTTAGGTGATGGGTTTCATCACCACCAAATGGTTCAATAAATTTGACCTCCTCATATAGTTAATTATGTTATTTTATTTGTATTCTAGTTTTTTTTATTTTCATATTTCTACTTAGTAATAAAATGTTAAACCCAGGGTGGTTTTCATGTCATGAATGTAGGATCATTATAATCTAATGAATTTTATATATTAGTGTTCGTTTTTTCTTTTCATCCAAAAGTTCAATCTCAATATTTTGAAAATTAATTCACATTTATAAAAACAAAACAAATTTATCCTATTAATCATTAACCCATGAATATTAATTAGTAGATCCTAAACTATTATTGAGGACAATTATAATAAATTTCCCCCCAAAAGTTTCATTTTCTTGTCATTATTTTGTTTCTTTGAAAAAAGATAAAATATTTAACTTCAATTCCATAGATATATAGTTTATCAGCATAAAAAAGGATATTTTAATTACTAAAAAACTCTAAAATTATAAACACATTAAATCCTAGGTGTTTTTATAATAATTATTTTTAGTAATGATAAAAGATAATTTTATTAACTCCAATAATAAAAAAGATAAAATCCATGGATTGGAAAAATGTACTGCTATATTTACAACACAGTGTAACAACCCATTCAAAATAAAATTACAATTTAATTTCAAGTAAAAAATTAATTAAAATTATAAAAAAATATACACTAAAAATATGTTAATACACTATAATAAAATTGGTTTTTACAATTTATTACAAAAAATCAAATTTTCCAATTAATTAAAAAACTCTATAGCTGGTCTTGTATTCAATTATCTTTTGGACCCCTTTTCAAAATGTCCAATCACACTACCACTTTTTGAATACACCACCCCTATCTCAAGGAAAAATTAAGAGTGAACATGTAATAAAAAATATATTATTTTAGTAATTTGATAAATAAAAAAATGATACATAAATATGATACAATCCATTAATTAAATTTCACTTTTAAACTAAAAACTTGCAGTTCGAGTCATATCAAGCCGAACATATACCGAATTCATGTGCAGTTGATTCCTACATGTCAAAAATGTTTTATGTACTTTTCATATAGTATCAGTAAAATTCAACAATGTTTTCTTGGTTTTTAATGTATGATGTATTTTTTGAACTAAAATGTAAATTTTAAATAAAAAACATACACTTTTAGTCATACCAGCCACACGATATTTTAGATTGATGTGTTCATAATTTTTACACTTCAAAAATGACATATGGATCACTATCCTAAAGTTTCAAGATATTAAAGGTGTGTTTTATAGGTTTTGAGTATGTGAAGTGTGTTTTGTACTAAAACATTAATTTTAAATAAAAACACATTATTTCAGTCACACCAGGAACACTGTGTGTAATATTGATGTGCGATTGATTTTTATAAGTCACAAATGATTTATTTATTGTTTTAGTAAATTATAAAGTCAATCAAAGTGTGTTTTCATGGTTTTCTATCAATGATGAATATTTTGACCTAAAATGATACTTTTAAAATGAAAACATGCATAATGAGTCATACATGACACACTATGTGTCAAATTAATGTGAAGATAACTCCCACACATCAAAAATGCCTTTTCAATAATTTTCCTAAAATATCAAGAAAATTTAAGTATGTTTGATCATTTTTTAGTGATTGACACAAGTTTTAAACTAAAATATTCCTTTTAAACTGAAAACATGAACTTCTAGTCATACTGGGCACACCATGTGTTGTATTATTGTGCTCTTGATTCCTACATGTCAAAAAATGACTTATGGACCATTTTTATAAATTATCAAGAAAATACAAGCATTATTTCTTTATTTTGAGTATGTGAAGTATTTTTTTACTAAAATTTTCATTTTATATTAAAACATATAAGTTTAGTCATACCAGTGAAACATTATTTTAAATTGATGTGTGACCAATTCCTACACATTAAAAATGACTTATGGATCATTATTCCAAATTATCATGACAATATGAGTGTGTTTTATCTATTCTTATTCAGTGATTAATGTTTTGAACTAAAATGTTACTTTTTAACTTCAACACACACTTGGAGTCACACATGGAACACTATGGGTCATATTTACCTGGGGATGATTATTACACATCAAAAATGATGTATGTATTTTTTATTAAATTATTAAGACAATTTGATTTAATTTTTCAATTTTTAGTTTGTGAAGTGTGTTTTGTACTAAAATATCAATTGTAAATAAAAACACACACTTTCGGTCATAATGACCACACAATTTTTTATTGATGTTAGAATGATTCATATATTTAACAAATGACTTATTAATAATTTTCCATAATTATCAAGATAATATGAATTAATTTTCATAGTTTTTAGTATCTGAAATGTGTTTGGAATAAAAAATTTCCTTTTAAAATAAAAATGGGCACTTTAAGTCATATCGAACACACCAAGTGTTAGATTACCATAAATATAATTCTTATCCATCAAAAAATAACTTATGGATAATTTTACTAGAGCATCAATACAATCCAAGAATGTTTTCTTATTTTTGTGTATGTGAAGTGTGTTTAGTACAAGAATCTCACTTTTAAAATAAAAACACACACTATGAGTTATATTGGGCACACCATTTGCAGATTGACATGAAACTGATTCCTAATTGGAACAAATAACATATGGATTGTTTTTCTAAAGTATAAAAACAATCTGAGCATGTTTTCTCTATTTTGAGTATGTGATTTATGTTTTGTATTAAAATTTCAATTTAAAATAAAAACAGTCACTTTCAATCACACTGTCCACACTGAGTTTCTGATTTATATGAAGTTAATTCATATATGTCAAAAAACTTTCATGGATAATTTAAATAAATTATAAAGATAATATGAGTGTGTTTTCTCAATTTTTAATTATCAAATCTTGGTATGAACTAAAATGTTACCTTTATCCTGAAAACATGCACTTTGAGTCATAACAGACACACCGTGTGTCAAATTGATGCGAAACTAATTCCTATATGTCACAAATGACTTATGGACCATTTTAATAGTGTATAAATACAATCCATGTGGGTTATATATGTTTTTAGTGAGTGATGCATTTTTTAAACAAAAATTTCACATTCAAACTGAAAACACACACATTGAGTCATACCGAAGACACCATGTTTTATATTGACATGTACCTAATTTATACATATAGAAAATTACTTATGGATCATTTTTATTAATATATTAAGATAATAAGAGTGGGTTTTCTTAGTTTTGAGTATGTGAAGTGTGTTTTTCACTAAAATGTTGTTTTTAAATCAAAATCATGCACGTTCAGCCATATCGACATCACTCTGTGTCATATTGATGTGAGCATGATTCCCCTATTCCAAAAATGACTTATGTATATTTTTTTACATAAAAAATATAATTATAATGGATTTTATTATTTTTAAATAAGTGATGTGTGTTTTAAACTAAATGATACTTTTAAACTAGAAACATGATATTTGAATCATGATAGGAACAACATGTGTCATATTGATGTGCGATTGATTCCTATATGTAAGAATTTATTTATGAATTTTACCGAAATTATAAATACAATTTAATCAGGTTTTATTATTTTTGAGTATTTGATGTGTTCATTGAATTAAAATTCCAATTTAAAGTCGAAATAATCATTTTTAATAATAATGGGAACACCGTGTATCAGATTGATGTGTGATTAATTTATACACAAAAAAGGATTTATAAATATTTTTTAAAATTATCAAAACAATATGAGGGTGATTTCATGGTTTTTGGTGACTGAAAAATGTTTTTAACTATAATTTCACTTTTAAAAATAAAATATGAACTTTGAAACATATTGGGAATACTGTGTGTCAGATTAATGAATTGTTGATTTATATAATTCACAAATGACTTATGTATTATCTCTAAATATATTTATCATCTAAAAATTATAAAAAAAATTATATCAATAAGATAATACATCACATCACTACTGAACATAAATAAATAAGATAAAGTACTAATATATCTATAGTGAGAACACTAATCAATACCTTTATGCATCTTCCTTGTCAAAGCCTTCATTATGAATTTTTTTCTACAAGATTTTTTTCTTTTGACACCACAAAATGCCTCCTTACATAGTCAATGGTGTTTATTAAAAGCTAGAATACCATTTTATCATTCAAGAAGGACCATGAACTCTATATAGTGTACTTTTGTGCTCTTTATAGGCACAAAATTCTTGTATAAATATAAATTATAAATCAAATATTCAAGATCATTAGAAAAATTAAGTAAATATACAGTAGTTAAAAATTATAAGAGATTCAAAAAATAAGAATTATATAAAATAGTATGAAAAGATTATAAATATATAGTAGATAAACCAATTCTTCACAATATCTATGAAATAAAAAAAATTATAAATGTGATAGGAAGTCAACACTTCATGATGTCTTTAGAAATTATTACACTATATATTCTTCCTAATCATTTCTAAACAAATATATTTCCTCTATTAAATAAATGTATTATCGACAGTTATGTTAGTACCAAGAAAACATAAGTAAACTAAATATTAATAAATATTTTATTATAAATTGTAATTATCATTAGAAATAACTCTTCCTATAATCTTGTTAGTTTATGGAATTTTAGGAATTTAATAAATTTATAAACCTAATATCCATGATTATTAATATTATTTTTTTAGAAACTTTAGAAAAATTGAGAAAGTTAAGTAATTTGATTTCATATATATTCTATTAGTGAAATATTATTATATATATTATAATACTTATCCAGTTTTAGAGATCGATAAACTTATTTTTCTCATGAACCGTCCCCATAACATGATTTTCATGATATTTAAACTCCACCAAATGAAAATAAAATTTTCCTTTAAATATAATATAAAACATATAACATGATGTCTATTTGTAAATTTTTTAATGTAGTGTATTAAAAATTGACAAAGATCATCATGTGTGGTTGATTTTATTGGTAATACATGATTTGTATAAAAAAAATCTTTTGAAAATCGAAATTAATTAAAATGAGAAACCAATGATACATAAATAAAGGAATAAGTAATGAAATAAATATAAATATATTTTATATGATTATATTTTAGTGTGTTGCCCCAAAATTATGTGTATTAAAAATAGTTTTTCTACTGTAAGTTCATTTTTAAACATTGTGAATAGTTGGTCTATTATTATTAAATATTTATATTATTTGAATGAATTTATTTGTGTAGAAGTGATGTGAGGACCAAAAAATCAATTTTTTTACTCAAATTGTTTTCCATTCACATAGTAATGATATATAAATCTACAAAAAATATAAATATTATTTAAATGTAATTTACATAGTTGATCAACTATTGGAAAAACAAATTATGAAAATGCACCTTCTATATATATGTATAACTAAGACTCTCATATATCCAATATTTAGGATTTCATTTACTTTATCAAGGCTAATATTGTCTGTAATGGCCTCTGCATACATTTTTTCTTCAAAATCAATGATTTTAATATTACTATCTTTGGAAATTTTAACTACATGAACATGTAATATTAGTAAATGAAATAGAGGAACTTGCAGTATAAAGGAACTCTTAGAAGGGCATTTCAATTTATTGGTTAATCATTTAATTTTTTAAATTTTACCCTTCATTTTATCATTATATAATATAAGTCCTCAGTTTATGTATTTTTTCATTAATTAAAAAATGTTTTGGATAAATGATAAATTGTAAAGGATATGCCTTGTTATTGAAATGTATTTTACAAGATCAAATAGATATTCTATGAACATTCCAATAATAAGATCAATTATGTAAACATTTATATCATCATGGGGAATAGTTAGCTCGATAATATTCATGTGAGATACTTGAATCCATACTCTCACAAGATATTTTGGATGTTGTTTGTTGTGTAGAATATCTTCTTTGATAGTTCACACCGTACCCCTACAAAAAGGTGATGACAAGTCAGTGGTAGATATAAATTACAATCAATTTCACCCTGTATAATATTATTATCAGAATGGTATCAACATCTTCCTATTTCATATTTTGTATAAATAGTTGTGAAAAAATGTATTACCTATGGTAAGTCGGGCCATTGAGGGGAATGGTTAGCCTCAAAGCTAGGGGAGGGGGGAGGGGATGGATCTTTATTCAGTGAGGTTATTGTCTTGTTTCTTTTATTAGATTCCTTACTAATTCATTCTCTAATAACTCAGTATGCCAATTAATTTTTTCTTCATGAACATTTATTCATGCTTAAATCTCATCCACTTTCTTCTTTTTATCCCCCCATGAATTTATTTTCTCAAAATATTTTCAAGGAAACACTCCAAAAACCCACACCTATACCAAGGACATGTTTTTTGGGATAATTCAAGGCCAATGAAATTAGTCATTCATATGTTAAAGATGATCATGATTCTTGTATTTAGGCCAGATAAAAAGTATATAAAAATAATAAGTCATTGTAATTTAATACTGATTTCAAGAAGATTTTTTTATTATTTCATACTTATACATGATTCTGATACTCCTTATGTTTTTTCATTTATTAGTATTTCATATTTATTTACATTATCCTACTTCTATAGACCATGATGTGGGGTGGAAGTGGATTTTTATGTTGATTCATCAATCTGCATATAAACAAAGGAATATAATTGTGTTTTTGTTTTATTCCACATAAAAGGATTACTATAGAATTAAAATAAATACCATTTTCAAGTGAAGCACACCCCTTCCTTGATCTCTAGTAGGGATACATTGGTTTTGATACAAACTTCTTATTTTTAGCACTCATTTTTTGTTTCATAAATTAACAATTCTTAATCAAAGATATTAATACACATATTTCAATGTAAATTATTATTAATAGAAATTTACTAGAAATGATGAATCCTCACGATGATCAATAATGAATTCCACATTTCTTAGTTTATCATGTGTGTATATATATATCATGAGTGTAATTTTACTTCCCCTTCAACATCTCTAATATGATGATTCATAAAAATTATCTAAAAGGCTATATAAGCCCTTTTAGTGTGCATTAATAAAGATTTAATTTAGTGGTAGTCTAGTATAAATACACTAGACAATTAATAGTGAATATTAAATAAAAATTTAATTATTATTTTTTGTTAAATTATGGAAACTTATATCATAATGTTATCCAAATATCTTCCCATATCTATTCCTTCAATATAGGTGCAACATTGTGCCATATATCCATATCATTTGGCACGTCCATTCAAGTGGTGACTACAATGTTACCAATGAAAATGGACTTGTTGGGGTCAATAGTTTGACCTTTTTCATTCCATAAAACCTCATATTTTTTTTTATTTTCTTCTCACCTTAAAATATTTTGTTAAGATCATCACACTATGATGCTTCTATTTTTTCTTAGACACAGGTTTTTTCACCTTATAAATTTTCCATGATCTCAACATTATCAATATATTATTCATTTGGATTTATAGAATTATTAGGTGGATAAAAATATTGTTCTTTAGTATTGAGATCATCATCATGTGAAGAAGCCATTATATAAAGATGTGGATGAAATATTAATTTAGATTACATAAAGGCAGTTGTCACGACCCGACCTAAGCCTGAGAATGATCTATAACTACCCCAAGCCCGCCTCTATAGGCCAGGGGTTGGCGACAAGCAATGAAGATACCAAAATATTATTGAGTCCTTTTCCTAAACCATGTATGCACGCACACATACCACTCAATGAAAAAGTATAGAGGTAAATTAAAAAAAGTGCAAACTTCTATAAAGTAAAATTGACATGAATGAACCCCAAGATTGTTCAAGAGTATGGTAGTGTCAACTGAAAAGTAAAAGGGTAAAAAAAACCCCCAAACCATAAACCTATACCAACCTAAAATAAGTTGAAAAAGAGTAATTTCCAAGAGATCCCCGCTCTTTAATTCCAACTCCGACCCCCATATGCGGTCCACACAGGTCGTATCCCTAATCTCTTCTAAGATCATGATCATCCTGTCTGTCATCTACAAAATACATGAGATGTGTTGGGAATATTCCATGCATGGGTGAGTATATACATGCCCAGCATGATTCCCTAAGAAGTTAAAGGGGGAGAAATAAGAGATACACTAAAAAGGAAAGTAGTAGAGAGAACAAGGTATGGTAAAAGTGAATAGAAAGAGTAAAACTCAACCCAACAAGAGAGTGAATGTAGAGTCATCCAAACACAAGTATATAGAAACCGTGAGAAGATAAAATACTCATTGAGTCTTCACTACCTATAGTTGGATAGTAGACTCATCCAACCATGAGAGGCTAAAAACAGAAAGCACGTGGTATACCCGGCGTGTCTTCACCTCTCCTGGAAGGAGAGTAAACAAGACCCAAGGTGTGGGTACTATAATAGGATATATATATATATGCTTAGTCTAAGAAGCCCAAATGAGAGGGTAAGGGGATCTCCATCTCACAGCTCATCCTGTGAAAGTGAGTAGAAAAAAAATCCAAGTAAAACCATTTGTGATTCCCAATACCTCATATGTTTTCTTAGGAGACTCAATTAAAAGGGGGTAAAACTCCCTCACTTAGATATTATCTTCATTGGATGCCAATAACTTTACTGCACAGTTTTAGATCATATAACAAGAACACATCTCAGTGGGGAAAATGACCATATTAGTTGTGATTCCATATTTAAGTCGAACAATGCCTCACCACTGTGCCACACAGTCGAGGGTATTATCTGGTAGTCACCTATGAATGAAACTAAGAAGAAACTACTGAATAGTATGCCCAACGAGTCATTAGTGGGACCCCACTGCCCATCTCAGTTGGAGGGTCATTCCAGAAAGGTCATCAGGTACTACACTGCCCAACCCTACTTGGGGATCATCCTGGAACATCCAAAAACTCTACTACCCAGATACCACTAGAGGGTAACTCAGAATCATCAAGGACTACACTACCTAGCCTAGATGGAGGCTCAACTCATAATCATTGGGGACCACACTACCTAACCCACTTGGAGGATCAGACCAAAACTTATCTGGTAAGCCTGTCTGATCACTGGAATCACCGGGGGCCATCTATGTGTGTTCCAACCATAAAAATTCATGTCATATCTCAAAATACACTTTTGATAGCACCATGGAAGTCTATGCAGAAAAACACTAAGGGTAGTCATATCACTTGCCAACATACAAGTCCAAATGAAGAAGATACATGGAAGATTGCTCGAATGAGCCCAAGAAGAACATGATGTGTAAGGGGGAAACAAGGCGCGCAGTCCTTCTCTACTACTAGGCCATGTCTTCTAGTTGGTACATGGGTCTATTTTGTATAGGGTTACACACCGGGTATATGGACTACATGGTGTGTCCCACCTCTCCTGGGACCATGCTGTGTTCGTTGAATGCTTGGTCCTTCACACAGAATGTTCATACAAGAATGGGGATAAAAAAAATATCAAGGGGGTACACACCATGTACTACTTATCTACCATGAAACCCTATCACTTCCGCTAAGGGAGGATACACGTCGTGTGTTCTTCATGGTACACAACGTGTAGTCGGGTTCTTCCAGAAACCTAATGGTTTCTCCGATTTCGGTTGTCACTTCTAAATATCCTCCAACTGCATCCAAGGATGCCTGAATCTACTCCAAAAACTATTAATATTTCTGATGATCAATGGATTTAATCATCGTTCATCATGAATCACCCTTGTTTGGAAATGAGGGTTTTGATGGATCTTCCTCATGCCTCATCGACTTTGATCCATGTTAGATTATCACGAAGCCTACTAATTCTTCATCCTTACATCATGATGTTTCTGCATCTAAACCTTTCTCACAAATCCATCACTATTTGAAAAATCCTTCATGAATCCAGGCGCTTGATTGAGTTCGGGTGACCCAGAAATTGTCCAGCCGGGAACTGGAGGGTTCCATCTATGAAGAACGCATTGATTAGAGAGAGGAAAACACCATAAGAAAGAGTTTGTATTGTTGGCCTAGAATTCTTGTCCAATATATCAAGAACAAGCATCCTTGTTAGATGAATAATTAATAAATAGTATGTTTTAGAAATTGGGATTATGCAAAGGGGGTGAAGATTGAAGAATCAATATTCAACATGATCAAACATTTAATATAGGGTGTAAAAAAAAACAAATACAAGTCCTTACTCTTCTTGGATTGATCGTTGGTGAAGAACGCGCTTGCCAATGGATTTGGGAGGAGCCACTACATTCACTTCACTTCAATCCACATAGAATTAGAGGTTCTTTATTTTTCATCACTCATTCTTTGTTCACCAATAGAGAGGAGAATAAGGGCGGAACTATTGTAAGAGATCAGGGTTATAAAAAATATGGAAAATCACTACAGTGAGATATTTAAATATCCTCACTTAATTAATGATGTATTTAATTATTTAAATAAATAAATTATTTATCTATTTAAACACACTGGTAATAAATGATGGGTCTAAACAACCTGTACCAACTTATTTTATGTCGTGCCTAGGGAAGACACCATGTTCTGGACCCAACACTAGTCTCAAATTTGTAATCAAATCATATTTTTAAGAGTTATAACGGGTTATTTAATTAGTCTCACATGAGAAATATAAAAAATATTTAATATTTTCATAGATTTAATTATAGGCAGACCGGTTCTCAGAATCACATTCCCTCTCAGTGCCTACCATTGGAAATATATTTAGAAACATTTCAATTTCATACAAGGAAAACTGGATCTATACATCATTTCCACCTTTAACATTTTCATCCTTAAAAAGAAAAACTAAGAAATCACCTTGGGATACTGAGCCCGCATCTGGGTCTCCTTATCTTAGGTACTCTTCTTCATGTTTCCATGCTACCATAATACTCGAACCACAGGAATGGCTCATCCTCGTAAGGTCCTCTCATGTTGGTACTCGATCGCCACCACACGCTCTGTGAAGGTGGCTCCATTCTCGATATCCAACTCACCACAGTCAATGATGTGCATGAGGTCATGAACGAATCTCCTCAACTATGAAAATTAGAAAATTTCATGCACTCTCAACAACTCTGGGGGTAATGTGAGGTGGTAGACTTCCTCGACAACCCTCTATACGATCTCAAACATCCCGATGAACCTTGGGTACAGCTTTCCTCCTCAGGAGATCCTTGGCATCCCATGCCATGGGGAGAATCTCAAGAAGATGTGGTATCACTAACTGAACTCCAAGGGCCAATGACAACATTATGTATAGGAATTCTGTCTTCTCTCGGACGTCTTCATCCATTCACATATGATTTACACTTTCTCCGTCATTACCTACACCAACTCTGGGCTCATAATATTAGACCCTTCAATATTAGTCCAACACAAGGGTGACCTACATGATCTCCCATACAAGGCCTCAAAAGGTTCCATGCCAATGGTGGAGTGGTTGCAGTTTTCATATGTAAACTCCACTAAGGGTAGGTGATCCTCCTAGATCTGGAAGAAATCCAAAACATAGACCCCAACACATCCTCTTGCACCTAGATAGTTCACCCAGTTGTCCCATAGCTTTGGGGGTGAAAGGCTGTACTCATCTGCAACAAGGTATCGAATTCCTCCTGCAGTCCTCCCTACAATTATGATATTAACTTCATGTCACAATTAGAGACAATCGTCGAGGGTACCCCATGAAGGCAGATGACCTATCATACATATAGATGTCCCAAACTATCCACTGAACCTTTATAACTAATAGAAAGGAAGTGTGAAAACTTTGTGAGTTGGTGTAATATCACCCAGATGATTTCATGGACCTTCACTGTGTGTGGAAGGATTGTGATGAAATACATGGATATGCCATCCTGTTTCCACTGCGGAATATCAATATGCTGCAACAAACCTGTCAGAACCTAATGCTCATACTTCACCTACAGACATGTAAGGAATCATGTGATGAACTTATCTATGATTAGTCTCATTATGGACCACCAAAAATACTTCTTAAGACCCCTATACATCTTCACCATGCTGGAATGTATAGCTAAGGGAGAAGTGTTGAACTCCCACATCACCTCTTCTCGCAACATGACTAGAACTGTTGATCACCCCTGGAACATGATCTTGTGATTTCCTCCATTATAATATAAATATCGTGCATTTTATATTGATATATAATCGTGTAGAACTTCAAAGTCAATGTACCCCAACCGAGACTCTTTGACATTCTCATGGAGAGAAGGAGTCAACAACATTGACTTTAAGAAAACTATACCCTCCTACTCCCCAAGATCATATTTATGGAATATGACTATTCTGAAGCTTCCCACACTAAGAGATCCTAGGTATTTATGCTACAAGAATATGCTACAATGTTTCCCTTTCCTGGAGTGAAGACTATCTCGAAGTCATAGTCATGAAGGAACTCCAAACATCATCGATTCCTTAGGTTCAAGTCTCCCTAAGTGAAGATGTACCCAAGACTCTAGAGGTTTGAGTAAATCACAACGATCTCTCCCAGAAGGTAGTGCCTCCACATCATCAGGGAAAAAACTACCGCTGTAAGTTTTAGATTGTCAGTTGAATAATTCTTCTCATGGGGCCTCAACTGCCTCGACCCATATACAATAACCTCCTTTCATTGTATCAACATGCAACCAATCCCAACACTTGAGGCATCACAATACACCACAAACTCAAATCCATACTTCGGTAGTCTCAATATTGGGGAACTAGTTTGCCTCTACCTCAACTCCTCAAAGGACTTTTGGAACTACTCAGAAAAGTTAGAAGACTGTACCTTCTGCATCAGAGTTGTCAAAGGGTATGTGATTCTGGAGAAGTATTCCAAAAATCTCTTGTAGTAACCCTCCAAGCCGTATTCCAAAAATATCTTGTAGTAACACTCCATGACAAGACTTTTCTATATATCTGAAACATTCTTGGGTGGATCCAAATAGAGAACTACTTTTATCATTGTGGTATCCATGGATAGAACTTGTTTAGAAATGACATGCCTTAGAAAGTGAACCTCCTATATCTAGAACTAGAATTTTGATAGATTTCTATAAATTTGGTTCTCCCAAAGTAAATTAGTAAACATCATCAAGTTCTCTATATGATCCTCCTCTATCATAGAGTAGAAGAGTATTTCATCGATGAAGACAATGAGAAATTGGGACATGTAAGGATAGAAGATATGGTTCATCAAATCCATGTAAACAGTGGGAGAATTTGTCAAAACAAAAGGAATCACTAGGAGCTTGTAGTGTCCATAACAACATTGAAAATCCAAATTTGGATCATCAGCCACATGAACCAAAAAATAGTGATATCTGGACTTGAGATTGATCTTAGAGAACCATTTTTCACCTCACAACTAATAAAGGAGGTCATAAAACCTTTCCAAGGGTTACTTTATCTTTATCATGTCCTGGTTCAGGCAACGATAATACATATAAAGTAATAAGCTCCCATCTACCTTCTTCACAAACAGAACTGAAGATTCCATGGGGGACACACTAGGAATGATGAAAATATTATCATAAAGGTCCTATAACTACAAACTCAGCTCCCAGATCTCAGTGGGTTCCATTTGATACATTGCATAAGATATCAGAGTAGTGCACGATTTCAACTTAATGCAAAAATTCAACTGTCACCTCATAGGTAGTCTCAAAACGGCTTTGGGAAAGACATCTATATAATCATACACAACTGACGGAATCCATATGCCTGAAGAGTCTATTACAAAAAGGGTCATACTCTCTAGATGATGGGTAATAGGATGTAACCCCTTTTTACAAAACCCATTCGTCCCTATATGTGGTCTCTCTCACTTAAAAAGGAGACCCTTGTCCCATCGGTGTGTAGACATCTATGTAGTATGCGGTGATAGTCAATCTAGAATAAAAAAATTGAAATCCAATCCATTGCCTAGATAAAAACATAGGGTTCCCTCACCACTCCTAGTAGGTCCCAGATGAACCTATCCCCTATAATAAATAGCTCACACTGCCTGCAGATGAATGATATAGAGGAAGCATTCCCTATTAGAACATTAAGGAATAACTGCTGTCCTTGCATCTCTACCAAGATCTCCATCTCCTGATCCAAGATTAAATTGCTAAAATAATTGATATAACCTGTGTCTAATAATACTGAGGAAATAGTAGAGTAAATAAATATCATACCTTGAATCATCTTGTGTGATGCATACTCATAGACGTGAAAAGCTTGCTGATGCTCTTAGCCCCAACCACCATCTCTCTAAGCTTAACGTGGTCCACCTGGTGGTTGTGGTAGAAGAACCTCATACCGTCACCCCCCACCAATAGCTTCCATTTCTCCTCTTATAGTTCAACCTCCCTAGGGACCACCCAATCCATACTTAGGAGATCCTTGATCATAGTGTTGTCTCTTCCATGGAGGTCCATCCACTTCCTATCTTGAATGCTCAGCTTGCCTGGTCATAAAGTCCCATGCCATGTGACCTATCTCATTAAAAGTATAAGACCAACCCTCTCTAGGATACCTAGGTGCTCTACCCTAACCCTATATTTCATGAAGATATCCATGGGTTTTCTCATGAATGGGTCTTGTATTCTGATATCTCTAGCATCTACCTGCTACTGTAGATGTCTCAGCTCTGTCGCGCCTACCGTCAACTCCAGGTATCCAATGTCCCTCTACCAGGAAGATCTCTATAACAAGTGCCCGCTCTAGTACCCTAATATAGGTGGGTATGTACAAGGGCACAACGCTGTCTCAGATCTCTCTACAGAGTAACTGCTCCTCATTTTGTGCGCCAAAGGCACAATAAACTAAGGGAGGCCTCTTCCTAAAACCTGTACATGTACACAAATTCCTCTCAATTAAAATGTGAATTTTAAAAGTAAAAAATTGAAAACTACTATAATGTAAAATGAACAATCATGAAACCCTAGACAGTAAAAGAGTATGGTAGTGTAAATTTATAAGTAAAAGGGAAAAATGATGCCCAAACTAGAAACCTATCCCAACATGAAAATATATGAAAAAAATTAATAGATGAGAGAGCCCCACTCAAGAATCCCAAATCCTTCCGCTATATGAGAGCCACATAGCTCATTTCACTAAGCTCCATTGAGATCATGATCGACCTATCTGCCATTGGAAAATGACACGAAACATGTTGCTAAAATCCCATATAGGGTTGAATATATACATACCTAGTAGGATGGCTCGAAAAGAATAAGGGGGAGCAGTAAGAGATACAATGAAAAGGAAAGCAGTAGATAGAACAAGGTACAATAAATGTAAATGGAAGAGTACAAATCAACCCAAAAAGAGAGTGAATGTAGACTTATCCAAACATAAGGAGCTCCAAATGGTGAGGAGATGAACTCCTCATTGAGTCTTTGCTACCTATAACTTGAGAGTAGACTCATCCAACCATAAGAATATCATCACAGAAAGAATGTGGCATAACTCACACATCTTTTCCTCTCATATAATGAGAGTAATGAAGAACCAAGGAGTGGGTATTGTGACATGATATATATATATATATATATATATATTCTCATTCAAAGAATCCCAAATGAGAGGGTAAGGGGATATACATCTCACAACTCATCCCAAGAAAGTGTGTAGCAAATAGTTCCAAGTAAAACCATCTACACTGCTCAACACCTTATACATCTATCTAGGAGGAACAAGTTAATGGGGATAAAATTTACGCACCTTGATACTATCCACATTGGATGGCACTCACTTTCCCGCATGATTTTAGATCACGTCACAAGAAAGTGTCACAGTGGGGAAAGCACCCCTCTTCCTTGTGAGTCCAAAGTTATGTTGAACCATGTCTCACTACAATGAAACATAGTATAGGGTCTTTTATGGTTGTCATCATGGAATGAAACTACCCAGAAACTACTGGAGGATATGTCTAGTCAGTCTTCAGGGGGATGCTGCTGCCTTTCCCAATTGGAGGTTCACACCTGGAAGGTCATCGTGGACTACACTGCCCATCCCAGTTAGAGGGTCAGCCTAGAATGTCATGGAACTCCACTACCCATATAATAATAGAGGGTAACATAGAATCATAAGGGAATACACTACCCAACCCAGCTGGAGGGTCATTGCAGAATCATTAGTGATGACACTACCCATCCCAGCTAGAGGGTTTGCCCAAACTGCTCTGGAAATTCTGTCTGATCGCTACTGTAATTAGGTGTCATCTTTGTGCTTCCCAACATGGAAAATTCAGGTCATATCTTGAATTAATATTTATAGGTAACCATCTCATTATGCATGAAAAAACATAGGATATGCTTCTCACAATCCAAAATCTGAGTCCAAAGGAAGGAGATATGGGGGTTTAAAGATTTATCATAAGAGCCAAAAAAGAAAACAACATGTAATGGGACCATAATATGTGTGATACTACTCTAATTACTGGATATGTCTTATGAAAAGTACATGGGTCCCATCCTTTTATGGTTACACATCGTGTAAGTGGACTACACAGCGTGTCCCACCAATCTGGGGACCGAGCTATCTTTGCTGGCCATGTGGCCCTTCCCACAGCTTGATTACATAGAAAATGGGATACATGGCGTGTCGGGGGGGGGGGGGGGGGGGGTACATGATATGTCCTTATTATATTCCATGAAACCGTAGTTCCACTTATGAGGGAGGATACACACTATTTGTTCTTCATGGTACACAACGTGTAGTTAGGTTTTTCCAAAAAACCTTGGTTTCTTAGATTTTCTACCATGACTTCTAAATTCCCTCCAACCGTAACCAAGGACACCTGAATATTCTCTTAAAACATTTAATCTTGTATAATATCATGGGATTTCATTTTCGTTCTTTATGAATCGACCTCATTCAAAAAAGATGTTTTTGATGGATCTTCAACACATCGCCGCGACTTTGATCATCATCATACTGTCTCGAAGCTTGCAGATTCTTCATCCTTACATCATGTTGTTTCTAGATCTAAGAATTTCTCATGATTCCATCACCGTTTGGAAAATCCATCCTAAATTTGGGTGCCCAATCAAGTTTAGTTCACCCGAAAATTGTCTAGCATGGAACCGAAGGGTTCCACCAGAAAAGAACGTAAATATTTTATAAAGAAAAGAACCATAAGCAAGAGTTTGAATCATTGGACAAGAATTATTGGCCAATTGATCAATAAAAAACATCCAGGTTAGATGATAATTTAATTAACAATATTTGTTTTATAAATTAGGATCATGAAAAGGAGTAACATATTAAAGAATCAAATTCAACATGTTGAATCATTTAATATAGACCATAAAAACACCAAAGAAGAGACATACCTCTGCTTGGATCGATATTTGGTGAATAACACACTTGCCAATGAGTTCATGAAGATCCATTTCATTTATTGCATTTTGATCCACCCTGAATCAAAGGTTCTTTGTTCTACATCACCCTTTCCTCATTCACCAACAGAGTGGAGAAGAAGGAAGGATCTGTTGGTAGATATCTGGGTCATCAAAACCCCAGAAAATCTATATAGTAAGATATTTAAAATCCTCACTTAATTAATATTGCATTTAATTAATTAATTATTTCACCTCCAAAATTCACCACAAACGAGTGAGGGGTCAGAACATCCCATGACCACTCATTTTATACCATTCCTAGGGAAACACTATGTTTTGAACCCATCTATGGTCTCATATTTCTGATCCGATCAACCATTTAAGAGTTATCCTAGTTTCATTAATTAGATTCATGCACACAATATAAAATATATTTAATATTTTTAAATATTTAATTCCAGGAAAACTGTGCCTTATAATAGCATTCCATCTCAGTGACTAGATCAGAAAAAATAATTAAAGATATTTCAATGTATTATAATGAAAAACTGAGTCTCTATAGTAATAGTTAAAACATAATTCCATGCAGTAAAGTAATTCATATTAAAAAAAGTATCATAATTATAGAACTTCCATTATTCTTATTTAAAGATTTAAGAGATTTGAAACCTCTATAATGTATCTTAATACACTCATTATGGTCCCTTATGACAGACAATACCCCATATATGTTGTATCCACAGTGAAATGATTATGATGTCCTAATGAAAGGACCATCCTCATTAGAATTGATATTTGAACCTGAAGTGGTTTTGATTAATAATAGAATAATTTAACACTTTTTATTTTTATGATCTAGGAAATAAAATATTTATACTCCTTATGATTACATTATGAATGGTTCATAATTTTACCATTCCATACTGAAATCAACTTTAAGGAATCCCAATTCATTGATTTTAACACCACTTCTATTATCAACGCATTGGAATTCAAAAATCAGTACATAGAGTGTTTCATAATCCAAATCCCATATTTTTATGATGATCTCAAGGCATTTAATATTCATATAAATTTTATTTCTATCCTTGGTACCAGATACATGAATCTCTCCCTCCATGAGAGTAACTCCATTATTTTACATGTTACTACATTCATCATTTTACTGTTACTAAAACATATAACTATTTATTACATACCCATTATAAGATAAAACATGCACATTTGGTCCTTAGTATAGATACTGAATTCATTCTGAAGTTGAATTTGGATATGCAACTAACTCCATAAAATATGGTCTCAAAGCCATCCTATAACATATCTATTATGTGAATTTGACATCCATATTTCATTCCTTGATAGATTCAAATGCCTAGGAAATAATTTTGGGGTTTCAAAATATGGTGGAACCTTTAAACAATTATGTAAAATGTAAACATGAGCCTACTCTCACTATGTAATAGTAATTGTGAAAGGATATATTCCAAAAATTCCTTCTCCGAAAAGTCTCTATTTGTGATGAGATTTTGGGAGACCAATGATCTTCACATAAGACATGATGTCTTTACAGAAGTCAATGTATTACTCAATAAAATATCATTCTACAATACAAACATCTGGGTAACTTTTATTTTTTATATACCTTTTAAAAATCTAGATATACAATTCAAAGGGGTACATATATTTATAATGTATAGTAACACAAAGACAAATCACTCTAACAAAGTGAAACATTCAGTAAACCATCATATCAAGGAATAATGACGGGAAGAATATCTTCAATTCAATTAATTTGACAAAAATTTAATTTCAAGTATTGTAAACTTCATCAAGTCTTCAACATCACTGCATATAGATTTAAAAAATAATCAATTCTTTGTTAATATATGATAAAAATTTCTGGTAAAAATGAAATATAAAGATAAAATCATTAAATATTAAATCAAAACCGAAAATTCAAGTGATTTAATGACATTTGAAATTAAATTAGTCATTAAAATGATATTATTTATAGGTTATAAAAAATCCTTTGGAACATTTACATCATTCATGAAGTTTAAAAAATGATATGTCTATCACCTGTAAAGTGTTTAAACTATTAGGGGAAGAAAAGTAAGTATTTCACCCTTTAATAGAGAAAATATTCTCATATCCCCATGTTAGCCATACCCTACATAACCTTAATTCCATCATTTTATTTTACAAGTGCATTTAAAAATGTTCCCATGATAATATCATATATTTTTTTTATATTCATGACATCAAGAAAATGTATGATGAAAAGATAATTCTATGGTGGTAATTTAAAATATAACTGATCACTTTTTCTAATCAGATTTCATAAGGGTTTTCAAATATTTCTTACAAAAAGTGGTGACCATATCCTCTAAGACTATGGTCTATGTTTGGGTACCCCCTCAACATAGTTAAAAATTAGATTTTTTTTCTTTAATAAAATAGGGATTTAACCTCAACATGTTTTAATAATTTCACCGAAGATCAGTATTTATGTGGTCTGGTTAAAAATATGTGATGTCTTAAAAAACGTAATCAAGGACTATTTCAACCTAACTGAGTGTGTTCCTTATTTAAAAATGGGACACCCTCGAGTTCCTCTGATGCTATATCTTGATAAATTTCCATAAGTAGTAATGTCATATGTCATCCTATAAAATAAGGCCCTTAATGTGAACTATTTATTTCTATAGGAATAATATAACTTAACTCCTAATTTGCACAATAATTTCAGAACATAGATCAATGGAGCCGAATAAAAATTTTAAGTCTCAGCCTTAAACATTATATAATCTAGTAAATTATTTTATAGTACAGTTCCTCACATTTTCAAAGATATGTTTAGTTTAGAGTTTTAGAAAATTAGAACATAATTCATATATATCAACCCACATGAATACAAAGTGGGTACTAATAAAATAGTATCCATTTCTACCATAATTCAAACGTCTTTAATAAAACATGAAATCCTTTCATGAAAAATATTCACAATATTCATCTTGGCTTCTTTTTTTATTTTACCCATCCTTAAACCATATGAAAATAATTTTAAAACATCGGATGAGACCATAAATCTCAGTAAGGGACATAAAAAGAAAGAAAGAAATAGTTAGTATGTGAATATTTAAAAACATATGAAATCATTTTCCCAAATACACACTTCTCACCCATTATGTTTTATATAGTTACATTGTGAAAACATGATATTTCCATAAAAAATAAAAAACATAAATAAAACAATAAAGGTAACAAAGGGAATTAATTACTTAATATTTTAACCATCATAGATAAAATATCATTTGTAACCCTTTTGGATACCTTACAATTTTACCCTCATGACTACCTTAGGCAGTAACCCTCACAAATACCTTATGTTGTAACCGTCACAGTTACACTTGGAGTGACCATACAACCGACCTAAAACCTAAATATACCCATTGAATTGGAAAGAGATATAGGTACCAACCTTCTTTATAAAAAATTCCTAAGAGACAGATCCTAACCATTAATCTTGAATACTTATACCATAAAACAATTCCTTTTGAATTTTGTAAAAATAGAAAATTAAAATAATATTTTTAAAGGAATGTCTGTTACCTCATGTTTTCCTTATTTCATACATGTTGAAACCTCTTTTATAATGGTTTAAAGGGCGTTATAAATATATTAAGGAATTGTGTTAATATTTTTAATTGATTATATGATCTTTTATAACATATATCCATGAATTTATAAATAATATTTAGTTATTTTCATTGTTTTGGGTGCATTCACTACTGTAAATGAACCCTTTACCAACAGTTCCAAACTGTTGGTATAATATATACCAATGGTTATCCAAACCATAGGGAATTAAGCCATAGGGAAACACATATGCCAACAGTTTCTGGAAAACCATTGGCATATGTTAGGAAATATACATTATACCAACAGTTATGTCGAACTGTTGGTATAAATTTTCACCAATGGTTTAAAAACATTGGTAAACATACTATTCTAATGGTTTCAGACCATTGGAAGATAGTTTTGTATATAATTTTACCCACAATTTGTGTAAACCGTTGGTAAAGGCTGGACATTTCACTATATCCCAAAAGTTTGTAAACCGTTGGGAAAGTGTTTTTACCGACAGTTCTAGAGAACCATTGGTATAAAAAAAATTCACAGCCCTATGCCAATGGTTTACAACCGTTGGAATAGGCTTTGTTGTGAAATTCAGGCAACAGCCTGCTGCAGGCTGCCCTTTCTATATTCCCAACTTCCCAACTCCAATTACCTACAATAACAACAATAACACATACATATAAACAATTAATTCATATAGATTTAACACATAATGAACCCTACAACTATACACATACAAAATTAAAACATAATTTAGATGGTAATTATAAACATACACAATTAATTTAGAATTTAATTCAAAATTGAGATGACAATTACATGTGAAATATGGAATTCAATTCATAATTGAATACTAAATTGAATACATACATTATTTAATTATAGATTATGAATATAATACATAAAAACTAAATATGTAATTATATGTGTTATACAACATTAAGAATACATACAAAACTGCATTTTGAATAACACATACACTGAATCCAGAAATTAGAATCTAATAACCCCAAAACAAGGAAATGGATAAATAAATTCAACCAAAAACAAATATAATGTCCCACAGTTTGGGGCTGGTGTATTTGAACTTAGTGATGATGATAATGGGTGTGTATCAATGAGCTTGTGTGACTTAGGGAATGCAGTTGTCCTTGGTATATTAAATATCATGTGTTTTAGAATAGGGGTAGGAGTTCCTCACATGAGAAGTGGATTGTGTGAGGCTAGACCATGGATCCTTCTGCTAAAGTATAAACACAATCCGAATACGTTTGGTCAGTTTTCCACATGCCAGTTTTTTTTACTTAAAATAATGACCATTTTAAACAAAAGACATACACTTTGAGTGATACCAGCCACATCGTGCCTCAGATTGTGGGAGGGTTGACTCGTACACATCACATATGACCCATGGATTGTTGTCCTAAAGTATCAAGACAATTTGAATGCATTTGGTCAGTTTTTCATATGCCAGTTGTTATTTTCACTTAAAATTTTGTCCATTTCAAATAAAGGTGAGACACTTTGAGTGGTAATAGCCACACCATGCTTCGAATTGAGGCGGGGTTGACTCGTGCACATCATAAATGACCCATGGAACATTGTTCTAAATTATCAACACAATCCGAATACGTTTGGTTGGTTTTTCGTATGCCAATTGTTTTTAATTAAAAGAGTGTCCATTTTAAACAAAAGACAGACACTTCGAGTGATAACAGCCACACCATGCCTCAGAATGGGGCGGGGTTTACTCGTACACATCACAAATGACCCATGGATCGTTGTAATAAAGTATCAATATAATCCGAATGTGTTTGTTCAGTTTTTTATATGCTAGTTTTTGTTTTCACATAAAATGTTGTCCATTTCAAATAAAATTGAGTCACTTTGAGTGGTACCAGCCACACCATTCCTAGGATTAATATAACAGTCTAGAATTACTTCCAGTGGACTACAATTGATACCTATCAGGGCACTCCATGGGCGGCTACACCCCCTGGGCGGGACACACCACCATCCCCAGTGGCAGCCATTTCCTCATGAAGCCCTTGGGCGGAGAGCCATGCTTCGTCCAATGCTCACATGTGAGAGTTCCCAAGGATCGGATACATTCCTACCTCCTTTGCCTCTGATACCAACTGTAATGACCCGAAGCTTATCGTACATTGACATTACATTACTTTTGCGGAATACTTAGTACATAACAAAAACACACACACAAGGATCGTAATAGTTTAGTGTCTTTGGAAACTCGGAATATAATCTTCTAATCCTGGTGAAAGATCTTCAACATCTCCCATAAAGATCTTCTTTTTTTTTACCTAAAACCTTTCTTTATATCCTGGGGAAAAGAAAACATAAAAGGGTGAGCTCAAATGCTCAGTAAGGGTAAACAAAAGAAATATCAATCACATAATTTTCATAAGAACATAACATTTTTGTAAATCTTAACCTGCAAAAGAGAGCATAATTTCATAACATGGGATAAATCATAGTAGTGAAATGAAATCATAACATAAAACATTACTCATTGTGGCATACACACATAATCATAGAGAATCATTTCTTGTTAGTCAAGACTCATTGCCAAGACTATCTTAGTGGACAAAGTCCCTTTCTGAATCGAGTAATCCTCGTTTCAGTCCTGTTTCACTGAACCGGTATAACCTACCATTCCAGCCATGTCTATCTCAGGAGATATGAAATCTTTACCCAATGCATTGGAGGGAGATATAGGTCCCACCCATCTCTTAATGAATCCTTTCTTATGTGTGCCACAAAATCATAAATCATACATCATTGCATAACCCATGTAATAAAAATGGGATTCTTAAACAACATGACATCATAAATCCATTCATATAAGATAAAGGAATTCATAAACATAATTCCATCACAACATAGTCAAATCAATGTAAAAATATGGATAGAAACAGAACCCTTTATTATCTTAGATGGAAAATAATTTTGATAAAACACTTGAAATGAATTCTTGAGGAAAATATCCTTTCTTCTTCAAAATCAATTTCTTTTCACAAAACATCATACAATTTTAAAAGAAAGAGATTTTATTAAAAATAGTCATGAAATATTTTGGAGGAAGGTTCATGAAAATAAGGCTTTATAAAACCGTAAAAATCCGTTCGTGCCGTATAAGTTAAAAAAAACATTCTTTTTTACTTTTGTCGAAAAAGTCAAAATGTACCTCGTACGAAAAACGACAAAAGATTCCTTTCATATATTTTACTAAAAACTCACCAAAGGGTAAAATTGGATTTAAAACATTGTAGGTGGATGGAAATAATATTACATATTGAGGAAACATGGATGTGGATGATAAGATACACCCCAGTAAGTACTTACGAATAAACAATCTCGGATAAAAATGAGATTGTGATATTCCCCTTACCTTAGGTCCAACTTGCTTTGTAAGTGTCCGAACCTCCTGTATAATGATTTAAATCATGTTATTGACTTATTACAGAATCATATTCATTGTTATGATATCATATATGGTTCACTTATGACATTATATTACCCGTTCTTTTGTAAATTCCATGTTAAAGAAGCGTTTTGGGTAAAATCGTTTCATTTATCGTAGGTGTTTTGACTTGTTGTTCTTAACATCATTATTACTTATATCATGATTTAATTACTTCCAGAATATAAAATATGATTTATATATCATATATATTCAGTATATATATATATATATAATAGGTAGATAAATAAAATGAAAAACACCGTTCATGGAGACGGTAGTCCGTACGTACGCATGAACGCTGTTTTCCTTTCCTTATTGTCTTGAAATGGAAGTAAGTAGATGACATACATAGGTATATATATACATAAATCCAGTAGCTTTATAATGTCATATATTTCATTATTATTTCTTATATATACATTATAATCATTCTTAAATGGTTAACATGGAGAATGAATCTCATCGCGTCGTGGAGACGGTATTCCGTACGTACGCACGAGCGATGATATCATTTCTATAAATATTGAATTGAATTGGAGTGGATTATAAAATATATCAGAATCAATATGATGTTGTAATAACTATTTATAGTTATTCTTTACACCATTATACCCATCCATGTAAGGTGGTGGTGGAAAATAGATTACACCACGGCGTGGAGACGGTATTCCGTACGTACGCACGCGCGGTGATTTCTTTTTCCGTAGGATGGATAGATGGTGAAATAGGGTTGTTTAATACTTATAATAACATATCAGTATATGAGTGATACTGATGTTATTACTTCATAATGAAACAACCTAAGAAGAAGAAGTGGAAGAAGAAATAAAGATGAAAGAATTGGTAACGGTAATTACCTCTTCTTTGAAGTGCCTCTTTGAGACCTCCTCTTAGGGCACTAAAATTGGACTTTGGGGAAGACCAGAACCTCTAGGATGTTGCTAGGGAAGTGGAGAGGAGAAATTGTCAGGGGTTGGCCGAGCTTGAGTGCTCAAATTGGTGTGAGGAGGAGGGGGAGGAGGTTTCCTTTTATAGGGGAGGAGAGGGGCACCTTAGGAATATCTCAAAATATTATTTTATATTAAAGTCAAAATCGGTTTATAATGGTTCCAAAGGGTCTTATTTCGAAGCTAAAGTGGGGATGGGTCGAAATCCTATCAACCAATAAGATTTAGACAAGTTTAGGTTCTTATTTTAACCTTATCAATTAGATTTAACTCTAAGTTAAATAATTTAACTTTTACCGTGTCTTTTTGTTTTCTTTCACTATATGGTTAATACACTTACTATAACATGCCAAACGAACCCCAAATTGTATATTATTAATACATATATCCTTATCTAAGTCATTTGGCCGAACCTTAGATTTTTAGGAATAAAATAACAATTAATAATATAATATTTGATTTAAAAACTCTTTTGTGTCAATTTTGACACTATTTGATATATGATTTTTTTGAAAGTCATAACAGAATTATATGTTCGAACCAAGTTGATTAAATCAACACTAATATATCATAGTAACCTATAAAATTAGTGGAATTCATAAAAAGTCTCAAATTACATTTATTTTGGTGTTTATAACATCAATTATGTCAATATTTCATTAATAAGATAATTACTGCATCATCTTTGTGTCATAAATAAATTAAATTATTTTATTTCTAAAAATTACAAATAAAATACCATCATGTAGGAAATCTTTTTATCTTTCTAATGAATATTTACAATCGAATTTATCTTATGTATAACCCCATATTAAAAATGATTTACTTATTAAACTTTAAATTTAACTATTTTAACCTTTCTTTAAATAAATTAATAATAAATGTCCTAATCTAATCCAAGTGGGCCTAAATGGTCATATTTTATTCCTAAGTTTGTTTTTGGTCGAATTACACTTGTCCAATAGAATTAGGAAATGTGTTAGGGTAATAGTAATATCATATTTACCCTTAGTTACCCTATTTACTATTAACCGCGGTAAAAAAAAGTAAAAAGTTACTATTCACCAAAAATTATTTTCATCTCATTGAACCACATTTTAGTCCTTGATATTAACCGTGTCTGTCGGATTTTCGAAATTCCATTCGCAGAAGCGGTAAAATTAAGTTTTATGCAAAATTTAGTTTTTTTAACCTACCACTTAGTGGTTTCACTATTCATCAAAAATTGATGTTTTTCAGAACAATGCCAAAATTTCATCCCAAGCTATATTTCATATTCCGAATTCAAAAATGAAGTCTATTTTACCAAATTCATAACATAAAAGTTGCATTAATTAATTTTATAATTAAATCCCGCTGTTAAAACAAATAGCGTGTTTTTAAGAAACAATATCCATCAAAAGATTGACACCTGTTTATGTCTAGTTTAAATGTGAAATTACATCCAATGACCAACATTGTATTAAATTGTAAAAATATATTCTAAATATACTTTAAAACCACTCAAATTAATGATTTATCACTATTAATTATTTCGATTAAAAAAGTTGTTTTTAATTATAATTTAGTAATTTTCACTATTCATCAGAATATGAAAGTTATCCGAAAAGTACCAAAATTTCACCTTAGGCTAAATTTGATACTCCGAATCCAAAAATGAAGTTCATTTTGAAATATAAGATTTACAGAATTTTAAAAAGTGGTTATTACTATTCATAACGGCTAGTTTTAATAATATTTTAATAGCATATCGTTGTTTAGTGAAACTCGTTATTGCGTACTACACACGCTATCGAGGAAGGTCGTGATTGCGTGTATGCAAGGCAAGTCAAGGATGCGTGTTGTGCAAGCTCCTTTTGGTGTAGCGTACAATACAAGACATTAGTGAAATAAAAAGAATATTTTTCATAAAATCTCGGGCTGTTACATTCTACCCCCCTTAAAATGAATTTCGCCCTCGAAATTCGTCGGGGTTATAAATGGTTTACTATTCGAAAGATTCTTTAATAGAATCCCACATCATAAAAAGGAATACAAAAACATGGCTTTAAAAACTAAAGTATGAAATTTAACGATTACCCAAATAAACTAATCGCTGGGTTTCCACATAGGTAAAAATGTGGATATGGAAGAGAAATCTAACCATCATGTCCTGATGGAGAGTGGTAGAGAACATGGCTATGGAAAAGCCAGTAATCACAAATCCATAGATTTGTGATGATATAAGGTACCATCTGATTCATCAGGTATAAGATTACTAGGACAACATTTTTGGTTTTCAAGATCATTTCCCTAAAGTTGAAAATTTGCTTAAAATAAATACTTACTTTATTTTGGTACAATCTCACTTTTGTTCGTGCCTTGAACAATTTCTACTTCATCTCTTAAATAGATGAAGTTGAATTTGTCATTCATGAAGTGTTAGCAGATCATGTGATAGAATGACGGGTCATTCCATCTGTCTCAAACAAAAGATTAGCAAAAATTATATGCATAAGTCGATCTATAGTGAGATTAATCATATATGGTTCCTAAAATGGACTTATACTTCATATATCATACTGCTTAATATAATAAAACTAGTTTCTACTAAACAGGGACTTCCTGTAGGCCAGTGGTAGGCGATAAAGGCCAGTCGCACTTCGGTTGTGGGTTCGATTCCTACAGCCTTGTCCGAAGCGATGGGCTGTCGCCCGTCCTGTAGGTTGTCCTTTTTCTAAAACTACGTTACTATAACATCCCATCAATAATATCGAAAATCTTCTATCCTTAAACAATACTAACTTATGTCCAACATAATCCAGTCTAATCTTTAGGCTTATACATAATACTGCAGTCCACTCTCATAATATAGTGACATCGATTACCAGAGATTTAATACTGTCGTTGATCCCCACATATCATAAGATATGTCTTGTTGGTCACATTCCAAACATTCAAAGTCCTTAATCGTGTATTCTCTTGAATACCTTAGTGAAAACATGAGTGCAGTTAAAAGTTAACACTTTCCACATACCAAAATCCTCAAAATTCTATATACTCAAACCATGATATCACTTAGTCCTTATATCAATCATGAGCTCATGAATACTATTAAACATTTCATTTTCTCGTCTTCATTATGCGCATATCATCTTATTTCCAAAAAATATCTCAATCACTTTGAATACCACATCAATAAATATTGCAATACTCAATGATACAACATTATCCCATTACATAAACACTTAATCATTCCACCACATCGTTTTCATATTCAACATTGCCAATAGTGATCGCATGTGATTTCCCTTTGTCCTTTGCCTTCAGTGGTTGCTCATGTTGATCATCACTAACCCTTGGATTAGGGCAATTATTAGCATAATGCCCCATTTCCTTGCACTTGAAGCATTGAAGTGTTGGCGGTGCATTCTCTACAGTGTTTACTTTATTCACATCATTAGAAACCCTTTTTCCATTACTTCGACACTCAGCTGCTCGATGACCTTCTTTTCCACACTTAAAACATTTTCTAGTCCCTTTAAGACAATCTCCACCATGCTTCTTTCCACACTTTGTGCATAAGGAAACATTCATCTTCTTTTCACCATTATTCTGAGATTTCTCCTTGAACTCCATCTTTCGTTTCTTGTCAAAACCATGAGATGGATATGTAACACCAACTTCCATTTCTACCTTGATAGCACAACGCACAATTTCTTCATAGCTACTGAAGTCTCTTATAGCTAATGCCCTTCGAAGACTTGGTTTTAAGCCACTGAAAAATCGATCAACTTTACTTTCAGGTTGGATGATAATCCCAGAAGCATACCTTGCAAGTCTTGTCAAATTTGCTTCATAGGTACCAACAGATTCATCGTCCCTTTGCTTCAGTTCAAGAAACTCTTTCTCCATCTTTGTTCGAAGAATACGAGGGAAGTACTTACTGAAAAACAAGTTCTTGAACTCGTCCCATTCCATGGACTCAATTTCATCTCTTGGCCTTGTATTCTTGATAAGATTCCACCATTGATCAGCTTCACCTTCCAAACGATATACTGCTAAGATGACTTTATCATGATCAGAACATTGAAGAACTGAAAATATCTTTTCAGTAGTACTGATCCATTGTTCAGCCACAAGTGGATCAGAAGACCCACTGAAAGAAGGTGGACGTTGCCTCATGAAGGACTCAATAGAATATTGTTCCCTTATCTGCTCATTTGGAAGTCCAGAATGATTCATAGCTTGTGTAAGTATAGTAATAAGATTTTGCACTCCATCTCCCATAACATTTGTTTGTTCAGGAGGGCAATCATTGCATTTTCCATTGCATTGATCAACACGGTTCCTTCGGGTTCCAGCCATCGTCTAAAACCCAAAAAGAATAGTGTGAGAGGAAAAAATCATGATAGGGAAAACAACATAATAAAGGGGGAGTACCTTCAATATCCAACATCTTAAGTTTAATTCTATGATCGTTAGCGTAATTCTATTACTATAACCTATACGTATACTTATCCCTAGGGACATCCCTAGACATACCTTAGAAATATCTCTAGGGATCTCACTAACGTTTTCACATCCTAGTTTCCAAAGGTTGACTAAACCTTTCCTCTGATACCAACTGTAGCGGTCCAGAATTACTTCCAGTGGACTACAATTGATACCTATCAGGGCACTCCATGGGCGGCTACACCCCCTGGGCGGGACACACCACCATCCCCAGTGGCAGCCATTTCCTCATGAAGCCCTTGGGCGGAGAGCCATGCTTCGTCCAACGCTCACATGTGAGAGTTCCCAAGGATCGGATACATTCCTACCTCCTTTGCCTCTGATACCAACTGTAATGACCCGAAGCTTATCGTACATTGACATTACATTACTTTTGCGGAATACTTAGTACATAACAAAAACACACACACAAGGATCGTAATAGTTTAGTGTCTTTGGAAACTCGGAATATAATCTTCTAATCCTGGTGAAAGATCTTCAACATCTCCCATAAAGATCTTCTTTTTTTTTACCTAAAACCTTTCTTTATATCCTGGGGAAAAGAAAACATAAAAGGGTGAGCTCAAATGCTCAGTAAGGGTAAACAAAAGAAATATCAATCACATAATTTTCATAAGAACATAACATTTTTGTAAATCTTAACCTGCAAAAGAGAGAATAATTTCATAACATGGGATAAATCATAGTAGTGAAATGAAATCATAACATAAAACATTACTCATTGTGGCATACACACATAATCATAGAGAATCATTTCTTGTTAGTCAAGACTCATTGCCAAGACTATCTTAGTGGACAAAGTCCCTTTCTGAATCAAGTAATCCTCGTTTCAGTCCTGTTTCACTGAACCGGTATAACCTACCATTCCAGCCATGTCTATCTCAGGAGATATGAAATCTTTACCCAATGCATTGGAGGGAGATATAGGTCCCACCCATCTCTTAATGAATCCTTTCTTATGTGTGCCACAAAATCATAAATCATACATCATTGCATAACCCATGTAATAAAAATGGGATTCTTAAACAACATGACATCATAAAACCATTCATATAAGATAAAGGAATTCATAAACATAATTCCATCACAACATAGTCAAATCAATGTAAAAATATGGATAGAAACAGAACCCTTTATTATCTTAGATGGAAAATAATTTTGATAAAACACTTGAAATGAATTCTTGAGGAAAATATCCTTTCTTCTTCAAAATCAATTTCTTTTCACAAAACATCATACAATTTTAAAAGAAAGAGATTTTATTAAAAATAGTCATGAAATATTTTGGAGGAAGGTTCATGAAAATAAGGCTTTATAAAACCGTAAAAATCCGTTCGTGCCGTATAAGTTAAAAAAAACATTCTTTTTTACTTTTGTCGAAAAAGTCAAAATTTACCTCGTACGAAAAACGACAAAAGATTCCTTTCATATATTTTACTAAAAACTCACCAAAGGGTAAAATTGGATTTAAAACATTGTAGGTGGATGGAAATAATATTACATATTGAGGAAACATGGATGTGGATGATAAGATACACCCCAGTAAGTACTTACGAATAAACAATCTCGGATAAAAATGAGATTGTGATATTCCCCTTACCTTAGGTCCAACTTGCTTTGTAAGTGTCCGAACCTCCTGTATAATGATTTAAATCATGTTATTGACTTATTACAGAATCATATTCATTGTTATGATATCATATATGGTTCACTTATGACATTATATTACCCGTTCTTTTGTAAATTCCATGTTAAAGAAGCGTTTTGGGTAAAATCGTTTCATTTATCGTAGGTGTTTTGACTTGTTGTTCTTAACATCATTATTACTTATATCATGATTTAATTACTTCAAGAATATAAAATATGATTTATATATCATATATATTCAGTATATATATATATATATATAATAGGTAGATAAATAAAATGAAAAACACCGTTCATGGAGACGGTAGTCCGTACGTACGCATGAACGCTGTTTTCCTTTCCTTATTGTCTTGAAATGGAAGTAAGTAGATGACATACATAGGTATATATATACATAAATCCAGTAGCTTTATAATGTCATATATTTCATTATTATTTCTTATATATACATTATAATCATTCTTAAATGGTTAACATGGAGAATGAATCTCATCGCGTCGTGGAGACGGTATTCCGTACGTACGCACGAGCGATGATATCATTTCTATAAATATTGAATTGAATTGGAGTGGATTATAAAATATATCAGAATCAATATGATGTTGTAATAACTATTTATAGTTATTCTTTACACCATTATACCCATCCATGTAAGGTGGTGGTGGAAAATAGATTACACCACGGCGTGGAGACGGTATTCCGTACGTACGCACGCGCGGTGATTTCTTTTTCCGTAGGATGGATAGATGGTGAAATAGGGTTGTTTAATACTTATAATAACATATCAGTATATGAGTGATACTGATGTTATTACTTCATAATGAAACAACCTAAGAAGAAGAAGTGGAAGAAGAAATAAAGATGAAAGAATTGGTAACGGTAATTACCTCTTCTTTGAAGTGCCTCTTTGAGACCTCCTCTTAGGGCACTAAAATTGGACTTTGAGGAAGACCAGAACCTCTAGGATGTTGCTAGGGAAGTGGAGAGGAGAAATTGGCAGGGGTTGGCCGAGCTTGAGTGCTCAAATTGGTGTGAGGAGGAGGGGGAGGAGGTGTCCTTTTATAGGGGAGGAGAGGGGCACCTTAGGAATATCTCAAAATATTATTTTATATTAAAGTCAAAATCGGTTTATAATGGTTCCAAAGGGTCTTATTTCGAAGCTAAAGTGGGGATGGGTCGAAATCCTATCAACCAATAAGATTTAGACAAGTTTAGGTTCTTATTTTAACCTTATCAATTAGATTTAACTCTAAGTTAAATAATTTAACTTTTACCGTGTCTTTTTGTTTTCTTTCACTATATGGTTAATACACTTACTATAACATGCCAAAAGAACCCCAAATTGTATATTATTAATACATATATCCTTATCTAAGTCATTTGGCCGAACCTTAGATTTTTAGGAATAAAATAACAATTAATAATATAATATTTGATTTAAAAACTCTTTTGTGTCAATTTTGACACTATTTGATATATGATTTTTTTGAAAGTCATAACAGAATTATATGTTCGAACCAAGTTGATTAAATCAACACTAATATATCATAGTAACCTATAAAATTAGTGGAATTCATAAAAAGTCTCAAATTACATTTATTTTGGTGTTTATAACATCAATTATGTCAATATTTCATTAATAAGATAATTACTGCATCATCTTTGTGTCATAAATAAATTAAATTATTTTATTTCTAAAAATTACAAATAAAATACCATCATGTAGGAAATCTTTTTATCTTTCTAATGAATATTTACAATCGAATTTATCTTATGTATAACCCCATATTAAAAATGATTTACTTATTAAACTTTAAATTTAACTATTTTAACCTTTTTTAAATAAATTAATAATAAATGTCCTAATCTAATCCAAGTGGGCCTAAATGGTCATATTTTATTCCTAAGTTTGTTTTTGGTCGAAATACACTTGTCCAATAGAATTAGGACATGTGTTAGGGTAATAGTAATATCATATTTACCCTTAGTTACCCTATTTACTATTAACCGCGGTAAAAAAAAGTAAAAAGTTACTATTCACCAAAAATTATTTTCATCTCATTGAACCACATTTTAGTCCTTGATATTAACCGTGTCTGTCGGATTTTCGAAATTCCATTCGCAGAAGCGGTAAAATTAAGTTTTATGCAAAATTTAGTTTTTTTAACCTACCACTTAGTGGTTTCACTATTCATCAAAAATTGATGTTTTTCAGAACAATGCCAAAATTTCATCCCAAGCTATATTTCATATTCCGAATTCAAAAATGAAGTCTATTTTACCAAATTCATAACATAAAAGTTGCATTAATTAATTTTATAATTAAATCCCGCTGTTAAAACAAATAGCGTGTTTTTAAGAAACAATATCCATCAAAAGATTGACACCTGTTTATGTCTAGTTTAAATGTGAAATTACATCCAATGACCAACATTGTATTAAATTGTAAAAATATATTCTAAATATACTTTAAAACCACTAAAATTAATGATTTATCACTATTAATTATTTCGATTAAAAAAGTTGTTTTTAATTATAATTTAGTAATTTTCACTATTCATCAGAATATGAAAGTTATCCGAAAAGTACCAAAATTTCACCTTAGGCTAAATTTGATACTCCGAATCCAAAAATGAAGTTCATTTTGAAATATAAGATTTACAGAATTTTAAAAAGTGGTTATTACTATTCATAACGGCTAGTTTTAATAATATTTTAATAGCATATCGTTGTTTAGTGAAACTCGTTATTGCGTACTACACACGCTATCGAGGAAGGTCGTGATTGCGTGTATGCAAGGCAAGTCAAGGATGCGTGTTGTGCAAGCTCCTTTTGGTGTAGCGTACAATACAATACATTAGTGAAATAAAAAGAATATTTTTCATAAAATCTCGGGCTGTTACAATTAAGGCAGGGTTGACTCGTACAAATCAAAAATGACCCATGGATTCTTGTTCTAAAGTATCAACATATTTCGAATATGTTTGGTCAATTTTCCATATGCCAGTTGTTTTTACTTAAAATGATGTCCATTTTAAACCAAAGACATACACTTTGTGTGATACTAGCCACACCGTGCATCAGATTGTGGCAGGGTTGACTCATACATGTCACATATGAACCATGGATCATTTTACTGAATTATCAAGATAATATGAATGCATTTGGTTGGTTTTTCGTATTCCAGTTGTTGTTTTCACTTAAAATGTTGCCCATTTCAAATAAAAGTGAGACACTTTGAGTGGTACCAGCCACACCGTGCCTCAGATTGAGCCGGGGATGACTCTTACATGTCACAAATGACCCATGGATCATTGTAATAAAATATAAACACATTCAGAATACGTTTGGTCGGTTTTCCTCATGCCATTTGTTTTTTCTTAAAATAGTGTCCATTTTAAACAAAAGACAGACACTTAGAGTGATACCAGCCACACCGTGCCTCGGAATGAGGCGAGGTTGACTTGTACACATCAAAAATTACCCAATTTTTTTTTCCTAAAGTATAAATAGAATCGGAATGCGTTTGGTCTATTTTCCTAATGCCAGTTGTTGTTTTCACTTAAAATGTTGTCCATTTCAAATAAAAGTGAGAAAATTTGAGTGGTACTGGCCACACTGTGCCTGTGGTATTGAGGTGGGGTTGACTCATACAAAACAAAAATGACCCATGGATCCTTGTGATAATGTATCAATACAATCCGAATAATTTTGTTTGGTTTTCCGTATGCCAATTGTTTTTACATAAAAGGGTGTCTATTTTAAACAAAAGAAAGACACTACGAGTGATACCAGACATACCTTGCCTCGGATTGGGGTGGGGTTGACTCGTACACATCACATATGACCCATGGATTGTTTTACTAAAGTATAAACAGAATCATAATGCGTTTGGTTAGTTTTCCGTATGCCAGTTGTTGTTTTCAATTAAAATGTTGTCCATTTCAAATAAAAGTGAGACACTTTGAGTGGTACCATCCACACCGTGGCTTGTATTGAGGCAGGGTTGACTCATACATGTAAAACATTACCCATGGACCATTGTTCTAAAGTATCAACACAATCCGAATACGTTTGGTCAGTTTTCCATATGCTAGTTGTTTTTACTTAAAAGAGTGTCCATTTTAAAAAAAAAGACAGACTCTTCGAGTGATAGTGGCCACACCATGCCTTATATTGAGGAAGGGTTGACTCTTACACGTCAAAAATGACCCATAATTAATTTTCCTAAAGTATCAATAGAATCTAAATGTGTTTGGTCAGTTTTTCGTATGCCAGTTTTTGTTTTCACTTAAAATGTTGTCCATCTCAGAGAAATGCGAGACACCTTGAGTGGTACCAACAACACCATGCCTGGGATTGAGGCAAGGATGACTTGTAGAAGTCAAAAATGACTCATGAATTATTATGATAATATATCAACACAATCTGAATATGTTTGGTCGGTTTTTCGTATGCCAGTTGTTTTTACTTAAATGGGTGCCCATTTTAAACAAAAGAAAGACACTACAAGTGATACCAGCCACACTGTGCCTCAGATTGGGGTGAGTTTGACTCATACACATCAAATATGGCCCATGGATTGTTTTCCTAAAGTATCAATATAATCCGAATGTGTTTGGTTGGTTTTCCATATGCCAGTTGTTGTTTTCACTTAAAGTGTTATCCATTTCAAATAAAAGTGAGACACTTTGAGTGGTACCGGCCACACCATGACTCAAATTGAGTCGGGGTTGACTCGTAAATGTCAAAATTAAACCATATATCCTTGTTCTAATTTATCAACACAATCTGAATATGTTTGGTTAGTTTTATGTAAGCCACTTGTTTTTACTTAAAAGAGTGTCCATTTTAAACAAAATACAGACACTTTGAGTGATACCGGCCACACTGTGCATCAGGCTTAGGAGAGTTTGACTCGTACACATCAAAAATGAGCCATGGATCATTGTCCTAATGTATCAATAGAATATGAATGCGTTTGTTCAGTTTTCGGTATGCCAGTTGTTGTTTTCACTTAAAATGTTGTCCATTTCAAATAAAAGTGATACACTTTGAGTGGTACTGGCCACACCGTGCCTGGGATTGAGGCGGGGTTGACTTGAAAACGTCAAAAATGACCCATGGATTCTTGTTCTAAAGTATCAAAACAATCCGAATACATTTGGTTGGTTTTTTGTATGCCAATTATTTTTTACTTAAAAGGGTGTCCATTTTAAACAAACGAAAGACACTACGAGTGATACCGGCCACACCGTGCCTCAGATTGGGGTGGGGTTGACTTGTACACATCACTTATGACCCATGGATAATTTTCCTAATGTATCAATGTAATTTGAATGCGTTTGGTCAGTTTCCCATATGCCAGTTTTTTTTTCACTTAAAATGTTGTCCATTTCAAATAAAAGTGAGACACTTTGAGTGGTACCGACCATACCCTACCTCAGATTGAGGCAGGGTTGAATCGTACATAACAAAAATGAACCATGGATTCTTGTGCTAAATTATCAACAAAATACAAAGCTCCAAAATTTTCTTAATGGTATATCTCTTTCGATCCTTGGGAGTTTTGAGTGCCGTCAAGTGCAGATTGAAGATCCAGGTGAGTCTAATCCTCTCCTTGCTTCCACTTTTTGATTAGGGTTTTCACTCTTCTCTCATCTTCTTCCGAAGATCTAAAAACCTCTTTTCTATTGGGATTTAGGGTGAATCTTTAATAGAGGATAAATTGAGATCCAAGATGCTGAATTAAGAGTGCGATTGTCTCTAGATTCAAGGTAGGTGGTCCTCAACCTTTCATGAATTTTCATGATGTTTTATATATTCTGAATCGCTGCTCTCCCAATGTTGGGGTGTCAGGTCGGGAGGCTATCTAGGGTCCAAGGAGGAGGGTGGGGGGGGGGGGGATGTCCAGGGTCCAGGTAGGAGGGTGGAGAGGCTGTCCGGGGGGATGTTACGGGGTCCAGGTGGAGGGTGGGGGGATATCCGGGGGGCTGTCTAGGGTCCAAGAAGGAGGGTGGGGAGGCTATCCAGGGGGTTGTCTGAGGGGCTGTTCGGGGATCAGGGAAGAGGGTGGGGGGGGGGGGGGTCCGAGGTCCAGGAAGGAGGGTGGGGGGGGGGGGGGCTATCCGGGGTCTAGGGAGGATGATGGGGGGGGGGGGGGGGTTGTCCAGGGTATGGAAGGGGGGGGGGAGGCTGTCCGAGGTCTAGGGAGGAGGGAGGGGGGCTGTCTGGGGGTTGTCTGGGGGCTATCTGAGGGGCTTTTTGGGGGGGGGGGGGGGGTTTCCGGGGTCCATAGTGGTGGGTGGGTGGGTGGGGGGGGGGGGCTGTATGGGGTCCAGGGAGGAGGGTGTGTGTGTGTGTGGGGGGGGGGGGTGTTCGAGGTCCCGGGAGGAGGGTAGGGGGGATATCCGGGGGGGTGTCCGGGGTCCAGGTAGGAGGGTGGGGTGGCTGTCCGATGTCCAAGGAGGAGGGTGGGGGGTGGGGGCTGTCCAGGGTCTAGGAAGGAGGGTGGGGAGGCTGTACAGGGGGCTGTCCGGGGTCCAAAGAGGAGGGTGGGGGGGGGGGTGTCTGGGGGACTATCCAGGGAGGAGGGTGTGGGGGCTACCCAAGGGGTTGTCCTTGGGGATATCTGAGGGGCTATCCGTGGGGCTATCTGAGGGGATATCCTGGGTTCATGGGAGGGTATTTATATGTTTTCTAAGAAAATTATTTCAAGGTTAAAGAAATAATTTCTTTATATAAACTTCTAATCAGACTACCAATTTTCTAAATTCCACTAAAAAATTACAATTTCATTAAAATGGGGGGATTTGGTAACAAATCATCAAGTGAGGTTATATTATTTATGGATAAAAAAATAAAGATAAAGTGACTGACGTAATCACACATATATTCAGGAAAAAAACCAATAAACATCAAAGGTCGGTAATATCAGTAAAACATATAGTGGATCAATCTGTCCGTCTCATCACCATCACTATCATCACTATCATCATCACCCCACTCATCCTCATTGCCATCCCCATCATCACCCCACCCTCCTCCTCGCCCTCGTACTCAGCCTCAACCTCCTCATCACCGTCCTCCTATGCCTCGGCCTCCTCCTCCGCCTCGGCCTCCTCATCCTCCACCTCAGCCTCCTCATCTCTATCGTCCTGAAAAACACTAGAACTTCCACCTGTTTCACCACATATAGAACTCATCAATGACGTATATTCATTACAAGCAGTGATGGCCTCTGGTGGAAGTGTTGGACGTAAAACTTCCATCGGTTTCATAAATGCAGTGTTTTCCCTAAGACATTGTTCTGTCATATCTGTGGCCCTTTTCTCAGCCTGTTCTGCCTCTGCCTTAACCTACTGCAACATGGTGGTACTATAAATCATACATGAGGACGACCAATACCTCGTCAGAACTATACTCTTCCCGGGCCGACAACGTACTCTACCAGGGTGCTCATCTCCCAACACTTGATGTAAGTGATCGTTTGGTGCAAAATTGTCAGGTTCTTGGGCATCAAGGGCCTCTAAAGCAGCTTGTTATAAATATAAATAGATTATTAAGTTAAAAAATATAGATTAAAATTTTAAATCTACAAAGTAAAACTTACAATCTGGTGTTGAGTAAGTTCATTAACTGCACTTTCATCTTTCTTCTTTCAACTCGATCAAAACAACTTTTCTCGAGGTACAAATCCTTCTATATTCAATTTATGCCTCTAAAATGACATTGAATGTAGGAAAACATAATTAAAAATTAGATAAAAAACAATAATTTCATAACTAAAATTATATAACAACTTTAACAATTGAATAAATTAAAGAGGAAGCAATAGAAAGTGAAAGTCAAAAAAGAAGATTATAAACTGTCATACGTGCTGTCTCTCATGATCTGGAATCATAGTACGTCCCAATGTGTGGAAGTATTACTTAGAATTAATTTTTATTTTATTTTATTCAGATGCATCCTAAATAAAATTAAATAATTAGTATTAATGAAAAACATGAAAATTTTCATTTAAATATATCTAATTTGATTAATACTGTAAATTGGCTAGTCATCCCATGAGTAATCATCTGTCGGTACTTTTCTAATGGACAATCATCCCTGACAGGGACCACCTCTAACTTTGGGCCCACTGTAGCATGCCATCCAATTTACAACTAATGTTTATAAGCTCTCCAAAGTTTGCCTAAATCCTTTAGATGTGCTGGCTGTGCACCCTCACCAATGGGGAAATTAAACCGCAGCTGACACCAAAATATTTATTCATATAAATAAAAAAATTAATATATTTAATTAAATAAAATATATTTTTTACCCATATATCTACCCAGGATTTATCCTTGACTTCATTTGGCAGCTGTTTCCATGATAGTGGGCTGATAGGAATGATTTTAGAGTATTTGGAAAGCGTCACCAAAAAACTCCGACATTGTTGCCATGATTTTTCAATAATACGACTATCTTCATTGTACTCCACCATGAACTGAGTGCGGCGGTTACACACCGCACGCATGCGTGTATTCCCTTTCCCCCGCCTCCTATTAGTAGATATATCTGTTATGAAAGAAAAAAATATATTTTATCAATACATGTTATAATGAAAATAAATAATGGTGTAACAATTTTTTAGTGTTGTATAAGTATACCTATGGTAGTATGATCAATTGGCACCGCTGGATCCACATAAACTAAAGGAACACCCTGTACAGATGGAGTATGTCCCAATGTATGCTCCTAAGGGACAAACATTGGCGGAGCAGGAGTCAAAGAAGATGGAATATAAAAACTTGGAGAGAAGGAAGCATAAGTAAAAGAAGATGACATGGATGGATTGCCAAATGCTGGATGGAGAGTGAGAATCATCATCAGATATGTTACAGATGGGTGAGGAGGCTTAGATGTAAAGGGTGGTGAAAACATGGGAGGCCTAAATATCGTGTGTGTACCTAACGGCACACCGAGATCATAATGTGGGATGGATGGTATGTTAGTGTGAGGGGCATCGTCTAATCAGGTACACCAACTAGATCTTCTAGATCTTGTACCACCCCCCCTCGTACGAACACCCTGAGTACTGGGACCACTACTAGGCTACTCATCAAGTAACTATCGCCTAATATATGGATCCTGAAAAAATGTAAAAAAATTAATCACATGACATTATATATTATTTAAATAAATATATTTGAAATAAAATACTCTCTGCATGCAGTAGTGGTGGAATGCCCAGCTCAGTCATGCGATGATTGTTGTCCATAATCTATTTTCTTCGCCTCTCTTCAATTGGTTTCATTTTCTGCATTTGAAAACAAATATGGATGTAAATAGAAAAATATAACAAATATGTAACCCAAAAATCAAAATAAATGAGAGGGAATAGAATGATTCATGGATAATTTAACTAACCATTGTTTTAGGTGAGCTTGAAATAATATATAATGAAGTCAATAAATTGTACAAGATGTAATAAAGAAATTTAATTTTTAGTAGGATGAATATTTAGTAAGTGTCATAATTCTATTAAAATCATGGAACATTGATTCTTCCAGATTCATAAGTGGTAAGGTAGTTCTCAAAATTAAGGAAAAATTTATTTTCTTTAGCTCTGGTAGATGATGTAGGTTTCAATACATGTTTTGCAGAAGAATACAAACCATCATGTTCATTACCTGGTAAAATGTTAAAGAGAGGTATTTGAGTCATACAAATTTTATACAAATCATAGTTGAAGCATTGAAATGTTCACCAAGTTGGAAATGTTGGTTTCGTAGGTTTAAATACAGTCTAATTCCAAATTAGAAAATGCAATTCAAATAAAAATTCCAACCAATAAACATTGAAAATTCACATAACGGTCAAGTAAGATACAACATATTTGTAATTAATATTAAATAAATTTGAAAAGTACCAACCTTAACAACCCAACTTGAGGTAAACCAAAAGAATTGAGACCACAGATAGATGATTCTATATATTTTCCACCACAAATTTAGGTTCACAATCAAATCCGATGATTGAACTATTAGAATCATCAAAAGAAATAAATGGATTGGTTCCAATGGAAGTAGGGAAAGTGTCAATTACATCATCACCATCATCAAAAATATTTCTTGTAATTACTTCAACTATGACACCAAATTCAGGTCGAAGTTGGTCTTTGACATAAAAAACTTGTTTATCCATTTATGCCAATACACATGGTTCTTCGGTAGCAAGAGTGTGAGTCATATTAATTACTGAAAATCCATAATCATCAATAAAAGTGCCATGTTTCATCATCGAATCAAACTAATGGAATTTCATCATCATGAGTCATCCATGAGAGTAATAATCCAATATTATTATTACTTCAATGACTCTATAATAACCTACATTTTCAAATCACAGTTTACTATCTGATACACTGGAATAAAAATCTATTGTGGCAGTAACCATAATACCATCGTGTTGTGTTCTTGTGTTCTTTGCTCATTCAGTGACAATAAATTTGTACCCATTGATAAAAATTGATATAAAGTCACGAACCACGATATTAGGACCAAAAGACAAATCTATTATTTCTATAGAGACAAAGTCAGTAATAAAACTCAATACCTACAATATAAATGAATATTAAACATAATTAAATATTGATTTAATTATTTTAAATAGTAATATTTTTTCCTTCAATTTTAACCAAGCAGAAAACTCTTTGATATGAAAAGTCTCCCTCCTTATCAAAGATAAAGAACGATGCTTTCTATTTATCATTGTTTTATGTTCCCTATAGAAAAAAATATGAATAGTTTAACAGATATATATTTAAGATATTCATATTTAATTTAGTTACCTGATGTAGTTATTGAACCAATCGCAGTTGAACAAAACTGTGCGATGTGCCATCTCCCGCTCTTCAAGGCTTAATGTATTCAATGTATATGATCCATGAATTCCTCCTATTTGAGGAAGTTATGGAAAATAGGGTTCAATTTTCTCATACTATTCTTCTTCATTTCCCATTGGTCTGTTCATTCTTGTAGTAATATCTGACAAATACATTGACCATAAATCCATACATTCTTAAGCCATGTAACCATTCATGATAGAACCTTTTGGATGATTCCTGTTTCAGACATAAGAATTTATTGTGTACATATATCTTTCAGTTGGATACATCTAAAGAAATGAAAAAGGTCCTCCGAGAAGTATTTTATTGGGATTATGGATAGTCAGATGCAGCATGCATGTGAATAATTATGGAGGAAATATTTTCTCCAACTCACACAAAATTAATGGGGAATATGTCAACATTTTTTGCAAGAAAGACCTGGACAACTTCTTAGTAAAAATATCTCTAAAAAATGGCACAACTGAAAAACAGTCACCCTTACATTATTGGAAAAAAGATGACAGATTGCTATTGGAATCAACTCATGCATAAGAACGTGATAATCACGAGTCTACAAAGATTTTAGCTTCAAATCTCTTCTGTTGACCCATTTAGATATGTTGCTTGAATAGACATCGGGAACTCTAATAGTCTCAAATACTTCCATAATTTTTTTTTCTATAGGTGTCATCACATAAGAAGCACACGGAACTTTCCATTTATGTTCACTGATACACACAAGATGCAATTCTGGTCTGATGCCACAATCCACCAAGTCACGCTGAGACCATAAATCATATTTTGTCTTTCCCTTAACATTTAGAAGTATCAAAATAAACATTTCACATATATTATTTTCATGTGAATTACTTCTATGAAAAGAAGTAACAAATTGGTTGACCAATATGGAAAATAAAAAAAGATACCCCTCTTCCTCCAATTGTAAAAGGTTTCTTTGGAAACAATCTTTCTCTTTTCAGATTTCATTTGACCCTTCCCGAATGAAAAAATGAAATCTTTCAATTCATAAAGCACATCAGTTCTATACATATGCTAAGGTGGATCATCGATCTCTAAAGTATTATCAAATATTTGACGATTATTTCTATATGGATGGTCCATTGGAAAGAATCGTCGATATCCCATAAAACTGAAACAATATCGAGGTTTCAGTCTTCTAGATTGTGTATTATTCATACAAATAGGACATGAAATTTTTCCCTTTGTGCTCTATCTAGACATCATTGCATAAGCAGGAAAATCATTGATCGTCCACATAAGCGCAACTTGCATCTGAAATATGTCTTTAGAATATGCAACATATGTGCACACACCCACATCCCAAAGAAGTTTCAACTCTTTTA